>JACATO010000340.1:550000-1750000 GCA_018389105.1 Nautilus pompilius
TAGAAGCTAATATTAAAATAATAAGACTGCATAATAATAATAATAATAATAATAATATAATAATAATAATAACAACTTTGGTGATAAAATCAGCGCTGCGTCTCACTTCTATTTTATCAAAATTTCAGATCCATTAAAAGCAGACTCACGCTCAACAGGAAAAGATACAAATACTGTACATAAATAAATAGATTAGCAAACAGTGGTTAGTAACGGTCTCGGTTTTTTAAAAGCCCAGTTATCTAAGCTTCTAATGTGTTGTCGATTTTTAAATCTACAAATATTTTTATAGTGAAAGCGCAATTTGCAAAAAAAATAAAAACAACATCAAAGGGAGCATTCGTTGAACTGCCGATGCTAAAAGATTCATAATTATGTATTGAATTGAGGGAACTGTTTGCATCACCATAAAATGGAACTAAGAATTTAATTTAATGAAAACACTAATAATAATAATTTAAAGGATAATCACAAACAAAAATAAAAAGGGAGCGTTCATTTGCTTGTTATGTATATAGTCTATGTAAAGCTACCATTTTGAAGTCTGTAAAATGAACTAAATTATATAGAAACTTTTCTATTATACATATATTTAAGATTTTTACAAATAAAAATATACACATTTCAAAATGCAATAATTATAAACAAAAATACATACCAATTTAATTATACTAATATTAATAAAACAGAGTTTATGAAAATAGAAAATAACTAACTAAGCGATGACGTAATATCTAGAATCAGTCAAACAAGACAAAATACTGAATTTCTCAAAACAACCAAACCAAAAGCTTCGTCAAAGAGGCTGCTTTTTGTTTAATTTTTTTAAAAGGCAGGATTTTTACCACAGACATTTTATATTTTAAAAAAATGAAACTATTTCATTAGGTTAACAAAGCAGGTCGCACAAAGGAGTCAATATCGTGCTTAATTAAACAAAATGGCGATTCGAAATGTAACATCATGATTGATTAACAATATGGGAGACGACCTCAAACAGTCGCTTCTTTGTCCGATGCCGAGGAACTGATCAAGAAGCACTAACCTTCACGACGACTCCAAACTGAAAAAAATGGCGGCGCGGGACCCTTTCTGAAACCGCAATACTCGGGCTCAAATTCCGGCAAAATCAGTGGGGCTGAAGAAGCACTAAAACAGATCTAGACTTAAGCACGGAGGAAAGAGCATTGTAGCTTATTAGTATTTTGCGGAGTCAAATTAAGATTTACATATTTTTACTCGAAACAAGCGCAAAGTCGCAAAATCCAGAAATAAGGAAACTAAGTGAAGAAATAGCGTGAGTTCCTATTACATTAATAGGAGCCATTTTTAGAAGTCTATTTTACTATTACATGTTAGCGTAATATGGTTAACACGCGTTGCTTACGTTAAATAAATACACATTCCAGTGTCTGTTAAGCACCACTGTCTTGCTATGTCCCGACCCTAGAACTATTGTTATTAGTTTGCATGTTACAGATGCTTACTGCTAAATGTTTAAAACGTCAACACAAACTATGGTCCAATTACCAAGATGAAGAGACAAAAAAATCTAAATAAATCCTTGTAAGAAACGCTAACGTTGTTGCTTTAGTTAAGTGCAAATGCAGAGAGATTTTAAGTCAATCTCGATATTAGTCTGTGCAGGGTTAAGCAGTGTACTTACTCTTCATTCAATTATGTCTGGGATTTAACTAAGACGGAAAACTTTGAAGAAATTAGAAGAACACATCAATGCCCAGGGATACGAAACAAAACTAAACCACGATTTTGCGAGTCTAAGACTTAAACATTACTTAGTTTATAAGTGTGGAAGCTGTCGTCATGATACTGGAATGCTAGCATCATCATCATCACCACACGCCATCCCCGAATTCAGAAAAGGGAGAAAGTGTACTCGCGTGATGAGCTCCTTTAATCTTTCCAAGCCACACAGAAACGAACCCACCGAAAACCCCTGCTCTTTATTTTTAGATGCGGGGGAAAATCCACGCGGACCAGCTGGAGGAGAAACCATGGGCGAGAATCGACCTAGGACTCGCCCGCAGCAATCCAGCATGCTAACCACCGGACTCCCAAGCCGCTTTTTAATACTATACAGGTTGTTAAAAAAGATATTTAATACTTTTAAATTAATTATTTGGGGGGGGGGTAGTTTGGAAGGTCTGCGGATTCTTAGGTAAAAGCGTTCATGATGTCGTAATAATTGGTCTTCTCTGAAAACCTGCCGTACCCATGTGAAGTTTCTTGTCAGGTTTGGCTGGCGATTTATGTACGCAAAAATTTCACGGTGACAAAACGTGCATTTAATCAGGGACCCCTATTCTCGAGCGAGGCAACCCCTGCTTCTTATGCTTAATTCGTTGGGCAGTGATCCAAATTGTGATTTGGAATGTCACGTGGCGTTCACCAACAATGTAAAAATAAGATTTGTCACGACTTATTTCCTTCACCGAGATTGAAAGTATAGATGGAAAGAAGAAAACCTTAAAACAGCGACAGCGACGAAGGCTGTTGTTTAGAGGGGCCAATTGGCGATAAAGTACTCGGTTCAACATTCAGGTGCCACGAACTCGCATATTTGACGCTGTTCTATTGCAGACCTGGCAAAGAAATCTTATGTTAGGGTGGTTTTACAGTTAAATTTTGAACTCGCGCAAGTTTAATTTTTTTATTTGAATCTAAAAGCTTTTTTATTTGGCGTATGATTTAATTTTTTGAAATATCCCCTCCTCCTCCAATATTCTGACTGGTTGTGGTAGTCAACCAGAGTGAGACAGAGAAAACTATAGTTAATTAAATTGCAATTTTGTTAGATTTTATTTTATATCATAAAGGGAAGTACATGCTAATGGTGCCTTTAATTCCCTTTAAAAAAGCAACACGAGTACTGACTGTATGAATTCAGTTTAGTAAACTGGTATACCCTCCTAAATCCGATTATTATCGTCGGAGGAACCTTTTCTTTTTGAGCAAAAAATACCTATAATCTTTATGGAGCAAACCCGTTACCCTAATAATACCGGAAGCGTCAAATGTTTCCTTCTAAATTATTTTCGCATAAATACTTCTCACTTACAGGTAGGTAGGTGATCAGGTGCTGCATAGACTCCGATTTTGGCCGAAACTTTCACTTTTCTTATTGAGGCAACGAAAGCAGTAATATAATTATCCCCATTGTCGCTATTTACTGTTGCATTTTCTTTACATTAAAAATACAAATTGGAAATTTGCTCCTTTAACTGGATTGAAAGTCAGTTGAGTTTGCGTGTAGTATTACAAATATGTTTAACCTTTAGTAAAACCCAACACGTGATTACGGCAACAACTGCTAATTATGTCAGAATCAATCCTCGTGGACATAGACAAAAACGCGAGTTACAGAAACCGGTAGAAAATTAGATCTGCCTCTTAATGAGTTGGTTGTCATAAACGATCTGGTTTCAGCAAATAAGTTGAATGTAATTTTAGTTGCTTAATAAGTAAACAAAAATATCATCGCTTTTCTGCCATTTCGGGTCCAAGATCTTAAGTGTTGGTAGTTCAGCTGGCGGCTGGTGGGACCTCGACTCCCGGTCGGTCTGACGTATTTCCTCTGCCGTGGTTTCATCAATCACCTCACGGCCCTGTGGGTTTTTCCCGGGCACTCCGGTTTCCTGTCACATCCAACAGTGAAGAGTTCTAATAGGGTTTTCCGGGTGCACGTACTGGAAGTTCCGCGAGTATCCTTTGACCGGCTCGGATCTTGATCACCGCTCAAAGGCCCCCAACCGTACCCAGGTAACTCGCCCGGTCGCTGAGGCCGATCCCCTTCCAGCGGACTTCCGGTGTGAGATGCTGTCAGGACCGGGCCGGTTCTGAAGACGTCATTACGTCATTCTAACGGGTCACGTGTAATTTGGTTACGCGTTGATGAGCGACAGAACGAGCGGAATTTCACTCAGACTGACCGAGTCCGTTCTCGACTTAAACGCGGCCACCCAACACAACCGACACATTTCTGCAAGGAAAAGAAAAGGACATGTGTCTAATGCTGTAAAAAAAAAAATCATTTTCGGTGCATTTGGCCTCACGAATGAAAACAAACAGAACGGTCGGTACCCGACTGGGTCTGCGGCACGTCGCAGGGTCGTAATCACCGAAGTGCGGAAAAGCGGCTGTAAAATCTGGGGGAGTCCGGAGGAGAGTCGGCAGCGCTGAGTGTGACCGCGGTCGGATTAAACGGCGTCGGTGCCCCTGCAGACAAACGGGGATAAAACAAGAAAACTCACTTAAATTATTTCACAGAAATACACCCAGGCTTTTGAAAATTCGACTGAGGCCCCCCCCCACAAAAAAAGAGAAAAAAACGTAGATTCTGCCAAAGGCTGGTCGGGGAGATAGCGCCATGTTAGATCACGGAGAACAAATCCTGGAAGATATTTTTTTCCTCTACAATCTGATACGGGCTGAGTACCCCTAACCCGCGCAGTCTAGACATAATCCAACCGGAGAAGCCAAGTAAGTACCAGCCAGTCGGGAAAATAGAAAACCTGATTGCAGCTATATTTTAATTGGATAGAAATTACAGTTTCCCGATTATTTCTTGTCTCGCTTATCTCGAGTTTTTCTTACACTCACAAACCTCTTCAAAAAAGAGAGGAAAGGTTCTGAACGAATTTATACATAATATGTATATTCTGCTGTTCCAATTGTTTGGAATTTTTGGGAGAAAACGATGAGATCAACTTTAAAAAGCCATTATACGATGATAATAATAATAATAATAATAAAATAATAATAATAATAATAATAATAGATTACATACAAACATGAGTACCAACAGAGAAATGGAAGTCTCGAAAGAAGGTAGAATATGTTTAACGCAGAGACCAGAGACCTGTTTATGACTGACTCAGCACGCGAACAGTGGATGCTACCGGGCCAAGCTTTAACGTGGTTGATGTGGTAAGACCCGGAGTTTTTTCCACTACTAATATTAGCTAGCAGCGTCTATCCTTACGGTTTTCCATAGCTTTTACTGACACAAGCCGTAGTCCATATGAAAATACATAACACTGCGAGAGCCGAAGCTCATAGTCGAAGACGAACACCTGAACAGAAATCGTCGTTCTGTGAAAGTATGTTGCTGTTGTTTTGACTGATCAACCAAAAAATACGTAGGCAGACACCCAAAGCTGCTTCAACACCTAGATTAGCGAAGTAGCATTCCAGGCACATACAGCTCGTTCAATAAAAAACTCGAATCGAGATCGTTTATGTATCTTATACTTATGACCTCAATGATATATGATAAGCTACTAGCATAAAAGAACCTATGTTTATGCATTCCTTCCCATAAAAGACTTAAAAAACCTGGATCTTGCTACCACGGAAACGTTTTCAGGCTAACATGGCCTGTTTGGTCTTTCAGAATAACTAAGATTACGTACACTACTAGTTATCCTAATAAATCATATTTCTAACTTTATTCAGGAAGGAAAAGCAGAACTGATAAGGTTTTACTATAAAATGATTTAGCACACCTTATTGGTTTTGAAATCCACTCTCACTAAATGCTTCCCTTATCACAAGATTTCCCCCTATATGTCACTGTTTTCCACATACGCTTTATCAAAGATGATGCTAATCCGCTGGCACGTACGCAGGGAAACTCGTTCGCATGTTTTTCTGACTTGATTCAACCCATAACGTCTCTCCTATTACGAAATACTAGACCGCGACACTTGACCACAGATCTACTTTCACCGGTGCCGTCAGGGAAATATTGGCCACGTAATCAAACTCACTCCATGTTTATAAACAAAGTCTGTCGAAAGTTCTTGCGAGACGACGACTGCATCTCCTATTAGCACGCTTTAATACTTTTTAATTCCTCTGCCGCTATCCCTCCAGGACGACGTACCGAACCATCTGCGTGCTTCTCCTATCCCGTTGCACTAGAAATAAAAACAGTAAGTGAAACCTAGCATCTATCCTCCCTCTAATTGCAATTATGCATAAGCTGAGGCGGAAGTTTGACTTTGTAATGTTTTATTGGTCTTGTCGAAAGTCTTGCGTGCTTCAAGAATCGTTAGGCAGGCATTCAATAGAAAACCGTTAAATTTCCCTTTTTCTGTCAAAATGTTTCACGGTATCTATTTGCTTTTAATGCTAATTTGCTACCATTTTTATAATATCCTGGGGGGTGTGTGATAGCAAACCTTCCATAGCTTGGTTTATCTCTGCTCTTCTGCACCAGTCCATAGGCTGGATCCCTCCGGTTTTCTCCCTCAGCCAAAGAGAAAGGATCTAGTAAGGGCTCTCCTACTATATTCTGAAAATTAATAGTTTGACCAATGTTGGAACGCATCCTCCCTTAGTGTTCCGGGTCCCAACCTCTCGTTTAGAGCCAACACCGAACACCCCAGACCACGCATATACATAATCCGCCAATGACGGCTTTTCCAGCTGACCACCAATTCCTGTATGTAAGCTTAAACGCTAATTATGCATCTTCATTTGTTTCCAGACGCTATAGGAGTGCTTAAAACCAGATAAGTCTACCGATTTTCTTTTCCTGCTACCAAAGTTTGTCGAGTGTTTTTTCGACGCCTGTGAGCCTGAATAAAGAAGATTACGCTAACCTAACCAGACGATGAGTGGAGGTGGATATACCGCACGGAGTAGAATTATCTACTGAAATACCTGGTATGAACAGAATGAACTCGTGCTGTAAAAGATATTACCTGCTTGGGGAGCACGTCTACATATTTACAGGCGTATTCCTTCCTCCTCAAAGGTTTAAAAGGCCAGCAAGCAGGCTATTCTACTAGCGAACAGAGTCGTCGCCGGCCCTTTCCTGGACATCAAATCCTCTATGTAGGAACGGTAATGCAGACTCCCAATAACGGACTGGACCTGTAGGTGCGAATCATAAGATGGAACAGATGGAAACAAACCACAGAAAGCGAAATATTTCGAAAATATTTGTTCTAGCGGTTACCTTGATGAAAATTATCAACCTGAAAATATCGTCGAATACGGCATTTTTATAAAGATGTATACATCTGATCAGACATCAGAGTCTATCCGCATGTTATTTCCCTTAATCTTGTAAACAAAAGGGGTTACAAATCCTGCCATACCTGCTGATTCATTAACACCTAAGTCAGATTCTCGCTGGAATATTGCTGACATTTGATCTTCGACGACAGAGAATAAATGATACCTCGTGTATGAACTGATGATAAAATGGGACCTTAATAACGCAGCACCGTCGCTACCGATGTTCTCTATAGCGCACTGGTGGGTCCGCGAGCCCGCAGTTTAGGGAGGCTGCGGCAGAGGTGGCAGATAGACAGACAGACAGATAGATACACAGATAGATAGTCGGGAACCCTGGACCCACCGTGGGTTAACCCGACTACTCTGCAGCCATGCGTTTGTGAAGATTGTTGTTGTTTATTTTCTTTATAGCATCTTAATAAACTTACTGGTTACTGCCCTAAAAATAAAAGGTCACGTGACCGGCGGCAACCGGCGAAAACCTCTTATCTCTCTGTAGCTTCGTCTTTGCCACTTTTAGCGGAGATCCCTTGCGCATAAAACCTTTTTCAATGGCCTCGCATTGCACAAGTTTGCCGTTCTCCCCAAATCCAAAGAAAGAGATAAAACGTTTCCTCGCGGTAAGAACTGCACTGTAAAAGAAAAAAAAAAAAGGAAAAAAAAAAGCGTAATAAACCAGAGGGGCAGGAAGTTATGCTGGTCGATGCTGGGCCCCATGTTTTTAGAAGTGTTTGTTTCTCTCTCCGCCCCTATCGGGCAGAAGACGCATCACGGAACTCTTCATAACGCAATAGTTTTGATGGAGGTCGGAGGGGTGAGTGCGCGAGCTCCCAAGGGAGCGGTCATTTAGATACTGAATGGATATTTTGACTACGATAAACTGATCTGGGTACAGATGCTGGAAGCAGTTGTCGTGATTCATTCTGTCAGGCCTGTAGCTTTCTTCTGTTTGTTAGTGATCGTTAACTCTATTCGAATTGTACCCAAGAGACACCCGGCTACTGTGCGCTGGTAATGCATGCATAACAAAAAATGAATAACCTAAAATTTATCGTGTCATCTTTAAAAGGGAAAGCTTTCCCGGGGTTAACAAACTGGCAAGGCTAAAGGTTATCAATGATTTTATGATATATGACAGCCTCACAATGAATGAATTAAAGCTGCATTACCGACTGATGTTTTTATTGTTTGTTTTCTTTATCCAAACGCCATGTACTTGATTACATTAAGAACAGGCAAACTGATTACCCAGCGGGGCAAAATTTAAAAAATGTTTTGAAAGCGTACAGTATATTAATTAGGCTCTGGGATTTACAAAATTTCACCGCTAACCCACAGAATACAAAATTGCAGAAAACAGACACAGAATTAGACAAATATTAAAAAATAAAAAATTTTCTTTTATAGGCTGAAATTATATTCTATAGAATACAATTAATGTACATCTGTGGCCAAATCTCGGAAATGAAGACGAGCTATGATTGTTACAAGTGAAGGAGTATTCAAACAACGACGAAGTTAAGTTAGTAAGTAAAATCAACAGCCGTTTCAACCAAAACATAATTATTAAAAAGAATAAAAGTTATTCTATCATTTGCCACCATTTTTTTTGAACTTGTAAAATGGCGTCCAACTCATCAGTACTTCATCATAAAGAAAGCACCAAGAAGACGAATGTTGCCTCCTCGATTTCAACACAAAGCAGTTTGTTTATATATTTCGCAAAACAGAAGCATAAACGACATAATGGAGCCTTAAAAGTTTCTGTCACCTCAGATTTCTTTTCTGGCTGCTTCATCCATTTAATTTATGTTTGGGTTGCAGTATTGATTTAATCTAGTGATAGCCACAAACCACGTAAATTCGGTATCTCCGATATTATCAAAATTGTAGAGTTCTGACAAGAAAAACAGATGGCGCTACTATTATAAAGAACGAACATAAAATGGCGTCACAATTATACTGTTGCTGTATAAAGCTTTCACTGCATATTGGTAGGGAATTATTATTATTTTTAAATAAAGGTACGATTTTTGTAAATTGCAAACTTAGTAGGTAACAGAAACAAAATAATTATCAGTGCCCTAAAACTAAAACACTCAAAAATATATTAACAAGCGGCTGAGTCATCTGGAGACCGATGACGTCACCTGCGGCCCTTCTTCACGATTGTAAATCTGGCTTCGCGCCTCGAAATCTCTGGTTAATACCTATTAGCGTGACGTCAAAAGCAGCCGATAATATCATGCCATTAATCCCATCATCATTATTAATGAAAAAAAAAAATATATATATATATATGCGCCCAGTAATACTTGCAAGCGGACGTGACAGATCACAGTCACGTGTTTTCATAGATTTTAAATTAAACTTTCAGTATTTTAATGGCAGATTTATATATAGAGGATGCTGTGAGTATTATCAGCCCTCAATAGTCTTCAGTGCTTTGAATGGCATACGCTTATGTGTGACTAATATAGTAGAGAAAGAAAAGCGTCTTTATTTTGTTCATTTATCTGAGCAATTTTCCACAAGTAATAATTTGAAAACAATACATAAGTTATTCCATTTCGAAAAATATTTACGTACCGGATGTCGCTCGCTGATCTTGGACATAATGCGATTTAATGCCGTACAAAGTAATAGCGGTTCGGGAAGGAATGGAAGGAAGAAGAAGAAGAGAATGAGTATTACCTTTCATGGCATGAATCACGAATGTTCTATTAAATTATGTTACGACCAAACCTTTCTATCTCTAATGAATTAATGATTTTTTGATAGAACCCCCCATGAGGATTGCTGTGGTCACGTGACATTGACCAACTTTGACTAATCCGATTGCATAGCGAGGCCGGGAATGAGGAAGGGCAGACGAGGAGGGAGGGAGCGAGAGAGAGAGTGTGTGTGCGGTGTGTGTGTGAGGCAGGGATGCGTTTCACGAAGCCGGTCGACGTGATTTTGCAGACCTTTTCCGCGCCTCCTGATACACCCTCATCAGGACCGCGCTCGTTTTCATGTCATAGGCTTATCAGAAGTGAACTGCAGTTTTCATCTGTCGACCTGGTCGACAAATTAAAGCGGCAGTTAGCGAGGCAGTATATTTGATTTATTTATTAAACTGTTTCGCTGTGGATCGCAGGGAGCAGTTTTTCCTTTTCCGATTAACAGCTGCAGACTTTTATTTATTTACTTATTGATTTTCTGAAGACGCAACGGGTACAATTTCATAGCCACGTGACGAGTAAATGATGCAATCAACAAGGAGTCCGCGCAGTTAATTAATAACTTGATAAACACCAAAAGATTGGCATACACTAAAGCGTGCATACGACAGACATGCTGCTATGATCGGCGCCGTATTGTATGATCCACAAACCTCGTATATATATAGTGTCCCGCTTTTCTGCAATAAGCATAAAAAAAAAGACATACAGAGTCAGTTTGGGGCTTTCCCGTCACTTCGTCAGTACTAATGGACCCATGTTTCGGAAACCGCCATCAGGCTCTATCTTTAGACTGGTCAAGTGGCTCGAAGGGTAAAATCTGCTAGTGACTAATCGCAATCTGATAAGCGCTTTTATCCAACTGCATAACCAGGGAATTTTCTCAATTAGATTTCATATTTTGGGATATTCAGTCTGACATGAACACCGCTTGAGTACCGGAGTCGTACAGGTTGTTGGTACCCTAGTCCTGCTGCTCTCGATCTACGATGGAGCGCTCTGACAACTTGACTTGGAAATAAAGACTTTCATGACTTCGCTAATCGGGACGGGAGTCCGTGGTAACCGGATCAGCCATCAACGTAGTTACTGCACTGACCAAGAGTCGACCAAGACGGCCCCCTGGTGATGATTAGTTTTGTAGAAAACCAGCTCGCACAGCTCCGGTCACAGGAGAATTTAGACGGATCGAACCTGCAGACAAATGAAATATTCTGTAATCCCAAACAACTGCAGAGCCATAAATAACAGAAACCATCAACGAGACTCACCTTTTCCTCACTCAAACCGTAAAGGGAGCTACTGGCTTGGAGAGCAGCTCTGCAGTCCGCCAGCCTTATACTACGTTCCGAAATAAGTATGGCTGCAAATTAAAATTTGACCTTTTACTACTTTTTCTTTCTTTATTTGCGCAATATTCTCAAAATAAAACAGCAAGAACACTTCGCAAAAATTCTAACACTTCCACTGTCAGGGTTACTGGTCGCAGAGCTAATGTGATCATAACAAGAGTCAACGCCACTTGATAAGATGTCCGGTTTCAACAGCAGCCAGGCCATACGTTAAAATCAACTCCAGCAGATTTCTGATGTCACATATTGACACTGTAGAAAGTGCTGTTACAACTCTGCCAGTAAAGATAGATATACATGATTAGTACCAATCTACATTGTCCTCGGATGACGACTGACTCGCCATCAATAATTGATAATGATCGATCTTGGAACCAAAATCAATCTATTCCAGCAAATCGCATAGGTGCTTACTAGTAACTTGGGGTTTAACGAGCACGATCTGCCAAACCCCGGAACACCACTGGGAATTATAAAGGTTAAGGTTAATTATTTAATAATGACCTTCATTTGTAAATAAATAGTATTAATGTGAAATATTGTCACGCTCGATTCTCTTAATAATGCTAAACAACATCTTATTTAGTGGACTACCGCAGGTGATTATCATTTCTATACCAGACTTGGAGTGTTTTCCGTAAAAGTTCGTTTAAGATCGGCCAGAATCGGAGATAATAGAAACCACGGTCTGTTGTTATGTAAACGTTTAATGAATTGCTTGGTGTTTGCCTGCATTTGTTAACGCGTGCACAACAACAGTATCTACACGTCCAATGACTCATAAATTCTTCTAATTCTTGCATCAGCAGCCAAGCGACCAACGATCACAGTCTCTCTGAAAGCCAACTGAACTGCGTGTCATCGACTCTAGTCGTTTAAGCTATTTACCCTGGATACCACCCGCCATTCATCTGATAACCTTCTTCTGCTGGACTAAATTTTGTTGAACTCTAATAAACAGGATGATTCAATGAAAATCGAGAAAAAAACCGAGACTTTCCATTAGAATTCGGCTGATACTGAACTTTTGCCGCTTACCTGCAGTATTTGGGGTTTACGTAGCTTTCGTGTGACCCGCGACAAGTTGTCAGGGAAACGTGCCAAATAATTTCTGCGAGATTTAAAAAGACGTTATTCCATTACCTACAACACTTTAGACGGTTAAAGATGACAATCAAGTTACCTTTGTTTTCTAACATTGCTGCTGAATAGTTAACTTCTATTCATTCATAGTATAAACAGTGTTGGATAAATACCATTTAACTTACTGTTTCAGAATTTAACGTTTTGCTATCCTTTCACTTATTTACAAATTAAAAGAGAAATTATAGAAAAAAATGGGACATGCAACATTGGATAGTGTCAACTTGGGCGGGGTGGGGGAGATAAACCGGATATGACGTCAGAGCAGGAAGGCGATGCTAGCAACAACAGTATCCATATTTCTAATTGACTAAAACGTCTAATAAGCAGTAGAGACGTGCGCGCCAGACCAGTTGGACTTAACGTATGTAGTCAAAAAATCTCTAAAGCTACTTTCAAATAATACGAAATGATTTTAACTTGAAATCTTTTGTTGAACAAGTCAATAAAACATTGCATTAATCTTAGTATTCTTCCAAAAAGTCTTAAGAGTGTCAGATTTCAAAATAAAAATGGTGTCCTGCTATGAATTACGTTTTTTTTTTTAACTTGGGAAAATTACATAAACAAATATTTTACATTAGAAAAAAAATTTAAAATAAAAATCAAATATTTTTGTCATTCTTGATAATTAACAGAATAAACCAATATTCCAAACTGAAAAGCACAAAAGTATATGGTATACGTTAATTTTAAAGCGAACAAAGAGATCAATTTAACTCTACCAATTGTATAAGAGAAGACCAAGGAGAGATTTTCAAAATAAGTATGAGTTTTGAGCGAGGGGACAGGGACAAATTGTACAGCTATCTAAAGTTGCGAGGGATCATAATTACAAATTAATTATGATTCCGGAATCGTTAGGTACCAGAATCAAATTTTTAATGAATGGATTAAGTTAGCTGCAAGTGGGGGTTAATAATGACAGCATTAATCAATTTAAAAATCATATTTCTTTGATTTTCTACGCGATCATAAGTGCTCAAATTTCTAGATAGTAAGCTGGTTTTCTATGAATTCCAGGTGCTATTTAATAGTTTTACTTGGCGCTCTTAAGATGTGGAAACATTGTGCCACATATGGGAATTTTAAAATGCAAAATCAAAGTACTATTATTATCATTTCCAGAGAGTAGGATAGAACAAAATTTTCTCAACCAGATAGAAGTATGTCGCTTTTTAAAGATGTTTTTAGCCGTAATTTTTCATAATTTAGTTTCCATTTATTTGGTTAATTTTTAGGAGAAAGAAACCCAGACAGAATTCTGAGTCAAATCATCCGTCCAACACTTCAAAGGGAGACAACTCTGCCAGTAACATTTTTTAAATTTTTTTTTTTAAGACATCATTTTTATCGATTTTAGCACATATTCTCCATAAGTAAGTTCTGGCAGCACCTTGACCATCAATTATCGATGCTCGTGCTTGATTCTGCATTATTCCGACCAGCTGACTGCGAGCAAGTATTGGTAAACCTAGAGAATGTAACATTTTTCAGTCAACTCATCTTTAATTAGTCGCACCAAATAAGCTTTTTAATGTTATTCTAAAGATCTTTTTTAGACTCTCTGACACCCCTCCCCCCGTAATTTAAGTTTATTTTCACGCCCAACTCCGACAGATGGGACGTCGCAGGGTCTTTCTGGAAACGTTACTTCTGCCCGGATCCAGGGCACTCGGCCTGCCGGGACTGCACCGTCCGAGCCCCGCCCCTCCACGTCGACTTGACCAATAAGAAACGGCCTATCGTCAGCGATGACGCGGCTTCCTGCTCGCCAGGTACGCCATAAATAAGCGTCCGCTTACGCGCGGAAACTTTCCAATCTAACCAACAACAAATGCAATTTACAGACGACACAGTATTTCTCACACGAAAATTGGCCGATTTCTTCACGTTAATGTACTGCCACTAAGCGTACTTGAAACTCTTACTTACAATATACTAGCTCGTAAAGAGCTCCCTAGATTAGAATAAGCGTGTGGCCTTTCAACGCTTTGTATAGACGAATATCTATGACGTAGGTAAAAAGAATAATTACGAAAGCTCGAACCAGTAGATCTCTTTTATTATTAGCTAAATACATCTGCCCTTCTTTGTAATGACTCAGTAGGATTGATTCTTGTGCATCACAGCACTAACAAATTTGCTATTTATGTAAAGTATATTAGTACCAGACAGTAATACTGCAAGACTACAAAATATCCACATTAGCGGAAGATTTGGATAATACTGACAATCATAAAGAAAAATCTAGCTGACGCTGTGCAAATTCTTGTATATAACCAGAGTACGTGTATAAGAGGGCAGTGTTTGGTTCATATTACTCCCAGAAACACAATGCCACAAAAAGTCTACAATAATCGTTTGAACTCATAAATACTAGTAAAGACGCCATTATCAGCGATACACAAAAGGGATGACTTAGTCGATTGTATCCCGTACGAAAATTAACTGACTCTCGCTTGTAGCCATCGAGGATTATCTTTATACAAATTCTGACTAGCATAAACCTGCAAGCCAAGCAGTGACCGTCGTAAAAACCATCACGCCGCTACATTCTTCTTTTAAAATCGATACGTCTCGGCTACTCTCTCTTTATTTATACAAAGAGATGTTACTGCATTTTCCCTCGCCCCTTCGTGTGTTTCGAATACACGTCGTTGTTAGTTCTTTCACGCATCTCATTACGTGGTGCTATCAAAAATGTATTACGTCTGACTTTCACCGTATATCGCCCTTTCACGAATTTATTATTTTCTTTTATATCTGGAGATTTATATATATAAAAAATCAAACAAAAAAAGCGATAAAAACGGTCTTATTTTTTAAAGCAATAACACTGTAGTCTACAAGTTGATCTGCCGTGAATATGCTGTCAATAGAGTTTTCCTTCAGCTCAACTAGAAATATGACCGTAGCGTCCTGAATTAGATAAAGCACTTACCGACAGAGATAATCGAATAGATCGTTTATGTACCTCTAAATTCACGATACATTTTTCTAAAAAATGCCATCGTACTGTTTAATCGTTGTGCATTAAGTGAAGTACTTTTATCCGCAATTAATAATCTAATTAACTTCCAGCTGGGCGGCACAGAAAGTGAAAGGCTAAAACAAGTTAACGTTTACTGACCAAAGTGTTTTTCTTATGAAAGGATTTCCAGCCAATCTTACAAGTCTGCGTGGAGCGGTGTATCATTGTCTGGGAATTCTATTTAAAGAAAGGCTAAGTGTGTTAATCTTAACTTGAACCGAATTAGTCTGCAAAAGTCATAGTATATTTCAATGACCTACAGGAAAAAAAACAAGAGAGAAAATTAATAACATTTCGGAACTTTCCGATCAGTTGCCACATCGTTGGGGAGGCTGGGGAGCCGATCGAAGTCGCCCCTCTGCTTATTCATAAAGCACCGAACAATATAGGGTGGGGAATTTGGTTTGTGGTTCATAAACTTAAGCCAACTCAACGCAAGCACGTAAATAGATTGCGTGCAGATCAAATACCACAAAAGGAACGGCGTTACTCGAAGATCAGATTCTGGCGATCAATCGGTTATTTTCGAAAAAAAAAAATGTTTTAAATAATAGAGGCAGCTCTGCCTCTCAGCTGTTTTGCCCACTACTCTCTCTGTTAATGGACACACGCGCCGGCAAATATTTCATATTCTAAATTTTATTTTAAAAATACTTAAACATTTTCATCTCGTGCTGACTGAAAAAAAATTGCTAAGGCCTCCGATCATGAATTATTCAACTGTACAGAAAAGAAAATCACAAACAAAAAACAACCCAATAACGCTGTTGTTACATAATTATGAATATGTTCAGATTATTTAAAATGTTTTGAAAAAATTTATGTTTTAAGGTGGCACAGATCCTTCAGGTTCATAAAGTATTTTGTGACTTAACCACCCATGTTTCCTGCAGATATACGGTATAATCTAAAATGCATTTCTGACTAGAAAAGTGACCCGATGAGATAAAGTACCGACATTTTGAAAAGAGAGAAAAGTTTAAATGATCTCATTTTTCTATTTTTTAATATTATACAGTACTTTGTTAACTAGAATTAAAAAAAAAAATTAATTGGCTATTGAAGAAAGTATCGTTGTAAAGGGTATGGTGTTAGATACATCATCAGTGGAAGCTGGAAGTCTGATGTCAATATTGAATGTAGGCTGCCCTTGTATGAATAATTTCCTCACACCTCGTGCAGCATACAATACATTGAAAGCATAAATGTCACATCCTTTGTCGCCTTTTGTGTAAATTCCGGGCCAATTCAGCAGTATTCTGAATTGTAAGGATTTTTCTTCTTCACACCTCGCCTGATTCGATCCTAAAAAAAATGTTCTGTCACGTTCAAATCAGGGTAGGCCGGCACCTCAGTCGGATGGTGAGCCGTGAATATTCGTCCACAAACAGGCTGAAGATGGACAGAAGGAGCCACGACGATTGGCTCAAGAATGTTTCCACGCTTCCTGTCGGAATTTAGAGTTATAGGCTCAATAACGAAATCAGTCTTACAGTCATATGATACATATCCTCAAACCACGATGGATCCACAGACTCACTCATGTTCTTTTGCTTGCAACTTTGTTCCCTATGTCACAAATTCTCATAAATCATCAACACTGTAAAAGAAACTGACTTTCATCTGACCAATTTCACCGTATCTATGTTGTCAAATTTCATTCATCTGCAACGCTGATTGGCCAAACTAAGCCTAGATGGCTTATGTCGATCTGACAACCATGAACATTTCGCAGAACGACGAACATGATAATCAGAGTCATCCATCCTCTTGGACAATGTTCTGATGACTCTCCATCAGCGGCGGCAGCAAAGGGATTGCGATGCATTTCATCTTGTCTATGAGTAATTTTACAGGAATGTCCGTCATGTGCTCTCTCAAAGATCAGTGCTCGCCAACAAGACAAATGATGACGGAGTGAGGTATCTCCATGGCATTATTGTACCAAACAGCGATTTTAAGCATGCAACAACCGCGTATCATGCATAGATCGCGACATCTTGTTTTACTTTTTTCCAAAGACAACCCCATATGCGCGCGAGCGATTACCGTAGGTCAAGCGCACGAGGCCTGTGCGAGATCAAAGCTTGAGCCCTACTTACCGCGACCGTGAACATGCTCAATTATACTTGTGATTAGTAAAAACCTGCCGCTGCTTATGTCGAGGTGGGTAGAAATGAACCGGCGCCATTATGATTCTACTTACGTGTGAGAAGTGGTAGGAAGTTGAAAACTTAACAAACCAGCACGGAAAAGAGTTAATGGTAACAGCCGCACCCCTCTGTTGTTGAACAGCCCGTATTTGTTCCGGCCCACACATGTAGGAGGGATCATTCTGAAGAAATAAGGTTTAAGACAGGTAAAATGCCGCATGATTTCTAAATTCAACGAGTTCATTATCATTCAAAGCTTGTAAAACCCACAAAATAATTTAAAAAACAACTAAGATAAGACTTAATTTCATGCTTTGTAGGCCAATTTTCCGCATTAGAAATATTATGGGAAGTTTTTTTAAAATATTTGTCTAGATAGAAGAATTAATTCGTTGAATTTTTCGGTGATCGAAGTTGCTATTTTTTCAAAAAAAAATCTGTACGTGAAGATTACTGATGACTTTTCCTGCTGTTTCTTTTTCTGTCAGGCAAAGGTTCGTCAGTTTCAGAGATGGCGCCACTTGTCCGCCGGATGACGGAGAGGCAGAAATGACTCTGATGGCGCAGACGTGTGCAAAAACCAAATAAATGTGTACCAACACCGAGTCAGTTTATTAGAGCTCAGCACACCTCGGTCATCATCGACTCTGCTCTAAGCGGTATCCGCCGAGAGACATTATCTGTTGTTTATAGATGATCTAAACGATATGTCAT
Source organism: Nautilus pompilius (assembly GCA_018389105.1). Lineage (NCBI taxonomy): Eukaryota > Metazoa > Mollusca > Cephalopoda > Nautilida > Nautilidae > Nautilus > Nautilus pompilius. The sequence continues at coordinate 568,167 of JACATO010000340.1, forward strand.
CGCTGCCCGATTTATTTAACCTTCATCACACAAGCGAAAACATTCCGGTTGCTATGGTCATGCTTCGCTCTTCTTTTTAAGAACCGTCGAAGATTCCAGAAACTGGCCGTTAAAGCAGTCAAGCACGACAGTTCGCTTGGCACATTCCCACCTGCAGCATCCTAATCGAAATACAGGTGAAATCCTCCGCTTTGTTTTTTGCTGAGTTCCGAAGATTACTCGCCAACTCAACGGAAATGAGCAATCTTTAATTACATTCTGTCGATGGGGACGAAAGCGAAAGTACATCGTTATCTAAAACGACTTGTCGGAGAATTTAAGACCTGGACTACGCCCCGGGAAATGTGCTGACGGATGACAACTACAGAGGTCATGGCAGATTTATCTACTCTGCTAATAAGCGCTGGGTTATAATAAACAAAACCACCGCTGGAGACCTGTTTACCACATATCTGATTGCTCAGTAAATTTGCTGCTCAGATAAAATCCCACAATCGAATAATGGAAACGAACATGTTTATCAAGAACCGGCCATATTCATAATCCTGGTAAAGTTAATGGACCCGTGGCATGAAATTAACACTAACCGATCGAGCTAAGAGCGCCATCTATCAGCGACTGGCTGCTGGTCTGCGCTTCCCACCGCTGCACTGTCCCCTCCCCGAATCCCAGCTTCTTTATCATCTCTTTTCACAACCATCTTTGAAATGATGCATTATCCTAAAAACATAAAGGTCGAGCATTCCGAAATCACTCTCATTTGTAATTCTAGTAACGGATACTTTAAATCTGTCTTCATTAAAAGGAGGGGGGGGGGTTACCTTAATAATTAACACCGTCTTCCACCGCTCATCTACGCACCAAGCAAAAACGACGTCAAGAGCCGTAAGTCCTCGGAAAACGAACCGAATCAAGCCCCTTATTGTACCCTCAAGCATTCCCTTTAAAATAAACAAACTTCACGCACCTACTGCAGATACGACCGGCGGTCTAAACTTTCCCACAATGGTGGTAATGTTTCGGAAGCTGAAAACATTCGAAAGCAAAATGTTGACAGTTTATTTTTCTATTGATGGGAGGGGGGGGGGGTAAATAACCCAGACAGCCATCGACAGGGAGCTTTTCGCACCTGCATTTTCTAGGTACCATTACTGTTGATCACACCCGCCGTGCTAAACACCGCTTTTAGTTGAAATGGCCAGCACAACAGCTTATTAAAGTCCGACCCCAACTTTACTCCTTCATGATCATTATTGACTACCAAATAAAAAAAGAGAAAATATCGCAGGAATAAATAAATAAAAGGCAAAAGAACGAGAATCAATTACAGGTGAAAAGTCACTTTCGTGTCTGACGACATAAAAAAAAAAAAAATAGCAGCCTAAGAGATAAGTCACCCGCGCCACTGTTCGAAATAAGTGAAGGTCAAAATTCAAATAGTTAAATATAATTTCTCCCTCTCTTTCCGAGAATGTAGAAAGTTTCAGCCACCGAGCTGAAATGCACGATGGCTGAAAGGATTTTAAATTTTGTTTGTGTGTCGTCAAACGGCCCCAAGTCTCCGTGTTGGTGATCGCCAGAGCTACCAGCAGTAGCCGCTCACCTGGAGAAGGACACCACTGTCGGTTTCACAGCTAGCAAATCATTTCGATGCGATGTCAGCTCACGAAACCCACAGCTGTAAAAGTGTTGGCGCGTGGGTGTTGGGGCAATTCTCTCAACCGTCAACACCAGAGATTCGTGTCTTCTTGCGCTCACACGAGATCGAGCCTCCCGTTCAGTCTCGTCTAGAAAGTTCAGCGTTCAGGAATGATATCTGTCCTGACAAGGTACACAGCCATACCGATTTTACATTGGTCTTTATATCTTCTCAAAGAACGAAGGTTCTGCGAGTGCGGCCAACGAAAATAAAAAAGCAACAAAAAAGGGAGCTTCTATTATTATTATTATTATTATTATTATTATTATTATTATTATTATTAAGATAGAATAATTCCGTTTTGGAAGTTTGTTCTTGGCCTACTCCGAAACCATAAAGAGTCCAAGCCTTAAAACGTTTCAGCACCATTAGTCCATTCCTCTGCTCTGTCAATATAGTGGGGAGCGAGTGATCTCCGAATTTTCAACCGGAAATGCAATATGTCGTTATTAGGATCGACCCAGCCCACGTGATACCCGAAGGTCACTGTTGGAGGAGGGAGGAGTGAGAGAAGCTTTCCTTTTGCTGCCGTTAGATGGCAGTACTGTAGCGGCACAGCATACACCGTCAAAAGATGATTACTGTGCTACACACGTCACAGAATCGACCCAAACCTAATGGTTCCAACCACATAACCAGTCTGGTTGAACTCTGTTTGTAATACCGAAGAAACAGGGTGTAAAAACGTGATGCTGTAATGGCTGACGGATAATCACAAAACTTCACGTCGTGACGAGGAGGAAGACATCGAAATAGCAAATGTCGGAGTTGTGACACCACCTCACACAGCAGTAACTTATCAAAAGGCGCGACAAAGAAGCGAGCAGACGACACAATACAAAGCGACGACAAAAGCCAACGTGTTAAGGCGTGCGGCAGAGTCGGGTAAAAAACGAAGTTTCCAAAAATTCTGACGAGAAAGAACGGTGTTTAAAACGATGAAATATAAACAGAAATGTGGGATTTGCTGCTTCGCAATCAAAAAAAGGGGGAGGAACTGTCTTAAAACGGCAGGTAACGTGTTAAAGAAAACACCTGAAGAGTTCGCAAAGTTTTCAGTCGTAAAAAGGCGGTGTAGAAGGAAAAACCGTTACCTTTGCCTTTGTGCTCCCAGAACACTCATCCCGGACTCTGATTGTTTTAAAAATTACATCTTCATTTTCGGTTCCGCTGGGGTTCCTGGTTCAGTCTATCCACTTCGATTAAAACATTTTTAATATTTATATAAAATGTTTCGGAACGGACAGACGAGGGTCAGAATGAGTCCCCGAGGACCGAAGGAATCGGTGTCCGTGTGAAGCGGGTAACAGCAGCCAGCGAGCCACCGACTGATTACTCAAACCCCATCTTATTGGCCCGCAAAGAACGCTTCAACCTCCGAGCGAGGGATCTCTGGTAATCGCGCCCGTATCACCGTTTTCCCCCACACCCGCTATGCTCGTTTGCGCGGGTGTATCGGAAGAGTAGTCGTAGCGGCCAAATTAGCATTGTGACAGTGATAGATGCGTGGGGTACGATTAGTGAGAATTGTTGCTCGTTACAAACAAAACCGGTCGTGGACGTTGATGGAAAATCCAAATGACCTAACTACGTTTTATCTGGAAATTGTTTTTCAAGCTGTTTCTCCGTTTTCACCATCACGATAATACAGAAACCAGTTTCTTTTTGTAGGCAGAAATTCTTGCCTTATTATAGAACCCATGAAACCCACCCCCCACACGCACACACATATATATATATATAAAGGAGATTTTTTATTCTCTCTATTTTTAATGTAAGGAAAATACCAAATAAATAGCCAGAGAAACAGATTTTCTCAAAGTTAGCTACGTAGCGGACGTCTTTTGCAGACTATGCTACTTGCTGTAATAAATCTCTCCCAATGGAAATGAACCCAATCGTACACACAGATGCGCAAACATTAAGCGAATATGAGACAGCAGAAAGGCCCAGTTTCGTGTTTAGTTTTGCTGTTGAGAACATCAGCGACCAGAGCTGTGCTACTTACATTTAGACGTCTATTTTTCTAGCGCTGCAGAAGAAAGACTTGGAAGGGCTGCCAGCAATCCACCGACACACCGCTGGGTGCCGAGTTAGGGACGACAAAGGCATAGTTAGACGTTAACAGTTTCACGGGGAAAGGAAACTTAGTCACCGACTTGCCTGGTAGCCAAGATATAGTTCTTGGTGCTTGTGACGACTAACTTTTACAATAGGGGCCGAACTCGACCAATGCGATAGATAAAACGAAGAGTGAAGTCAGGGCTTCGGGATCAAAGAAAAGCCTATCCGCTTTGTTGTTGTTGTTGTTTGGCGTGTTGGATTAGGTCTGGCATCAAGGAATGAAGATAGCTCACGTGTTACAGGCAACTTCTGCTTCCTTATCTCGTCTAGTTCTGGGCGAATATCGTCCCCATTATTTCTTGATGAAGACATACAGCGCAGAAACACTGTTTTTAACCACCTTCCGATCTGCTAAGATCTTTTCTTGGACTCCAAATTTCTGGGTGAGAAAACACCTTTCTACTGGTCAGAGCATTGGGACAATCCTACCGCCCCCTTCCTCCAGAGAGAGAGGGAGTAGGGTTGGGTGGCCGGCTCGCACCTGCCCCTCCCTCCAGAGAGAGAGAGAGAGAGAGAGAGAGAGAGAGAGAGAGAGAGAGAGAGAGAGAGAGAGAGAGAGAGAGAGAGAGAGAGAGAGAGGAGAGAGAGGGAGTAGGGTTGGGTGGCCGGCTCGCAGTCTCAATGTAAACTGATTTTGGCTGAAATCCTTTAAGACCATAAGTTTTCATTTAAAAAAAATTATCAATTTTTGTTACTAATCGAAATTTAAATAAAATTTCTTTGAACCTAAAAAAAAAAGAAGACCTTTCCCGAGATTCTCACGCCTTATTCAAATGTAGTCGGGTTTGTTTCAGCTGTTCTCGAATTTCGCAGATACAGTGGAGAAACGTTTATCATCATTTCACCTCTAATGACAGCCATAAAGAACCAAAAGACCATCGCTATGTAATATTACACATTAAAAATATTCTTTCGGCTCTTTATGTCGGTCAGTAAGCGAGACTTTCTTTCGGTTTAATGCCAGAATTCTATATTTTTTTGCTCGTAGACACAAACAATAACATATATATTCCTATATTTTGTACTTTAAATCCTTTCCTTAAATAAAGTTCTTCTCATATCAAATGTCAACAAACAAATATAGATTTGGATTAAAAAAAATATGCTAAACATCTTTATTTTTTAAAATTTAAATGTTCAAAATATTACGCTAATCCCCACTCCACCAACGGATTCGGCAGGTCACAGACTAACTCAGCTCTAAGAGTCACAATGAAACTCCACCTGTAGGCACCGAAACGAACCGGTTGGCTCTATCAACTTATTTACAGCAAAAATATCTGTCTCAGATAAATCAATCATACACTGGTGACCGATCACCAATAAGCTAAATCCATCAAGCATAAATAATGTTTCGGTGAAAAAATATCTTGTGAGTATGACTTTGCTTTCGTATGCATTAATAAACTGATTTGTAGCTTGAAAAATGAAATATTTTATTGGGAAGACTACAGTTATGGGCACCATTCTGCTTTCTGTACCCTAGAAGGCAATATCTTTACAGCACTAACCAAATTTTGTGATCGGAGATGACTTAGATCTTTGAGTCCCACCCTTTCAGATACAGTCTGACAAAATAAATAAAGGGGATATTTCCCCCCTGAGAACAAATAAAAATATCAAAGCGCGCTATTCATGTGTAGTAAAACAGTACAACGAGCTTGTGCTAAAGTCAGTTAGAAAATCTACATTACACTGTACGCTCATCTTTACTGTGTTCAGAGATCGTTTATCCGGTCCCTAATCCTGTCGCCCCTTTAACACTGCTGACTGTAGCGAGTCCTTAGCACCAAGTCTTTAACCAGTAAGATTTCTAAAGACTTCAGGATCTTTGTGAAAAAAAATCTCCCCTTCATATCCTTGCCATTCTATATCCGTTCCGCCATGTATGCCCACTGCTGATCAGTCGTCATCCAAAGCGAGTATTAAATTGTTTTAGAATGGATACAGTGAGTCACTTTATTTTTCCGCCAGTGATGTAGAACAAATAAGAAATATGTCTACCGTCATCAGTGAAGCGCTAATGCTTTTATGCTAGCGCATTTAGAACAAATATTCATTTAATTGCAATTCTAATTAAAATCTTGACGTGTTTATGCAAGGGAGCCAGTCAGCGACCTTGGCGGTGTAGAGCGACAAACGCCCAAACCAGATTATAATTAAATTATTAATAAACTCTCAACAAATGACAATATTCACCTGCAGCAGACCAACCACTTCGTACGTCCATTATAATTTTCCAGTCCAACAGCATTCAATCTTTACAGTACGCTAAAAATTGTCAAAGTACTCAAACTGTAAGAACTTCTGATAATCACCAAAGTTTCAAACTTCTTGTTAGTTTTGTTTTATTTTACGATTTGGCCAATAGATAAATACCACTGCTAAAATCATGTACTCTCTCTCTCTCTCAATGGGGTGATGTTTCCCATACTGCCATGCCGTATCCCCTTGACGTCACTTCCGACCAACCAATAACCATAAGCATGCAATACAAACTGCTTTATGTTACAGGAAACGAAGAGAAAATTAGCTGCATGCAAGTAGAAAAACTAACAACGTGAAATCTGGAAGAAATGTATTCATTTCAAATATATTTTTTCGAGGACCGCTAAAAGTCTAAAAACAAAAAACAAAAATAAAAACAAACAACGAAAACCATTTTTCGTTTTCCAAGCGTATATAAAATACATAATGGTTTAAGGGAGTTCGGTGGAAGCGACTGAGATATCTCCTCCTTAAACAGGCAAAAAAAAAAAAAAAGAAAAAAGGAAGGATTTAATTAAGCAGTGCCGAAGATCATCTATGAGCTTCAAAGCCGGGAAATAACTGTTATAAATAAAATAAGCAGGTAGTTAAATTTACTTTAATCAAAACAACACAGGGATATTGCGATAAATTATACAAATATACTTAGGATAAAAATTTGGACACAATTCAGAATTTACCATAAATTTGACATGCAGAGTTCATTTAGTGCACACCTAAACATTGTTCGATGCATTTAATTATGCCATAGTAACGATGACTACACGCCATCTACGCACCTTAAAGTCGCATGTCCTCTAACCTCTAATAGCCACTGACCTGTGTCTCACACTGCTCACCAGACGTCCGGCTCACTCTTCTATCGAAGCCTCAAGCAATGCCGGAATGGATTCCAGAACCAAGGGATCGCTGTCCAATGCACGTAAGAGTTTCTTCCTGATGATGGTCTATGACTATTCTTGCACACTGAGTCCTCATATGCTCCGGTCTAATAACCTCATCCAGGGAGCGCTGACCTATAACAGTGCCATCTAAGGAAATCGGTTCACCATTTTGTGGTCATGTGACACAACACCCCAGGCTAGAGCAACCGCTACTCCAAAAGCAGCTTCTCTCTAACACGTCAGCACCAGAATGTTTTTTGTTTCCGCCAAAACACTTAAAAGGCCATCGGCGAAGTAAAAGTTGAATTTACCCTTAACAGGAGAACATGGTTTCGGTATTTTATACACTCACAGCTTGGAGAGAAATTGATTGATGTAACGGTTATTATTGCTCTGGCGCGCCTCCTTCCCAGAGGTCTTTTGTGAGCACCAAGTCCAGCAGTCCTATCTGTCTGTCCGTCTATTTCCGGTCCGTAACTTAGCTGCTGATCGGTTGGTCGTCATCGAAGCGCCACACTCACAATGTTCCGTGGTTTCATTATAGGAACATTTGTGAAAAGTCACAACTGGATACAGATAAAGTAAACTAGGTTAGGATATGATAGAAGTTATGCCAGTGATAATTAAAGCCGGAAATGACGTCTGCAAAGAAAAAAATAAACAAAGCACCATTTCTGTACTGAGAAAAATAAAAGTCAGTACTCGCTCTCGCGATCTACCGATGTCGGGAGTGTTTGGTTATATGTGTACCAGAACTCCCCCCCCCCCCGGCAGTCTCATTTGAGCAGGTCTCTCTCTCTCCCAGATACTGTTCTTCTTGTACTTTCTGGATAGCTTCACATCGTGCTACGTGCTGTGGTTTTATACTCGTACATCAGGACGGCATGAAAAACGTCCGTCTTTCTTTTAAATTAAAAAAAATTATAGACGAAAAAAAAGTTAGTATCTGTAATTATTTTCCTGTCATTATCCATTTGTATATTTATAAAAATGAAACAATTAACAAGAGTGTAAAACTGAAATATCGACTAAAAATACAAACAAACTGGGATATGTGGTGTTCTTTTGTTTGAATTTCCTTATATTTAGTTTAATGCTTCGCTTTTATACTGGCATCTTTTTAAATATAAAGAAATATAATTATTTATTTTTTGAAAAATATATATATACATTACTTAAAATTTTCAGAGAGAGAGAGAGGGAGAGAGAGAGAGAGAGAGTATGACGTCAGTAAGGTGAGAGAGAGAGATATGACGTCGTCAGTAAGGGAGATATGACGCAAGTAAAGAGAGAGAGTATGACGTCGTCATCAAGAAAGATATGACGTCGTCAGTAAGAGAGATATGACGTCGTCAGTAAGAGAGATATGACGTCGTCAGCAAGAGAGAATATGACGTCAGTAAAGAGAGAGATATGACGTCGTCAGTAAGAGATATTACGTCAGTAAAGAGAGAGATATGACGTCGTCAGTAAGAGAGATATGACGTCAGTAAGAGAGATATGACGTCGTCAGTAAGAGAGATATGACGCCAGTAAAGAGAGAGAGTATGACGTCGTCAGTAAGAGATATGACGTCAGTAAAGAGAGAGATATGACGTCGTCAGTAAGAGAGATATGACGCCAGTAAAGAGAGAGAGTATGACGTAGTCAGTAAGAGATATGACGTCAGTAAAGAGAGAGATATGACGTCGTCAGTAAGAGAGATATAACGCCAGTAAAGAGAGAGAGAGAGAGAGAGAGAGAGAGTAAATTTCTAATAAAATATGTAAATATTTTCTATATTCAGGTCAATTATCTTGTTACGAATATTTTATTCTGAAAAAAAAAAACTGATTGAAATAATGTGTATGTTAAACATTACGTGTGTATTTATTATTTAATGAACTCTTTCAGCTACACGGTAAAAGCCGAGGTGAGTAAATAGAGGAAGTCAGTGCCATGGAGGTCCACCAGACAATTTCGTGAAACTGAGAAGGGAACAAACTTATTTTGACGAATTCTCAAATAATCCAGAATACTAGTTAGTTATCCTACTTCCCTTAACTAAAGGAAAAGATGGTTTTATAAATGTAATGAGTGAGTTCAAGACAGACTTTTATTGACAGTGCCGATTGCAGAAGTTGTCCAAACACTCGGGTATATCGATAGAATACAAAATTCACTATTAAAAAAAAAACTGATAATATGTAAAAATGTTGTTGAACAAATCACCGCTACCACTGATCCTTTAAATCGTAGCTTTTTGACAGCAGTGTATTACTGTTTGGATTCAGTGACTGGTAAAACAATAAAAAATGCTGAAGAATATACTGATGGTGAGTTTCCTAAGTTTCGCGGTAGGTTTGCCAGCGATCCTTGGTAGGGGATTCATGTTATTCCATTCCCAATTGAGTTTATTGCCCCCCCCCAAAAAACAACAACAACAACAACAACAACAAACAAATAAAATTTCATTTCAAAAGAGTCAGTAATTCTTAATCAGCTGGTTACCAAAAAGAGAAACAATCCGTGGAGCTCTCCATATCCGCACACTTCTTTGATTTTATCAAACTCCAGCATTTTCGCCAGAGATTCTGGAATCCTAGCAATGATGGCTCTATTTGTCTTACAGCTAATTCCGCTCGCGTTGCTCGGCTGTTTACAGGCTGAGAACGTGGCCTCGGCCACTGCGACCGTGATGACGGTCGATTTGGAAGCAGCACGAACGGGAACTCCAGCCTCAGGCCAGCGAGAGGCCTGGGTCGTTGTTATCAGTGGGCACGCGTCGGTGACGCACCGCTCGCGGACCCTCTGAACTTCGGGCCGGGCGCCGAGATCATCGCCGGTTCTCTCTCGCCCCGATCGTGATTTCGGACACACCTATGGAGGACGGAGGATGGCGACTTCTTTATGGTAAATTGGCTACAGCGTCCAGTCGCCTGATCCGCAACACATCTAACCAAAATGGGATGCAAGTAGTAAAAAAATAAAAGTAGTAAAGAATCCATCTACTGGTTATAGCTGTCAGATACAGCGCACGCAATGAACAAGAACACTTAAGAGAATTGAAGGAAATACGGCTAAAACACACAAACTACAAAAACTGAAGTTTAATTTGATTAAATTAGTAAATTATACCTCTCGAGATTTTAACGCAAATTAAAATTTAAATAACGATTTTGAGAGCAATATATAACTATTCCATAACCTGTTTATAAATAGCCATACATATTATTTAATAACAACAACAACAACAACAATAATAATAATAATAATAATAATAATAATAATAATAATAATAATAATAATAATAATAATAATAATATAATAATAATAATAATAATAATATAATAATAATAATACATTTTAACTTTAATAGAATATCTACAGATGGAATACTTGAATTAATATTTCTAGAATAGATCAGACCACGGTAAAGATTATAGGGAGATATGTATTGACTGAGAACTACTGGCCGATAAACATGAAAGTGAGCCATTATCAATGGCGCACTACGACAGGGACAACGTCAGATTGCTCTGTAATTATTTATCAGTATTATAAAACAAACGAATAGCTACATTTCCACGCGTCCAACGTTGATCGATGTATCTGTAACAATATAGTTTTGATTATTTTTATCTAATCTGATTTCTCCCAATAAGGCAGTTTGTTAAATGTAAATTACATTCTTGTATCTTCGGTTACACTCTGTTTTGCGGAAAAGAACATGTCCCCTTTTATGCTCCATTACCAGTCCCCTCCCTCAGGCAGGACTGCGAGCCGCGAGACACAGAGGACGAAACTTAGTCTTTACAACACATCAATAACACGGCTTATCCTGTGTCGCTGAATATTCATGCACACGTAAAAAAGTAAATAGTTCTACAATTATTTCGTAATCCAAAAAGTCAAAGAATAAAAAGAAAAAAAAATGCTGTTCTATTACATTATTTTCGTATTATCATCTTGTATGAAAAAGAATCTAAAGATGTAAAAAAAAAACACAACAAACAGTCAACCTAATTATTTTAAGCCCAGTACAGAAAACAATGTAGCCGAACAGCACCCGACATCCTGTAGGAGCGGAAATGACGTCAAATGTTGGGTTGCAGAGTACATTAAGATGGCTACATTTCTGCATTTAAAACAACCAACACGCGTTTTCTTAGATGTGCTGGATAATTAGAACTAGCAAAGCAAAAGTGCTGATGTGTTTACTACCAGCCAATACAGACCACAGATCGTATGAAAACAGTACTTGCTCAACTTCATCTGTTCTCTTATCAACGCCATGTCACGTTATGTTTTCTACTTTCGTACCAAACACACACACGCGCGCGCGCGCGCGCACCTGCACTCATTCGCGCACGTATTTATTCAGTAATTATTGGAGATTAATTGACATTTGTAAATTTACAAGCAAGGATATATAATCATAAATAATGAAAAGATAATTAATTTTAAAATAGTAAAATTTCAATGCGAAAAAGGAATTTGAGTGCGTGTAAGTACTGCCTGCCATAATGATTTGTTAGGACTTGGCCAGTGAGAAAACTTCTTTTAATTCCATCATATTAATAGGATGCTCTCAGCTGATGATCCAAATGCTTCCACAGGTGTTCGAATGAATTCATGTCGAAACTTTGGAGTACCAAGAAAAAAGGATAACGACATTAAATACGATTATAAATTTGGCAGCCAGATTCGTCTCCCAAATTGTGGTCACCCGAGAAATATGGTATATGGTATGCAGCGCCATCCTCCAAGAGAATGTGGATATCATAATTTAGTATACCTGGTTGGTATCATGGTAGATAATACGTTTTAAAACGGTAATGTATCCGGAAGAATTGAGAAGTATTTCCATAAACCACAGTTCTCTTTCCATGATGTCAGAATGCAGCCAATACTATGACATCACTGCCTGCCTGTCTCCATACCTGACCGTGGGCTAACAACAATGGAGTGGCGGGTCTTCGTTGGATTTTCTCCAAGCTCAGGTGTGACCTCCAGACGTGAATTTCTGAGGCCTCGACTTATTGGAGAAAATTACACATCGTCAATATTTAAGGGACTTGTCAGTCACGTCCATCCGAAGGGACTTGTTCCTATTGGAAGTTCTGCTCGGTGAACTTCGCATTGTTATCGGCTACAGATTCACGAGAAGTGTCGAGATCTTTGGCAACCTGTCGTTGATTCTGACCACAACTCAGGTAAATGGAGAAATAGCACGGGAATTGTCTGTTTCCGGCATGCCCATAGTGCACAATAGTCACCTGGCCACCTGGACGTCCAATAACTGCTACATAATCACACACGAAAGATGTACGTTTTGGTGAAATAAACTTATCAATAGGCTGGCCAAATAAAACGGTAGGATACCGTCCGGGCCTCATTGGTGATAAAAAAATGATTAAAATTAACATCTACACCCGTATATTATTATTTAGTTTTCTGTTTTTCTTAAACGTATTCTAAAATTTCGTCTACAGTAATAACATAATATTGCAAACTCATGAAAACTAAATTCGTCTTCATAAAAAACAACTATACATAAATGTATATAAAAGTAATAACGAGATATATATATATTTATTTTATATTAATTTCAAAGATTTAATAGAATAATATTTTAATATAAATATCAATAGCTAGAAAGCCATGTAAAACTTGAAAAAAAATTTTTTCCAGTGTAGATCGATAAATTTCATATATATATAAATATGTGGATGCACCATTTGATTTGGGGCCTGCTATAAATGCTTTTGTCACTAACTCCTGTAATTATGTTGAGTATTCTTTTTTTTTTCATAATTTATAACTTAAAGCAGAATTAAATTCTCTATGCAATTTCTGAATATTTAATGTGTGTCTTGCATAATCAATATGCAAAACATCCTTTGGAATGCGGAAGGATATTCTATCCAGAGATTACTAAGAAAATATTCCCACAATGCGAAACTACGGAACTGATCCCTGCAATAAATTCTGGTGTATTTTCAGTATTGTTAAGGTTTTAGTGGCCAAAGTCAACCTCACAAGTTCTGCCGTCTTACAGCTTTTAGCCGAATTCTCTACTAAGTTGAGCGGTTTGATAGCTTTTATAGTACTGCATTATGGGAACATTTTTGAGATTATCAGCGTGTATAATATTAAAGAAAACAAACTTGTCTAGATTCTGTAAACTTCCGCTTAAAAAAAGAACACAGGAGAGCGTAGACGGAGGACGCAATCACCACTATAAACTATTCATGCGTGAATGTGTCATCGAAGGAAAATCGTCGCCAGTCTCATCGGTTGCGAAGGATAACGATAATAAATACGATTATAAATTTATCAGCCGAGTTGTCTCACCTGGGGAAAATAATGCTTATTTCTTACACGGTAGTAAAATCTTTGGCAGTCTGACGATCAAGGGCGGACTGAGCCATCGGTCAATCGGGCACTGCCCGAGGGCCCATAGCTACAAGGGGCCCACAGCTGCAAGAGATTCCCATATAAATTCTATTAAATGAATACTCCAATATACTCCAGATGCAGTCTGAGACAACTAATTTTGAAATTTTTTTTTGAAATTGACACCCCCAAACAGCTCTCCCTTTATCTGGCGCTTTGTAGCCTCTGACATCAGCACTAAGGGGCCCAGTGAACAGTTATGCCCGAGGGCCTATAATACTCTCAGTCCGCCCCTGCTGACGATTGACTGGTCGACTTCGGCCGGCTTGGAACGGAGCTACTGTAGGTCGCTCTGTCAGTCCACCTGTAACATCAGTAGAATGAAAACTCAAATTGTGGGCTTCAGTAGCCGAGCATACAATGAATATGAGCATGCCAATCGGTTTTTACCGGGAGACAACTCTTGTGCAAAGAATCAGAAAGTTCCTTTACATCCGACCGCCGAGAACCACGTCGCTTTAAAAACTTGACCGCGGCTGTTCATTTACAGTTACGTTGTTCTGGGAACGGGCTGTTGCCGGACCGAACGTCAGATAAAGAGATATCTCTCCAAGCTTTTTGTGCGTGTGTTGCTTCAGGTAAAGCGAATAATGACGTAGCGGGAATGGCTGCCATAACAGCCCTCTTTTACACAAAGGGGGAATTAAAAGAAGGGAGGAGGCATGTTTGTTTACGTCTGTGAAACTCGTTTAACAAGCGATATTCTGGTGAAATTGGCCACCGTGTTTTGACAGACTGTATCTATTAAAGCAGAAACACAACACAAAAGGTTTAAAATGGAGACACTGCAAGAAAATTAAGTCCACAAAACTTGACGGTTTCTTTGTGGTATTAAATGCCTAAAAATCATGGGAGAAGAAGATAAACTGTACATAGAAAAATAAATTGTCCATTAAGCAGTTCTGACCTTAACTGGGGCTGCATTAAGACCACCCAGTAGTGAGACATAAGATATGCAGCGACCGCTGTAGATGTTCAGACCGTCTTTTAGACGGTTTACCCTCAGAAATTAAACAAATAGATTTATAAACAGTTTATTTAGAAGGTTTCTACGTTAACTAAAATGGTACGGTTAAAAAGTAACTTAGATTTAAAAGCAACAACTAAACTAGTGAATATTTGTAAACAATTCTTTTGCTATTAAATGTACTGTAACAATAAATAGATAGATTATGATTATATAGACTTCTGCACCAACAAATTCTTCTTCTTCTTCTTCTTCTTCTTATTATTATTATTGAATTAATATAGTCGCAGGATATGATTAACTATCGGTTTTAGCTGGTATGCATATTTACAGCATTACAAAACTACATGTAATATCACTAGCTACATCAATATTTCCCACACATGCAGTTAATATGAATATTCAGCGTCTCTATTCCTTAAATGTCATCTCGCGTTGCATATGACAAACAAAATGGTGCGATAATGATGAGAAATGAGTGCTGAGAGTGCAAATACAGAATCAAGCAAAATTGAAATCGCCAATACTAGTTAAAAAGCAGGCATAGCTAGGAAAGTGTCTTCAATTGCATCTCTGAACAACATTTTTGTTAATTATCAGGACGCCTATTATAATGATCTATGTGACTGCTGTATACGGTACATCAGCTTTAGATATTTAGCACGTAACCATCTCCCAGTCAGGTAAAACACCATTTCCAAAACCTACATTAAAAAAATAATAATAACTGAAGCCAAGAGTCTCTAGTTTTGATTTCACGGAATATAAGAGCTTTACAATAGAGCTGCCTGCCACGAATGCAGAGACCGGTAATCTGTTCTTATTAATGATGGAATATTTTTCTTTTATAACAATATGAAAGATTAATAGAGGCATCCTCGGAAGAACATCTCTTCCGTGCGGCCGGGTGAGGAAGTTTGCTTCTTCTGCATGGACGAGTGATCCCGGCGTCACAAAGTTAACCCATTCGTTATTCATAGCGAATGCAAGATATCACAGATGGCGAGGGTATCTCATAGACTCTTAAAATTCTAAATGATACAGAAAAATTGTAGAGTCGCGATTTTTTTGCTCTCTCATACTCTGAACCCGTCCCAGAAAAATCAAGAGGAAATAGCCACAAAGTTTTTTAGAATTGTAATAAGCTAACTTTTAGTAAGCAGAACGGTAAGTACATGGAACGGTCTCCTTGAGCGTTGGATAGGTACGTTTGGATGACGGGAACTTTGTACACTTCCTGAAACCTTTAGTCCCTTTGCACATAATTATATAAAGTAACTATAGCAATTCACAAAATAACAAATTATGAATAAATAAGACAGTAATATTTAGTAAATATGTATGTAATACGACCATCGCCATTTATTAGTGGCACATTAATGTTGCAAACATGAAGAAATAAAACATATTTATTGAATATGTGCGTAATACGGCCATCATCTATACTGGTGACATATTAATGTTGTAAGCCTGAATTAAAACATATTTACTGAATATGTGGGTAATATGGCCTTCGCCATATACTAATGGCATATTAATGTTGTAAACATGAAGAAATAATATCTATTTACAGAAAATGTGGGTGATATCGTCCTAGTTATTTACACGTGGCAGCTTAATGTTGTCAGTATGTTCGCTTTAAATAAAAACAGTCATAAGACAAATGCAGTTCTAAGGACAACATTGAAAATATACAATTCAGGTGATGGAAAATCAAAGCGGCTTTTGGGAGACAACGAGGGAAGAAAATGGTATAATTTAATTAATGTTTAGTATTTGCATACAGGACTTGGCAAGAAAATTATGAAAATAGATCCTTGTAAATCTGAGAGCCAGCAGCACTAGAGCAACCAGATAACAATACACATTTTATTATATTAAAAAAGTGTCCAAATTGCTCCATGTTGATCTTATAAATTTAATGCCTGCAATGAATATATGGAATGTGTTCTGCATAAATTACTTATTAGGCTTGAAATTTGTTTGTATTTAAAAGAGAGCAAAGGATAGACCCCACTCTCGACGGCCCATTAATCTAAAAGAACCGTTGCAAACGGCTATTATCCCGCTTTATACTCTACCGTCTATTTGTTGTATGTGGTAAATCTTCCTTCCAGGCCGAGAACTAACTACTCGGGGCCGTGCAATAAGTCTTCAGCGCGAGTGGCAGGCCGAGTGCAATCTATTGTCGGCCTCTGGGTTAAGCAGCAATCTGGCGGTGACATTTTTATGATGCGGTTCAGGAAGGCTTGTTTAATACAGACGGGATATTAACCGTACCTGACAGGCTGGCAATTCGTCATACACCTAGCTGCAGACGTTAGCTGACCTCACCGTTACGCTTCTTCACACAGGCCGACGGTGATACTTTTAATGTTGCACCTCTCTCTCTCATTTATATGTGGATGCTTCCCCGCACTAACACACGTGTGTGGGTGTGTGTGCCGTCAAGTATTAAATGACATTGGACCGTCATCCATATGTAAGTGTAAAACAAATTTAGTATTCCAAGCGGACAAAGTCGGAAACGGAAGAAAATTATTATTGTTCTTTTTGTTGTTGTTCAGTTAGCCGTCCCGACTTTTTCAAGGATTATGGGTAATTGCGTCTTGGGGTCATAAGGGAAACGTTTCACACCAAAAAACGAAACAACGAACTGCTGAAGGCTGGAAATAAATGTGTAGAAGATTTTATCCATTTAAGTATCTTTATCCTGAATAGCCTGCAGGATTCCTTTTTCAACGATGTCGTACACAAGGGCCGGATTAAGAAGAAGCATTGAGTTCTTACTTTAAAAAGGGCTGGTGACTTACTGGAGACAGTTCAGCATAAACTTACACCAAGATTCAAGCATTTGAAATACGATGACCGACTAGAACCGTTAGATTCACCAAGTGTGAATTAGAGGAGACCTACTAGTGGTGTTCAAAATAATTAGGATTTTGAGCGTATCGATAAAAAAAGAAAAAAGTTTCCATCTATCTGCAGTTACCAGGGAGCATAATCAAAACTAAGGTTCGACACAGTTAAATGTCAAAATGCACCTATATATATATATTTAAGAAATAGAGTTACTAATAGTAACAGTACTGATCAATTTAAGAAGCGTACTCAGGATAATTTCTCCTCTCTGGGGCCCACTCATGTTTCCTGTCTCCATGTAACTACTAAACTAATTACACAACGTGGCCTCTACGATGTTTTTGAGTACATCGTCTTGTCTCTCTTCGCTCGAAGAATTTCTATAACACAATTCTTGCCTTCAAAGATATCCTCAGGCTTTTCAAGATGTTTCGGAACTCTATTTTTCAACCTGAAGGAGCGCAGACATATTTTTTTCTAAATGTTAGATATTATTGAATATAAGGTGGTGTTATTAATGATAATATTCTGATTTTACTGCGATTCCTTATCTAGCCATTGAGACGCAGAGGCAACACCACACGGTTCGTCGAGAATAAAACTGCTTTAAAAAACTGAATCTGAAGATTCTTTTGTTACCTTACTTTAATATAAAGTAATTTGTTACCTGTTATGTGCCTAATATATGTGTGTGTGTGTGTGTGTGTGTGAGAGAGAGAGAGAGAGAGAGTGTGTGTAAAGGGGAGTGAATTATTGCACTGCAAACAATGCACTCAGTCTGGTAATGGTAGTTCAGCTATACTCCAGCTAATTCAACACTAGTGAATGCCTGCAAAGTCTTTTTAATACCTGTCTCTCAACGGTCAGTTTCCCCAATGTCCGCAGAAAAAACAATAGAACTCTTTATGCACAAAGAGCTAAAATGTGGCAGATTTTCTTAATAAAAATCGCAGTAATTTTTCTTTAATTATACGATTTATCTATCTCTAATCACCGTACTGTTTTAATAGACAAAGCCATCTATTTTAAGCATTTAAAACAACGTATAGTACCGAATGAAACCATCCCCTAATTTTCCTTATTTGTATAAACAACAATTTTATACGTTTTACTTCGGTACTAAATCAATTAATATTATGTTAATTGTCCCTCAATGTTATCTATATAGGTATTTTTATTTAAAAGGGTTTTTTTCCCCCAGTATTATCTCGAAAAAGATGCGCTTATTTAAAGTACATACACCAATCAATTTTAGAATCATTCCAGGCCAATTGTCCAACCGATTCATAACGGTAGTAATTAAAACGATTGCTTTAAAAATCTATTTTTCACTTGCCCCAGGCCGACTAATGGCATTCAGTTTTTTCAGGAAAAATGTCGCAAATTAAATCTTCGTGTCCTTTCATTTCTTTGCTATTCTCTTTCATCAAAACTTCGGACTTATTAATGTCACACTTCGAATTTGAAGCATAAAAGCTGCTCAATATTGTGATGACTCGACAACAGTCCATTGGCAGAGCTGTTTGAAGTAAACGAAAGCTCTACAATCTAACTAGCTTTCAAGACGGATACAGATTATTTCCTTGGTGTTAGCATCTATAATTTATGTCCCCAAATCAGCAGAGACAAAACAACTTTTATTAGTAAGCACGCAAACGCTATAAAACTGACGAGGATTATATAATCAACGGTATCGCGGAATAAGCTGTGGATTTACCTTCTTCACAGGTACATCTGAACTATTTACCTGTGGTCACCATGAATAATAGTTTTTCTAACAGTATCCGATTCTGGTATCCAGCTCGCTTCATCGCCTATTAAGCCTCATCTGTCTTCTTTCTTGCTGCTCCTGATTCTGTTAGAAGATGGACAAGTTACCGTTTTTTCTACATCGCAGCAAACCATCAACCCGCAAGAACTTTATTCGAAGACTTCCCGCTTCTCGACTCATTTCTCTACATCGGTTTTTCATAAAGATTCGTTTGCAACAACAGATAACAAACACCCATCTCACAAGAAGTGAATTGAAGAGATCAGTGCACACGCGGTGGTCGTCGGCACCTTCGTGAAGCCGGGCAAGCGGGGAAGCTGCCATCTCGATGCAGCCTCAAATTATTTATCTCGTATCGCTTAATTAAAACGAATGAAAAGCTTGTAAGCTCGTTTAAACCCCCATCATCACCCATGCCTCCCAGGCGGGGTTTCTTCTCGTCCTTCTCCGCCAGCCGGCTGCGTGTGTTTTCTCCGGGAATCCCTTCAGTTTTCCCCAACATATAAAATGGAAGAATGAGGACTACTTTCCTGTCAAAGTCGGAAGTGCCGGAGCCTCGTGGCGCACTGTGTTCCCTCCCTCACCAGAGTTGCCTCCCTTGTAAACGATCGGTGCACCACCCAACAACGACGACTGATGTTGCTTCCATCTTCGATGCGACTTCACGTGATTTCAAAACATTGTGTTTTTTTTTTTACACAACGTTCTATAACGCAAAAGTGAGTGGTCCACTCCATAAACGTGTGGACAGAGAGCGAGGGATTTACTTTCAAGAAAGATAAATTGGAAATGTGTAAAACCTTTGAAAGCAGCACTTTTGTTTTATCGACTCCTTCAATCTATTCACGCAGCCTTCTCTTGTTCCTTTGTTTATTTCAATTTCACAAAGCGATACTTGCTTAGGGTTCAGCAGCAGCAACAACAACAAAGTCAAAGTTAATAACGGACATTAATGAAAACAATAAAAAACAATACTTTGCTCGACAGTCCTAATGTCAATATCTCAACCGAGTACAGTACAAAAACTGCTAACAATAATTTTAAAAAAACTCAATCTCTCTCTCCATCTCTCTCTGTACTGACGTCACATCTCTCTCTCTCTCTCTCTGTACTGACGTCACATCTCTCTCTCTCTCCCCTCTCTCTGTACTGACGTCACATCTCCCTCTCTCTCTCTCTCTGTACTGACGTCACATCTCTCTCTCTCTCCCCTCTCTCTGTACTGACGTCACATCTCTCTCTCTCTCTCTGTACTGACGTCACATCTCTCTCTCTCTATCCCCTCTCTCTGTACTGACGTCACATCTCCCTCTCCCCCTCTCTCTCTGTACTGACGTCACATCTCTCTCTCCCCCCCTCTCTCTCTCTTTCTCTCTGTACTGACGTCACATCTCTCTCTCTCTCTCACAAATGTTGCAATTACACAATATTATAACAACACATAGGTGTTACTTTTCTTCCGAACTCTAAATAAGCTAGTAACACATTTCGCGTTCTGGAAATGCACACCTGAAGAATTATCACATAATATCAAACAGTTAGTAAAGCAATTCGTGAGGAGAAATTCTGTCAAGCCCGACTAAAGAACTAAACAGAAGATCATGGACAAATTCTTAAAGTGTTTTTGTGATCCACACGGATGGATATGAATAGAAAGGAAATGAAAGCTACAGCTTTCGCTCATCGTACAGTTAGAGACTCAGAAATAAAAAGAAAGATATCTTCTCGTAATGAAGTTAGCAGCCCGATTGGAAAAAAAGTTCCGATTATTATTATTTTGTTTATCTAACTTAAGCAAAATTTTAAAACTCATTCGTTCAACAGTCTAAACAACGAAACTCAAAAACTCGTGTCTGACTTTTGATAAGTATCTTCTGAACATCTGGGTACCAATTGTAGTGCTTGTTGATTAATAAAAGCGCGAGCGGTTCCCGCGTCTAACTCCATGGCGATATCAGCGTGTAACCAGGACATCTGGATTCTGCTGCATGCGGTAACCAACCAGGTTCGCTCTTTTCTATAGCATGAACGATCATCAATATTTGACCCTCACGCCAAGCAAGAGCGCCCGTACCACACTTTTAAGACGATTGCTTTTCACCGATGGCAACAGCTCAAATACGAGAGAGCGATTGTGCTCTAAAGATAATTAGAGTTTGGGTTACCCCCCCTTCCCCTCCCCATCTCCTACTTGCACAATCCTCCACAAGTGCTTTGACGATTCAGCCGGACAAAGGAACATTGCTTTTCCATGAAGAGCATCGAAAATGAATGCTAAGTAATCACGGCTTTCCAAAATCTGCGATATTTTAAATATTTCTGGAACATTCTGGAACGGCAACGAACGACTGTAAAATGATAGCCATGCCAGGAAAAATGAAAAAAAAGAAAGAGACTAATTTCTATAAACCACCAATCGATGGCATGTGGTTAAAAAGCAATAAAACGGCAGTAAAATAACTGTTTTGAATAACGGTTAACTCCCCCATTTCTTCACAAGATTATTTATATATATGAAGACAGATGTAACAGCACAATAAATGAAAGTCAGGTATTCCTCGAATAAATGCGCGCAGGGCTTTCTCCTGACTCCGAGATTTATCAGGGATCTATCTGTATGTATATGCTGCTGTTAATTTATCCGTTCACATCCGGCAGATTTTCCAGCAGCATATCGCATCCCAGCCACTAAATCGATGCTTACCAAACCTATACAAAGACTTCAGGTCCAACACAGAAATCTCACTTTTCTTTGTTGTTTCAGCTAAGTTAATTCCAACTCAGTCCGTTTTCTGATTT
This sequence comes from Nautilus pompilius, assembly GCA_018389105.1. NCBI lineage: Eukaryota > Metazoa > Mollusca > Cephalopoda > Nautilida > Nautilidae > Nautilus > Nautilus pompilius. The sequence goes on from JACATO010000340.1 coordinate 589,979, forward strand.
GCAGCATGTAATAAATTGGCCCACTGGACAGTTTCGTCTAACCTGTACTAACTAATTTTACGTTACCAGTTACCTGAGTTTTGATTTATTATTAGTTTTCGTGCCTTCCCCTCCTCCAGCGGTGTCGTAAAGGTTCAAAAATAGGTGGAATTTGCCTTCCTATCCCCCGTTCAGAAACACGGCTCGCCACAAGAGGATATAATATTACTAATGTATTCGTGTTAAAACTGAGTTACTTCATGCAGTCCCACAAATACGACATTTAATCTTAAACACCTGTCCTTCGTAACTCATTTCTACAGTTCAAATGATGCGTTTACCCTACTCTCCATTAATTAAAAAAACAAAAAAACACACAAGATATTGGAACTGAGAAAATTTAAAGATCTAATCGATACACGATTATACACCAACGTTGGATGAAAAGTCATCTTTAATGGATACCGATGTGACATTAAATATGAAAGACATTAAATGCCATATAGATGGCAACGAAAGATGATATTTTGGTTCTTTGTGTGTTATTAAAGATGAAGTCAGGATTAGCTCTTCATCCAGCATAAGTTCAGACATTATTTGCAGAGTAATCTAATTATAAGATGAAGCACAACTAATAAAGTTATGCTTATAGATTCAGCACAGAATGCGTCACTAAGCAGGGATGATCAGTCGTGAAGCGAAAAGGTCATCGGGTCAGGGTTCCGATTTGGCGCTTTTGTCTGGATGAACAATATTAAAGGCTTTTGATTTACTGCAAAATTTTAAAATAAAGAAAACTTTTAACGGGATTTTTTTTCTTTTTATTTTTGTGGGAGGATAATTTTAAATGAAAGAATACATCAGAATTACGAGCCACTTTTCGTTTGATTGCTTAGAATCCTTAGAAATAATTTTTAAAATATCAAAACACACAAAACGAATTTTAAGAAATTTGTTTTGGGAATTTTTAGATTAGTGCCGATTAATTTATGTAAAAAAGAACAGATCTGGAGTAAAAGACGAGCCAACAGTATTTAAAAACTGATCTAATTTTAAACGCCACAAAACCCAAAACAAAGAAACGAGACTAAGTTTAAGAAGAAAAAAACAATCTAGCTGACTGTTATATTCTGTATAAATGTTTGTTATAATTAATATCATAAATGTAATTTTTTAATAAAGTTATTTTTCATAAATTGTCTTGGAATGAAAGTTATCTGGCTGACATCCATCAGTCATCGAGGAATCGAGAAAGCTTTACTTTCTTCCTCCTTCCACTCTCTCTCTCGCTTCTGTTCAGACACTTAGCTTCCTCCTACATTTTCTGTTGTCGCTCTAAAATAATAAGTGCCTACGAAATCTGTGCATTCCCTAAAAAACTAATTAATGTACCCATATGCGACGAGAAGAGCCATAATTATGAAAAGGGGAGGACAATGGCCAGAAGATTGCGAATTAAAAAAAAAAATTTACACCCAACTAAAACGTTGTAATGTCAAATTCTGTGTGTGAGGAAGTACAAACCATTCTAATCTTTTTGAATAATAAAAAAACTCAAGCCCCCAAAACCACTGTGCCTGGCAGCAACTTCTACGACTTCTACTTTCTCGTTTAGCATCTTTAAATTCTTGGAATACACAGGAAAATCTTCCACGTGGTGTTCTGTTGTTAACAAAGTGCAATATTTTCTCGTCAGTGTAGTGCTGTCCAGTTAGTGGACGGTCATCTTGTGTTCTCTCCAGAAAAAAATAATTCCAAAAACTTTGAAGGATCAAAATAACCAAGTCTTTGACAATTGTAAGGCTGCAAGAAAGTTTTCTGGGAGGCTTGTTTCAATACAAAGTGATCGTGAAGACACTTTTTTCACGATAGATTCTAATTGTTCTAATAACAATTTTAATATTATATAGTCATCCATGCTTTTACTGTACCCCCGCTGTTGTACACAGGATTGCTGTGTCACTTCATCAGCAATACTTTCCACTGTCTTCTGATTATATTCAGCTACAAAAAAAATTAATAGCTGACTGATGTGTAGCACTTTTACTATCTGAATGTTTGCCTTCATGACTTTTCTCCGTTTTATTGATACCAATACCACACATATTACTGGTGACCATGTGACGGTCACATTGTGCACGGCATGATACAAACAGAATTGTTTCCAAACGGCTATAGAGTACGTTGAGTAATGCTGACATAGTTCACTGCCTTACACCTCAATTTACAGTTAGAACCCCCCCAGAGAGATACAAACAATACACACCTATTTTAATAGCAAAATATCCAGACAGCTTCCTCTGGCGATTCGACGTCTTTAATTATGCTGACTTTATGTAGACGCTCGAGATATCTCGCGAGATTACGTAAATAATAAAAAGAAATACGTCAGAAAGCGCAAAGGATTACAGTTCTAACGGATAAATTAACAACGATTTTATATTTAACCATTAGACCACTGTATGCTAGCCCAGAAAAAGAGTGGACCCAACCCACAGACCCGCCCCTGTATGTCACGTTAAACAATTATATGTCGTAACAACTGGCCTGCTGTATGTTAAAATAACACATTGCCCAGGTGAATGTAAAGCACTAACATAAGCACGCGGCTGCCAGAAAAGGGTTCGCTCTGGCAGGCGATGGCGCAAAGACAGATCGTTGCCGAGCAGCGCTGTGGCAGCAACGGAGCTACCAGAACGAAAACCAAACTTACCAGTTATAACAGGAATTGTTCTAGTTTCACAACTCTTCTAGTTCTCGAACTGCAAAACAGCTGCAGAACAATGGAAGGAAAAAAGAAAAGAAAGGAAGCGCTCTCGAACGCCAGTACCACCTAAATTTTCGAATGATGCCATGATGAATCAATCCCTAAATTCTATATAGCTGCCAGCTTCAGTGATTCAGCGTCCTCTTATATCTGCCGATGCCTTCGACGCATTTCCCAGCTGCTGGCGTGTGAATAGGCACAGCCTCGCTTTTAAAAAGTCCTGTAAATTGCTGAAACTAGAATTTCCAATTCCCGTGAAGCCCGGAAGAGAGACTACCACCAACTTACTGAAAAATGCTTCTTCGTCAGCTAATCTCCTGAACGAGGGCGTTTTCTATCCCAAACCGAATTTTTTTCTTTAAACTTCTTCATCCAACTCACAGTGGAATTTTCGGATGGTGGATTCTTGTTCTGATGCGCCCTACACTTTCTTCGCACTGCAATAACCGACTGGGCAGGCTACAAGGTGCAACTAACCTTCCTCTCAATCAGCACCATTTTGGTTTCACAACAATCTTAATACTCCCGCCTCCCCCACAAGAATCGACTTCGTAAGGTAGCAATTGATTTTCCCTCCTCTAACTTATGCAGTTCTTCTTGGCGTATCCTGTCATGACTGCTGGAGTGTTGAAGGCATGTCAGAGAAGGGGAGGTGGGGGTGCAGTGAGGCATCAGTCACCAAGCGAGTTGTCTGGGCACGGCTGAGTTTCTTGAGGGGTGGCCGAGCCGGTCATGAGTTACCAGCGGGATCTCCCCAGCGAGTTCCCGGAAAATTCCTACTAGAACTCTTCAATGTCAGATGTGGGAAGAAACCCACGTAGACTGGTACAGAAGAGTGAGAAGGAACTGTGGCAGGATGGCAGGGAGGTATTATCCAAACAAGTAAAAGAGAAAAATGTAAAATGTCCCCCCTTAAATAAAAGTCTAAAAATAAGATTACTGCTTAAAGCGGAAACAATTATATTATTATTAATAAGTTAAATTTACTCAAATAAAAGCCATAGTTGTGAATGTGAAATAAATAACCTGAAATTATTTTTATCGAGTGAATTTCTATTATTATTATTATTATTATTATTATTATTATTATTATTATTATTATTATTATTATTATTAAGGCATTTCTTATCGTGTGGTCAAATCTAATTCACATTCCGACTTTTCACGAAAAGTTCAGTATCAGTGACCATTTCTATTTACATTTTTAAGTACATCGTCATTTTGCAAATTACTCCGTTTACATATCGTTCGTTCACAAGTAATTTAACCTAATCGCCGATGATAATTATTTGAACTGACAATTTCTGAAATGCCACTATCTCCAAAGAGCTGTCTGAAGGTTAGATCGGCTAATTATCCCTGGAGTATGTCTTTATCAGCGCTCATGTGAACGGCTGTTTACTGGCTGGCAGTCAAATGCCATCGCTTCTTCCTCTCTAAGCATGGCTGCTGCGATCTATCGGTGTCAGCTTGCTTCTGTCACCTCTCTAACAACGCCCGCCCGCGAACACCGCCAGCACAGAATCTCCCTACCGTGGGAGCTCACTAGCTGGGCGGTTGTCGCTATTTTTGGAAGCCTCGTGAGCTGTGAGTGGCAGCGAGTGTAACTATGGGAACACGAGTGGCGTGTTGTTCAAATTCATTACAGAGTAATTAGCGTAGCAATTGTGGTTCGCTGTCAAATTTCATCAGCGAGGCCAGGACGATGTAGCAACGCGGGTTCAAAATGGTTCCGACTACAGTTCACCGTCACCGCCATTGTTTCACTCTAGCGAAATAAGACCTCAACGAACCACGGTAAAAAGGATTCCACAGGCCAACAATAAAGGAGGTCAAAACGAACATGCGGTGGTGGTTTGAAGAAAGACTTGTTTTCCCTTTTGTCGAGAACAAGTGTCTCAGCTGGCTTATGCTTCATCTTCTAATCTCTTTCATCGAACCTGCGTCGGCACATACAGACATCTACCAGTGTAAAGTCCCCGTTGTCAGTTTCCTAAACCAAGAAGAAACATAGTGCAAAGGTTAATCGTACCGCAGAAAGTCCACACTAAAACCCTTTATTTTCTAGATGTAGGAGGCTAGGGAGCCCGGAGAAAGCCCACGAGAGCGGTTGGTGAAGATACCAAGCGAGGTAGGTACGCCAGTCGGAGCCACTCCAAACCAAGATTCGAACTCAGGTCCACAACCTTACTAGTCCACCACCGCTTCAACACGCCCTCCTTATGTCCTAATATGAAGTTTAATAATCAATGCATCTTTTGTTCAAATGGTAAATAAAGTACATAACTAGATTTTGTTTATTAACTTATCAACAACAACAACAGGATGCAGCGTTAAAATGAAATGCAACAAACTGACCAACAGCTACCTCATCATTCAGATGCACGGTGAAGTAAAATTAGCCACGGAGCTGGTTTCTGGAATGTTTGCACACCTGTAACGCGTAGGTCATCTCACGTTTTTTTTATGTATACCAGATATAAGAGTAAAAGTGTTGCGAGCGACTCCATTATCACGTGGTCAAATAAATAATCAACCAGTTGTTTAAACTCTCAGAATAATCATATTACGGTATACTATTATTATTATTATCGCAATCTCACAGTGTTAATATTCAGTATAGCGACCCTTAGATTTAATAACACAGTTCAAACGTCACTGGAGGAAGACAAACTAACTACTGCAATATTCAGTGAGGCTGAGTTCAGTTCTTCGAATTTTTTAACTGACTCATTGTTTTCCCTGGTTAACTTTGCTTCAAATCTGCCCAGATTTAGACCTGCAGACCGTGCAGGCCCATTCCAACACCTTTATCTTTTTTCTTTGTAGAAAAAATTTCTTCATATAGATTGAAGTGGGCTTGGAATCAGTGTCCTGAAAAATGTAATTTCGTTCGAACAGTTTCCTTGTTAGTAGCAACATTTCTTTCTTTCCGGCATAGCCTTGTATACATCCGTCCATGTTTCCCTCCATGGCCAGCTTCTATTGAGGCCGGGAAATTCCAGCATTAAGCCTTTTGATTACCACTCCGGGCTTTGCATCTTTCCATCAAGCTTTATCCCAGGCTGCCTACAACTCAAGTTATAAACACTTTACCCAAAACTCTGCGGCTTCATTTACACGATCTTCTGGAAAACGGCAGAAGTTTTACTTAATACTTTTCCCTGAAGAAAGGCTTATTTCTGGCCACCCTTCCATACAATCCACTATGATGGAGTCTATTTTCTACTGATTGAGGAATAATAATTATGTCTCCTCCGCTCGCCTGCAGTTCTTTGGCAACCAACCTGGCAGCTTTTCTTTGAACTTCTATTACCATTCCCCTTCCAACTTGTCTTTTTTGGACAACCATTTCTAGATTTTATAGTCACATTGTTAGTTGCTCTTAACTCCACAATGATACCGTGGACTGCTGACCTGGGTTACTGCACTCAATTTTTCTCTCCGAGAATCCTTCCTTTTCCACCGCTCTTACACAAAAATAAATTATCTGCGAGATTTTATTTAATTAAAGAAGACTTGGATTGTGCGTGTTTTTAAAACCATTTAAATTTAAGGAAATCTCTAAGTCTGGATGAATTATTTATTTTGCAGGAAATATCCTAAGATGCAACAAGCAACAAGTAATTATCACATGGAAGTGGAGATATTCACAACACTTCTTTTTCAATTATATCTGTTACAGATGAAAACACCAAGGCCCTTATTCGAGTCAGTTTACGCCCAATGCTATCATTTTTTTTCTTTTCTACTCTCACCAAAAACATCTTTATAAGATAATTCTGACCTCTGAAACATCGTTTCTTAGACACCGTCAATTAATTTCCAGCTATCATTAGTTATATTATGCAAACAATGCATCACATGTGACGTCATTTTGTAGCTAGTTATGACGAAAAACCACGACGATGCAGTGTTAGTGACCATCTGAAGCGAAGTCATCCAACCGGCTCCTCTCTTTACTTGTTTTTGACCCGACTGGCCCTCGAAATCAGAGAATTATTTCAGAGCAAAGTAAGAACTGCATTCAAAATCCGATCCATAATGTGTAGTATCCAACGCGTGGAGGCAAATCCTCCTCATTCGCTGAAGGTTGCGCGCCCTGGCGGGGGTCGGGTCGGAGAGCCCTTCATCCCCACGATTACCGCTGAGGTCCTCACAGAGTTATGGTGAATTCACATAAAGCGACAATTACGCGAGGCTGTCTAAATAAATCCACACATGTCGTGCCTATTATCCTTTTAAATGTAAAAAACAAAACAGAAACAGAACCCAACAAACTGTTACACGATAAAACGTATAAACAGAAATTAAAAAAAAAAAACCTCCTTTATGCGTTTCTTGCAGAGGATGGAAAGTTGAGAGAAAATAAAATCTCGCCTCCGCAGAAATTCCCGTCGCTCGATTGTGGACGCAACAAAAGACCAAAAGAAGGGAGGAATAAGAAAAACGTTTCAGTCTGGTGCCCGTTATATTTGTACAATCCCGACAGTAGCAGATAAATCGCGTCTACTGTTTAAACCAAAAGCTTTGTTAGACGAATAAATAAGGGAAAAGATATACTCACCCACGTGAAACGCGATATTCTACAGCGACCATAACAGTGTCAAGAAGATAATCGAAAGTGATGGTAGAAACAAGACGGACATGGAGAGCACTCTGGCCCTAACCACAAGTAACCCGATAGCACGTGTGGCTCGGACTTCGGAACTGCTGCACATTTCATTAATAATTGATGAAGTCTGGAGGCTTGATATCGGGCTTAGTGGCTCTAACGCAGTACACCGCTCGCTCTGACGAACATGTCGGCAGAGAAAGACGCCGATGGGACACCCCGCTTCTGACACTGCTATTGCGCCATTCGAACAACAGTTATCACTCTCCTCTGAGTTCGTGAAACACTTAAAAAGAGAGGCAAAAAATCTAAGCATTTTGAAAACACATCATGGATATTACCTAGAGCCACCATGTCCGTCGATTGGAGGATATTAAAGAAAAGATTCCAATTTGCTAAAAGCGCCGGACTGATTTAAACTTCTTTAGTGCTGAATGATTAAAATTAAACCAAAAGAATGACGTCACGTGATATCCATCTAGCCGGCGTCAATCAATAACGGATCACTCGTCGTATAGCACCGTCTGCGGATCACCAGCAGCCGATCATCCGGGCTGAAAGTTTCCAGAATGCCATTATCCAGAGACAGTACGCGGTGTGACCCTCTGGCGGTAATTAGGGTCTCGCATCGCATCGAAGTATGTTCCCTATGAATCTAATAAGGAAGCCCGCCGTAAACCGCGTCAGTTTGGTTAGAAGGTGATCGTCTGCCCCCGGCGGTGCTGCAAAGCGACTTTCCTTCCTTGGATAGAAGTTCACGCCTGCTGATCGAACTGGCCGTTGTGCGCGGTCTCCTACTGAACCATTATAACAGGATATACCAAGATTTCAGTCTTTACCCCTATTTCTATCTCTTAAACAACAACAACAACAACAACAACAACAACAATAATAATAATTAATGATGGCAACTGTACTCTACTCGAGACGGAAAACAAGTATTAGATTCATACGTTCTGCTCTAGACAATGGTAAGGTCTGTGGAGAGAAAACTGAAGTCGGGTGTTGGTTGCTTGTAGATCTTAGTTTTCATGGTGCTAAATCATCCATTCCTGTCCCGACCAGCAGAATATATCAGCAAATTATGTATGTTCGTTTATACTGTAAACGCGTCAAGTGAACAACATAATAAAGTCTCAATTCTACTTAGATGTTTAGGGCGACATTTGCTCCAGAGAACTCAGCGGCCTTAATGCTTCAGCGTAGAACCTTCCAGCCTGCTCTTCGTTTTAACCGCAGAACAAGACTTTGATAGAACATCTCACTTGTGATCTGATGTCGCAGATGGACCATTCTAAGAGAGACATCATTTAGTTCCAACAATGTACACGCACAAAGGTAAGGCCAAACAGACAAATTATTAAACCAAAGCTTGACGTTACAGAACCGATCTAAATGAATGGAGGCAAAGCGTCAGGCAGATACCGGTCTGTCGCCACAAACAGATCGAGGGGAAGAGGGAACACGCGGCGACGAGTAGTGGGGCATTCGGGTGAGCGAGGAACCAGCCAGAAAGTCTGGTGTGGGCAAACATTCGAATGAAGAATTTTTGCTTTAACGGAAAGTTTTAAAAACCTACACATTCACCAAAAGCGTTTGTCACGAGGACAAACGTCTTTTGTCCTTTCTAAAGTACATAATAGTACACAGTCTCTCTCTCTCTCTCTCGTGTTGAATAACAAATTTAATAAAAACAACACTAATAATAAATTTGAAATAGATTGAATTCCAGATTTGTATAGACTAATTTTCCCGATAGTGGTAATCTGTGTTCCAGGGTGACTTGATCACTTCTCCAAAACTGGACTCTATATCCACCTATTCAGTATTTCCGGGATCGAATTTTAAAATTACTAAAAATTTACCGGTGTAAACCACCAAAGTTAGTTATAAATTTCATATGGAGATAAATATACAAAATAATAAAAAGCTAAACTCTAAATCTACTCTACTACGTAACGCGTGAAAAACTACTGTACATACACGTACAGATATTAAGGAAAAAACCGAAAGAAAAAGTAGCATCAAAAGTTTCTCCCTTCATCAAACGTGTCCATGTTTATAGTTTCTTGTGAGACAGTTCGAAAGCTTACTGCTAAATAAAGTAAGCACACACACACTCACACACACACACAAAGACAGACACAAACACACAGAGACACAGAGACAGACGCACAGACTCACTCACACACACAGAGACACACGCACACACACAACACAACACACACCCACACAGACAGACAGACACAGAGACAGACGCACACACACACACACGCAGACACACACAGAGAGAGAGACACAAACACAGAGACAGACGCACACACACAAACACACACAGAGAGAAACACACCCACACAGACAGACAGACACAGAGACAGACACACACACACAAACACCATACACATACACACAGAGAGAGAGAAAGACATCCACACAGACAGACAGACACAGAAAGATAGACACAAACACACAGAGACAGACGCACACACACACACACACACACAGACAGACAGACACAGAGAGATAGACACAAACACAGACACAGAGACAGACGCACACACACACACACACACGCAGACACACACAGAGAGATAGACACAAACACAGAGACAGACGCACACACACAAACACACACAGAGAGATAGACTCAAACACAGAGAGAAACACACCCACACAGACAGACAGACGCAGAGAGATGGACACAAACACAGAGACACAGAGACAGACGCACACACACACACACACGCAGACACACACAGAGAGATAGACACAAACACAGAGACAGACGCACGCACACACACCACGCAGACACACCCACACAGAGAGATAGACACAAACACAGAGACAGACGCACACACACACACACACAGAGATAGACTCAAACACAGAGAGAAACACACCCACACAGACAGACAGACACAGAGACAGACACACACACACAAACACACATACACATACACAGAGAGAGAAAGACACCCACACAGACAGACAGACACAGAAAGATAGACACAAACACACAGAGACAGACGCACACACAAACACAAACACACACACACACACAGAGAGAAAGACACCCACACAGACAGACAGACAGAGAGATAGACACAAACACAGACACAGAGACAGACGCACACACACACACACACACACACAAACACACACAGAGAGAAACACACCCACACAGACAGACAGACACAGAGAGATAGACACAAACACACACACACATACACAGAGAGAGAAAGACACCCACACAGACAGACAGACACAGAAAGATAGACACAAACACACAGAGACAGACGCACACACACAAACACACATACACATACACACAGAGAGAAAGACACCCACACAGACAGACAGACAGAGAGATAGACACAAACACAGACACAGAGACAGACGCACACACACACACACACACACACAAACACACACAGAGAGAAACACACCCACACAGACAGACAGACACAGAGAGATAGACACAAACACACACACACACACACACACACATACACAGAGAGAGAAAGACACCCACACAGACAGACACCCACACAGACAGACAGACACAGAGACAGACGCACACACACAAACACACACAGAGAGAAACACACCCACACAGACAGACAGACACAGAGAGATAGACACAAACACACACACACACACACACACACATACACAGAGAGAGAAAGATACCCACACAGACAGACCCCACACAGACAGACAGACACAGAGACAGACGCACACACACAAACACACATACACATACACACAGAGAGAAAGACACCCACACAGACAGACAGACAGAGAGATAGACACAAACACAGACACAGAGAGAAAGACACCCACACAGACAGACAGACAGAGAGATAGACACAAACACAGACACAGAGACAGACGCACACACACCACACACACACACACAAACACACACAGAGAGAAACACACCCACACAGACAGACAGACACAGAGAGATAGACACAAACACACACACACACACACACACACATACACAGAGAGAGAAAGACACCCACACAGACAGACAGACACAGAGACAGACGCACACACACAAACACACACAGAGAGAAACACACCCACACAGACAGACAGACACAGAGAGATAGACACACACACATACACATACACACAGAGAGAAACACACACACACAGAGAGAGAAAGACACCCACACACAGACAGACACCCACACAGACAGACAGACACAGAGACAGACGCACACACACAAACACACACACACACACAGAGAGAAACACACCCACACAGACAGACACCCACACAGACAGACAGACACAGAGAGATAGACACAAACACACACACACACACAGAGAGAAACACACCCACACAGACAGACAGACAGACACACAGAGACAGACGCACACAGGCTCACTCACACACACAACACACACACAGACACAGAGAGATAGACACAGACACACACAGACTCACTCACACACACAAACACACACACAGACACAGAGAGATAGACACAGACACAGAGACAGACGCACACACACAGAGAGAAAGACACCCACACAGACAGACACACACAGAGAGACAGACACAAACACAGCGAGAAAGACACCCACACAGACAGACAGACACAGAGACAGACGCACACACACAACACACACACACACACACACAGAGAAACACACCCACACAGACAGACACACACAGAGAGATAGACTCAAACACAGAGAGAAAGACACCCACACAGACAGACAGACACAGAGACAGACGCACACACACAAACACAGAGAGAAAGACACCCACACAGACAGACAGACACAGATAGACAAACACGCACACACACACACAGAGAGAGAAAGACACCCACACAGACAGACAGAAAGAGAGATAGACACAAACACAGACACAGAGACAGACGCACACACACACACACACACACGCAGACACACACAGAGAGAAACACACCCACACAGACAGACAAACACAGAGAGATAGACACACACACATACACAGAGAGAGAAAGACACCCACACAGACAGACAGACACAGAGACAGACGCACACAGAGAGATAGACACAAACACAGACGCACACACACAAACACACACACACACAGAGAAAGACACCCACACAGACAGACACACAGAGACAGACGCACACACACAAACACACACAGAGAGATAGACACAAACACAGAGACAGACGCACACACACACACACGCACACACACACAGAGAGAAAGACACCCACACAGACAGACAGACACACAGAGACAGACGCACACGGACTCACTCACACAGAGACAGACGCACACGTGTGATTCAGACCAGGTGAACAAATGAAATGTTTCCCGACGGGTAAAGCAGTTTAGAGGAATGAAACGAAATTACAATTTCACTATAAAGAAAATAGTAAAATAATAATTCAAAACGTGAAAGGAAGAAAAGGTAACCTTCTTTCATACCTCGTACCCAAATAAAAAGATATCAATAAGATTTTTTTTCACTACTTATTTCAAATTTTCTAAATCTGCTGAGAAAGCGGTTTCCGTACACATCAACTGAACTGACCACGTGACATTTCTTATTCAGCAGTGCTACATAAAACTTGGAATGCGTCCAAGATCTTGAAATGTGCAGCTAAGACAAAATATATGTAGAAAAGTGAGGCCGGGTATTTCACCTCATCTTATTGGTGGTAACAGAACTAGGCTAATGAACTATACTCCTCCTTCCTAGGTGGAGGCTTCCAGGCTCTTACCATCCTTGAAAAGACTGGAAAATAAGAGGAAGATCTGAGATGTTGAAGCAGCTGAACGCTACTCGGATTATGAACAAATATTCTAATTTTTTTTATTTTTAATTCTGATATTCAGTTAATTTAATTTAAGAAAAAGTGAAAATTCCTTTTGGATGCTGACGTACCGCACCACAGCTAATTTATAATAATTGTATCACTTAACCGTAATTTTACAAGTGTTAAGAAATTCGCGTTCTCGCGGATAACTGGTAAAACGAGTGATCTGTCGTACGTTTAATATAATCTCAAAACGCTAAAGAGTTTCCTTGCGTCGGCCGTTGTTCTGCAGCCGATCAATTAAGATGGCAACTTCTGTCAAGCTCCTTCATCCGCCGATGCGCACACGACGGTGCTCGCGTCGCCTTTGATCGTTCGTCGTCTCTCCGTGGCGTGCGCTTCCGCCTCCCAGATCGGCCGATTTGTCCGTACCCTGAAAGGGCCAGAAAGGGGGGTTTTGTGGCGAAACTCTTAAGAACCACTCACTTCGTCGCATTGTGCGAAATGATTAACTTCACGCAATCTCCGCCATTCAACACTTCTCGGGGGTAAGTTAATTAAATCGACCCAAACTTCTGCATAGATGTGCAATATTTTAAAGCTGTTATTGTTGCACATCCACCCTTATTTATTTATTTTTTTTTTGCTCCGCAGCGACGCTTGAACAGAGCAAGCGATTTGATTACGGATACTGATTTATTAGGAAGCGCAGAATTTTTGCTAAATTGGCGAGTTAACTATGATTCACAGACATCTTGATTCTCTTGTGTCGACTGGTCATTAGGCTTCAAGCTTAGCGGAACTCCGCGCCGAGCAGCGAAGGTAATTAGTGATGCTAAAATAAACTCGTTTATTAAATTATCGCATTGGCATTCCGACATGCTGCTCCTCCCGGAGAGAGTCTGGTCGGCGTCGGTGCGTATAGATTCAACACCGCCGACACTACAAGATACGTCTATTGCATTACTTGACAAATTTCGTGGGTTATTTTCAGAAAAATAATTATTTCAAAGCCGCAGTTATTGTAAGGGAAGCAGATTATAAAAAAATTCTTTGTTATCTTTCTACAATTTTTCTTCAGTTCTTACAGCGTAACCGAAACGGAGAGAACTGTAAACGCACGAGAATATTATCATCGTGAAAAACTAAGGGAACGTGTATTACAATAATATCTACTGTGTAAGTTACAGATGATAGCTGATTGATTCGTGTAAGGAGGGGTCCCTTTATTTGATTTGGCCACTTTCACGCTTCACCGAGGCCGCACAGTGGGGTAGCAGCATTAAAGAAATAAATTTTTCCACATGGACAAATTTGACTACACGGTGCTACGTGTAAACAAGTGGAGCCCGAAGGTAAACTTGGCTTTCTTTGTCACTTCAGACATACTCTTTTCTTTTCTTCCGGATTTCTTGTTATGAAAGTGCATTAATCTGCGTCGTCTTGGATAATTCTCCAACTAAAACCAACGTAGATGTTCGTTAAGATAACTGCATTTGGCAATATTCTTGGAGATCTTCTGAAGCGCTGTGCAACAACGCTGAGACACCGTCCATTTCGCTCTCTGGCACAGATCTGGATCATCTTGGCAACTTTCGTCGTCCAGAAATTCAAAATGACCGCAAATTGCTATGATTAGTCCGGTTTGAAGTATTTTCTCGTAATCCCGAGCCTTAGGCAAAAATTCGAACCCTGTAAATTAAAATTTAACTCATCCCCCAAAAAATGACTTCGTTCAAATCGCCGATGGTGCACCACTCCAAGTGAATTTTAAAACTGTATGGTGGCTCTTTGTGGTCTGTTGTCTTCTGGTTGTCCCTGAGCTGAAAGATTCACCGTATTAATCTTTCAGTTTACTTTTCAAGGACGGAGAGGGAAAATCATTAAAAACTTGTATTTTCAAAGTGTAAGTATTCCATAGCACAACCTTCTTTCGGTGTTGTCTTATCAGCCGTTTATACTTCATATATTTCTATTAATTAACTAAAACTAAGCCTGCAGCAGGTTTTAGGGAACTTGCTTGTTCTGAAGGCATGTTTATCCAATGCAAACCATAGCTTTCTTTCCCCGCCTCAGAGTGGACTGCGGAGAAAAGCCATTTTCAAAACCTCTACCTAATAGCAGCTCCAAGCGCTGAACCATACTCCCATGGTGATCAACCACGTTCTGATTAATCTATGGCGCGTTTTCCACCCTCTATTGCATCAATTAGGGGTAGGGGACAACTGAAGTAACAAAGAAACTGTTTTTTTTTTTTTTTTAAATACGCGAAACGCGTAACTGAAACTCAGTTAACGAAACGTCATTGGAAAGCTGCTCCCACTCTGACTGTTATAGGGTCTGTACGCCCTGGTGTCTGGCCCCGGCGATAAATGTAACGTGTGGAATCTACCGATGAACTGATCGCGTCGGAAATGCATCGTTTTTGACGAGAGAGAGAGAGAGAGAGAGATGGAGAGAGAGAGAAGAGAGAGAGAGAGAGAGAGAGAGAGAGAGAGAGAGAGAGAGAGAGAGATATGGAGAGATGGAGATGTGAGAGAGAGAGAGAGAGAGCGAGAGGAGAGAGAGAGAGAGAGAGAGAGAGAGAGAGAGAGAGCGAGAGAGGGAGAAAGAGAGATGGAGAGATGGAGATGTGAGAGAGAGAGAGAGAGATAGAGAGAGAGAGAGATGGAGAGATGGAGATGTGAGAGAGAGAGAGAGCGAGAGAGAGAGAGAGAGGAGAGAGAGAGAGAGCGAGAGAGAGAGAGATGGAGAGATGGAGATGTGAGAGAGAGAGAGAGAGATGCTGACGAATTTCTAACGATTATCGAAAACGTTGAAATCTCTGAAGTTTATATTTTTAAAATCTTCAGTCATAAAATCCACGCTCGTGCCACGTGTGCCCGTCGACGCCCATTTGTGACCCACTCTATCATCTGTTTGGATCCGAGTCAGTCATGCAAGCCAGCACGTGTCTGCAGCGACGTAAACAATGCGGTGCGTCTGCCGAAAGCATCTACACCAGAATGTACCAGCCCTCGCACGCACCCGACTCTTTGTTGCATAGCGCCAGACCACCGCTAGTTTTCATCTCCGGCGGATCGCTGCTTTCTGCGTGCGACTGCGGAGTTGCTTGCGTCGTGACAAGATGGGGACTGTAAACGAATCTGCCGTTGGTTTTTCTTTTTAAATAGGAAAGCGAAGCAGAATTCTTCCAATCGGAATTTCTGCAGCGATCCGGAAATAGGCGTCTGATTTCCACTTAGAAGACATCCAACCCCGGGCATCGAATGGCAATGTGAGAAATACGTACAATAATGATGAAAGAAATACGGCGATCGGCTATAAAAAGTTTTTAAGAAAACAAAACTTTTTTTCTCCATCACGAAGCTTTAATCTAAACACATTATTCGAAATGAAGCATAAATTCAGTGACGTATTCCTGCTTAGCAAACCCGATTTTTAGTGAAAGAAGGTTTTTTTCCGAATTAAGAATATACACAAAACTAAAAAAGAACATCTAATTAATAAACGTCACCTTACGAGTTTTTCAGTATATTTGGGAATAAATCTTCTGACGATCAAGAAGCTAATGCTGACAGTTTTAACTAAAAACTTGTCATCTCTGTCTTTTAGAAAAAAGTCTATACGAGCAGTCCGTGAAGCTGAGGGAACCGATAAACCCGCTCTCGCTTCAACATCTCACCAACGTTCAGCCAAGCGTCTCCGCTATCTTTGACCTGCTATCTAACAATAAGCGTCTCTACAGTAATACATCTTGCTGCTCTGCCCTTAGCTTCAGCCCGTTCCACAAACGGCGCCACAGAAACGCTCGCAGTTTCGGAGATAACAAAGAGGCGGTTTATGCGATACGTTTAGGCCGTGCCGACATCTCATGGCTTGCAGTAGCTCGGCCTGTAAACGAAGACGCTTGCAGAAGCGGCAACGAGTTTTCTGAAGCCCACTTCAAAGTCACTAGTCCAGTTGAGTGCAAAGGATATTGTCGACTTAACGGTAGCTTTAAAAACTCAAACCGGATCCCGTGCGGGCGGCGTGGGATTTCCAGACGCACCTGCTATTTTAATAGGCGTTCGCTTGCTCAACGAAGCATGTCGGTTTGCATCTAATATTACTCTATCAGTGACGGGCCAGAAGATTGATAGCTCCGATATGACGTCTTAATCAGTCGATGTTCATCGCCAGTTGTAACATCCATAGAGAATGGAGTTTTGATTTGGCGTCAAAGTAGCGTCAGACAAATCGTAAATGGATGCAGCGCAGCTTCTTTGAAGAGATGGTAGTACGCCTCAAATTAGGAGATTAATAATTTAAGAAAGGAAGAAACACAACTGATCGTTTGGCTGAAGAAAAACCTAATAATTAATTACGATACACATGTTGCGTTTTGAGTCAGAGTTTAATCTCGTCTTTAGACGTCGTAGGTAGGCTGGAACAAACCTGGGGGATGCTCTGACTTTAGAATTATTAGCTGGATGAACAATTATATATATATAGAATATAACATATTGTTGTATAATGCTAATCGATGGATCAAGGAATTCTTCAAAAGTAATTAAATTAGAAGTTATTATTGGTTTTTACAGTATACAAATTGAAGTGGGCAGGATTCAGTTCCCTTGAATTTTGAACTTAGACCACAACTGCTATCTCGAAGATTTCTAGGATATCCATCTCCTCCACCTGACTTGCCTCTCCATGTTATCAGCTTTCTTTCCGTATTATTTTTTCCACTTTTCATTTTCCCCTGTATTTTTAGAACAAAATCCATTTTTTTTTGTTTCTTCTGGACTTTTTTAATATTCTCACTCGAAGTAAATAAAAATCGTTTTACCTCCTAAAAAAAAAGAAAGAAAGTATATTTATATCAGAGTTTATAATAAATGTAGGGCTGAATTATCCAGAAAGAAATCGGATTGCTGGGGCAAAAATCCATAAAGCATCATCTTCATTTCCTATCTGCAGTTCTATAAATCAGCCTCCAACGTCCTTATCTCTTTATCTCCAGTCTTCCCAGTCGTTAATCAATCTCGGCGAATTTGAAAGTTTCCAAAACCAATCTGCACACATGAAGGACGCGATTTTGACTAGGGAAGCATCGCTGTCGAGCGGAGAATGAAGCAGATAATTTCCAAAATAACAAGTGATAGCCAGTGTAGATAATAAAGTAGCAGAGAAGGCGAGTCCCGAGAGGGGAGTTCTTACAGGGCGGATAGACAACAATGGCGGAATCGCCAGTTCGCGTGCGAGAAACAACTCGTGAAGATACTTCGGGCTATTTGATGCTGTCACTAGGGTATTGCCGGGAGAAAATCACTGAAAGAAATTTATTTCCGACTTTATCGTAATTTCTTATACGTTTATTATTATAATTTTTTTTTTATTAGAAAGACATAAGGAAATCTTTACGTAAACACTTGTTTTTATTATTATTATTATTATTATTCGTAAATTGACAAAGTGAACGTCGTCGGAGCGTGGCTCTGAGGGAAATCTGGCGGACTGCGTTGGGTTGTATCGCCAGGAAACCAATAATGTCCCGAGATGAAAGATCAAACCTTTGACAAGACGGTCGGAAATCTGGAAAGTACTCCGCGAAAGTTTGTTTTTTTTTTATGAGAGAGTTGGAGAGAGAAATGAAGAGACAGACACACACACACACACACACACACACACACAGAGAGAGAGAGAGAGAGAGAGAGAGAGAGTTGAAGACAGTGAGATAACTGAAGAGAGAGAGAGTATATTATTAAAAATATAAGATTCCGATGACTGCATCATGCAAATTTTGTTTTGTTTTGTTTTAATGAGTGATTAACGTTTAGTCGTACACTGATATTTAGAAGGGAGGCAACTCCGACGAAAGAGCGTAGTGTCGCGGTTGTCCGTCAAGCGCGCGCCAAGAGTCTGGCACTTCCGACTTTGGCAGAGAAAGCTCTACTAGAACCCTTCATGTTTTAGATGTGGGAAGAAACAGGAGAGCCCGGAGAAACCCAGGCTGCTAGGTGGTGGAGAACGACAGGAAACCATGCTTGGTGGGGAGGTAAACCGAGCTTACCCCTGACAGAGACTCGAACTCGAGCCCTCAACATATCAGTCCAGTCAGCAGTCGACCAATGAACCACCGGGTGAGTTTGAGGAAATAAATAGGTGTATATAGGAGGGCTGTTACAACTCCCACGCAATGAAACCGCGAACGCCTTTGTAATAAAAAAGAAAATAATGACTTTCTATTTTTCCATTTTGCTACAGAAAGAAAAAGTTTAAGAAAAAGGCCTCAGACGGTTTTATAATAAATCTCCCCGCTCATTCAACAATTGTTTATGTTTCTACTTTTAATGCAATTTTATAAAAAGAACAAATTTTCTTCTTTCTATTTTAAGTTTTTATTTGTTTGTTTTCGCCTTCCTTTAACTTATGCACAAAAGGTAACCTGTAGTTCTTCTATTTCCTCTGTCCTTTAGACAAAAGGACAGCGGGCCCCGTTTCCGTGTCCGAGAAGGCGATGGCGAGAACAGCGGACAAATAGAGGGAACAGACTCCCGCACACACGAGAAGGGCCTAAGATGTAGAGAAGCAACAAAGGCAGCCATCAGACATATGCAAATAATAAAAGATGGAGCCCGTTAAAGCAGCTGGGCCAGCACTGTAAGGGAACTGTTGGGGCTTACGGCCGGTACAGGAGGAAAACTTACGGCATATCACCAGCCGCCGGTAAGTTGTTAGGTCCTCCCTGACGTTCTCCGACACCAGGCCACACTGCCCAAGTGTGGTTGTGCAGGCAGCGGACCCTACACTATAAGCAAACTCACAGGGATTCGAATGTAATTTGTCGGTCACCACGAGCGACTGTCACTATCATCATCGTTGTTTTCACGTGGAAGTGCGCGCAGCGAAACTCCAGGTCTCGTAGCGAAGCCAGACCGTCACAAACGTCGCAACCGCTTAGCACGATGTCGGTGACGACTCAAAATACAACCCTCCAAAACGCCATGGATGCCACTGCGTATCGCACATCCCCGCACAAATCAATGTATACACAACATCATAGACAAAAAAAGAAAGCTAACCAGCTAAGTAATACCCCCCCGATCTTTTTGGTGCGAAGCCAACAACTAAGCACCAGGTTTCTCCTATACGATTTTGTCAGTATTTTAATGCTAGACTCCGCTAGAACTCTGCTTGTGTTTTGAACTGTGACACTGTTTTATTTTCCAGTAGCATAAAACCCGGGATTAGTCTTGGTTATTAAATGTAACGTCCCCGTGCCAGTGCTTGCTGTAGTACCCTCGGTGTGATTCAGCTAATACGAGGAGGCGAGAAGCCATTCGGGCTTAGATCAGACCCACAGAGTAAAGACCATTAATTACCATTGTTTGGGGATGTAGACGAAGTACGTTTCAACGAAGAAGAAGGAACAAGAAGCTAGCGGAACATATACAGGAGAACAGGTATAACTGAGTGGACATTCAAACTCCACCATAGTCCATTGTCAACGCAAGAAAACCAACTCGGGCACAAACGAATAAGAACATCGTTAAATCGAGAAAACTGCCCACCTCTCTTTTTATCGCAAGAGTTGGAGAAAGGCGAAAAAAAACAACAACAAACAAACTACACATTTAAAGAAAGAAGTGAAGATAAACCGGAAGTTTTTGCTCAGTCAAAACAGTTTTCAGTTATTTGATGAACATGAAGTCTTGAATTTGAAGTTTGAAATCAGGATGAAATGTGGCCAGTATCTCGACATCGTCCAAACAGAATTTGTCGTTTAAATTCAAAGAGAAATGATTAATTGAAAAGGAAGATGGACGCTCTCTGCCGCACAGGTGCGATGGAAACCTTTGAGGACGCCGGACTGTCCTGTCCACGTAGGCGGCCCGGCTATCAGGGAGGGGTTAACCTAAAGGGCAAATGTTTAGCGATAAAATCAAAGAAAACCCGCCAAACGCTCTCTCTTTGTATCCGCCATTCGAAAGATTTTTCATTTCTTACGGGCGATTTCCCGATTGGAACGACACCAGGAACGAAGAGAGCGTCAGGTCTGGAAGCACTCTGCGTGCCGCGTGGCCGCGAAGGGTGGCTGCGCTCGAAGAGGCGCGGAAAGTCGTTTATTTGTATTTGTTTTCAGACAGCGTCACTGGCCCCTCTCCCTTTAATCAGACTGAAGCCAGCCACGTCAACAGATCGTAAGCCATTTACTCAGCTCACGGCCGGCTGATAAATAAATGCCATCTATACATAACATTTACTCACTTTATCAACAAAAAACCCGTCAAATTTAAAGAAATGCGGGTGAATAAACTCAGTTTCTGACTCAATTTTATTGTAAATATTCCAAAATTAAATTAAAAAGTTCAATATATTTACCAAAAATATACAGAGATTTGTTCAAATTTTTTCCCGTTACAGATATTTATTGTATTCATTTATTTAGTTTCTGGAAAACGGGAAGTAATTTTTCCACGAACTTTAAACAAAGAAAATAACGAAAACAGCAGAAGTCTAATAATTTGATGCGCAAAATCAACGATTTAATTTTCCTTAATTAGAGGCAAATTTGCTTACAGTTGTACACCGTGTAATTACGGGCGTATATATTTTATTGCCAGTATAAACTTGACTGTAATTGCCCGCCTGTCCTACATTATAACGATTAAGGCACAGCTCTCCTGTTGATCTGGATTACAAACACAGATAGACAAAGTTGGCAGCGAACACGATCCAGTAGATTAATTATAAATAGGTACCAAGATGAACGGAAACAGATTTTTACCGAGACATGAAATAATAATTTATTTATTGGCTGTGGATGTTAACTGTAGCATAATGAATATGCATATAAGGGAATCTGATAATCTGAAGAGAAAGACAGCTCTAACTAAAATTGCTTAAACCGTCTCAAGCAACAGATCAAAGATCTACGTCTAAATCAACCTACTCCGCCAACTCGTAGTGACAATACTGCGCCAATGCGAATCAATAAACAAGTTAGGTTTACTGCAAGTTTAAGAACCTTGATATAATCTGTCAGTGTTACCATAAAAAACAAGAAAACAGCAAAATACCATCTTTATTGACAGCCATAAAGAACGAAAAGATCATCTTCACATAGTATTTACTCGACACGAAATTAGAAAGATATAATTTTCGACTGAAGATGGTTCTTCACGGCTCTCATCAAAGAAAAAGTAAAGACCAATTTTCGGCCAGAAAGCTGCTCGGTTTATTTTAGTCACCAAACTCAACGCTGAGGCTAATTATCCGAGCGAGATCTGTGTTATTTGAGTGAGTTGTGACATCGATTGTGAAGCAACACGGCGCGAAATTCTTACCTGGCCAGCGTCTGCAACCACTGGCAGACAGATATCTCAGCCAGCGACTTCCCGATTCCCACATCCCCACCCACGCTGGCTGTACAGAAAAAGAAAAACTGCTTCACGCAAGTAACTTTGTAACGCCATTTGCAGGATCACTCAAAACAATCGAAATTTTACAGAAGAAAATAGAATATTTAATGTCAGCAAAACATTTTCTTACAGAATAATGGTACGTTTGAGGAACTGTGTAATCTGTATTCGAACGATAAGTACAGATAGATTCTGAATCCAGAATCAGTGAGACGGCAATGTTCCTTGGAACCCGCAAAGTTCCGCTGGCAAGAGATATCAACCATTTAAAGTGAATTAAGTTGTTTTCTATTAAACGATACTTAGATTTACTGCAGTAACCAACTTTAAAAGTTAAATTAAACAATTTATTTTATCAGATAATTACCTGGCTGACTTGATCACCAAGAGAATCTGTGCTATATTTGCCAAACATTACAAATAAAAACCTCAAATCACTTGATTTGCTCTAATGCATTAAAAAATTCAATCTTATGTTGTTTTGTGTACATTTCGGTTGAGTTCCTAAAAATCATTACCACATTTGAAGATTTGATGCTAATCACACACACACACACACACACACATTTTATGAATTTGATGACGTAAATATCTTACGTCTCAAGTATTTATTTATGAATAATAATTCAACCCATTATCTTGGACATATTTTGAAGAAAAAAACATTACTTTGGTCAATAAAGATATGCTACTGGATTAAAACTAAATATGAACATTATCTGTATAGAATCTTTTAATGACATACATCAGTCCGTTTCTAAATGTAAAGCTGTATCTCCAAACCAACAATTAATCACAATTTCTTTTTTATGTAATCATATTTTCATAAAATAATAAAAAAAAGTTTTCAGACAGTGTGCCGCAGACAGAATAATACGATAACACATAAGGACATAAATATATTTGTTCGTTTTTGAAAAAAAAAAAGAAAAAAAAAATCCAGTCAGCTTTTACAGTACTTGCTACTAACTGAATGGCTTTTATGATTCTATTTGGATTCGACTACACAGTATGTAAGTTTCTGACGTTTCTCCAGGTTCATTCACGTGTACAGCGCCGTTGTTACATTTCTGTACCTATTCAAGTTCGGGGTTTTTTCCCCACCGATTTTCACAAAATATTTCCACATCGGTTCAGAATGTGTCGACGAGTTGCAATCGTTATGTTAGCCATACGAACAGAAGGAAAAACTAAGCGATATTCACAGATTAAACCTTACCTTCATTAGAGGATCAAGTAAAACATATTATGCTAAGCTGTCAGTCACAGGCAGGTAAAGAAAACACAGAAGAGAGCAGGTGACGTTTCGAAAAGACAGAACCGGACCTCACCCACAGCTGATGCGGGCGTGATTTCTAATACGTAGTGGAAGACGTCCGACTACACTTCGTAACACACATGTACATAGCAGGAGAAACAATATTAAAATCTGTTTTAAATTTGCTCTTGATTTAATTAATAATTATATTTTATTATCCTTATCATTGTTAAAATAATAAAATAATCTCTCTATCCGAAATTTAAAAAAAAAATTAAATAGCATTAAAAATTTTGTGATAGAATTCTTTAGATGAATTGTTTACGCGTCTGGCGTCATTTAAACGGTGATCTGAAGATCACATGACACCCGGCTATGTCTTCGTTCGTTAAGTATTGCAATTAAGTTGCAGTTTTAGCATCTTATTTATGAAAAACAACAGGGGTTCTCAGGGGTCCGGATATTGATCAAAAGACATTTTGTTTGCCGATTTTGGTGTAACGTTGAAACCAAGAGGCCAACTTCATTTGTAGCCGGTCGCTGCATTAAGAATATCTCCAGTAATTCAGCTTCGCAAGCAATGTTTCCGCTCTGATCACCAGTAGCCGCGAGCATCCTTCGTCTACTTTCAGTTTTGTTTTGACGTTTTCTGGTAAGATACAAAACACGCGCGCGCGCGCGCACACACACACAAAGGCTGGTGAATGAGTTCCACTTTCTCACTCTAATGTAAAAAAAAAAAAAAAATTGGTTTACAATATATTTAGTAATAATACAAACTAATTTGCTACGCTTTATACTCCGCTGGAGAATATAAAAGCGATTGATTTTGAGGATCCTTCGTTCTTAATAATGCAACATCAACTCGCATTTCTTCACTCGATGCGTATCGTTACAATTTATATTCATCGCATGTCTCGAATTATACCAAACTCCGAAGCAATATCTTGGTGGTATTGTCAGATGTTTATGTCTGTCATCTCCGATCTGCCTCGTCTTGTCAACCGAACCCAGTGGAATATAATTTTTTACCGGTTGCTAATCTCCTGCCTGAAGGCGCTCCTACCAGCAACAAAGAAATCTACATATCTGCATTTAAATGAAATCAGCAAACCCGCGGTTCCTCATTGCATGTCGAACTCAATCAAATAATTAAGCTTGCTATTGATTTCTTTCTCATCTACTTTCCACTCTTCCTTGGAGCGCCGTTCTGAGCAGGCCGTGCGCTAATAAGTCTGCCACGCGGCACCGTTCATTAAACACGTGGCCAGGTGCCTACATCAGATTGACAACTTTAAACCGCACCATGGGCTCGTTAAACAAAATCAGACCAGCTAAGGAATAACATTTTCCTATCAGTTCTAATATCAAACTAAACACAAAGCGGTACCAAATGAACGTCGTATTTTCTGAGTCCAGACAACCGACAGGTGGTGGGATATTTCAACGTCAAAATCGTTGAATCGAACTGAACACACTCCACAGAGTATCTATCAGATCTACGACCTCGTGTGATTTCCTCGCCCGTGTTAAAATGGGACACTCCTGTGTACGGTGTCTGGACTCTATAAAGTGATTATAATGAAACATGTTGGCATTTTCGGTTCCATTTTAGTCCCAGTTTCCAATCCAGTTTATTATGATAACGAACAACGTAATCTATTTGAACGCGGGTGTCGGAGCAAGTATACACCATTTCGATTATTAAGGTGCTTCATGACATCTCAACTGAGCATTTAATTTCTGTGGCTGACTTTATATTTAATGAATTCTTTTCTCTAAATTGAACTGTTCACATCCCATTTATTTCATGGAACTTTACGAAAGACGGACAAAAAAAAAAAAAACAAAACACAAAGGTACTCAGAAATATCAACCGTCGTTAATTCCTAAATGTTGTGGTGTCCTACCTACGCTGACGTTTACAAGGGAGACCGAGCGCGTTGCCAATCCTACGTCATGAGGGGGAAGTTCCTATTTCGGCAGAGAAAACCTTACTAAAACTCTTTATTTTTAGATATGGAAGGAAACCGGAGGAATACGAGGTCGGTCGAGAAAGTATCCGTCTTTATTTTTTCCCGTGGAGAGTAATGACGTTAGGGAGGCAAAAGTGTGCATAGTGGAGCCGCATGCCTTCATGCGCATGCGTGGTTTTTGACGGGCTCGCTGGATGCGTCAGTCGCTGTCAGGCAGCCATCGTGTGAGATGCTGTACTACTTACTCGTTGCATTTTCATTTCGCCCGTGATGACGGAACGTGGAGCAACGATCTTGCATCAAGTTTTGCCAAAAGCTTGGAGACACCCAAGCGGAAACAATTCGCAGAATCCAACAGGCTTTTGGTGACAATGCCATGGGTGTTATCCAAATAAAAAAATGGTACAAAAGGTTCAAAGATGGCCGCACATCGGTGGAGTGTGACCAGTGTTCCGGGTGGCCATCAACAAGCCGCAATGCAGTTGTTATCGAGAAAGTGCGGACCATGATAATGGAGGATCGTTGTTTGATGGTGCGGAAAATTGGTGACGAGGTTGGGATCAGTAAAGATTCTGCACATGCAATTTTAAAGGAGGATTTGGGCTTGTGCAGAGTGGCAGCGAAATTTGTGCCCAAGCTGTTTTCTCAGGAACAACAACTTCGTCTTGAGATTGCGCAGGACCTGCTGGATACTGCCAACAGGGATCCTGATTTCCAGAATACCGTGATAACTGGAGACGAGACCTGGGTGTACGGGTACGACCCGGTAACCAAAGCTCAGTCATCACAGTGGAAGCACCCAACGTCAGGTCCGGAGCAAAGTCAAGGTGATGCTAAAAGTTTTCTTCGACTACGGAGGCGTTGCGCATCACGAATACGCACCAGAAGGACAAACAGTTACAAAGAGTACTATCATGAAGTCCTCCGACATCTTCGTGATGCAGTTCGGCGCAAGAGACGGGATCTGTGGGCCTCGCAAAACTGGCAGCTGCATCATGACAACGCCCCGGCTCATTCGTCGCAGCTGATCCAAGGTTTCTTGGTAAAGAAAGGCATTTCGCTCATTAGCCAGGCTCCCTACTCTCCAGACATGGCTCCTTCTGACTTCTAGTTGTTCCCGAAGATGAAGATGCCACTGAAAGGCTCCCGCTTTGAGAGTCGAGAGGACATCATGCGGAATGCGACGGCGGAGCTGAGAGCCATTCTGGAAGAAGCATTCCAGACGTGCTTCGAACAGAGGAAGGATCGCTGGGATATGTGTGTGGAGGCACAAGGGGCCTACTTAGAAAGGGATTAGCAATTGAAGCCCAACAAGTACGTAATTTTTTTTCTCCTAGCTCAAGGTCGGATACTTTTTCGACATACCTCATACAGTAAAACAGAACCAGCCTATCAGGAAAGTTATCTGTGATGATACGTTGATACTCGTAGCTTGGTTTCTGCCTTCTGGGCGCTGTCACCTTAGACAACCCGTTTCGCTGTAAGATTCATGCTAAATTACATTATTATGGACACCATCTCACTCCCTAAGCAACCATATATATATTACATATAGCCTTTGTTCAAAATATTTAATTACAATGAACGTATAATTTTGAATTTTCTGGATTTTGTCATTTGAATCCAATGTTTTTTCAATCAGATCTGAATTAATTTAACTTACCGGTTTTTGTCAGCCTTCTAACAACGAACGATCCCCAGCTTAGTGGACTGGCCCCTCTCTCACTTTCATTGAGACCGGCCTTAGAAATTCACTGCGCTCCCTCCTTCAGAACATTTTCGTAATAAAAAAAAATTAAAA
The DNA here is from genome assembly GCA_018389105.1 of Nautilus pompilius. NCBI lineage: Eukaryota > Metazoa > Mollusca > Cephalopoda > Nautilida > Nautilidae > Nautilus > Nautilus pompilius. The sequence continues at coordinate 617,560 of JACATO010000340.1, forward strand.
AAAAAAAAAAGAGATATAAAAGTGGCTCTGCCATTCAGTGTTGCTAGCATTTTATTACAAAAACTACTCCAGTAAACCGAGCCACAAACCGTGGCTGGCCCGAATATAGTGGTTTAGAATAAATCTGGACATTTCCTTAACTAGTGTAACGAAACGGAAAAAAAAAAAGAAATCAAAATAAAAACCACACGAAAGCGGTTCAATCCAAATAATCTATTCCATTTTGTTCGCATATATAGAATATATTTAACTAATAGCCGACTTATCAGTGTACAGGAAGCACTAAAATCTCCCAAAATGCAAACAGATAAACACAGTAATATCGTGCTAAGAAAGTCAATAGATTTATCATGGGCACCGAGCCAGTGACTGCCCTATAGTTATGTCAAGATCATATCGCTCGTCTTGTGCCGTGGTTCAAATTAATAATGAAAGTAAAACCCCTGGGATCTCACCTTTCTTGTACATCATCAGCAACAACAATAATGATGACGATTTCAAGACTAAACAAAAAGTGGATATTGAAAGTACAGCCCCAAGATCTCGCTTTCAGTGTAACCATCGTAAATAAATAATAATAATAATAATAATAATAATAATAATAATAATAATAATAATAATAATAATAATAATAATAATAATAATAATAATAATAATAATAATAATAATAATAATAATAATAATAATAATAATAATAATAATAATAATAATAATAATAATAATAATAATAATAATAATAATAATAATAATAATAATAATAATAATAATAATAATACTAATAATAATAATAATAATCATAATAATAATAATAATAATAATAATAATAATAATAATAATAATAATAATAATAATAATAATAATAATAATAATAATAGCAGCCAGATTTCTGAATTTGGAACTTTTCCGATATTTATTCATTTCGACTTTCCAATGCTAAATAAACAAATATTTTCGCTGCTAAAAATGTAGCAATCGGATCTCTGTAGATTTACCAAATGACGGAAGCCAGACCTCGTACAAGTTTCCGAGTGAAAGTGAGATTCTGAACAGACAGGAAATGTATTTCCCTTAAATAATTTTAAAAAATACACTAAAAACAACATAGAAATATTTTGTAGGTCTCGTACGGCTATTCACACTCGCTATGACCATTGTGGATATCGTATAATAAATCGAGCACAGCCAAGTCATGTGACAATGCTATTGTTTCAACTGCTGCACGTGTCTCTCTGTCTCTGACCCGGGTGTACCGCGTCAGTGACAACACCACTGTCAACTGATTCCAAACTTACAAAATAACAGTCAGATGGATATAACACCTGTTACAAATGTTCGCACCTTAAAGTATGGAGCCTCAATGATGACTTACCAATGAGCAGCGATATTTAGCCATAGCTAGCTACGGACCGGAAGTAGACAAGCAAAGAGAGGGCTGCTGTTAATGGTCAACTTTGGCAGGTACACAGGTCGCCTCATTTCACGAAAGATTCGGCGGGGGTTGCTATAGTAGAACTGACAGTCACGATGACAGTTACATCGAATGTAACAACTCGGTCTGGCGCACCTTCATGGGTGGGGCTCCGCGCTCCTCTTCCCCAGCCGATCACGTTTGGTTTTCTCTGGAAACTTTGGTATCTTCCCGCATGTAAAAAAAAAAAAAAAAATGAAGAATCCCAGCAGAACTCGCGTTTATTTTTCTTCATTTAGATTCCCGGAGTTAAGAAGAGCGCGCATCACAGTCTCCTGAACTTTATTTCCCGACAGAGGTTTGGACGAACAGTTACGAAATCGACGACGCCCCAGAAAAGCGTAACAGCCCCTTCATTGCCCGCATGCAGCCGAAGCGTCGTCGTGTTACTAAGACCTTTTCGTTCCTAGTCCCCCCCTTTCCTGATATCACTGTTATAAAAATAAACATTTTCTTCACCGAATGAAAATTCGTCTTTTATGACTGGCATAAAGAACTAAAAGATCATCGTTAAACGGCTTTTACATGACATTTAGTGACTTCCATATTTAAATGCCACGCAAAGACGATCTTACGGTCCATCGATTGCTGTTTTTATCACGCTGGGTCCGGATGATAACAGTACCGGCCATATTTTAACACTGCAGTAGATATCGCTATCATCATCACCAGTAGTAGGAGAGACAGCTCAGTGGCTGGCTCACCAAAGACTTCATGTTGCCTTTCTCAAAGAATGCGGCTGTCCGACGAGAGTGTCCCACTACTAAAACTCCTCGTTTGTAGATGTGGAAGAAAACCCACGCAAAGAGCTGGCGAAGGAAAGAGAGGATAAATCATGCCAGGCCAAAAGTGAGACGACCCCCACGGATTCGAGCTCGCACCATCAGCCTAGAAGGCTGCTAACTGAACTACCCCGCCTCCCACTCGAGCGCGGGTCCAGTGCGGTTTCTCAGGGCCAGAAATCCGTATAGCAGAACACAGCTCCATGCGAAATTGCAGCGACGAAGTTTTACTTTTGCTGAACGAATCACGAACGTTATAAAAAAAAAAACCACGAAGCGTTGAATGGTAGATCCAGCCAGCCCAGTTCTGTCCGTGAGTTTGCCAAAATGTTTATCCACGCCTGAAAATAGACACGAAACATAAACGAAGCTGGGCACATGAAGGCTCGCTGCCCGACTCAGTAAAATTCGTGCCGTGAACATTTTATTTCGAGTACATCCAAGATATTTTTTAAAAAAAGTATTGCCTGTTTCTGTGATACTCAGAATATGAGAGACAAAAACTTCAATGAAATAAACGGAAAGGCTCGAGCAGTTCCCCAGTAAAAGTAGATAATTGGACACACTGGGAGAGATTTACGGGTTCAGGATTCGTCCAGTCGCTGGCTGTAACAGTTTCAAACAAGTATATAAACATCGTGCACTTTGTTTGCTCTGCCTGTGTTATTAGGTGATGGATGGGTCCCGTCTAGTAAAATAAAGATCGTGCTATTATCTCATAGCTTGAAGAAAAGCGTGTTTATTTTCCCAGGGACTACAAACCTGACCAATACGATCCTGCATACTTTGATACCTCATGTAAATTAGAACATTGCTAGTAGCCGGACGAAGATATGGAGTGCGTGACACTGGAAACTGTAGCCTGCATAAAATTGCTAGCTGCGTAAAGTTATTAGCTAATGTTATGATGAGATTAACATATTACTAGGAAGGTTCAAATGAAACCTGGCCGGATACGATCAGAGCGATTCTATTTCAGCCGGGTTTCATTTGAACTTTCCTTATATATTGTGCTCGACCAGAAATGAAAAGGAAATAAAGATTGTTGCCAAGAAGTATTAAACGCATGTTTGGGAACAGCGTTTGTAAAATTACAAACAACTTGTCAATTGCACTATATATACTGAAACTACAAACGCAGAATTCGAAAACGAAAAGCACGGGTAGCTTCGATAGTCGGGTATCTTTCAAGCACGCTAAAAGTATACATTTCTGTATATATGGTGAGAGTGGAGCTCTCAGTTGCTGTGGGAAATTTTGATTTTTGCAGAACTTGGCAAAAAAACCAAAGTGCAACATTGCTTTTTAAAACTTAGATCACAGAGCGTCTTGTCGATTGCAGATTAACCACGTAAAGACTTTGGGCCACTTTTAACGGAGCGAAAGTGAACGTAAGCATTTAAAGGTTAGGATAATCGCGGGTGATCACAACAGTCCAACGTCTTATAATTCGAGGCGTTCTCGCTCACCTGAAAAATATCTACATAACAGCGCAAAGCAGCTCGCCTGTCGACCTCATCATAGAATATCACCAAAGAAATGATGGTGAAAGACAATTTCGTTTTAGCGACGGTCAGATTACCGCCTTGGTGCGTCCACCGTCCAGATGAGGTTTTCCAATGGAGTCAAAAGCTTATGCCAGTCAGTTAAAGATAGAAGCATCCGAGTGTGGATGGTGATCTTTCGCTACTATCGCCAACGGTGAGCGGTAGAGGAAGTTCGGGAGACAAACTTGGTGTCCTCTATCAACGTGTACGCAGTCATCCTAAGCGCCATACTACCCGTGACTTTCTCAGGCTAACAATCTGCAAACCTTCTCTCGGGGGTCTTCATTATTTCAATATCGTGCAACGATAGAGCACTCGGGGAATGAGCCGAACGGTGTACGGCAACGACCCCTAGGGAGTTGACCAGCATTTGGGTCGTAGTTGTAAATACCTCCCCACAAGCCGACGTCGTCTAGTTCATTCGGTGTAGAATCGCATGTATTATATACACCACTGTCTCATTCACACCAACCAACACGACATTGTTCCGCAACACAGAGAGGATGATTAAGATTTGAGGAAAGGAACACCAGCTTTGTCAAATATCCAGTTCGTAAATCGCACGCGGTAATGGTAAAGTTTTTTGTTATTCTTTTTAGAAAATGCACGACATTACCACATTACGCTGTTGTATCGCCAACACCGCTAGAGACCCCATCGCCTTAACGGTGCCCGGGGACGGACGTCGCCAGTGGAGACAAGTAATTTTCACTTTCACATGTTTACTTAAAGATGTTAAATAAACGGCGGTGCAAAGCATCCGACGGTTAAACACGTGAAAGATCCCAATATCTGTTGTTCAGGGTACATCTTCAGGGAGTTTTCTAGAATCCAGAACCCGTCTCAGAAAAGGCCAAACGCGCGGAGTAGGGCTGGGAGAGTTCGTGAGGGTTAGGGTTGGGAAGGTCCGGTTCTTAACTGCCGAATGAACCACTAGTCGGCGAAGAAACATAAAATAGGGAATTAAAATGTGTGTGTGTGGGGGGTGGGTGTAGGCGAGACTAATGTGTGTGTAATTTGAGGTCTCCCCCCCAGGCTGTGTGTAACACAGGTGTTACCTCGCATTGACACGAAGTCTTATATACCAGCGAACGGACAGAACGTGAAGGAAGGTTGTTGTTGTTTTTTAATAGAAGAAAACGTCCCCAAGGTAATAAGTAAACCGACGGACAGAGACGTTAGAAAAACACTGGAGCAGGGCTAGAAAGCATCGACATGTGTAGCGGTTAGGGAGCGCGCTGTGAGGCAGACAGACGCGGAGCTAACGGATTGTGTATCTAGGTATTGTGCGGGTGACTGACACTACAGCCAGGCGTCAGAACCCTCATTTTCCCTGTATTAACAGGGCAGACTCGGCGGAGCCACCGGGAAAAAAGCGATGTTGACACACGGCTCGGTTCTCTGTATGGCACGGAATTCTAAACATCTTCCGTCTTCTCGGGGAGCGTCTCAACGTCCATTAACAGCTTTAAAAAACAAAATTTTTTTTTTTTTTTACCTATGTTTATTTATTCTTATACCTTTGTCTCCGACCCGTCAGCGACTGTAGATCGAGTCATCGCCGGCGGACACCCAGTCTGCAACTATTCAAGCAGAAAGAATCGGAGTATCGTTAAAAAAAAGAAAGAGAGGCGACCCTACCGAGCTTAACTCTTCGTAATGGCACCTGAGCTATTTTGGTTAACTACCGATGCAACGAATTCTCGCTGTATCGAATGCAGCCCCATGGAAAAGATGATCGGTATCAGAAAATAAACGTATAGCCAGACCAAAAATGGCGACTGATTTCCGCACATACGGGTAAAGAAAACCAAAACGAGTCTCCTCTATTAGTTGCCAAAGCGCGACGTCATAGCTATTAGGGTTACAGCGTCACAAAATAACTTGGGTACCGTTTTCCGAGATTTTCAAAAAATATGAAGCAATCTGAAAATATTAATAATAAATCACCGACATTCTCAATCCTTAACATTTCTTTCTGTTGGTATAAAGCTAGACGTTGTCAACAGTAATCACCCGTTTTACCCAATGCTCATTTTTAAATTGATACAACCTCTGCACTTGTGAAGTTCTTGGGCGCGATTGTTTTTTTTTTTGCTCTTTCTTCCTGAAAACTGATCAATTATGTAGAATTATTCAACAAGTGTCAGCAGTCAGTCCTGGCCTTTTCGTAATTTACTATAGGAAGCTTTATAGAAGCGGTAGCCGGAGCTACTGATACATCTTCGATATCAAACGTCTGTATCAACGTCTCGTACGAAATGACTTCTTTACTTTGTCTTTAACGGCGGATATAAAGAACCAAAAGAACCGTCATTATTTGGTGTGACATTAAACACGAAAGATATTAATGTTCATAAATATCACAAAGATAACTTCCCTCAACTGTTTGACATTATAAAATATTAATTTTCCAGTAATGGCCGAATTGAGGTAAATTGCAGACCTATCCCTTGATGGAGACAGCGTGAACTATTATTTATTTACGCTGAAGATCTTGCTTAAGTCGAGATGGCTTCTTGCTGTTTTAGAAACTTAATTAAAATACACCACTCTATTTAACAAGTTATAAATGTCTTCTCAGCTTTTAGATTTCTTGGTTATTCTGTAATATTGACGGCTGCTGACTGTAAGAGAAAACGATCGTTTCTCAGCCTGACCAGGAACAACAGGACTGGCCACTGAAAAGAACCGAGCACACCCAGGGAACAAGCACTGTTCAGTGAAAAGCAACATATAACTTTATCGTAGCAAAAAAAAAAAAAAAACAAGAGAAAAAGATGCAACTCTGTTGCATTTAATAACTGATCCTCTCTGTCCAGCTATGAATTACTGTATCAGAATTGAACGATGTCAAGAAATGAATGTAGAATGTGTTAAAATGATGTATGCGATGAGCGTCAGTGTCAAATCTGCCACTCCGTATCGAAATCGTTCGCCTCCGAGATTCATTTTTAGGTTTTTGTTGTTGTTGGGTTTTTTAAAAAATACATAAAAATTGATTCTGTCATTATATCTGAAAATCTCAACTTAAACTACGCTTGCCTAAAGTCCATACTGTAATATTCATTTAAGTGTAATCCATCAAAATTACTTTGCAGCAGCATTGAGGAGCGAGTATGTAAACACTAAGTCGCACGCAGCACGAATGCGCCGGTTGTCCCCCCTTAGAAAAGAGAGCGTGCACGAACAGTTATCGCTAACTATGGTTGCTTCTTTTCAACGTTCTCGGTACAAAAGACGCCCAAAGCCCTGTTGTTCGGTGACAGCTGAATCGAACTTGGGGCATAATAAAATAGAAAGTAGAGTATCGAGGGTAAGAAGTCTTATAAGAAATAGTAACGAAAGACAAACCAGTCTGCTTTTTTGAGGAGAAAGCTCGATATGATTATTAAGCTTGCAGATGAGGGCGCAGAAAGAAAATACAGTAAGGTAAGAAAGTTAAGCAAATATGGTGCTTGCTAAATGGCATTTCTCAAACGCTATAAAGTTTGTTGCATTAAATTTCGGGACGTATTGTTTGGCAACAAAATACAAAACTGAATGAGAAAAATCTGAGTTTTCACGAAAGGAAACCACGTGGAAAGTCGGGCGATACCTGATTCTAGTCTCTTTAAATCAGAGACGAGTTTCCATTCGATTTTTACAAGCGAGAACCTGTTACCTTTTAACAAACAAAAAGGCAGGAACATCTCAATCACATTTGAAAATAGCATTATATATATATAAAACGTTTCTGTTAATCTGCTGTTGTTGTATGTTTGCATATAAGATTCCTTAAAAATTCTGCATGTATTTTTCTTAGTTGACGTAAAACTATCTACCACACTGTTCTGGATCACGTCTTGACAAGTTGCTTCATTGCTGACGGCCGTCATCCGTTTGTCACATGACTAGTGTCTCGTTTTGAACTTCGTGCACACACACACACACACACACACACTATTCTGTCAAAAGTATCAAGGTATACAAAGACGGAACAACCCATCAGCATGCCTTGGATAAATAAAAATGCCGAGAAAGGCAAAAAGAAAAAGAAGTCTGATAGAGGCCGTACTGTAGTAGATAGGCGCGTGTGCGATGAGCTTAAAACTGACCTGGAAGGTGCTAGCGGAGAAAGATAAATGCAGACCTACGAAAGTAGTTATCGAATTACGACAAGCGCAGTTCTAACAGAAAATAAGCAGATAATATCCATTAAAAATTATGGAGACCCTTCCTAAAGCCTTTGTACTACTAGGAACAGAAAAAGGACGCAGCAGGATTTATATAAAATATAAATATCGCTGGCTAACGAAAGTCACTCGTCATGCTGGGTGTAATCGATCACTAGTCCAAGATAGTATGGAACGGTGAGACTGGCACTGAGGAGTTCGTGCGGTGAAGTATGCGCAGCCTGGATGGCTCCTTTCTGTAATTAAGGTACCACAAGGTAGCAAGTGCCACGGCAAAGAATTGTGCACATTCTTCAAGCGGAACAACGCTGTAAGCGTTATTCTGTGGCAGCTGGCGGGTCGACGCTTTATTAGGGCACCTTACAGTGGACCTCTTGAAATACAAAGGTGCCCACAATGGAAAAAAAAGCGATTGTTATAGACTCACCAAAAGATCATCTTTATATGGTATTTACTTAATATTAAATTTGATAAACAGTTAAAGTCACATAAAGGGAGTTTTTATTTTGCTCAGAGAATCGGTTCTGAACCAATTTTCCTTTTTCAACACTGCGCGAAATCTAAACTCACCAATCAGCAAACTAATGAACGTATGCAGCCATAGATTTCAAAATGTTTGGAACGAGCACGCTTGCTTCCTGACGATAAAAACGTCACGACAACGATAGAATTCGGCCATCTGCTGGGATGGAGCACGTAGAACGCGGAGCCCTGTTATCCCTCTCTAGCGACGGAAGGCAGATTTAAATTGGCGACAAGTTTGAAGTCGCTCTTTTACCCTACTTCCATTTCTACCATGACTTTTAAAAGGATATGAAAACTGTTACCGTTTTTATTTTTGTCTGCAAAATAATCTCAAAGAATTTTTTAAGTGAATGATCGATCACCCTGACACGCAAAATCGAAAACCAAAGATAAATGCCGGCAGGAGACCTGATTACCTGCGAACGATTTTGTTTATTTTCAAAGACAGCACCATTCGCTGCCTGCTGGAGAAAACGAACCATAACCCTAACCCACAACGAAAACGAAAGTAGGACGCAAGTTAAGGGGGCAATTTCCCCCCTCTTTATTAATTTTCATTTAGAATCTAAGGTCAATTTAAAAAGTTTTAATTTATCCATTTTTATTTCGCTTCATTTTGCCACATTCTCTTATTATTGTTTCTATTAGAAGTAATTTGCAGAAGCACTTTTTGAAAATATATTTAATCTATTGTTTTTTGAGTGAGGTTGTTTTTAGTCAAAGTAGGATTCCTTCCTTTCCTTATTATCACTACACTGATGTTAATGCAATCATCATCATCATCAACATCATCATCAACATCAATAGCAACAAAATATTCACCGTAAATCGAAGTTTATTTTAACTTTTACAAGTTAATATGTATTTTTCTGTTAAAAAGCTGAATCTTTTTCATCATTACCGTATCTTATAAATTTATTGTATTTCTATACGCGTTGTCTCCCTTTGTAACTGTTTGACAGATTCTTTTTCTATGTCTTTATTCTCTCTTTCTTACGGCCTGACACTCTCACAAATAAGAAAGTTAAACCAGAAAGCAGTGAAGATGCTGTAAATACTACAGTAATAGGTTTTCATTAATCATGAAAAACCGAGTTATGTCTGAAAGAAGAAGACACTTTAAAATGACCTAAAAATCATGACCTTTTGGACGAATACGTTAAGTAAAATCTGGCTTAGCAAAAATACTAAGTAAATACATTATTTTGGTTCTTTATGAGAATCCGTAAATACGACCTTTTATTTTAACAATATCAAACAATTATTTAGCTGTTTTACCTTAAAAAAAGAAGAGAAAATTCAAAACTGTAAAAGAGAGAAGTCTCTTGTTTGTACTGACATCTAAATTAACTCAGATATCTTTTTAAATCCGTCGATGCTGAATATAATACAATATTTTATTTCTAAAAATGTCGAACGATGATGAAAGTGAGAATAAAGAGAGTTTTTATTTCTATACTCGATATTAAATATCTCAACACCAAGTATCTCTTTTTTAAAATTCAGCTAAGCATGTGTAGCGATATTATATAGAAATATTGGATAATAAAGTGAGTATGCCCGCCATCATTCCAGGCGCTCCGCTGATGTGTGGTACTGGTTTACTGCTAACCCTGATTTTGATAATCCGGCTGCTTTCTTGAATAATCTAACATACACGCAGACTTAACGTTTAAAAACCGAAAACTGTAGCACAAATTTATAACATATACACAAAAGGTATAGTAAACTATACCACTTATCATTTCTAAAGCAAACAATGTGCCATCCATAGTTTATGGTGTGGTATACCAGTCATTACGTTTAAATATGTACAGCTACTGTTACTTTAATTAAAGATTTTTTTCCAAACCATATCCCACATCATTCAAACACGCACTGAGATGGGTGGGAATCCTAAAACCATTTTCACTTCTTCTAAACGCGCAAGTGAATTGTTATGATAGAATTGGGTCTCAGAGAGGTTGCTGATCATTGAGCCTAAACCACGAAGAACTCGTGCAAGCATCTACATTTCGATTCTTTCCGCTGCAGCAGCGTAGATCCAAGTCCACTTAGGCCATCGTTAAAGCGCCTTTCACGCTGGGCTCGTATCCGCTCCACGTGACTTCTACATTTTTACTGGAAACACGTAGTGCCACGTTACTTTCTCACGTTGCACGAAGAAAACTCTTTACTGACTGCCATAAAGAACGTTTTCGAATGCCATTAGATATGAAAGCCAGGCCAAGTAAACATGAACTTTTGAGGCTTTGTCACTAGAGATGAAATAGAGATGACTTCCCAACCAGTATTAAATATGCTCACCTGTTGAGCGCAGATTCCGCCTCTCACCAGATACAGATTAATCGTCTCTCTTTTGTGTTGTAGATGAGTTATAGCGCAGTAAATTATCTTTTTACTTGAATAGGTCATTATACAGAAAAGAAAGTTGAAATAATGTGCCTCTTCCAACTAATTTGCACGCTTTGCATATGAATATTACAAATCTGTCAAGAAAAAATTTTTTAACGTTAGAAATAGAAAGACAGTAACGGAAATCGCTGATCAGACTAAGTTTCACGAAGCCGGATATTGCCGGAAGGAGTCGAAGTAGCGATAATGCACGAACTCGGAGATTAAAAAGAAAATTATGGGAAATAGATTATCAGACTATAATGCACAATTTGTTTAATTATCAGTAAAATAACGCGATGCGAAAGATAATAGCACATTTACAGCGCGGATATCGGTTAAATAAGTGCATCTCAAATATTCTATTTACTTACGCATTTTCGATATGTTCAGAAATAAATTAAGTGAATTATTTGCCAGCTTGAATACACTTTGGTCCCTAGAGGTCAGGTCTGACTGGAAGGGAGGCATGAGGTATGAACGGTAAAACGTTACTGAGGCCGATGTCGGAAATCACTTCTATACTGGCAGTCAAGCGGCCAATTTCCAGTTATATAAGTTGGGGGGTAACAGAAACAGGCCAGCGTTATCCCAATGGTCTACACTAATGGGGAAATGCTGGAACGTCTATTTTACAAACTGTAAAGAAACAACAAAAACAAATCGGTAGTAATTGTTGAATGTACGATGAACTGGTTCGATCCAAGTCATAACCGCTATTGTTGTTTACGACATGAAAACGTATAAAATCATTAAAACTAATTTCTTTTTACATGGACTCCATTGATGATTAGCTAACAATGATAATTATATGAATTAAAAAATAATTACGCAAAAATATTGTCCGGATTTTTAAAAAAAATCAAACATACGTGCACTAGAAAAAAACGAATAAAACCTACAATTTTTGTATTAATACATTTTCTGCTTCAACGTAACCAATATGAATGAAGATCTTATGTCATAACACTACTGCTGCCTGGGAGAGTCTGGAAGCTAGACCATTGTATGCCAATAAGCTGAAAACTGAACATGTGGAGAGGGACAGAAATCTCCCAATGATACCTTTACAAACATACCAAACCATATGAAGTTGGGTATAAATCGACAGGTATTTCAATTTCCTAAAGATATATACTAGCACAGTATACTGTAAAAGTGTTCTGTGATTTCATGATGTCATAATTAGCTTATATAATATAATGTTTATATTTAATATAAATTTAAACATAAATGGTTTATATATAGACTTATTAACATAGGTAAAATAGACACACAGAGTTTAATATTAATTTTAAATGTTTACCAATGAGTAGAGTTGAGTTGTCATCAACATCGTCAAAGATGACGTCTGCTAAGCTGGCCACTTGTACATTTTTCTCATCATTATCAGTGTTGCTGTATAGAACATCTCGGACAAAATGGCCATCAACTCTTCAAGCAGGATAACACCTTCAGTTTAGTCATACTCCAAATCTTGTCGATCTTCCACCTATGTCCAGAAAGGGTTGCAGATGTCTGGATATACAAGATGCGCATTTTCCCACATGAGTTTGGTAGTTGATCCTAAGAAGATGCATCTTCAGTGACGATCAGCATGGTGCCAAAAGATTCAGTCAATTTTATTATAGTTGGAAAGTGGCAGACCAGATCTTGTGCTAAATTTCTGCGTGGTCAAGTAATGGCACAGTTTGTTCACATCTGTGTATGATGGATTACGATGATCAAGAACGACGCCTGTATCCTGAAAACGTCGATGAATGCAGAATAATTTCCCAAGATCTTGGCTGTGATCTTTCCCTTGCGAATGAAGACAATGGTTGAGTCACACCATGAGACATGTAGTCAAAGCATTTCTGAATACATTGATGCAGCATTTTACTGATTATACTTTAGTTGCTTACCATAATATAGAGGCGGCATGAACACATTAAGGTTGAGCGATTGGCTGATGAGGTCACTTGTAGATGATGAATCCATATGGAAACAGTACAAAAGAATTCGTGACTTTCTAAGACGAAGAGAGGGCTAGGACGAAAGCTTTTTTCTGTGATGCCATCAGTTAGGAGGTACAGTTATCCAAAAAAGATCTGACGATTCTGGAGTTGTGCGATATACCTCTCCTTTTGCTACCATGACAGCAGAAACTTGATCAATTTAGTTTTGTTGTCATTATTTGAGAAAAGGCTTCCATTCTTTTGGCGGTTTAGTTGATGAACCTTTTACCAGGCATGCATTTGATGATCCGTCTCGTCTCCATTCAGCTGACTTAAGTGAATTGCTCTTGTAGGTATCAGTGACAAAGTCCAATCTCTTCACCTTGAGCAGTACCCTGAAGACTTCAGATTCTTGCTTTTTCCAAAAGAACCAAACGTCTTGATGTATTTCCTTGAAAGAGGTGCATGAAATTTCAGAGATTTGTCAAGTTTATTCTGAAAAAAAATTTCGACTTATTTTTCATTTGCTGCCTTCAGGAGATCGTTCGCGACTTCAGCTGGAGTTTTGAGCCAGACGAAATAGAGAATAGACCTTCTCTGAGTTTGACTTCAAAGGGATTTACACAATTTTGGAAGACAGTCAGTCATCAGTGACTGCCGATCTGTCTCGCCACGTCTAATTTCAGATGACTGTATGTCCTTGTGTAGCAAGTCTTCAGAATCAGTCATGCCCACGACTCCAATGTGGAATCCACGCAACCTGCTCTGTAATGTCTTGTTACACGCCATATTTAGTGGATTGGATAGTTTCTGCTTAAGACAATTATGTATTCCCTAGATTTGGCACGGAAGTTGATTATCTGTTTAGTTGTTAAGTCAACAGGATTTCTTGATACTGGTATATCTGATCCGGATACACTAAACCCGGTTTCTCAGAAAATCGTCTGCTCCTGTATCTGACAGGTCGACAAGTGCCAGAAAGTAGACAGACAGGTACGGAGCATATTTGTGATAGTCCATACTTAATAGCAAAGGGCGCAACTCTTGAAGACATGCAGGGTGCAGATCGGAGTTCTTTTTCGTAGCTCGTAGGAATCTCAACACCAGTCAGATGCCATCTACGTACTGAATCAAAAACCACACAGGTCATTTTAGTTCACCATCTCGCACATTATCCTATACTTGCATTTCATGGAGAAGTTGACATTTTCACCAGCTCTAACATCCTGCATAATTTCCCAGAAAGGCCTCTCCGTCGGTTTCAGTTAATCACTTTCCTGAACGTATCAAATAATGGTCTTTTTAATATTTCTAGGGTTACGTTTGTGCATACGCTTTGCCCTGTTCTGACGCTTTCCAGTCAGCGCTCTCTCAATGGATCCAATGCCAACACCCCTGACTCGATTATGCCAGCGAAACCAGCGCCAGGCAGGAGCTTCCCGAAGAGTTCCCAAATATGAGAAAAATTGTTTTGAAAACGCCAAGCCCCAAATAACATCCTTTAAACGAAGTGAATAATGCCAATTTTGGTGTATGTTTTCTTGGCAACTGCAGGGCCAAATATTAGGGTTAGGGTTCAGGTGACGTCATTCCCGCATGTGAACTGTGACGCCATGGCGTAGAGTATTCAAACACCTTTTCATTGATACCTCGGGTTCGGCAGAACTGTGTTGATAAAATGGACTGCTTGCTATCTATCCTTATTCTCATCTTTATTTAATGACACTAGTTATATTGAGTCACCAAAAACTAAACAGAAGCAGCAATTCCAAGATGCCGAACAAATGAATTTTACATCTGTACGTTATAAGCTTCTTAAAAAAACAGCAACACTGGCGTGAATTCCCGAGGAGATGGGGGAAATTTCCTTCCCCTCACTGAGTGCCTGGTTCAACAGTAAGCTGCTGAAAATAAAGCAGCGACTGGTTTTCCACCTGATGTTAGAAACCAGGATGGTACGACGAGTGTCACGAAAACGAGGCAAGTAAATCAGCCGTGTCGCTGTGTGATTTTGTCTTAAAGTCATTGCCGAAAAGGAAATCGTCATTCACTGCTGCTGGGAAGAATAAACAATCAATTAATCCGCTATTTAACTATGCTAATGCTTCTTATGCACGGATTTTAAACAAATCGCCTCAGTATATGGGTTAATTATTCTGCACAATCTAAAGTTAACCATAAATAGATTAAACGCTCTTGCAGTTCTGTTTCTAGCGAAAATGTCTTGGTGCCCAATTCCACTTTACTGCTGATCTAATTACTCTTAAGTCTGCGCACAAGCGGCTCTTTACCCGTGCCAGGGTCAGGGACTAATTAATCTGAACTAACAACAGAAAAACTGTTTGTTGTGCGGATGAAATAACATGGAATTTCCGAAGCACCAACGAAAAAAACAAAGCAAACAGCGTCATTCTTTTGGCCGTCTTCCCTGGAAGACGGGAGCCAGGCGGTGATCTTCAAAGACTCGCTCTACATATAAGCTGGCATCATGAAACAAATAATCTTCTTTACCTGGATTTGTTGACACACTTTTGGCCAGGTGGCCGCTACCGCAATCGGCATGGAATGGGAATATTAACTCGGTAAACACTAATTAACAAGCTTGGGTCTGGTTAATTTTTCTTTTTTTCTTTTAAAAAATTTTTTTTTTACTCTTCCTTTCTGCCGCCGCTGCGGAAAACGAACGTGTCCCGGCAACTGGCAAAATACAGGTCTGCCCGCGTTATCGCTCCTCTCTTAATTATAACGCCTTTGGGAAACGGCAGGAGAGGTTAGCCTAAGCAAACAGCCACGGTTTGCTCGTCCTTGTTCAAATATTTCGCTACAACGTGTAAAGAGGGGCCGCAGGTGTGCGGGGTAAATACATTTTCACTTGAAGTCCGTCTTCTGTAATTGGTTTTCTGACTATTCAAGGATTTAATGGGCCTAGCGAGTTCAGACCAGCCCTCTCCCACCGCAGTCTCCGAGGGAACGTGAAAAACTATAGTTTATATTTATGAATAGAACATATCTGTCAATATCTGTGTAGATAGATACAACTGTAGCAGCCCCAGACAAATCAATGATGTATAAAATTTCAAATTGCACCTTTCAATGCAATTTACTTGCATAGACTCAATAAATTCGGGAAGCATTGTTTGATAAACTAATGCCTACGCCCCAAGGACCTGATTCCCGTCTTTCAATGTATACATTCTTCTCGTTAGTAATTTTCTTTCCATTTTTATCAAGCGGAAGGAAGAAATTACGAACAACGTAAGAAAATGAATGTCGCCAATTGGCTAAACTCCGACATTCTTTCCATCCCCGTGCCGTAGGCTACGCATTGCGATACCAGACAAACCAAATTAACTAATGAATTAATAATTTATTAGACCAAAAACAGCAACACGTTTAAAAAATACCAACGACTAAAAATATTCGTGCAATATTTTGGCTGCTCTAAAACGTAACATTAAACAGGTCTATTTCCCCCCTCAATTACAGGTAGAGGGAAATTGACACCTCTACAGTCCTAATGTACGAGTTAACTTCGTCTATAGACGTATTTCGTGAGAAAAGTGCGCATTATTAATTAATAGGACCGTAATTTCGGTCATATCCCGCGCACCAGGGTCTCCACAAGCCTGATGGGATATACCTGTCGCCTGCGGTGATGTACAGTGGGCAAGCGTCTGCAGGTAAATGTCCTATTTGTTAGCCTAAAAAACAAAAAGCATATGCTTTTGGAAGAAAACAAGCCAATTTTACATAGTTTCAAAAGCAAAATCTGTCTATGCGCGAGATCGGATATAACACTACTTGAATATATAGATGCACGTTAGAGTCTATCTACTCTTAGGTTAAATACCTTACAACGAAAAAGCCTGCGTGCACTTCTATATTTCTTACAATACCTGCACAAAGCCAAACTCGGGGCTCCACAATGTCTTGCACCAGGGCCACAACAGTATTAAATCTGGCCCTGGTTTTAATGTCAGCTGAAGTGCACTAACAGCGTGTAACGGAGTCTAACAATATAATTCGGACCAGACAGACTTCTACTGTGCAGTCATATCACGAAATGTCTACTACACCTGTCTGTCGGCTGCGATATAGTGGATGTTTCTAGAAATATGTACGAGTTTCGAAACACCAACCTAATTAAAATGGTCTCTTTAGGCCAGGTTTACGGTTTGCTGATGAAACCCGATTTGCAGCACAACATCACAAAAACATGACGGAGCTCAACAGATTCAGTCTAGCAGAGATCTTAAAAAATGTCCCGAAGAAATTTTGTATCGATCGGTATCGAACTAAACGCCACAAATCCGCACTATCTTACGATACGCAGACTCTACCGTCGTTAACTTTGCTCACGAAAGGAGAGAGTTAACTGGCACCGAGATGCGTCCGTCTCTGGAGTGCCCTGATCGGACACGTGTACGAACCACCGAAGCCAGCCGAGTATCGTTTCACGAGATTTCTGAAAGTTGCTTTTTTTTTTTTTTTTGCGGATAATCCACGCGATTTAAAGAAACACCAGATAACCGTGAATCCTAATGCCGGCTCTGTTAATGACAACGGCTCGGCATTTCACAGGCGACGACACCGCAAGCTTTCCTTACAAGGCCGTCCGCTATCCTCTCTGTGCAGTATCCCGCAGCTCGAAGCACCCTGCAAGCCGCGACGGCTTCCACCCGTCCGTGATCAGGAGTCTGCCGCTCCTGCTCCCTCCCCCGCCCGACAAAACCACGGAACACCGGTTCGCGTTAACTGGTCACAACACGAAGGAACAAATGATGGCTAGCAGGTCGAAGTCAACCCGATTTTAAGAGATGCAGGAATAACTTCACGACAAGAAACGGTTTCTCCGAGATCTTTCAGCTCACCGCGTTGTGGAGCCTGTCATCAGACTTCCTGCCTGCCTAAGTGAACGCCGAACGCTTTGCTAGCATAAACTGATCTATCTTCGCCTTCCGTTAACGTACAATTCCTAATCACTAGATTAAAACCAAACAGACAAAAGGAATCAAGTATTATAGAAGTCGAACGAATACAACCGGACATGTGCCCCCTCGTTCATGCACTACACGCTGGGCAGTTGGCGGCTGCGAAAATTACTTAAGAACTTAAACTAAATCCATACATTTTAGACCGGTAACAGTTGAAGCGATGAGAGAGTAGGTGTGTGGTTGTATTATTAACATCTTTTAATTCCTTTTAACAATGTTGTGGTGTATCTGTTTCGTGGGATTTGAGAATGCATATGAATTATGTGAACTTGGCGAAGGTATCGTCTTTCTTCAACTTTTGGATACCACATGGAAAAGTGGTGTGAGAGGGAAGACATCGAGCCGGCTCCGATCGGTGTAGCAGGCGTGTTTATTTGGACTACAGCTCCAGTCACGTCAGTGGCGGCTCGCTATTTACTTAATGACAGACTGGCCCACTTCCCCGCATGCAGGAAAACTCTATCGCAGGTGCACAAACAAACCAAGTAGTAGCAGAAAACACATGGAAAAACATTGGCACTGGCAAATGTCGGATCCAGAAACTGCAAATTGGCTGTTTTTGAGAGGCCGGAGTCCATCAGGAAAGCCGCGTCGGCCCTTCGGGTTTTGGCAAACTGTCTGAAGTTCTCACACCGGTTGGGGAATGCCGGCATGTTTTACCGTTAAGCCCAGGTTTCCACACCCCCCCCGTCCCGCTACTGTAGTAATTAGAAGCGGGATTATTAACTCTCACGCCGTTTGTCACGATCGCGGATGTCTTTGTTTATTCTAACGCGCGTATCTGAATTCAAAAGCTTGTAATAGAGAAAATGTTTTCTTCCGTTAGCATCTGCGCCGAGTAAAGGCAGACATCTCGCGCTTCTTGTCAGATACATCCAATTAATTTGATAATTCAAACTCTCCATCATCGCCTACCTTGCAAAACTTAAAAAAATAACCGCATATTTCTTTTGTTAAATGAATAAGTATCTGAACGCTAAAGATGTCTTTTAAAATAAAATAGCCAACTCACATATACCGAGATGCATTGCGTGCGCTTAGTTCTCGGTCAACGTCGCGAGCCGCGTGTTATTCGAAATCGAAGGCCCTAATGACGAGAGATTTCTTGACAGCTCACAGGCGAAGTACCAGATGTCCCTTGAATACGATGCACGTGTTCCACCAAAATCCTGCGTTAAGATACCGAGTATACATTGAACCAGCCGCTCATTTAATCCTTGAAGTATATGAAAGGTATTTTTATCACACAAATCAATTTCTATTTTTTTTTAAAATTTTTTTTTGAATTCAAGTTTCTGCGTTCCAATTTGTCTTTTACTCCCACTCATCAAAATGGCGCCAGTGTCCAATCCCTTCCAGTTACGATGGAAAGCAAAACCTAATCGTGTAGTTGAAGGTTATAAACATTTAAGTCAC
Source organism: Nautilus pompilius (assembly GCA_018389105.1). NCBI lineage: Eukaryota > Metazoa > Mollusca > Cephalopoda > Nautilida > Nautilidae > Nautilus > Nautilus pompilius. Next base: position 636,798 of record JACATO010000340.1, read on the forward strand.
TCTTAGCTTTATTTAACTGTCTGTTTTAGCAGATTTTAGCACAAGGCACAAGTAACGTTAATTATTTTTTAAACTGTCCCCACTCCCTTTTATTTTTTGAAAAGGATGTAAATGGGTTCATTTGATCATAAACTCCCACTTAGGCATTCTCTAGTATTACATACATTAAGCCACAGTATGATGTCAACATGCTCATCAACAGTATTAATAGTGATTAATCCATATTAGAAACTATACATTGGGGACATAGTAAAAATTTTCCTGGAGGTAAGTCAATCTATCTTATAAATAGATGAAAGAAAAAACCCTCTGACAAATATCCATCCTTCAGAACTGTTGGACAACAAGAACCTGTTGGATGTTCAATGAAAGTGGGGTGGTTTGATGGTTAAACAGGTGTGAACAAGCAGAAAATACTGCTAGAACAGAGAATAATACATAATGAGCCAGGTGTTCTAACTTTTCATTATAAAAGGCTGATGTATTCAGAGTAAATGAACATTACATGCTTTTTTACTGATTGTGTAATGCAGCTTACTTTTCTTTTAAAAAAGTAATACAGCAACTATTCTGGTATGAAACTGCACCCCAACCAAAACAAGTCTTTTCCCACTCTTTCCACATAAAAAACACCAAATGTGAGTTTCTAACCTGTATACTTAACCTGGGCCCAAATAATAAATGTGTAGTATTTATTTACCTGGAAATACCACAAGCTTTTATTACCACATGAAAATACCTTGATTACCAGGACACCTTTGCCTGCAAGGCAATGAAAAAGTTGGAAAAATTGCAAAGCTGCAAGTAAATTACCTCAAAGTCAGGATAGTATTGACATCTTGATCCTGAAAGCATGTCAACTAAAAAATTAAGGATCTATGCAAAAGTTGGATCCAAAAACAACTCATACCTTGGGTTGACAATATTAGAATCAACAAATGTGAAAAGAGATTCCCATAAGTTACCTGTGGATTTATGATTCTAAGCTATTGGCTTCCTGGCTAATTGCCCCTGATATTTTGCCCCATGACCATGATAAGAACAAATTACTTGCCTTTATCCTTTTCCCAGTGGCTCTCCTGCCCCTGTCTCCATGTATTTTGCTCTCGGTCTTCATTCCTATTGGTATTGCATGCTGTTAAATTAAACAACATTGAAGATCAAGGCAGAAACATAATTAAATAACCATTACATATTTTATTTATTAAACAATTATATATATAATTGAAAATGAAGAGGTAACACGTAAATGTTTATACAAATTTTATTAAAAACAAAATTGATCATTCAACTATGATTTATAGTTCAAGAACCATTCAGGCTATTACTGGAGACTGAAGGGACTAATTTTGCTGCATTGTACACATTCATTATTTCTTCAAGATCATGTGTGCTTTCAGGAAACATCAAAAGTAGGACATCTGGACAAGGCACTAGAAACTTGCTGGGAACTGGGTTTGTATTTTTTCTATTCTGCAGTTCCACAAGCTGATGTTGTAGGTGAAGCCATGCAGGAAGTCCAAAATGCACTTTTCCTTGGATGATAGAAAGATAATGGTTGCCTTGATCTTTCTCAATTTAGGTGCAGGTGGCTGGCCAACAACAGTATCTAGTTAGTGATAATGTTGGTGAGATTTGGCTTGTAATTCAGTACACCAAGAAATTTCCAGATGTTTGACTGATACCCACCAACATTCACCTGGAATTTTCAATGCTACCTCTAATGGAGTTGTTTGTGCATGGTAGGTCATCTTCAACATAAGCATACATGTTCTGCAGTGGGATGGAGAACCTCAGCTATTAGCAATGGTAATGCTGGTGACAACCACCATTCATGACCTATGGAATTGTCCTTAAAGTAGTTGCTAATTTGTTTTCCATAGAAGATTCTTAGTCATTGGTGATATCATTCTTTGGAATGAAGACCCAATGTGCAGCATCTGTACTGAGAAAGCAAGATCCTTGTCCTCCATGTACAAGTGTTACAAGCTCTCTGCTTGCATTCTGTGATATACATACTGGGACAGATAGTAGCAGACACTGTTCTTTGTGGCATCAGAAAATATTATCTCAGCAGCATTTTAAAAGTCTGTCATAATTGAGTTGAGGTTGAGATCCTATATGATGTCAAAAAACCAGCAAAAAAAGGTGCAGATGTCTTCTTTGTGTGTTTGGTTGTAGGGCATGCACACATGGGATTGTGTATAACTAGTAGAACAACTCTGAAACTACCTAAATGTGCCTGCTCTAAGTGGAGTCAGTAGCAAACAGTAGAACATGATCGATGAAATCATCTTCATACTGCAAGAAACAAGCAGCCTCTCAGGGGATTCATCTGTAAACACAACAGTATACAAACAAAGATTTCCAAACCAAAGTTTCCATATGTTAGTGTATATGCTTTTATATAGCTGAAAATTTAATCTTCAATCTGACAAAATACATCAATCATATGTTGTTATGTGTTTACAAATTATGATCACAGATGACACTTATAAATCTGAATAATTAAGACCTTAAGTAGCTTTCGTACTAGTAAATATTCAAGTCCTGTTTGAGATCCAAACTGTGCATGAAATAATAATGAAGCCTATGAAAAGCAATCTATTGGTAGGTGAATTAACTGTAAATTAATATAGATAGATTACCATGACCAGGCTTAAACAAATGTGCAACTGCATCTGTAAAAGTTGTCTCAACCTTGTCAAGGAGACATAAGAAAATAAATTATCCTGTACTCTGGTATAACAAGCTCAGGTAAATCAGCATTACAGCTTGTCTCTGCTTATGAATGGGAGGCCAGATGTTGTTAATGGATGGTAGCTGAACATAAGCACTTTCACTTATTTCTGCTACAGACTGGCTGACAATCTGTTAAGCTGTTCTTTTTGGTTCTAAAGTTCCTACACTTGATGACTACAAACAAAACATTTTGGGTCTGGATCGGTTTGAAGCATAGCTGTCCTCATCCATTTGGGATATGACTTGACCATCCTGCAACTTCACCTTTGCCTTGCACAATCCCTGTTGTCTATGCTCACATTTGAATGAGACTGTACCATCAGCCACCACCTTTTGCTTAACATAGATATAACCCAAATTAACTTGCTCTTTCTTATCTCAACAGACACACTAAACTTACTCCATACTGGTAATGGTTGATTTCTGATAACTTGCTTCAAGATTCCCATCTTAAAGGCAGTCATAATAAACTGCTACCATTTATGCATCCACATTCTCTTTGTGAGGATACTAGTTGAGGCAATGGACCTGTTTCAAGATTTACAGATAGAAATTAATGGACTATGTACAGGTCATTTTATCTTAAATGCCCATACTCTTAGGCTAAAAGTGACACTTTTAAAGATATGCCCCAATTGTAATTTGGCTTAAATTGTTAAACATTATTTCAAAGAATGTCCAAAATACACTAAAGACAAATAATTCTGTTGAGACAACCAGCACTGCTGAGATGGTTTTCAAAAACATCACACTATCAATCCAGTTTCTAAGTATCATGAACTAAATGGAATATTATAAATTTAATTAAACATGAGAGGTAAGCATATTGATAAATAATGTAACAAAAGATGTCATTATAAATTATTTGTTATGAAAAAAGAGAGAAAATTTAATTTAGATATTTCCTGTCCCGTTTGTAGTAGTAACTGAGCTAATGTCTAAATTAAATGTCTGCTTTCTGTAAATAACATCAATAATCTTCTATTCTTGTGTCAAAAGAAACTGCCTAGTACTTTTACAAAGGTGGTTGCTCTTGTTTTGGCATAGTTATACAAATTTTTCGACACATCTATACAGTTACTTCTTTTCCTGTGTTAGAACTTTTCTGATAAACCTGACATTTTTACATTAACTTTTAAAACTGTATTATCTCTACAGAAGTCTTACATTTTACTTATCTCCAAGCTGCAGAATCACAAAGTACCAGTCCAGCTTTTCTGCTAAAGCTAAAGTTTGATAACTTAGTGACTTTTTAAATTTTCTGTATATTCAAGTTTTAAGTGGTTTAAAAATGTATTAAAATTAAAGCACATATCAGATGTGATCCATCATATGAGCAAAAATTGAAATGTTACCTTGTTAGTCTACTTAAACATTGATTCTAGCTGAGTCTTTTAGGTCAGCTCACTGAGGTAAGCCACGTACATAGTTCTGAGCACATTGCAGTATAAAATTGATGTGCTACCAGCTGTTACTGCCACTGCACAATTTTACACCAGCATTTTACAGCTTTGAGTCAAGATATGGAAATTTCATGTTTTCATGTACAATCATTGAAAGTGAATGACTCTCTCTGTCACATGACATTTCACTTATCTGAAATGTTGCTTTGAAATATAATGTTGGTCAGGTTATTTCATATTTTGCATTTAAAGAACTAGAGCTGTCATCATAAAAACAATAAAGTGCAAAGTTGACAACAAATATTGAGTATTTAAAGGACAATAGACAACCAACTATTTTTCATCTCCAGTAATGATAAAGCCATTTGTCTAATTTGCAAAGATACAGTGGGGCACCATCTGTGTGTGGTGAAGAAATGAACTGCGCACTATTGCATATAAAGGGAAAGCTTTGTAGATCAGGACTGATTCACTACCAATGTATTATGCATCAATAGGCCTTGGGATCATCTGTACTTCATCTTGAAAATGCTGAGTGTAGTTACTAAAATAGTGAATTTTATTAAGACTAAACAATAGGCAGTTCAAATCTGCTAGATGAATTATATGCACAGTACTTAGATTTGATTTATTTCAAGGAGGTAAGGTGGTTGAGTAGAGGTGCCATGCTCAGGTGCTTTTTTGAACTTTTGTAAGAAATAGACCTCTTCATGATAGCTAAAAGTCAGCAAGTTCCTGAGTTATCAAATTTACATTGGTTGTGTAAACTGCTTTTTGGTGGACAGAGTTCCAGCTAGCCCTTTTTAGCATGGCGCCACGCCATGCCTCTGGTCTACAGCGCCATGCCTCTTTGTACAATGACATGCCCTAAATTTACAATGCCATGCCACAAATGGTGCAAAACACAAAGCCCGATTTTCCTTTTTGTACAGGTATACAACCACCGCATGCAGAACTTTTTGAGCGTCCCCTGGCGGGAATTTTCCAGCCGCTCTGCGGAGTTGTAACTTGTGCGCGTGTGCATTATACGCCATTTAGTTTACGCTTCGAAGCATAGCACGAGTACACAAAAGACCTAACAAAAGAGCGGCAGTCTTAAGAGTATTTTTCTTCAATGTTTTAACATACAATCTAGCCTAATTCAAGGTCGTCAATTAAAGCTATTGCATTTCATTATATTATGAGAACTTGTAAATGTATATATACATGCATTGACTTTGTTGCAAATAAATGTGAACTTGTAGGTTTGTATGGTTGCATAAGTTAGTAATACTTCACTTAACACCTACATCATACTAGTATTAAACTGTTATTTATCAAATTTGTCTTGTCATTAATGCAAATAAATGTGCCCACAATACCATGCTTCCGCACCGTGACTGCACGCGATGTGCCCTGTTTTATAATATTTACCATGCCCATTTGAAAACCTAGCTGTAACACTGGTGGACATAATGAGATTGCTAAATGAGCTTCATGTTAAATTTCAGGGTGAAGAAACATTAATATCTAATATGTATAAAAGTGTTGAGGCATTTGAGAGGAAGTGTTTTCTACTAGAAAAATAGATTTGAGAATGCAACCTTGCACATTTTGCAGCATGTTGGACATTAGTTGAAGAGCATGATGGTCAGGCCAATGTTAAGTTTATTTTTCAGAAAGCCAAAGAGAAATATTTACAGAATTTGGACCTATGGGCCTCCATGCTGCTTTATTTTCAGAAAGATTCAGTGTAAATAGACAATGGTAAGAAAATTTCTTGTCTTTTCCTGTTTATTTGGCAGCACACATCTGTGTGATTGTACATTCTCTGAAATGAAGATCAAAAAGTCTTAAGTAAGCTCAAGGCTAACTGATGATCATCCACATTCAATATTGTGAATTTGGCATCTAATTTCCATCCAAGATATGATCAAATTATGAAAGGAAACCAATGCACATATCTCACAGCTCAGATAACCAAAATAAACTAATGTTCAATATTGATTTTTTTTGAGAATGTAAAATAAAGATTAAAATATTTTTAGTATATCTTCATATATTGATTTTCTTCTTGTGCTCAGTGCAAGATATCTTTATTTCAATATTGCAAAGTGATTTTAGGTGTGACTCGTACTTTCAATTCTCTTATTAAGTAACTCAAAATAAGTAGCTTTCCTGTGAAAATTTCATATGGTAAAACACATTCTATAAATTCATACACTGCATATATATATAGCATGTTTTATGAAGCATTCAACATTGGCATTACACATCTTATTATCTGAGTTAATTATATCAGATTTGGCCTGTGAACATTTTGAGTTGGCAATGTAACCTGTCACCCAGAAACATTGGATACTTCTGGTCTACAGTTGATAAGAAAAATAAAACAAAAGGTGTGGTATGACAAAATTAAGGGGAAAACTATCTTTTAATGTATAGGTATATAACACTTGTACAAATGTAAGAGTTACTACTTGGTGAAATATTTATGGATAGTAGTTTTAATGTAGAAGGCATAACAAAAGAGTCGTCATCATCTCGGAAAAACCCTGTCCAAACTTTCGAAGTCTAAAGACGTCTCACAGCAGTGAGCTAGAAGAGGGAGGTGTTGGGTATCAGCCTTGGTGACCAACTGAGTTACCAGGTATGGTTGGGAGCTATTGAATTTTGATCAAAAACCCAACTAGGACTTTTCATTTTTCACATGTGAATGAAAACCCAAGCAGCTGGCTGGTGAAGAAGGATTACAAGTAACCATTCCAGGAAGATATATCAAGCTGAGCCAGTCCTGACTAAGATTTGAATTTGGGTTAACAGAAAATAAAACTATATATCATGATGACCAACTCAAACCTTTAATATAATAGAGTAAAATCCAAGAACAATTTCTCTCTCTCTACATTTTCCTTTTTTCAGTGAGTGATCTGTCAGTTATATGTGACTAAAGAACTTTTAGAAACCTGAATGCATTTCCATCTTATGAAAACTATGTTTTTGACTGATAAAAAAGTGACCATCACTAACCACTGGTCAGATCTAGACTGTTTAGCATCATAGGACAGAAATCTAGCAAAAGCAGAAAATAGAGGGAACTACTGTAAGTTAATAACTGTAAAGCTTTGAGGAATGTTTGTGTAACAAAAATAAGGTGTAAAATTTCTGAATTTGTGCAGATCATTTTGGTTAAAGGAAACTATTTCCTCAATTACTAAAAATAATGGAATGAAAACTTAGCATTTATTAGAGATGATCAAATGAAACCTGGCTGGAATAACTTTGCATAATGGTATTTAACTGGATATCATTTGACCATCCCTAGGCAGTTTTAAAAGTATTAATTAGAAATTTTCTTTTCACAAACATCTGCTGCCATTTAAAGTAATGTAAGATGCTTCAGATTAGTTTATTGCACATCTGAGCAAAAAATATTTTTGATGATAGCTAACTTTCCAAACTTTTTCTTGTGGAAACAGATATTGAAGATAAGCTACAGTACAAGCCTAACTCCTGTAATTCTACTTCAAAATTGCCAGAGTGAAGTTTTTCTTTTTTGTCTTCAGCATATTTACTACTAACAAAATAATATTCTTTAATGTATTTCTTTTTTCTACAGATCTAAGTTAATTTTTGTTGGTATCTTCAAAAATTCCAGAGATGTTCTTGTGGACATTTGCTCCTGGTTTAACCTTAAACAACTATTTTAGAATTCCTGGCAAATCATCAACAGTCATTAATTTTTTTGCAGGAAATTCTGATTTCTATTTTGCAACCTGTATATTGATTTTCAGACAGTCTGCAATATTATTAAACTTCTGTAAAAAGCCTTTTTAACAGCCAGGATCTGCCAATATGCTAACAGTGTGTAGGGGCAATTATAACACTGCATCAGATAATCAGGAGCTGTCGGTTAGGGATACTGGCTTCATGAATTATAGATTAATCAAATTACATTCCGGAATTGGTAGTGCACATGCAATATGATAAAGCACGAAAACAGAATCCTCATCTCTTCAAATCTTCCAATTACCTCAAATGAAATTCAACAGAGAATCTGCAAATAAAAACAAATGGAATGCTGATGCTATTAAGTGGGAATTCTTGCAGTGTCAGTAATATCTTAACAATTAATATGCTCATTTCTACAGAGAAGGCTAAAGGAAAAAAAGAGAAAAAAAACCTAAAGAAAAAAAGACAAATGACCAAAAGCAAAACAGCAACATTTTGTAAATATTCTGTAATTAAGTTTGCTCAAAAATTTCATTTATCATCCTTCCTTTAAAAGGTTAAAAAAAGTGAGCAGTAATTACTAATAGTAGAAAAAATTTGATTTTGCTTCTAGCTAACTTAACTGCAATAATTGTTAAAAATAAGCAATATATATATATAGCAGAAAATTTAAAATGCATCAGCTATGACAAGATTAGCTAAAGTAGGAAAAGCCTAATTGCAGAATTCTGAATTTCAAGCATAAATTCTAAATTTACAATCAACATCCAAGCAACTTAAAAAGAGAGAGAAAAAAACCTGAAATAATTTTTTTTATTTATTCTAATATGTTTATAATTTGCTAACTAAAATACTTTTCTTTAAATTCATTATTTATATTTACATAATGAAGTTGTTTATGCTTCATGCCTGTAGCTAATGAATAATATTCTTTTCCTTTCTTTTCTCATTTATGAAACAAAGAAGGAATGCATACCTAGGACTGTGTCAACCAAGGTCCCAACAATTTTACTAAAAAATATCTTCAATGATAATACTTGCTCATTAAAAGTTGGGTCCTACTTCTGATGTTTTTTGACTACTACTAGAATGTTAAAATTTTATAGTGAGGCTTTTAAGCACTAAATTGAATATGACTAATTTAAACTGATTTTATTCTGAATTATGAATTACTTTAAATGTAATCAATAATATATAAATACATTTGGAACAATACAACATACTGACTATAATATCATACACACTTACATTTTTATTACAGCTGTTACAAAATTTTGAAATTTTCACTTTTTTAATAAAAATTTCTTTATGTATAATTTGGAGGTAATACATAATTATTTAATGTATTTTTATTTTTCTACTTATTTAATCTATACTCATATATATTTTTCAGTTTTTTTCCAAATATATCATTGACACATTGAACCAAATTTATTTACTTAATTATTTCTGGTTTCCACCAAATAAAAATCAGGTGTTCCTTAACTCTTTATGTACTGATAATTTAACACTTTGCTGTGGTGTCCAAGATCCTAAATGTAAACATTTCAATTAAGGTTTTTTTTTGTTATTTTTTTTTTTACTACAGGGTGATTGAAAAGTAACTCCCTATTATAAAATACTTATAATTTATCCTATTATTGTAATATTTTTCTCAATTTTTTTTGTGTATGTTCCATGATGTATGGGAGCAAGTCTACTCTACCAAACCAACAACTTTGGAAGAACTTGAAGGGCGAATACGAGAAGTTATGTCTTCCATCCCACAAGAGTTCCTTGTGAAATCAGTTGACGCAGTTCCCAGGTGGCTTGAGAAGCTGGTGGTGAATGCTGGCGCCCATATCAAATTTTAAATAAAACTCCATGCTATACACTTGCTTATCATATTCATTTCATGTAAGAAATGTAGTTCAGAAATAAATTACAAGTACTTAATAATAGGGAGTTACTTTTCAATCACCCTGTATATATCAATAATGAATAATAATGTATTTTTTTGGTCCCCTAACCCTGACTATCTTGGGCCTCATATGACTGCAACTATCATTTAGTTAAATGTATGCAGCTTATAAGTTAAATGAAGACACTTTTGAGGACCCATATTATGTAATCTTCATTCTTCACTATCATAAGGTGGCCTCAAAGAATAGTAATATCATGCATACGAAGTGACACTAAATTAAATATTTTCTAGATATGGTAAAAAAATAAATTTCTGGTCAAGTTTCATTGAATATTTTTTAAACAAAATTTAGAGATATTTAAATACAAGCATTTGATGAAGTATTTATATTTAATAAACTTTATAAGAAAGTATTTGCATCTATTTAAATACTTTTTAAAAAAAGTCTCTGGACTATTTTTTATTATTATCAACTATTGACTACAAATTTATATTATTATATAGACCTAAATATCTCTAAATATAATGTGATCATAAATAGTGATATTTGCATAATATATATACATTGTAATTTGTAAATTTATGTTTGTTGGATGATTTTCAGCTATATCTGCTGCAGCTAGAGAGTAACAAACTGAAAAGCAAAGGATTTGGCCAACCTAACAGGCTAATTAAATAAGTTTATTATATACCAGAACATACAAAAAAAAACAACTTCAGTTATCCCAAAAAGTGAAATAGAGATGGAAATCTCAACCACAGTTAACCCTATAGATATAGCACTGTCTGAAAGTAGTAAAGCTTCAAAATCAAACATGGATGCCACAAATCCTGCTGTGAGATGTTTCAAAATGTTTTTCACCTAATAAAGTTTCACAGATGCACCTAGAATTCCTGAAAATATCTGCAGCAAAAGGAATGCACAAAAATAAAGAAATACATGCAAATACAAATCATAGTTGAGTTGTATGTGTGCAGAGAAGGCAGCGGTTTTTGGTGATTTAACATTTGAAGTACAAGACCATGAGGGGAAAAATGAAATGTGATAATTTTGACCCAACAGATTTTCTTATGTAGACAGTAGACATATCAAAATGTGTTTCAAAGACTGCCACAGATCTAACCTTACAGTACAGGAATCTTTGTTGGAACATCAGCAAACTGAACACTTTGAATGTATATTTTAAAAAAATCTTATGATTTGGTGGACGATGATCCTGGAAAAAGTAACAAAAAAATCTGACAGGTAACCAGAAATCATATATAATAATGCTTTGACCATGTCAGTCATAACTAAAAGCTTTTCCTCAAAATAGTGAAGCTGTGTAAGTTTTCTGCTGCCCCACCTAAAATACAGTATTTCCAAACAGTTCTACGTTTTGTTTTGTATGTAGTTTATTTCCTGATGGTTCAGGTTGTAGCAAAGCAGATAATTCTTGGATTCATGGCAATAATCATTGGTCAAAAATGAAAAAAGAAAAAAAGCCAAAGAAAAAAGACAGAAAAGTCTCCTTGCACAGTTTACTAGTGAATCATATAAAGTAGCAATATTGGATTTCATCTGATTAACAAGAACACAAACTCATAAAAAAAACTTCTGGACAAATGAAGAATGTATTTCATGAAAGAAAATATTAAACAGAAATAATGAAGTGATAACAATGTTGCTTGATGCAACTCACTCAAACATCAAAACTCACCAATATTAGGAATTAAAGGTAATGACAATGACAAAGATGTAACTTTAACCAAATGGTGGAGTTCTTGAGTCAATACTGAAAACTGCAGATATGCAACCACTCTATGCCACGTGCATGTCTGGGAAATCTTGGAATGAAGTTATGCATTTTTTAGGCAATGCAGCTGTGAAGCTATATTTTCTGAAGTTTTAGAGGCTGGATTGTGTGATGTAATAGCTGATATAACTCCTGGTGTATCACTCAAGAACCAACTGGCAGTTGCTGTCTGCTTTGTGGATGAAGATGGAAAGCCAACAGTGGATCTTAAGTCATGTAAAAAAAAAAGGTTATAACAAAATTCTTGCAACCATTGCAGAAAGCAACATTACAAAAGATACCATATGATTCCAGATATATGATAGTGCTTCTAGTTATTTCTGGCAAGTTTAAAGATTTACAAAAAAGGATTTCTGAAACTTTGAAATGATCAGTAAGGAACATACCATGTACTGTCCATAGAAACAACTTAATTACAAAACATGGCAGCAAATCAAATATCATATATCAAGCATGCATGACAATCCTGAGTGGATATACACAATTTCTAGCTTCAGTAATAAGTGATGCAATGTTTTGGGTGATTATTTGGAAAATGTGGGTAATGCATTATAGCTCAAGCTCAATAATCTGTCCAACCCTGCTAGACAGCATGATCAGAATGAGATGAAGCTTTGTGGAGAGGATACACTGGGAGAGTAGAAGTCCTCAAAGTCAAAGTTACCACTGCCACCAAAGATATTGACAAAGAAACATGCATTAAAGCATCAGGTCTTCTTTCCAGCATACTTTGTTTTGACTCTATTGTTTCACTTATGTACTCAAAGAACATTTTTATCAAAATGAACATGATAACTAAAATCTTGGAGAAGGAATTAGACATTAAGAAGCCAACAAAGCAATGAAAGTGAATGACAACACTCTGAAACTGTTTAGAGAATCTGAAGCAGAGTTGAACCAGTTCATTGAAGCATCTGTTGCATATGCATGTCAACATGACATAGATGCAACTGTAGAATACACTAAATTTCATTGCCTTTGCAAAATACCCAGAAGACTAAATGAACATTTTAATACAACAATGCAATCAACAATGAAAAGAAATTTTTTTCCCTATTAGTCTGGCAGAAATCCATAGCGAAATGGCAAACACTGAGATTATGTGACACTATACACTAATAAGATGCCAACTAAGGAGATATTGTGAGCAGTATCCAATTGATCTTCTATCACCCATATTGCTTCATGCTAAAATGAAAACATTCACATATCTCAAAAAAAAAGTGATGGTGCACAAAGCAACATTACATACCAATATAATGTGATTTTTCAATTTGTGAAAATTGGTATGGCTGATTCCCAATGTTAGCCATGACATACAGATTACTACTGACAGCTATCCCCAGTGTGTACAAAGATGAAATAAATTTTAGCAAACTGAAGTCTTTATGGCCTAGTTAAAATATGGGCTAAAATCAAGCTTAAGCATAATAAAGTACTGCCTTAGTATTGAACATTTTATGACATATCCTAGAATAAAATTTATTCCTATTTTGCACCAGTCAAATTTTTCCAATTTTTAGTTTGGTGATTATTTTTTTGTTTCATTTTAGCGAGTTCAGGACTATCAACACTATGTAATGGTCAATTTTAAAATTTGTCTAATAAGAAAACAATGTTGTCAAAAGAATCAACTTTATTTCTGGTTGAAAATTGTAGAACCACATCTGGTCTTGTTTTATTAATCTATTACATGTATGTTGCTTTCATATTGTTTTGCATATAATTTTATATATTTTATTGAACAAAAATGTTTGTAATACACATTCAGACATTTTAAAATCACAAGATATTTGTCCTTGTCATTGTTTTTGTCTTATAAAGTTACTATTATGATCCAATTATCACAAATATGAAATTTTAAATCTTATTGTTTGTTTGTGTTTGTTGTCTGAAAATAGATCAAAATTAATTTTGTGTTTACATATTTCAATATTCCAAAAAACCTTTTCAAAATTTCTTATATAGGGGTCAAAAAATATTTTAAACATCCCAATAATGTATACTTTGGAACAGATGCAAAACATAGAAGTATCTAGAAAAACAATTTATAATGAATCTACTGAGAATGTTAAAATGAAACTCAGGCAGATATGATTACAGTGATTCTATTTCATCTTGGCTTCATCTGAACATCCCTTATAACTGGAAATGTAGGGAGACCCTAGATTTCATACAAACTCAATGATGGTATACCATGGACAAAAAAAAACAATGATTGACAGCTATCAAGTTGTGGTCCAACAGAATGTTTCCAGATTATCCACACTTAGTCAGCACATGGCACATTTGTCTGTGGCAGAGTTAAGAAAACTGCTTCAAGAGGAATTCAAATCATAAAAAAAGAAGATGAATTACAGTTTAATCAGATACATCATTCCTGAATCTTCACAGTGTGGAATTTTTAAGGCTAAAAAAAAAAAATCCACATTCAGGGAATATAAATTCTTTAGGCAGTGTTCTAAGTTATTATCATTAAAAAAGTTGTAATTTTGATAGCATTTAATTATTCACATCAAAGTTCTCTTTTTAGCAGATATTTAACATTTATAGACAGATCATATGTTTAAAACAGATTTATGGTAATCAGAGAAAGCTGAAAATGAATGCCTCATTTTTTTATAAAGATTTTGTGTTGTCATGCATCTACTAAAAACCACATTTTTTAAAGCCATTTTAGTAGAAAAATGAGAAAGAGTTATACAGTAATGGCATGCACCTTACAACCATTTACATATGTTCTTATCATTAGTAATCAATCTAGAGCTTGAAGGAAATAAACTGTAACCAAACACTTTGTATTATCACTAAATATACTAAAAGAGAAGTTGATGATGCATTACAGTAAAATGTATGGAGTTTTTCTCACTAAACATGCATGAAAACTGATTATTAAAAAAATGTGCATGACTCACTCACTGTTAGAAGAATTATATAGAGCAGCAAGCTAGAAGTAAAATAAACAAACTAGATGTACTGTATTATACAATTTTCAATAAAAAAGAGCAAAAAAACATTTTTCATTAACAATGGGCATCTGCAAACACCATCACCAAAAGACTAAACAATGTTTGCAAATACTGTAATTTTAAGATTTCTTTTTAAGTGATTATGGTGTTCAGTGAACAACAATGGAACAAAGCAGCAGGAAGTCAGTCAGTCTCTTATACCTGCAGTTTATTTATCTTCTGGCAAGATTCTCATATTTCTAATATGGCTTACTGTATACTGTGAGTGTGCTGAACCATGCTACATAGGATGGGGAGAAAAGTACAAATATTATTTCTAAGCATAAAAAGTTTTAATTTGAAGCAAAATTTAACTCTACATTTTCTTCTAATATCATTTTGGAAGATAAGAAATAATCAAAGGTGCTTATCAATTTTTTTTTCTTAAAGGTCAGGGAAGATTTTTCAACAGTATAATATTATTTTGTTTAGCTGAAAAATAAACGAAGACAGTCCAAAATACAATCTTTCCTTTTCTTCAAACTTTTGTTACTATATTTACTTCTGTTTTGTTTTTGTTAAAAATTTAATTACATTCTGCTAAGTTCAAAACTAACAACCACCTTAACTTCTCAAAAAAAAGTTATACACTGACACTGTAAGTGATGCCAATCTTTCCCATGGGTCACTAGAATACTATTGCAAACTGTTTTAGCTTGTTAAGCAAACTGTTTTCATTTGTTCCCTTGCTTTCTGTACACAAATGACTCAAAAGAAACCCTGGTTTGAGAGTGTAATGCCATGGGAATCCCTACTACAATTCTTCGTTTTAGATGTGGGAAAAATTGGGGAGCCCAGAGAAATCCACATACACAGCTAATAAAGAAGAGTAAGCAGAAACTGCATCAGCGAGGTAAGTCAAACAGAGTTGTCCTTCTGTGGGAATCAAACTTAGGCCCTTGACTTTAGCAGTCTGACAGTTTACCAGTAAACTACTGTGCCAAACTTTTATTTTCTCTTGTACATTATACCTACAAAATATATTCTTCTACCCAACTTCCATAATAAAATTGTTTTGACTAAAAATTTATTAATAGCAAATGAATATCCTTTCACATTCATTGAAAAACAGATATGCACTGTTGAAGAAATTTTTATATCCAGTAAGTCTCTAGCTTATTCCCCCAGATATCACTAAGGGCTTCCTTTATATCTGCTGTTAAAATGGAACATTACTTCTTATTTAAAGACAGAGTCCCTGTCTCATATAAGACTCATGTAGTTTACTACAATAAATCTCGAGACTGTAGTTCCAAATATATAAATAAGCCCATTCAGTGAGAATTTTGCCATATTTAACAGTAACTGGACAGATTTGAAGTAGATGAAAACAGGATTTTGGCAAAGTTCTGCACTTATTCAAAGTTAAAAACTATGGAATCCTGTTTCATTAGATATCTTAAACCTTTGTTGAATGATCAATTTTCTTTTCCATTGCTGCTGAAACAATTTTGTTTCTTTCTTCATTAATGTTTACTAATTTACATGCTTACCATTTATATACTATATATATGGTTTATGTGTCAGCCTGAATGAATACATTTTTTTTCTATTTTTTTGGTGAGTTTATTTTCTGTTAGAAATAAATGAAGTTACATCTGAAAATTTTGCTTTGTATTCCATCTTTTTTTGTTGTTTTATTTTTGCTTAAACTAACCTATACAACCTGTGATTACCTATTACCTTGAATTTTAAAAGTTTGAAAATTTCAACATGCTGGTGACTCTGCACTGACCATAAAAAATGACCAAATGGAAAAACATCAGAAGTTTACTATACTGAATATTTAACAAGGGCTCTGTCAAAAAGGGTGGCTAGCCATTCACATCTGAAGCAAAAATCTCACCGCTTCCTAAGTACACTAGAAACTCACTTATCTGACATCTATTCTTCCAAAACTCTGGATTATCCAATTGACTTCCATCAGTCATGTATGCATGCATGCACTATGTTTAACCTATGGAAGATACCATTCCAGTTCCATGTCAGCTACAGAGAAGGAGGTGTAACAGAGTACCTTAAAACATTTTACAGGGCTTTTCCAATGTGAAGTCCATGAGTGGACAAGAAAGGAAAATAAAAAGTGGCTGTGTCCTTCAGAGTAAAACTGGGGGCCCTCAAGAGATTGGATAATTTTACTTTATTTTAATTGTATTTATATTCTGAACTTTACTGCTCAGAAAGTATGTTTCCAGACAAAGACTGGTCATAAAAGAGGTTTTTTGAGGTTGGGGGTACTTATAAATGACCACTGTCCAAATCAACATTTCACTTATCCAACATAGGGTTGGTTCCTTTCAGGTTGGATAGAGTGAGTATTTTTACTTTGTACATACATGCACTGTTGGCACAAAAATCTTAAATCTTATGTTCAACTTTTATCATTGGCTTTCCTGACTAAATGCATGGGTTGGGATTGATGTGAATTTGTCAAATAGTATAAAAATGACATTGACTATTATACCATTTATTATATTTTATCCAATATCTGACAGTACTTTCTGGACCCTAATAATGACAGCGTACTTTATTGGCCATCTATACCATCAAAAACTGAGAAGGAGCCAGCATTTAATGCTATATTTGTTTATTTATTATATTTTTATTTAATAAAAACATTTGCTTTATTATTGTTTTTTTTTAATATGATTTGATGAACTAATGATCTTTTGCTTGCAGGGCCACTGACTGATTAGCTAGCTAATAAAGTCAGTATCACTTAACACAATATTTCTTTAAAGCACAAAAATGGTGTAAAATTATGCTGTTTCTATAACGTACAGTAGAGCATTGTTCAGGCCCAAGAGTACAGACAAAATTAACTCTCCTTTTTTTCTAAATGACTAATCTACCTTTAACATGACAAAGTGAATAATATTTTAGTACAGCATTACTTCCAGATACAAATGGAAATAACATATAATTTTCCTAATTTCTTTATCTGACCCTGACAAAGTCAAACATGGCCTCTAACAATACCTATCTTGTAATGGTAATCAGTACTTGCATATGACAAAATAACTACAAAGACATCGATATTGTGTAATTTATCAAAATTAGCAGCAGCATATTACAATTGTCAAATATAATGTAATAATAATATATTAACTCCTTTTGACTATAACATGCAAATTCTTCACATAAGAATAACATAGACAAAACCTATCATATGCAGTGTGATTTTACCTTTATGCCATAAACTGTTCTTTATGATACCCATCCCCCAGAAAACCACCTTAATAAATTCAGCTGATGATAACACCATAATAAAGATGATTACACAAGATTTGGAGTATGATTTCTTATCTCTAGTTCACTAAAGTAAAGTAAACCAATCTGATTATGCTAAAAAACTGTTTCAGTTATAGAGTATAGAGTAAAAATGCAACTTTTTAACGTGATAAGACAACATTAATTTATCCTACTGCAACATAAAATTAAAATTACTATGTATAGAAATGCAAATACTTAAGAATAAAGCAGGAAATCACACAAATTAATCAAAATAACATCAGCAAAACTTTTGGAAACTGCTTTAACTCTCTCATTTTTCCAATGACAGCAATTCTCTTAGTGCCATTTTGTACTGCATTTACTTAAATATTTTCTGATAGGCACTGTTTATTTTTTCTTTTAAAACTGATATTTTTGGATAGCACAGTAGACCAGTGGTAGACTACTAAGGCTGAGAGCCTAAGTTCAAATTCTTGTTAGGACCCTGTGTGGTTTGGCATACTTCCTAACATGGTTTTTTTTCTTGCTCCTTTTCACCAGTCAGCTGCATGGATTTTCACCATGCTTTCTAATTTTCTCCCATATCTAGAAAAAAAAATGAAGATTTATAGCAGCAACTATTTTTGGTAGACATAGAAAATTGACACCAGAGAGATCCTCTGGTGGATGTGTGTGCCAATGTTGGCATGCAGGTTCAAAAGAAAAAATAAATGGTTAACAATGAATATCCATTGTTCAACTGCACAGAGTTCAGCACAACAAATGGTCTACCAATCAGTTTAAGATTTTTCCTACAAAATCAAAGTAATAAGGATAGCATTGGATTGTTTTCTTTTCTATATGGCTGAAATGGCATTGCTGTAGCAATAAATTGAAAGAAAAATAAACTGATTTTGAATCTCTGCACAGTAAAGACACTGTATATTCTTTAAGAATTTATATGACCTCAAAAGTAGTAGTTTCAATAAATTATAGTACTTCAATTTTAATATAATTCTATGAAGCACTTCAAATTTAAAAAATAAATAAATACAGGTTTCCCTACTATATTATTGATTAAGAATTTTGACAACAGCAGGGCTGATCCTCAGAAGTACTAATTTGATGTGCAAATAATAAAACTATTGATAATTTACAATGGATGTAACCAATTCCGATTCTTCTGGATAACACTAGCTGGTTTTGACCCATTATATGGTTAAAAAGTTCCTGTCTGTTGAGACAATGTTTTTACCAACTCAATGATCCCTTATATCACTGAGTCATTTTCCTTAATCCTACATTAGAAAACTGCTAAGTAAAGTCATTTGTTAGAATGTACTCTCTTAAAGAAATCTGTTAATTTAGTAACATTTTCTTACTTTCTCTTATATAAATGACAAAAAAGAAATAAGATATGCCCAAATGCAACATAACTAAAAACATTAAACACTCTCTTGGAAAATGCCAAGTTACACTCAAGGCAGACAGATTTACTGGGAAAGCAGCTTTATTCCAAACACTGCTGAGATGATTTCCAAAAACAGAGAATCAAAAATATAGTTTGTAATGTTGAATTGTTGCCTCTTGAAAGAACCAAGAGAATAATACTATAAAATGTCAAGGGACCAACAAACAAGCATAAAAAAGATACTGCAGTAAATCCGTAGTAATGCCTCCCTAGTAATCCAAATTTGCATAATTTTCTATGGTTAACATGGTAAATTTCATGACACTATACATGTTATCATGAATATTTGTAAATATCAACTGCATATTATGCTACTAGTGTAAATTTTTGTTTTTATTGGTGAAATAAATTTATTAATGACAGTTTGGTAGAAAGGACCATATACGGATTAGCACTTATTAGAAGTCTTTGCTAGCTTCCAAGAAAACATCTGCATAAACTAAAGCACTAAGCCAGATGTTGTATTTAACAGATAAATAAAAATACAATACTGTGTGTGTGTACATTTTATATATATATATATGTGTGTGTAAATTGTTTTTTTGTAATTACTACTTATACATGAGTAAAATACCCTGTCTGAAGCAACACACAATGAATCTTTAACTAAGTATAAACATGTTTGATCAAGTTTTGATGGTAAATCTTGGTCATACTGTACAAAATAAATAATATAACTTTGATGAGCAATAGAACTACATGTTTAATGATCATGTGCCTGCACAAGCAGTAATTACATTTGCAATATACTCTAGAATTATCTATTCATTACACCATATAGCCATTTTATCATGATACTATATATAATTTTCCAAGAGTCAAAACTTAATGCATAATTAACTCCCTTGTCTACATTTATCTGTCATTCTGCTGCTATACATTGACTAGGCATGTCTGCTTTAGCTAATGTTATCATGTCTGGAGTAGTGTTGCCAATCATGCAAGCAAATCTGTTTGCAAAAGTTACCTTAAGTAAATGACTTGTGTATGACTGTTAGATTGATTCATTATTTCTAGCATTGCCTTAAGGTGAATCGTTATTTCTTCACATATAGATAAATGAATATGAAGATGGTAAGTAATTGGTGTATTGTTGGGAAAATAGTGAGGATTGTATAAAGCTGATCTGGCCTTTAGACTCTAACAAATCATCTAAAACTGCTTTTGTTGTTATTGTTTTCTATTAGACAAAAATCAATAAAATTCAAACAAAAATATAACTTTATCATTTTTTGCAATAACTTATATGTTAATCAACTTCCATAAAAAGTTTATAAAATAAATTTTTAAAAATTAAATTCAGTAAATAAATAAAAATTAAAAAAAAAACCAATGGACCTGATTAACTTATTCTATAATCTGTGTAAATAATAAGCACCAATATCACAAAGACTTCTGGTCACCATGCACTGTCATAGCTAGAAAATGGTACAATGGATGTAGGTAAAAAAAAAACGGGAATATTATTAAATGACTTTATGGCTTCCAAGTATTCATGATATTAATACATAATATATAAAATTGTCTTTCTTTTTATACTAATCACTGTAGGTAGATTTATTCTATTACAAAAGTCACAAAAAGAAGCCAGGAACAACTGCAAATAAATATGATTTGACTAGTTTAGATTGTATAGTTAATAATTTTGTTGTTTTATTTTCTTCAAAATAGAACAAAAATAAAAATTAAATTTAAAATTATTTACTTCAACATTTTCTCACTTTTTTTCCTTGTGAGAAACTTAACCCTTATTAAGCTGTGGCAATCATAATTCCTGACACCAACCCACTTTCACTGTATGTGCAAAAAATGAAATTATAAAAAAACTTTAAAAAATGGATGGACACATGTGCTTTGCAGCTTAAGGGTTAATAACTAATAATGTCAATGTTTTAGATAAGTACTTGCTATCAAAAGTACATTTTTGTAGAGAACATGATTATAAGATAAGTTAAAAAACTCTTTAAGAAAATTTGATAAAAAGAATTTTTTTGCAAGCAAAATGTTGGCAATGAAAATAAATTATTAATAATATGCTCTAGTAGTGTAAACAGCTAAAATGTTGGTAAAAAAAATGCAATGAATTTGGACCAGCTCCAGTCACCTATACTAAAGGCGTTCCAATGAAACCTAGCTGGATAATATTATGATGATGCTATTTCAGATGAGTTTCATTCAAATGCCTCTAGTACAATCTCAAAATAGACACATCATCTAAACCAGAGGTGTCAAACTCATTTGCTATGGTGGACTGTATTTGATATAAATGTACTTAGTATGGGCCATATAGATGAGCGTACAGAGGGGGGGGGGTTATGTCCACAGGAAAAATTTCAGGGATTGCAAACAGACAAAATGATATCAAGTCCAGGGAATGTGTCTAGCAATGAAAACATTATCTCTACATATAATACACAATGTGTGTCACATAATGTCATGCTTGATTTCTCTTGATTTCTTGAAAAAAGAGAAATTATAAAACCCATAATTTGCAGATGATATTCTCTGTGTTATTCTCTTTATGAAAATATAAACTTTATTTTAATACATAAATATTTTTTTCAAGTTACAAACAAAAATAGAAGATATAGATATATTAGAAAAAGTTGTCTTCCCTTAGGTGTTGTTTTAGTAAACAAAAAGTGCATTGTTTTTTTCTTAGTATTACATGGCATACAAGAATAGATAGAATTAAAATGTGTACTGAAATTTTCTTTGTATCAATCTGCTCACAGAGGTGGTAACCTTTAAAAAATTCACTTTAACTTTGAAGGAGATACAACTGAATACGTATACAAACATACATACATACATACATATGCACCACTAAAAATTAAAATATAGACCTATTGTAACTTTAAAACTTATTCTACACATTTAAATAAAATTTATATTTCCATAAAGGAAAATCACACCAATTAGATCTGATCTGAAATCACATTTCTTTTATATACAGGGTGATTGAAAAGTAACTCCCTATTTTAAAATACTTATAATTTATCCTATTATTGTAATATTTTTCTCAATTTTTTTGTGTATGTTCCATGATGTATGGGAATTAAATTTGTGTACTGTCAAGCACTCTCTGCTGAAGACTGCGACATTCGTATGGAGTTTGGGGAGGTGATGATGGCTTGGTATGAAGATTGGTCTGATCTCTTTAAAAAATATCCTCTGGAGTGATGAAGTGGTATTCCACATTGGTGGGTTTGTGAACCGTCACAATTGCCACTACTGGGCGGGAGAAGATCCTCGTATTACCTCTGAAAATATGCAAAATAGGCCCAAGGTAACGGTATGGTGTGGAATGACCTTGGACAGAATTGTGGGTCCCTTCATCCTTCGCGATACCATGAATTCCGAAAGGTACCTCACCATGCTGAGAGATGAAATCTGGCCAGTTATCAGTACATGGGAGAATATTGAAGATTTGATTTTCATGCAAGATGGCGCTCCTCCACATTTAGCTATTGTTGTTCGTGAATGCCCACTTCCCTGGGAGATGGATGGGTCGTCGTGGTCCGCATGAGTGGCCAGCCAGAAGTCCTGACTTAACACCCTGCGACTTTTTTCTTTGGGATTGGTTAAAGGAGCAAGTCTACTCTACCAAACCAACAACTTTGGAAGAACTTGAAGGGCGAATACGAGAAGTTATGTCTTCCATCCCACAAGAGTTCCTTGTGAAATCAGTTGATGCGGTTCCCAGGCAGCTTCAGAAGCTGGTAGCGAATGCTGGTGCCCATATCGAATTTTAAATAAAACTCCATGCTATACACTTGCTTATCATATTCATTTCTTGTAAGAATTGTAGTTCAGAAATAAATTACAAGTACTTAATAATAGGGAGTTACTTTTCAATCACCCTGTATATGGTAGTGTGGTTGGAGAGGCAATGGGAAAACTCACATTATGTCATTTAAATTATCTAATAATAATTGTACCCCCATCACTAAAATCATAATGGATAGAATAGTTTGATTAGTGACTATTTGGATAATGTATTTTGGCTTTTATGTCTCCTATTTCAAGAAATTAAGAGAAATCAAACATAACCTGACACACTGTATTTTATCTAAAATTAAAACGCTACACAAACTACATTGTAAAAATATAAAACTATTTATTGCTAGATATCAACAATATAAAAATGGCAGTAGAATCACTGCTACAACAACTATGATGTACAATTAAAAGAACAGGTTTGTAGATAGTAAGTATACTGATATATAACTCACTTTATTTACTTTATACTGCTGCTTTCTGATACCTGACACCTTTTATTTTGACCAATGTATTAAAGTTTGGAGCAAGTGACTGCACTGTGGCAACCTTGAATATTGAGCTCAAGTGTACGTTAGTAATTTGAGAATGTAGTCTTGACTTGTTAATGTTCATTACAGAAAAGATCTGTTAACAGACATATGTTGTCCAAAACATGGACAGAATTTTTGAAGCAAAAGACTTTAACATGGGATAATTTGGTCCTAGATATTGATAAAATATGCTAACATCACTATTAACAAGCTTATTCTTCAAAACAGAGTCACACTGCAGATTGATTATTTCCATCTGAAGCTCCTCAGAGACCTTGTGAACGATGACAGAAAATGGGTTCTGAAAACTTGAAAAGTCTTTCTTGAGGCTTTGAAAGTCAAAAAAACCTTTCTTGGAATTAATCTTTTAATTAAAAAATTTTGCTGCTGTACTTTTCTGTGAAAGCATCATGTCATGTCATGTTTTTAAGGTCAGAAAGTGTTCCAGATTACTTTCTGAAAGTTGCTTTTCCCAAAGCTGAAACTTAATTTTGAAGGAACAAATGCAGTCAAAGTTCTGTAACCAAATTGTTGCTGCCCTGCATCTTTTTTGTGAAGATAATTCAGGTGTTCTGTAATATACACCACAACGGCAAGATCTTGAAGCCATTCATTATCCTGTAATTCACGTAAACCTTCCCTTTCTGATCTATAAAACAACTGTATCTCACCAAGAAATTTATAGAATTGTTTCAGTATAGTTCTCTGACTTAGCCAGTGAAGATCAGTGTGATATGGCAGCCCACGAGAGTTCTCACTTTCCTCCAGAAGGTAGCTAAAATGCCTGTGGTTAAGGCCTTGGGCTCATATAAAATTGTTTTTATAATCACAACCATAAAATTATCCATCTTCAGTTTTTTACTACACAGTGCTTCTTGATGCAAAAGGCAATGCATGTATAAAAATGATGGCTTGGATTCATAGATAGCAGTTTTTCTTTTAACTTTGTGGCAAATCCAACTTTTCTACCCACCATTTGTGCCGTTCTGGCTGTAGCCAGATTCATAGTTTATGCTCAGTCTACACTTATGTTTTCCAGAGCTTCCACAAAACTGTTGAAGATGTCATCACCTGTTGTTGTATCTTTCATTGAAACCATTTCCACAAACTCTTTTGTTATGTGAATACTTGTATCAACACCTTGAATGAAAATTTCAAGCTGTGCCACATCAGTTATATCCATACATTTATCAACTGCAACTGAAAGTGCAACAAAGGACTTTACTTTGTCCTTCAGTTGACTGTTGAGGTTCTCTGATAAATCAGTAATTCTCTTTGTGACTGTGTTTCTTGAAAGGCTTATGTTTGCAAAAGCTTGGCATTTATCCGGACATATTACTTCTGCAGTCATCAGCATGCATTTTTTTCAAAAGTTCCCTTCCAAAAATGGCTTCAATAACACAGGTATTTCATGAGCAATCATATAACTTGCCTTAACTGTAGTGTCATTTACTGTTTGAGCATATTTAAATACTGACTGTTGGCTTTTCAACTTTTCTAATTCAGCAACTGTGTAACTTCCCATTACAGTTACTGTACTTCATAGCATGCTTAGTATTATGTCTGAATGTTGCACACTTTGGCAACAGCAACCTGTTGTGTGCAAATCAAGCAAGTTGGCATTGCATTCACTTCCACAAAGAAACATGAATTTCTTTACTTTTCTTGAATCACACGACATTCTTTGTCTATTTTTATTTTCTTTGATAATACAATTATTGGTCCTACTTATTTGAGAAAAATATCCTTCAATTAAAAATATTTAGCATAACTTGATATATATTCCAAACATGTGGCAGTTGATGACTGGTACTATCTCCTTTTTGGGTTTAGTGGTCAATGTGTACAATTCCTCTTTGACACTTTCTTGATTCACTTGCTATACTTCCTGTTGGTAGTTGGTACCTCGGTTGCTCGCTCGTGTCATCAACTAGGAAATTAAGACTACAAGGTCAAATTCCTCTAGGTACTTTATACTCATCACAGTAAATGAGATCCATTTGTTAGCATGATCATCCTGCAGATTTTGTTTTCACTGGATAGAATGTGGTGTGGGCCATAGTTTCAGGCAGTGGGCGTGAAACCAATTTCAGCTTATGATAGTCTGATTTGATATAATGTGAGTCAATTTAGTTCTCTATAAAAAGACTAAATTTTAATATACTGGGCTTTACTTCCTTGTATTTTATATAACACATCTCTTTTCTTATTAGTTGTTCTATTGTTGGGTGAGGATTTATCATATTGTGCTTTTGATTGAATACAATAATTGTACTTCCTTGAAACATCAGTCCTTTGTTCTCTTTATTTGGTTATAGTTTGTATATATGTATGTATGCATGCATGCATTATGTGTGTGTAGGTCAGTCAACCCGTTTGTCTTGCCACTTACTGCATGACAATTGTTTCGACACGATCGTTCTTCTGTATGCCAGATCTTCTACTGTTAACATTGGCGGGTGCTATAAAGGATGAGATCCAATTTTTGTTTTAATAGTTCCATGGGGTGGGTCAGCCTCTCCACAAGCCGGATGAATGACTTTGGTGGGCCATATGTTTGACACTCCTGATCTAAACCTTGATAATGAGGAAAGGTTAAGATTTCCAAAACATAGGTTCTAGATCTACTAATAGAGATAACTGAAAATCTCTGAACCAACCTTCTATAAATTGAAGCATTGTAATACTCACAGTAATCTAATACATATTTTCAAGTGTTTGTGCATTTGTGTGTTTGTTTGTTACTCTTTAATGGCCAAACTGTAATACCTAAAGGCCACCAAATTTTGGTTGTAAGTGCTTTAGAATCTGTGCAAGGTTTTAAGGTACTGTATGTTGGCTTTGAAAGCCATTTTGAGGCCACCAAAAGCTGCTTTTCTAAAACCTTATAGATTACACTTAGTACACTGCACTCATTCAAAATACTGTAGGTGAACTAGTAGCCTCAAATTATAATGAAGGTACCTCAGGATCAAAGGCAGGATCCAAGGGTACCAGAGCCTGGCCTCAAAGGCCAAGAAAGGCCACCTTTCAAGGTTCAAAGTTACTATGGCTTCATGGTAGTCATCCAACTCAGAAGTGACCACAGATTAAAATTTCTAATAGTCAGTCTTGAAGGACATTTGAAAGCCATCAATGGCAGGCTTTGGAATAACTCTGAAAACTAAGAATACAAAATTAAGTAGTTTGCTACAGGTCTTTCATTATATTATAAGCTAGACACATATTGGTCAGGTACTTTTTCAGATTCCTAAACAAGTGAGCTGAAACATTACCATTATGCAATTTTAAAGTCTGTTTTCTCATGAGTTTTTTTTTCAAAATAGAAATAAACTGGGTTCTTATCGAACAAAGTTAAATTTAAGTGTACATCTTATTGAACGTTAAGAAATGTATCATTAGCATCAATTTGATGTTCATTCAATGATTGTGTGTTCAAAAAAATAAAATTTATGTTTTTCAAATTGATATAAAACCTTTTGTAAAAAGCCAGCCCTGTGTACTATTTATAAAATAATAAAATCTTATTTTAAAACATCAAAATGATGAAAATAAAAAATTTAAAAATGGTTAACAGTTTAACTGAATCTACTTCTGGTTAGAAAATTTAAATATGAAGGCTTTTACAAGTTAAAAATCTTGCTAGTTATTAGCCAAGGACTAATCTCGAATCCAACCTTAGGACATTTGTTGTTAATGAAGTATTACTTTTCATCTTAGATAAAATTAAAACAATACTAAACACTGCTTACTGTTTAATTTACATTACACTTTCTTACATATTTGCATTGTACACAACATTCATGCTGCTCATACTTTTTATTTCTATTCAAAGCTGTATCAAAAGTTCACAAAAATAATTATAGTGAATGCAAAGAATGACATCTGTAAACATGTACAAAGAAAAACAAGTATAAATAGATATATAATTAAGTAAATAAAAAATAAATAGGTTTCATCTATAAATAAAATAACTCACTATTTTATTTCACTTATCTAAAATGAAATCTAAATTAATTATGTATAAAGTGAATGTGACCATTAAGGAAATAACTTCACTTTTCTCTCTCTGATTCTCTTCAATTTTTAGTATTCAAGATGTTTAGTTATTTAAAATCTTAATATAGTTACCAAAAAACATAATGCTGGAATAATAAGACTACAAATCCATATGCCTTTGCATAATCTAAATCAATTCATTACACAAGTTCTCTTTTTTCATGCATATATTTTAGCAAGATTGAAAAGAAAAAAATTATACACCTGTAAGCATCACCTCTTCATTCATCAACTAATCATTTCATGCTTATCAAAAGCTCACAGTTTAGTACAGCACATGTTTACCTAGCACTTGACACAAGATCATAATAAAAGCAGTAGTCAATGGGTTATACATTAAACTCTTTCAGCTCAGTATAGTTCTACATTTTCTTTTATTCATTTTTTTTTATGTTAGCAAAAATTTGGTCTACATTTGTTTTGTGACAAATTTTTAAACAATTTTTTGTTACCATGGTACTTTATGTAATAGAGTATAGAACTACTTCTATCGGTGATTAAACCACTTCACAAAGATCTTCACCAATGCACAACTTACTAACTGAACACAAATCAACTCAAACTTTTGTGAATTTATAATTTTTTAATCTGTTGTCAAGGCTGGATTAATAGATAAGCTAAGTAAGCTACAGTTTAGGGCCTCACATTACTAGGAGCCTCTGAGAGTTATTAATATCACTTACAATATACTTTTTTGTTACATTTTACCTGTAAATAAGTTGTAATATATTTTATTATTTTGTACATTGCTTTTCATATTAAAATATATAAAACTGTCTTTTAATTTTTTATGATATGGGGTCTCTCACACTTGGTATAGCTTAGGGCAGTGATTCTCAACCCCTTCTTTTGTCATTTACCCCCTTGGCTTGATGTATTTTGCCATTTACCCTCTTACTCCCATGACCAAAAAATGTATAGCTGGCATGGAGGCACAGAAAAAAAGATGATGGAACAACTTTATTATTAAGAAGAAGGAAATTTATTTAAATAAATAAAATCTTAACAGTAAAAGGAGTTTTTTCAAAACAAATTTTTGTGGGATAAAATATATGAACAGTTTTCTTTTTATGATTCATAAATTTTGAATGAATATATATGATCTTATTATCAAAAACAAAGGAATTTTAGGGGTATGGTAGATAATACATCCTACATCAAACGGGAATGCATCCCCCAAGGATCTATGCCCATGCCAGCTATAATTTTTCTAATACAGGCTGATCAGGTATAGTGTATTACAGAATTAATACTTAATTTTCAGGTATGATATATTTACCCCCTGCCATGTAAATTTTTACCCCCCAGTGAGAATCACTGGCTTAGGGGCCTCATGTTTTCTTAATCCGGCCCTGCCTGTTGTCACTTTTTATCTTTGTCTTGATCACTTTTGTACATCTTCCTATATCCTCCTAGCATTTCAAGGTATAACAAATTAATTTCTACTTTGATAACTGCATTTAAAATAAACACAAAATTAAAACCTTAAATGTCTTTTATAGAGCAGCATTTTGGTCTAGTGGTAGACTACTGGACTACTAAGGCTGTGGTCTCAAGTTTGAATCCTGGTCAGCATTTGCTTGGTTGGCATACCTCCCTGATACGGTTCCTTTTTGCTGTTCTTTAGCAGCCAACTGTGTCACTGTGAGTAATTCTTGATTAGTTTGTACCTTGAGCACCTCTCAAGAACCTAATCAATCATACTCCAAAAGTCAGGGCAGAGATTTGACAAGAAGTTTTTCATCATCTATGTTAGACAGTTAACTATGGCTGGCTGAATATTCAAATTGCATATAACATTAAAAAAAATTAGTATATACAATTAGACTATGTATATATATATATAATATGTAAACACATTATGCTAAATTTAATTGAAATACAGCAATAGTAAATAATATTAAACATAAATTACAAATAATCTTTAGATAGATGGCATGTAATTATCTCAATAAAAAAGGGCAAATTGCTTCAATATTTAAGAAAAGTAGTAGTGAAAACAATCCTGTGAATTATATGCTAATTAGCATAATGTCAATGATAAGAAAACTGTTAGAAACTTTAGTGAAAAAAGAGATACAATTCTTAAAAATACAAGCAAAACTGTTGATATTGATGTCCTTTGAAGATTTATAGATGATGCCATATAGGTGTATAATAATGGTACAAAAAGTTTACAGACTATCTAAATTAATTATAAAAATGGAGGTAAATAGAGAAATTTAATTTCACAAAATGCAAGTACATTAACCAGTGTCATAATAACTCTAATATTATATTGATTTAATCAGATGTGGATGAAGAAATGGATGCCTACAGCAAAGGTGAATATGATTTGAAGCATGTAGTTGAAACTCATCAAAAGTATGATACTTCTACATATTTATACATCAGTGCTCCAGCCAATTGCAGAAGCATTTAATATTTACAGTCCAAGTTCAGAAGATTGGGAAATGGTAATTCTCTTGTCTGCTATTAGAAACAACTGCATTTAAGCACTAATTTATTATGTTTTTACTTATCCATAGAATTTTAAGTATACCATAAATCCAGCCAATTATTTAATCACACACACACACACACTCAGACAGACAGATAGACAGAGAGACAGAGAGATTAAGTATAAAGTTTTGTTTTTATTTCAAAGTTTAATAAATTTTGACATAACCATGAAATGCCCAGCATCTAATGTTTATTAATTAGAATAAAACTAAAAATATTTATACAAAATAGGTGGTAGCACTACTGATGCCACAACCTCACAACTTATACATTGTTATTAAAAATGGGGGTTGTAGAAGAAAAGCACAGTGTGCTTTGGTTAGCTGAAGATACTACAAGTTTCTTAATTCCATCACTAGATCATGACCTATTAAATTGCATGGTCTTTCAAAAGGATGGGGTTTCACCCCTTATGCCATTAAATTCACATTTACTTTATCAATAGATAGACTGACTACAGTAGGGCCATTGCATGGGTCTCCATATCACTTGATCTGATACCTATGGATTTCTTTCTTTGGAAAAAATTGAAATCCAATGTGTATTCAAACAAGACTCATAATTTGGAGGATCTTAAAAGAAGAAATTATCATGAGAAGAGCATCCATTTCTCAAGAACATCCAGTGGAAGTTTTCATGACATTTATAGAAAATAATGATGAAGTTTAGAAACATGAAAATTATTGTGTAAACATTCTTGTAATTATTCTACTTACTAATACTTAAATGCTAAATGTATCATCATTATTTATTTGTAAATTGAATGTAGTAACAGGACTAGACAGGTTTACTAAGTTCCTAAATATATTAAATTTATATACAAGTGTTGCTGTAAGGAATTTCTAGAAAGTATTCTTGTTAATTACAGAGCTGGTAGCTGGTATTGGAAGTCCAATTTTCCATTTTATTAATACATCTAAAATCAGTTGGTACAATTAGACTGGAAGCTATCACAGTTTATGTAAGGCAATGGGGGAAGGGGGGGGGGGTTCATTGATGCATGTTTTTTAAAAAAAAATTACTATAAATAATGATGACTCTAAGTTTTTTTTTTAAATTATCAACCTAGTTTCTCTAATTTAGTAATTGTCTTGAATTTCTATTTGTTGATAACTGAAAGAACTTATCAAAAGCATTGCAAACCATGGATAACTTTATTCACCTCTTAAATTTCTCAAATATCTTAGTTTAGTTTAATAGACACGAGGGACATATTATGGCTTGTATAAGAGCCCTAGGGAAGAGCAATGGCCATAACTATAATTTTGAATTGATTAATACTTTCATTATTAATTACAGTCATTCTATTACTAAAAAGAAAATTCTGATATCTAATAATCATGCCAAAATGCTGGTTAATTTTCATTTATGAATTTTAACATAACAAATGTCTTATATTATCAATTATTTTACATATTTTGTTTGTGCCCTATAATAATTTTAAATAAATTCCTGATCACATTTCTTTAGAAAATCATTTCAGTGGCTTAGGTGTGGTTAGAATATTTCCCTCATTTTTTTAAAGATTTCATATGTACCTAAGGAAATCATTTTTTCTTTCTTTTGAGAATTATTTACAATGCTAACATGTAACAATTTTCTTATAGCACTATAATCAGGAACATATGTGTAACTGTTGATAAGATACCACTCTGGCTTAGCTATTAAAAACATTTCCACAGCATAATTCTAAAATACTGTTAGGCTTTTGTAAAAGTTCAGGTGGTCTTGCAGCTTATTCTATTGCTTTGGGTGTGTTTTCATCATAAACTTCTATTATAGCAGAGCAACAGCACAAAGAATCAGAAAACTCTTAGGCTATTAAGTTATGGGGTCTCAAAAAGTTTTTAAACTAGTTGACACTAATGCTATTGACAATCCTCGTTTGTAAACCATTCCTTAGGTCAACAAATCAGTTATTGAAAAGGTTCAGGTTCTTTCACATATTGTATTCTGTATCCTGAGGGGACAGGAAAAACGTTACACCAGATAGAAAGCTATAAAACTTTCTGCCACATGTAAAATTTGCATGTATAAAATCTATGAAATAAATATAAGTTTAGCAATACTTATTTTGTTAAACTTATTAAAGACAGAAACTACTGACTGTATATGGTAACAGAAAAATTTATTAATTCAAATATATTATGAAGGTGTTTAATTCTTAAAAAAGATAAATAAATAAATAAAAGACTAATACTGAAAAAGATTCAGCATAAGTTTCTTTAAGGCCATTAGCATTTAAGATATTTATAACAAGTGAAAAAAACTAAGCATACTTCAGTTAGTTCATGTTCAACAAAATACTTTAAAACTAATCCCCAGACCTTTGTGAAAGATAGGAACTAATGCAGTTTTCATCATCGACAAATGAAGATAACATGACAAAAGTTCCATATTAAAAGCAGAATTAGTTCAATAAAAAAATAAATTGCAGTAGTTGTTAACAGAATAAATTATTAAAAAAAAAGTTAATGCCTAAGTCTTGTACAAACCATAACGAATCCTGTATTCTCAATTGCTGAACTGAACTAATGCAAATGATGTAAAAACAAATGAGATGTTGTTTTATGTTGTGTATTAGAATTGTATAAACTCCTTGAGCTAAATATCTCCATGAAACCTTTTTTTTTAAAAAGAAAAACACTTTTACTGAAGAGAACTGAAATAATGTGAGAAATATGGTTAGTGCCCTGCACATAATAATTTAACTACAATTAGGGAAAGTCAGAAGAACAGAAAGGTTAAACACCCTTTATGGAAAAAAACAACAACACTTATGTAGTTTATTTTTAAAGATTATCATAGTTTCTGCTTCCACTACATGGTGTTGGCTAAGCATTCCAGGCCAATACTGCACAATTTCTAAATAAAAACATGCCCTAGATCTTATATCTCTGGCCCACAATGATGAATAATATGTCACTTTGTAATAATTTTTGTCAAGTGTTGAAATATAGTTGTCACCATATGCTTTTCAAGGATACAGGGGTTGTGGATCCTTATCCTGAAATATAGTATAATTCAAAGAATGTTTATTTAGCAATTTTATTTTTGATACATGTTTATTTTATATTTGTGATTTCTTATTCTTAATTTTTCTCTTTTGTCCAATATTTTATTTACAAAGAAGGTTCAATAAAATATACACTTCTGTTAATAGCTTTGGGTGTATGCAACATATATCTCTTGACTTGGCATAGATATAGTGCCTCATCAGTTAAATGTCTGACATGCAGAAATACCTCCAGTGGTGCCAATATGTATTGGAACCAGACTGCAGCAAAGGGTGCATGTGCATGGTTATGAAATGAATAATTGCTTACTAAGGACAATGAGGTAACTCTCCTATGCAATAAAATTTGGTGATGACAACTCATTAAAAAAAACCTGTGTAGCACAAGTGGCTTAAAGTAGGTTCCAGTGGTTTGGACATTTTGGGAAGAAAGGGAAATACAGTAGAACCTACGTTTTACGTACGGCACGGGACCGAACGGCGGATGTAAAACGTAGGATTCGTAAAATCCAGGTTGACCTTTATAAGATTTAGCTAAAAACAGACTTGGTAACTCACATTTTGAAACCGAATTCTCTAATTCCTCCCTTTTCGCCCAGATGGTGGATACGGTTGACTTAGGCAAACCAAATTGCGTTGCAACTAAAAGGTTGGATTTACCCTTCCTTCTTTCGGCAATTATCTTTAGTTTAGTTTCGATCGAAACACTTTGACGCTTTCTCACGGGAGCCATGATTGCGAATGAATTATCTACCGATTTATTAAAATAGAAAAACAATGGATTTTAATTACAGGAAGTGCAATGATCTTAATTGTTTATTAATCATGTAAGTTGTGTGAAGTTAATGTTTACGTTTCGCACGAAAATGTTGTGTCTGTAACACAGCGTTATCAGCTGACTATTGGCTACCCTGGACGTAATTGACAGTTGTATATGAGGATATCCTTTACACGTGTTGCGACTCGCTGATAGCCCATTCATTCACAAGGAGGCGTATCGTTTGATGTTTGACAATGCGCGCTCATTATACGAAAACAACAAGAATAGCATCGGAGATAACAAGTACACTGTACAGTACGTTCAGTGTTAGAATGCATTGTTTTGCGATGTAATTAGCGTTATTTAAATTACTCATAGTGAAATAAAACTCAAAGACAATCATTTATTAACCTTTATAAACTTTTAAATACATAAAATCACAAAGAAAAAACGTATTAATAATGCATTTAATGACCAAAAAGATGACGTCATCGATCATTTGGCGAGGACGTAAAATCCAGGGAACGTAAAATCAGGGTACGTAAAACGTAGGTTCTACTGTATTTTCAAACCAGTGATGGCTTGAAAATGTGTCCCCTTAATGAGATTTACCATTCAGACTATTCCTATTTCTCCATGAATAGATAAGTGCTCATCCAATCCCATCTAAATATGACTCATATAATGTTGGCTTAATAGAACTTGATACATTGGGAATGTAGACGGTAACTTTCAATTAAACTACCCTCATTGTTGCAAAAATGTCAGCTTACTGATGACAAACAACAAACTTATTAAAATGCAAAAAATAATCATTAGAAACCCTCTGAATTTCTAATTTTTATCAGATGAAATATATAATAAAAATTACATAAAAAGAGTAAAAATAAACAAGTTAAAACTTATAAAAATGAGAAATTAAGATAAAACCAATTAAGGAAAAATCAGATCCTCTCCACTCCCAGCTCCTGTTGGAGATAATAGAAATAAACAGTGGCTCAAACCTACCCCCCATTTCCCCAATTACTATAAGGATTCTAGAGAGTCCAGCCTGGATAAACCTACCCCTCCTGCCATGTAATACAAAGGAGTTGGGTAGCCCGCTGCTCTTGCTAGGATGAGGAACATGAACACAAAATACAGGTCAAAATAAGGCCTCACTTATAAACAGCTGCGGCGGCCGACCCAGCTCCCAAACACACATATGCAACTTTACATATACATCCCACTTTCGCATGACACACACAAAAAAAAAAAGAATGATTACATCTTGCTGAACACTGAATGGGAAAGTAAAAAGTATTCAATATGCACATATAAACTAAAATATATATAGAAAAAACAACACGAAAAAGTATAAATAAAAATATAAACAGTACAATTTTAAAAAAATGAAGGAATAAAAAAAAGATCCAAAAATATTACATTAATTAAACAAGCAGAAGAACCACCAAACAACTCAATTACTAATTCAAAAATTTTTTATATAAACTTATTACACTGGCCTTCCCAGCAGGATTTACAAATGCTTTGTTTTCTCCAAATATGTTTAAAACTTCATGGTGTTTTACAATGTTTGCATTTTCTGTTGAAAGTACAAAAGACAAAAAGAAAGAAAGTAGAATACTTGTTCTGAAAACACAAATACAAATTTGTATGCCATGTGACTAAGAAAGAAATCAAGAAAACCAGTGAAGAGATAGATTCTTGATTGATGAATGAGCCAATGAAAAGAAAATAAATATGTAGCTGATTTAAAAAAAAATTAATTAATTTATACATACAGTACCAAGGGCCCATCTTCCAAGCTTGTATATTGTTGTTCTCAGGCCAGAAATTCAAAAGGGGGTTAGCTGAAGCAATAAAAACATTGTATTTTGTAAAGAGGAGGATTTCACAAAATAATTCAAATAATTTGGGAAACTATTAGAGCAAACATCCATCTCCACCATCTCTTTAAAAAAACAAAGATTAGTTCGCATATTGAAATTTGAGAATTTATGACTTGTCTGCAGAATGCATTTGCTTACAGGAGAAAACTAATTTAGAAAATGATGCCACAGATTAAAAGAGAAAATCTTAGCTTTTATCTTAAAAACTTTTTTAAGATTATTTTTTACTAGAAAGTAAGTTTTACTTTTCCTGTCATTTAAATATCTACCTCCTTTCAAAACAAATCATAGCCATTAATTGAAATATCTATCCTAATGTTTGCAAGGTCTTATGGATAGTTAATGTTTAAACTAATGATTTAAAACCTATTTTTCAACCTACCTATTTAATTTTTATTTCTATAAGTTAAAAAATTTGTAAAAATTAAATATTTATCACAAGAAAAAAAGTAAAATGATCAGAACTAGCCACTGAGATTTATATTTTGGTGATGCAATATTTTATACACAGAATTTTTCGATGAATTATTATTGATAAAATTATTTTTGAAACTTAAAACTAAATAAGTAACTCTGAGTGAATAATATATTATTATAGAACCCATGTTAGAAAAAGCTTGAACACAAAAGATGACAAAGATGATTTTTAGAGAGAAGTCTGTATTGGCATGTCTGGGTGTTTTGTTTGCAGTGGATTTATTAGTAAAGAATTAATGTAAGAATGTTTACAACAAGTGCTGTTATTTCAGTTTTTCAGTGTTCTTAGTGCTGAAACTGTTTATTAATTATCATTATAGTGCCAAAAATCAATCACTATATTGGAGTTCTATCCAATATGAAACTTTTGGATTCTCCTAAAAAATAATGTTTCATAGCAGACTCACCTTGCAGCATCTTCAGTCACAAAGGACAAAAATGACAAACATAACATAAGCATATAGTTAAAGTATGTGTCTTTTTTAAAAAAAAAGATCTCTCTATACACCTTAGTAATTTACATAATTTTCTAAATAATTACATTTTTAATCGATTTATATTGTTGTATGTCTGAGCTTGGTCTAAAAACTATTACTTTTCAACAAGATATAATGTTTTATACTATTTTTGCTTGCAGTCCTTTTCTTTTAATGCTGTATAAAGTAGTAAATAAATTGCCAATAGTCAGCTTATGATATAAATTTTATTTTTTATCTTTTTTGTCTAAGCTCCACAAATGTTATCTATGATATGATGGAAAGAATATTGCATGTATGTTATTTCTCTTTAAAAGTTTTATCAATTTAACATACTTAACTTTCACTTTGCCATCCTTCACAAATTTCTCTTTCCTTCTTTAACTTGCATCCCATTTTATATCTATAGAGTTTTGTATACTTTGATTTATTTCAGTATACTTCTTTTTGCTGTATATTTTATAGAGATTTTCAATAATAAATTTTCAGTGTGCAATAATGTATAATTCTAATTACTATATGATTCTCACTCAATAAATATAATATAATTATCTTACTGCCTATTCTTAAAATATTTTTCATCTTTACAGCATTTTTTATTAAAAAAAAAAACAGTATGCTCAGAGAAACAAATAAAGTTCACCCAATGGAGACAGTAGAACTGTACAGCTGTTGTGAAATAATCAGGTATCCACTCTACCACCAAAATGTCAAGACACAATGGTTGTTTACTACATATGTATAATACTAGAGAAAGAAAGTTAAATAAACTATTTTATTTACAAATCCAATTTTGCTTAGTTTGGACATCACCAAAATTCTAAACCAACATACACATACATTTAATTTCACAATCTCAATAAATATATGGTTGATGAATTTCATTTACAAACAACTATTTCTTTTACAAATCTTATGAAATCCATATTCTAATCTTTCCATGCAATATATTAACATTAATAATATATGAACTTGTTATGATGTTACTTTTCTGTTGATGGTGAGATCTCAAAAAATTTCAGATTTTTTGGAAAAAGGGAGATATCTTATAATTTAGCAGATTTTGAAGAGCTTCTGTATAGGTGGTAACCATCATCATCATCATCATCATTATTATAATATAAAATGATTAATTTATGACAGAAAATATCAAAATCAAGCAGGCAGTGGTATTAAATAATATTTCATTTGAAAGTTAGAGACCAATACAAATAAATTACAAGCCATAGATTTACATCCAAATTAAGTGCACTTGCTATCTAGATTTCTTTGATTATAGTGAGAATTTGGCCAAGATATCAACACAACTGGTTGAGGTTTATTCTCGAGGGGATAGTCTTCTCCATCTTGCAAAATGGTTGACCATGGTTATTCGCAGACCTTCACAGTTAATCACTTTCCAGTTGACCCTAAAAGAATGAGATTCTGAAAAACTGCCATAAAACAAAAATGAAAGATATTTTTCTGTGACTGTAACACATATTATCTGCCCAGCTCAGTTTCTTACTAGTAATTTTTCAAGCCTTAAGCTTGTTAATCTGACTGATACATAACAATAGTCTGGTCAATACTCTATAAATAAAACAAAACAAAGCATTATTATTACTAAATTAGAATAAGATTAGATGTAAAATTCAAAATGTACATTTTAAACTTATCATAAAACAACAATATTCTCCTAAAGCTGTCCTGTCATTGTTGACACACAAAAAAATTTTTTTTTCTCACTGATGCAATAACATGAGCTCAAGCTAGAAATCATCCTTCTAATGAAATTTCCATGTTGTTGAGATTTGATGTTATTTTTTTTGCACACTATTTATAAGGTTTCAAAAGTTCTGATACTACTGGTTTTATCAAAGTTTCATTTCAACTTGTAATGAGATGTTTGTGTCCATAGTTTTCTGGAATGTTAGCTGGAGAAATTTACTCCTATTCACAAATTCACATTTCATACAGAGTATTGCTAAATCTCATATGATCACCTTTAATCTTGAAAATGAGATAATAAAGAAGATGGAAGTTTAAAAAGTGTAGAAAATAACTATCCCCAGGGCATACAGAAAAAATATTAAAGCCGCTGCATGAAATCTTAATTTAGTTTCTATCTGCTGCTATTTAAAAAAACCTATCCCACAATACAACACTGAAAATTCACGAATTCCTTCAAGTTGGTGAAATGTCTCAAAATCTTCAAAAGTCAATTCAAGGCAAATTCTTTTGCTGTTAAATCTTTTTGTGGTTAATTTTTTTTGTACAATTTCTTTTCAGTGAATTTTCATGTTTCCTTTCCTCTAAGCATTTTTCTCCATCTGCCATCTAAATTTGATAACATTTAATTTTGTTGGAAAGCATTAAGCAGTGGTCAGAACCTAATCTTTAGTTTCCACAACAATGCATTATTGAAAAGTTTAAAAAAAATTAATGAATTAAAATTGCATTTGCATTCCATACTTAGCTGCTTTAAAAATAATTCAATAAATATAATTCTAATATACTAATAATTTAACATTATGTATTGATTTATCAATATACTGATGCTAATGAGAAAAGAATATGAATAAACATTTCTATGTTTTACACAGGTCATATGGTTTTGCATTTATAAACATAAATTGCTAGAAAATTAAAATTCTTTTTAGTTGCAAAACTTCTTCCAAGCATTATCTGATTTTATTATTTGACAATTAATTTGCTGAAAGCTTGTTTATCATTGGAACTGAGTTAACAGTTGATTATTACTTATTTAAATTTTTTTCATAATTAGTACTATTCAGTTCAGTTTAGTACAGCACTCTGCCTTAATAATTTGATCACCCATAAAATGAATAAATCTGATTGAAATTTAAATATTTCAAGTATGATTATGTAAATATGACTGTCTATGTGGGCAGATAACTATTGTTTACTATCAGCAGGCCAAAAGCAGGTGGATTCTTGATATTTCTCCATTTACTCAATGTTTCTCATGGATCAGTGGCAAAATTATCATGATGTTCACCAAATGCCACTATTGTAGCAAAGTAACATGGAAAACTTTCAAAAGTGATACCAAGACAAGAATATGCTATTATTCATCATGTATACACTCACTATAAAGATTCCTTTGCTGACATTATTTTTGCAGTATAAATGTGCTAAAGGATGTCCAGCATCATCTCCATGGATTTGGCTATAGAGGGCATGTAGCATATATAAAATCCTTCTATCCAATAAGAATAAAACACTTTAAAGGCATGGTCAGAGAACATGTATGGCAAGACACTAAAGTATTGGAGGCATTTAGCATCATCCATTTAGTCCAAATTTCAGCAATTCATATCTGAAGATCACCTCAGGGTTTGGAAAACATTTAACAAAGATCTTTAACCCCAAATGGCCTTTACCCTACAGCAATTTTTGGTGGTTGAAATGCCATAGTATGGGCTTAAATCTAGCATGGTGGAAAGGAAAATTGGTATTTGTGGATGTCTCAATTCTGATGAGTACATTGCCATTTTAAAGACATTTATTGTACCAATAGAAATCAATGCATTCAACTTATTTCCTGAGTTCACCAAAACCCTGATATTAGTCTGATCAAGAACCTTCAGAAGCATCAGAATTGTTAACTGAGACCTGTCAAACACCCCACCAATATGATGGAATCAAAGAAAACTCTCACATGAATAGGGTGGAGGAGAAGCCTGGACCAGACTGTGATACAAAATCTCATTGATTTAATACTAAACAGGATAGATAGAGGCTCTTTGTGCTGTAAAAGATATTAACCTAAAGAAATTCACTTTCTTGCTTGACTTTATTTAATGTTTTTCACAATACATACTGTAATAACAACAGGTTGCCAAATCATAATGGCAGGTTGCTGTAGTTATGAAAAGGCAAGAAGCCATTTATGGCTTATGCAAGATCCACCAGACAAAAGCGATAACCATCAATATGATTCTTAAATTAATTAATACTATCACTTAGTACATCTGTGGATAATATAACATACATTAACAATTCTATTAATGGAAAAAAAAATATTCTAACATTTAACCATGCTGGAATCTTAACTAACTTCCAATTATGACCCCTAGTATTAATAGCTATAAATAGCAAAAAGAAAAAAAAGAGAAAACTCCAAAAACCTTCCACACATTTAAAACTCCTAATAATTTTGTATACCACTATTAGGTCTCTTCTTAAATATCAAATTAAGACTTGGTATATCATTTTTAATGATTCAACATATTCTAAACACTTAAGACCTGAAAACATTCCAGTAAATCTGTGCAAAACTCTCTCTAATAAATCAATATCTTTTCTCAAATAAGGATTTTGCACCTGCATCAAATATTTGAGATATGGAAAACCAAGGATTTATATAACACTGGTCTTCACATATGAGAGTTGTTCCAGAGTATACTGCTTATTAGAGAATGCTATTTCTATGAATTTATTATAGTTAAATTAGATCAGTTTCTTTTATAAAATGATAATGTACATAGTAGCTGGCAAGGTTCCCTATATTTCTCTACACAACACCAAATATTTAAAAACAAAGTAAGAAATTGATACTTTGTGTGTTAGCTCCATGCTATATGAAAATCAAAGACTGATGGAGAGATTGAAGATTTACCTAAAGGAAGTAAAGAATTAGTTTGGGATATTTCCAATTGCCTTATTAGTGGTAACCAGTAGAATAAAAGCACTGATCAAAATCTTAGCAGGCAAATCAGGGTCAGTTCACATCATTTGTACTATAAAAAAATAGACACACTTTGCAACTTAACACTAATGTACAGCAAAAGTCTTTCCCAGGAATGAACACTATGACATCAACAAGAAAAGATCACTGTAACAAGTTCATTAGTTAGTTCAGTCATCATTAATAAAATGATGAAAAATGCTCAAACTATTTGTCTACTTTCTGCAGCTAACACAGCATGAATAACTTTAAATCTTATCTTAGCTTACATTCTACAATGCTGCTGGTACTAAAACATGGCAACAGCTAAGATAATATACATTTAGCATGATACTGAGTTAGTATGAAAAGTACCCTCTAAATAATAATAAGCAGAATCAGGAAAAAGAAACAACAATGCATAAAACTCACCTCTCAATATAATGGTTCATTTTATTTTATTAATAAAGACTTAACCTGTTAGCTTTGAACTCATGTTTATGGGCTGGTCATAGGTGGAAATAAAGCAGAAAAACTGTCTTAAGCTGGAGTGATAAAACCATGAAGAGGTTAACAGTCTGTTTTGCCCTGAGAAAGTCAGAGACTGATGAGAGAGAAATGAAGGCTAATAGACACTAAGCATAATTAAGTTAAATATTTTAAACTTTACTTATATTTAAAAACTTTAAAAATGATTCTATACATGTATTGTTCCAAAAACACAAAGCTAGACTGTATAGTTCAAGTCTGTTTAGTTAACCTCAAGCTAAGAAGATTAGCATTTTAAACCAACCTTCTAAATAACAACCCCACCAAATAACTACAAATGGATATTAACTATAATCCAGGAAAGAAATGTTTAGGCAAAATGAAATGTCTTCTAAGTAAACAAAACAAAACAACAACAACAAAAACAATAAAAAGGGATCAAGCAGAAGAGATAAACTGTAAATTGTGCACTGGGTTTGTAGAGCAATTTTGAGAATCATGTTTGATCAGTAGAAAGGCTGAATCAAATAATAATCTGACTGAAAAAGGGTCATTCAATGTTGGATAAAAGTCATGTATTCTCATCTTTTATGACTGACATAGAGGCCCCAGAATTCATTATTGCTTTGTACTATGTGAAATTTTATAAGAATACGTTGTTGAAAATAAACTGTATATGGTTATTTAATATATTGCAGTAAAAGCTCAAAGATACATTAATTTTAAAAAAAGGACAACCTAAAAGAACAGAAATCAAAAGACAAGCCAAAAGGAAGACCTAGCACATCAATAAAACCTGAGAAAGATTTTTATTCTAGAATAAAACAAGTATAAAGGACAAGATCCATGTGTACATCTAATAGTGCTGGTAGATCTGTACAATTTGGTGACAGACACTTTAAAAGGTGAATCAAATGGAAATGATATGCTTGCTACCATTTATTCATACCAATTCTATACAGTTAAAAGTAACACTTTGTTGATAGTTATTGTCTGAAGAATATCTGTCACCTAGCTAGATGTAATGATACAACTAGGTAAGTAATAACCAAAAAAGGTAAATGTACAATATCAAATGATGCAAGAAACTCATCAAAAGGATGGTGACAAAAGAATAGAAAACTATAAATGGAGGAAACCACACAAGAGGCAAGTAGCACCAGTATTAGCAAGATGTGTAAACAAACAAGGTGAAATAACAAATAGAAAAAGTTGCAGTGAAAGTTGCTAGGCTTAGAACCAGAAAAATTATAGGCAAACAGATGCCGATAAGAGATAGACTGAGATCTAATTTATAACAAGAACAAATGTGCTGATGAAGAGACCATTTAGTTGGGCAGTTAATGAAGGTGGAGGGAAAACATTCATAATAAGGCACTCAAAATAAGAAAGAAAAAGATAAGACAGATCTATTAAAAAAAAACAAACCAGAATCAATTACCAACCTAACTGCTCATAGCAAAAAGAAAAAAAATAACTTGATGAAAGCTATTATGATAGTTTGAAAAATGTTAAAAAATATAAGTAAAATGCTGTAAGGCACAGAAAATAGCCATCATCTCTAGATAGATAATATAAAAATTATACTTGCTAAGGAGAACAACACTGGGATGTGCATGCCCATCTATAGTATAAGCATCTTTGTACTGAAGTGAGAACTGCATCAGACAGAAGCCAATGATCTACATGAGACTGCAGAAACTACCATTAAATAAGAGAAAGTAACAAAGAATGATATTAAAGGAATCCACGACAAGTTGCGAGTAATAAGCCAGAGATTTCTGCAAAGGATGCTTAAAAGGATGGCCCAAGGAAGAGAGTGATGTGATAGACTCCTGCTGAAAAACGTATTAAGAGTATAATGCACAACTCATCAGAATGGCTGGTTACCTTGCATGAAATCCTCAAG
This sequence comes from Nautilus pompilius, assembly GCA_018389105.1. Classification (NCBI taxonomy): domain Eukaryota; kingdom Metazoa; phylum Mollusca; class Cephalopoda; order Nautilida; family Nautilidae; genus Nautilus; species Nautilus pompilius. Next base: position 680,610 of record JACATO010000340.1, read on the forward strand.
GCAGTTAACCAATATTTATCTTGCATAAGCCTCTCTAGATGTGTTTACTAAAACGTTATTGTCTAAAGTAGCTAACTAAATTTGCTAGTACAGATTGGTTTATGATTTGCTTTTATTCTTTGGTTTAATTTGCAAAATCGAGGAAGTTGTAAATTAATATTAAATATGCATTATAAAAAAACCCCTATTGGCTAATGGCAGTGCTCTAAAAAAAAGGTGAGGGCCTCTAATGAAAAGAGAACCAATACTATTTCATACTACTCAATGGTTATTTAAAGATATACATTATGTTTAAGGAAGTTTAATAAAGAGAGTGCATACAAACACATTACATATTAATAATAGTTTCCTTTTGATTTCTTTTACAAATTAACTTATGTTAAAAAAGATAGAAAGAAATTGTTCAAAATATTTTCCCTAAATGTTGGCAATATAGCAATCTTATTTTAATGTGGTCTAACTATGTTGTCATTGTCATGTCTCCTATCTGGAACACTAGCTAGATAGGAAAGAGGGGTAGGGAATTTCCATTAGGCTAACCTCTGGTCCCCTGAATTGTTCATGTGATATGGTTTCTTAAATAAATACAAGCAACATAATAATCAAAAAGCAATATAGTTTTCAATAAAATCCTCTTTACAAAATTGTTGTAGTATTTCAAGGTACTTAATTATAGCATAATAAATTACAAAGAATTTTATCCTAATTAAGAAAGCCAGAATATACATTTTTTTTTTGTAATTTTATTGACACAGCCATAGCTACTTAATCATTATCTGTAGAATTTATTTATCGGCAAGATTTTTGTTTTCTTATGCATCACATATTTTCTACAAAACATGCACTTTGAAGTTCTAATGAGGTTTATAAATAAAGTTGAAATATGATAGTTGCACTTTAAAACAGAAATGAAAACTTTCCAGTGAAATAAAAATCTCTCTCATAAAAGCAAGAAAAAAAGAGACAACAAATAGCAGTATGCTGTTTTGTTCATTAAAAAGTCGATTGATAAAATTGATATAGCTAAATGAAATAAGGCCATGTGTTGTCAGCTGTGACTAGGAATTCATTTCCATATTGGTTTTTGCAGGATATTATGAGACACCTCTATACTTTTTTCCACATCTCACTTCCATTACACATTGATTGGCTAGTTTTTTCCTCCCCTCCATGATGTTGTGATTGGTACGCTCATTCGTCTGTGTAAGACGGCATGACTATATTAATAGTTATCGAGTCCAGGCGTAATTGTGCTGTTGTGATCGGTAGGAAATTAGGAAGGCCCAAATAGCTGATCTTCCCCATTAAACTAAATCCAATCTGCTGGCACTATTGTGTGTTCATGACAGGAAGGATTGAGGTGCTGAATGGCCTTCCTAGAATGGAAGGGGGAACTGCAAGAGTACTGCTATTTACATACCTTCCATCTGGGATGACCTGATCAGATTTTTCCATCAACTTGATTTCTTGTTAATGCAAATTCCATTTTCCTGCTTTGTCTGTACATTGAGACACAAGCTAAGAATGGGAGGCTGAGGGTGTGAAACAAACAGCAATGACCTTGGGCCCCATATTTCCAACACAAGGGTTTGCCCTACATATAAATATAGAGTTAAGATACAGAAAATCTAATTCAACCAACCAATAAAAACAGGAACAAGAAAAAAAAAGGTGAAATTGAAATTATTATTTTACTTTTCTAATCTTCTCAAGATCTCACTCCCAGCACATTTTATCTGCTTAGCACATTTGTTTCTGGAGATTTTTTTACCATCTCCAAAGTCTTCAAAACTTGAATCTTTCCACTAATGCTGTTTAATATTCATAATGAACTCTATCAGGTATATGTATGAAGTTTTGGTTAACTAGCTGGTTTCCAATAATGGACAATCAAACATTAGAATACTAAAACTAAAACAAATAAGTATAGCAAGAAAATTCTCTCACATTGTGGAAAGAAGCTGAGAAAATGTATTAAGTCTAAAGGATGTTAATGAACAATGGAAGAAAAAGTCTCTATTAGTGTTAACTAACAGTTACCATAGATTCATTCTACAAACAAATTCAACAAACATAAATGTAAATCAAAATAAATAACTTGCAAAAGCTTCTCAACTGAAAATATACATAAATCTGCTAAAAGTAACAATTTTAAAGTTGACTTCAAAAGATTTCTTTAGAAATTCAAAACTAATTCCAAATAAACTGGCTGAAATTTAGCAACTATGAACATAAAACCTTGTCTTCAGTCAGTATGTTTTATATGTAAATTAAATAACACATCTATATAAGCAAACAAACAAGAACAATATTATAGTATAATAAGGATTGAATTTTAAATTTTTTCTTGTTAAACTTATCTGTTTATTTTAAAACATTAGAAACATTTGCTTAAAATATAAGATCTTTAAAATATTCAAATTAGTGACACTTGATAGACAGATGTTGCACCATACTTAGCAAAATGTTAATAGTTCTGGTTCTATGTATTGATGAATGGTGAGACTTCTTCTGAAATATGTGGTTGAGGAATGGAACCCACATTATTGTGCATTATGTCAACAGCTTGATGATTTACCAAAATAATTAGTACCATATCTTAGTTACAAAGAAAGATGAGAAGCTTTATTTGTCTACTTTAGCCTAGAGATAATTTTGTGATGACATTACTGAAGTTTTAGAAATTTTTCTGGAAAATAATCATTAAATTTGATAGATTTTTCAATAGTAATAATGTATCACATTCAACTAAAAAAAAAAAATAGAATAATTCTTAATTAAATATTAGAAAACTATTTTAAAAATTACAGCATAAATTTTTTTAAACCCTCCACATATCACATCAGTTTTTCCCTCACTTTAACCGTATTTGTACCCCAGCTTAGAAGTTCTAGTATTTGTATTGAACTGGTTATATATTTATGAATTTTTCATTACAAAGAGTTATATTAATGAGGAAGGTATTATGCTTCACAGCCTCTATGGCTAAACCTGTGCAGAGTAATATAGTTTGAAGGGTAGTGAGATGCAAATGCACCATAGGTGGTAGTAACAAAGGGTTAAAAGCAGAGTAAAGAAGCATTTTTTGACATAGGGGCTATACACAAGTTTTTAAAAAAAAAACATAAGAATAACCAAACCTAAAAAATTTTTTTTGTTTGAAATGAAAACAAATATTTTTTGTTGTTGTTTTACTGGAAAATTTATGAGAAAAAAGAGAAATATAAATTTACCTGTAAACAAAATGACACAATAACAATGAAGAATGTACTTAACACCACACAAAAAAATCTCAACAGAGTTCTTTAAAAGAGCAGCATTGAACAGTGCAAAGTACTACTGACTTTAAGGAATGAACTTGCCTGATCAAGCTGAATATATAGAATTGTGTAGAAAAATGCCTTATCTACACAAAATTATAATCTTTAAAAATAAATCTGATGGAGTACAAAGTAGGATAAAGTTATTCTAAATGCAGGAATGACTGTAATAGAAATAATATTATAGAATATCATCTATCCCAATCTTTTTTTTTTTATATATATCCAAAAAAATCAATTATAATTGAGAAAAATAGTTTTCAAAAGAAATTTTTACAGGGGTTCAACAGAATTATCTAAAAAAAAGAGAAGCAAACAAGGAAGTAAACAAAACATGCTTTGCTACAAATCTATGTCATTAAAAAAAACATGACATCATGTATAAAAACTGTTTGGGCCATGCAGAAAATCCAAGTAAAACAAATTATTTTCAGTACTTTTTTCTATAGATTATAGGCAGTTTCTGAGTAGCTTGCATAATCTAGCAGTAATGCATCAGTGCATTTTCTTTATCATGCGTATCATTATATAATAATGTGATTGCTAAGGAAACTGCTGATGCAGAATAAAAGATGCACAAGAAATCAGCTGAGAGCAATTAAACTATACAATAGTAATTTGTGTTCTAGGCATGAGCATATAACTATATACATATATCTATCTATCAATGGAGGAAATATTTATTTAAAAGATTTCAATAATAAAACAATTATTTCTAGATGCAGGAATAATTAAGATAAATAATATTATAAAATATCTACAAGTTTTTTTTGTATTAAGAAAAATCAATTATAAATGAGAAAAGTAGTTTCAAAGAAAACTTCATAGTGATTTTTATTTTTCTGTACCCAATGTCTATAAAACAAGCAATCTGGTTAAAGAACATAGTGCCACAGTTGTCCGCTAAGAAGCATTGTCAATTCTGCACTACGTAGAGCCTGCCACTTCCAACTTTGTCAATCCTTATTAGATTCCTCATTTTTTAGATGTGGGATGAAACTGGAGAGCCCAATGAAAACCCACATAACTAGCTAATGAAGAAGAGTGAGAAGAAATCATGGCCAAGAGGTACATCAAACTGAGTCAATATTCTTTAGGAATTAAACTTTGATCCTTGACCTTAGCAGTTTAGTAGTCCACCTCTAGACCATGTGCCACTCTCAATTCATAGAGATTAAAAGCAAAACAGAAAAAAATGGCCTTGATGCCTTTCTACTAATAGTGCATTTAAAACATTTATTAAACATTCACAATTCAATTAGCCAAAAAAAAAATCTGCTTTGACAATTTAGTGCAAAATTTTTGTAGTCTCAGTAAATACAATAGCTGCTGCTAATGTGCATTTCAAAGAGAAATCCAATTTGTAGAGGAAATGTATTGTATGTGCTAATCTCTCTTACCTCGTAAATTCACCACGGACTCTCGCTGTACTTCACACCATGCCACTACCTAACATCTAGCATCACCTTCTACGCATGCTCTATCTCATCACGTGATCGTCATATGATCTTCTGATGTCATTTTTCTTTATCACACTCTCAATATGATAACATATTCATCCTTCTTCTTTGTTGAATTAAAATTTCTTCTATTTTACTTCAAGTCCATTACTATTGTCCAATAAGGTCATAGCAGATAAAAGCAATGAAAATAAAACTTCTTTTTTATTGATAAAAGTCTTTTGTGCAAAATGATTTCTTTAAAAAGTTAAAACTATTAACACTGTACAAGGTAAGTTTCATTTTGATCTATTCATTCACATTCTTGAGAGAGCCTCGCTCAAGCACCCTCAATAATTTCGCAGTAGAAGCTCCTTTCTTGGTTAATGAATCAGCTAACTGCTCCTTGGTTTCTTTCCATATCACTTCTCTTACAGTTCCTTTTTCCAAAAGTTCTTTGATACCACTCATCTCAAGTCTTAATCTCTTTTCAGACACTGATTTTACAGATTTTGTTGCTTCAAACAGAGATTTACAATCTGTGATGCATTCAATAGGTAGTAGATCTGCTTGACCTTGCATCTCTGCAAACAGTATATTCAAAAATATTGCTGTGTCCAAACCTTCAACCATTGCTAATGTTTCTGCTCCCAACGTACTACTGACTACATGTTGAATCTCCTTAGATTGCCAACATAATGGACATATATTTCCTTCCTTGTCAGTTAAGAAGATGAAGCAAGCACCCTGGGAACCCCCATCAGAAAGATTTCCCAGCGACGCATCTGAATACACAACTATCTTTAGATCAGATGAGAGTTTTCTAAATTTTAGCACTACAAGTCCATTCTTCAGTCTTTTTAATATTTTATTTGCATCAATCAGTTGTGCTACCAATGGATGTTTCATATGATCAGCCAATAGACAAGCATCAAAAATAACATCGGGTCTTGAATGTCTAGCAACCCACATGATTTGTCCAATCATAGCTCTGAGTATTTGTTTTTCTTCATCTTTCAAAGGAGCAGATCTTTCCAATATTCTAGCTTGTTCTATTGGAATCATCTTTAAACCCTCAGTATAACTTCTCTGTTGAAGTGTGATCCAATTATTTTCTTTAGCAAGTTCTATGCCAATGTATTGGAAACATATATCTTCTTTCCATACTTTAAACTCATTTCTGATTTTCTCCACTACATCCTTTTAAAAGCTGCTGGATCCTCCCCAAATAAAATCATCTAGATGACAAGCAATAATTGCTTCTTTCCAAACAAATACAGGTGGATCTACTTTAGACATTTTTCCTTCAAGTGAGAGTAATGTATTCTTTACTTTCATATACCAGTGTAGTGAGGCATCATTCAGTCTATAAACACACGTCTTTAATTTCCATAATTTGCCTTTTCTACCTGCTTCCTTAGGTGAATTTATGAAAATGTTTTTGTTCACTGACATACCTTGGAGGAAGGCAGTCTTCACGTCTATGGAATGCGGATCCCAATTGTTTTGTGCCAACAGTGCTAATACCACTTTCAAAGAGTCCGATCCACATGCTGGAGAATCCTTTATGATTTGCTGTTCTTGTATCTCTTCAAAGCCCTTGGCTACAAGACGGGCCTTTGGTACTAACTGACTATCTCTTTCTTTAGTTGTGCATATCCATCTCATTGTAATGAACTTTTGCCCATCATCTATAACTTCATTGTATACTTGTCCCAACTTATTTCTTCTGTCCTCAGTATCACTTCCTCTCCCAAATCAGTTTCTTGGTCTTCCAGGTCTTTCACTTGACTTATGTCAACATAAATCATTTCTCCTTCTGTTTCATTAGGTTCCATGAATTGAATGTTGTACCAATTTTTATTTTTTTCCAACAGCTTTTCCAGCTCTTTTAATAAACTTTACCTTTACCTTTACTCCGCTTTCAAAATGTGCTTAAGTCACTATTTCACCTGGTTTGAGGATAGGAAATTTCCGTTCTATTCGTGTTTGCTCTTCCTGTACTGGTACTGTTCTGTCTTGATCTTCATCACTTTGTTCTGGATTTTCAGTTTTTATTTCTTGTTCAAATACATCCCTTACATTATTCTCTCTATCTCCAACTTCATCATCTACTTCTATGACTGTATTTGTCTCAAGTTGCTGTTGATCAATGAAATCTTTATTTGAATTTTGATTCACTATTATAGGCTTTCTGTTTTGCTGTACAATTTCCAAGTTTTCAGAAATGATTCCCTTCTCTTTTTCGTCTTTTTCAACTGGATCACCAATCTTTCTCAATCTTGTTTGATGGACTCTAACCAAACTACCTCCATGCCTGACAAAGGCAACACTTTCATCTTTGCCAATCACAACTGCTGGTCCTCTCCATTCTCTGCTATCTAATCTCTTGTAGAAAATTTTATCTCCATTCTGAAAAGGTCCTTCAGTGGGTCTTATATTCTTCTTTCTTTTATCATCAAGTTTCAACAGGTCCTCAACACTCAAAACTTGATAAGAATCTTTCATCTTCTCATCCTGGACTTTACAATCTGTGACATCAATGCAGTAATGTCCTGTAGATGTACATTCCAAATTGACCAACTTGTCTAAGATCAAGGCACGATCCTTGTCCATATCAATAATTGCTCTGGCTTTCTTAAGTGAAGGTTTACCCATTAGTAGTGGAAGTTTGGTGTCAATTATTTCTGTGTTGATTTGACACTTAGTACCAACAATATTAATTGGCAGATTAGCCTTTTTTCGTTGATCTTGTCACTACACCATCTCCAAATCTAAAGGAACATTACTGTCTAATATCTGAGCTTTCTGTCTGTTTTCTTCTGTCACTTTATCTACAAAATCTTCAAACCATTCTCTTCCACAGACAGTCTTAGAACATGCTGTGTCTAATACTGCACATCCTAAAGATTCCATCATTAAAATTTCATTTTCTTTTACACCAGTCAGCAATGTCAGGTTGCATGATTCCTCTTCAAATTCAGTCACTTTAATAGATTCTTTTTGTTCCTTCTCTTCTTTATGTGGACAATCTTTCACAAAGTGAAATGTAGATTGACAAATCATGCACCTGGTTCTTCTTCCAAATCTATTTAATGGATTAAATCCTCTCTAATTTTGGCTGTCCATATGAATTGTAGTTGTTTGATGTAAATTTTCTATATCCAGACCTTGTTCCAAATTGTTTCTGTTTATCTCTATATTGTGTTTGAGTGAAGAAAACATTTTCTTATTTAATAACTATAGGTAAATCGACTTTTTCCGATACTCTCTCTCCAAAAATTCTCTTTAATGCGGATTTCATGCTTCCATACTTCCTATTCCTCATAGCCATTAATGCTAATCATCTATCAGTGGGTGAAATTTTTGAGTAATATGAGTTTATACCCCAAAACAGCATCAGAAAGAATTATATCATGTGCTTTGCATCTATCGTATTGTTTCTCAAATTCGAAAATGTAGTCTGCCATTGATACGTGATCACCTTGTTTATGTTTCAAAATCAAGATGAACTTCAAAAGCTGTGTCATTTTTATCTTGCAAGAACAATTCATCCAAAACTTTGATCAATGTACTGAGACCATCTCATTTAAATCCTGAACATTAATTCTTAATGCTTTTGCTTTCACCTGACCTTTGAGGGAATTTAAAGTAACAGCCAATGCTTGTTTCTTGGGTGAAATGTCTGTCATTAATTTCCATATCTCAATCTCATTTTTCCATGTTTCATAATCAACTGTTAATTTAGGCAGATTCTTGTAATTTTGGGCCATGTTTCGTTGCTCTGCTACCAATGTTAATCTCTCTTACCTCGTAAATTCATCGCAGACTCTCGTTGTACTTCCATGCATGCTCTATCCCATCACATGATATATGATCTTCTGATGTCATTTCTCTTTATCACACACTCAATACGATAACTGTATGCATTATGTAAATGTAAAAGGGTTAAACTCTTTGAAATGCTTTCTGCTATTAACATCACCACCAAGATGAATCAGGACCTGGCTGGCTAAGTAAGGCCGGTGTTGGGGGTGGGATGAACTGATTGTTTCTTTTATGGCTTCTATCTAGTTTTTCTGGGGTTGGTGATGATGCCTGGTGTAAGTTACTGACTGTAGTGGTCCACCGTTCCATTTGGCTACTCGCTTTGCCAACTGTTGAAGTGAAGTGAACTCGCTGTCCCCCTGTACCTTCCTGATGACCGACCACATGTGCGGAAGATCGGCCGCCAGCCCCCCTTACTAATGGACGATTTTAAAATAAGTAACTTCTTGTGAGCGCTACGTTGACAAAGCTTATATTTTTAGGTACGCATGCTGTGAGGAAAGGAGCTACAAGTAAATAAGATAAATATATGCTTTTGTTTAACTAAATTCTTTCGACTCCAAATTTCTGGGTGAGAAAACACCTTTCTACTGGTCAGAGCATTGGGAAAATCCTACCTCCCCCTCCCTCCAGAGAGAGAGGGAGTAGGGTTGGGTAGCCGGCTCGCAGTCTCAATGTAAACTAATTTTGGCTGAAATCCTTTAAGACCATAAGTTTTCATTTTAAAAAAATTATCAATTTTTGTTACTAATCGAAATTTAAATAAAATTCTTTGAACCTAAAAAAAAAAAAAAGAAGTAAGGTACTACTAATCAGTATGAATTATAAATAATTCACCTATTTCTATTGGGCCACACACCTGTGAGTGCTTTAACTTTAGGAACTGAAAGGATGAGTAAAATATTTTTGGATGGTGATTTAGCTTAGTGTGTAACATGCATGTTAAGACTGGATCACACTCTCCTGGACCAACTCATCTGTATGGGTTTTCTTCCACTTCTTCAACACAAGGTTTTCTTGTCAGGTTTCTTCAACAACCTCAACTGTCAGATGTGTCATCAATGTGCCATGGTCAAATTATCCATTTACAAATTCAGCAAGGGTCTCATCACCATTTTCAGTATTCACGAATAGTGTATCACACGCACATACCAATGCATATAAATGAATTTCAACATCTCAACTGTTGATTAAGTTTGACTAGCACAAACCATGATGACGACTTGAAATGAAAAAGTATTTGGGAAACAAAGACCAGTGCAACAGACTTGAATAAATGGCAGATTTTATCTGTGAAAGCTTAGTTTTTCTAACAATCGTCAAATTCTCTCTCTCTCTATCCATCAAATCAGCATGATTCACCATGTACTGACAGCAGAGCATTGATTACTGATGTGACCTGACAAACGCAAACCTGATAAGATGTCCACTACTAAGTGATGCTGGCATGTTGAAGAAGCTGGGGAGGAGGAGAGAGTAGTTGAGCTGGTGCTCTCACCTCCCATTGCTGCACAGAAAACTGCTGCTGTCAAACTTTGGAGCCACCTTAATCTCTAACATTACTTGTGATGTTCTGTCTTTTGACAGCTTTGGGTTTTATTTAATAGAGAAAAAAACAAGAGAAGAGAGACTGTTAGTATCAGACATTTCTCTGCTGATGGCAAAACTGCTTTATTTTGTATACACACAAAATGTTTTTTCATATTTAACAAGTAGTAGCAAACTCTATTTAAAGTGCAAATTTATCCACTGGAATTTATTTGATTGAAATTCAGTAAAATTCTAATATAATGTTTAAAAATACTGTAAACTTAATGTAGAAAACATTACCAATAGCATACAAGTTGCAGCCATCTTTAATAACTGTACATTGCAAAAAAGTCCCAAGGTAAGTTACTCACTGTTGAGTTTCTTAAACATCAATGTCAATATCATGTTATTTGTTGCTTGGTGGATTGGGAAATCTGGATGTAACAACAAAGTAGTAAAGTTTACCATTTCATATCCCACCTGTAGACAACAGAGGTTGGAATAAGTAAGATTTTTCACACCTGAAAATTGAATAAAAGGACTACAAATTATTTGAAATAAAGTAAAGGGTATTGTACTTGTGAGTTTAACACTGAAAAAAAAAACCCATTAAAGACTACTTTAAAATGTACAATAACAGTGTGTAACTGCATATATATATATATATATACACACATAGCTAAACTACATACATAATGTGAAGGTTAATAAAAAAAAGATAAATAATTCATCAAATGCTCACCACTAAATTTATGCCTTATCAAAGAGTATTATTGTAGCCAAAGAACTATTCTGAGCAATGGTGATGATGCTGAATGCCAATGATCTAAAGAATTTATCACAGAGTTGTTAACAAAAGTATCCTAGCACAAAGAAATTACTATGATAAATACAAGAACCAAAATAAAATATAACAATCCATATTCATCATGGCAAAGGTAATATAATTTTGGAAAAATAGAACAGAAAATGGATATTAAATTATATAAAATTCTATAGGTACAGAAATCAACTTAAAAAATAATTTCTATCATCTATCTTCATTAGATATCACATATTTTAATCTAACATTTTCTACTGATCATCCAGTAGGTTAGGAATTACCACAGATGTTTTTTTTATCACAAATTAAGCAATAATTTGGACATTGCCTTCAATCCATACATACATTTTTTCACAATAATTACATTGGTGTTTCAGGCATCTATTGCAGTATTTTTTCTACATGAGATTGAAGAGTTAAGTTTTTGTGAAAACCAATCAAAGACATCTTCATAAGGCACCATACCACATAATCCATCTGGTTTATTTAGAAATGTGACACTTTTCTGGTTCAGTTTATTTGAAAGAAATAACAAAGTGGCCTTGTGCAATATGATTCTGATTTTATCTGTAAATAGTTTAGAAAACCTTTCCACAGTGCAACACTGTAAAAACCTGTGACTTCCTAAGAGTGAAAGTCAGTAAAATGTCTGGAAATCTCTAAAAAATATCCAAGGCTAATCCTTTTACAGTACCTCTTATGGCCAAGTTTTTTAACATGGTTTCTTTCTGGCAAAATTTTGCATTTTCATTTCAAAGTGTTTTACTTCATTTGCTATATTACTTAATGGCTAAACATTTGGAAGCAGCTGGTGATGATCAGAAACTAATGATGAATTTTTATAGTGATGCACTATGGGAAGGTTTTCCAAATTATATGTAGATTAAAACCATATTCAGATTGTATATACACAGCAGCTTTAAAGACAAACATGAACCAAAAGACTATAGTTACATGGTATTCAAATGATATTAAATAAAAAAAAAACAGTAAGTCATGTAAATAACAAGATAATCTTATACTTAGTCTTTTAATGTCAGTTATTAAAGATAAAACAAATACTAATGGTCATAAAGCAATACTGAGACATAGGGCTGATATGGCTACACTGAATAATTGCATGATGCAGTCAGTATTTCATTATAAAAATTATGTCCCACTTCTTTAGGTTATAAACATTAAATAATTACTTAACTCCTTTCTTTCTACATAAAAACTAATTAGATTCCTTCCCTCAAAATCCTAAAAGATTTTTGACATTATAGGAAGAATAATATGACTTACCGTAAATTGTGGCCTATAAGCTGACCTGGCGTATAAATTGATCTCAAGATTTTTAGCTCAAAATTCTGGTTTAGGCCTATACTCACCTTATAAGTCGACCCCCAAGCATAAGGTAGACTACCAGTAGGCTATAACTGAAATTCAAGCCAAAATCAACATCTCCAATAAAATATTAATAGTTTACACAGCATGGTACCATAATAATACCGCTACATATGGTATATGATAGTAGAACACTGTAGTACGCCTTTGCTTACATTCTGCCATGGATCTGTTATATCATTATCCACACACGAACCTGATAACATTGTAGGTGGAGCTAGAGCCCAGTGTGTCATCTTGTCCAGTTGTAGCTGTTCAACACTCACGGTATTCAGTTTTTAAATAATGTAGCTGAAAATATTTTATCTTCATGGCTCCACCAGCAAAAAAGATGAAATATGACACTAGTTTCAAGCTGAAAGTTGTTGCATTTGCAAACTCTTCAAACAACAGTGCTGCAATGAGGAAGTATGGAGTAAATGAAAAGCTGGTGCATGATTGGAAGAAAAGTTAAGTCTCCCTGAAGAAGATGCCTAAGAAATGTGCTGTAAGAACTGGCATCTGTCACTCGCCTGAACTGGAAAACTACTTAGAAGGTTGGATCCACGAAAACTGTCAAAATGGCTAACCAGTTACCTGAACTAGCATATGTACTCAAGCACTTAAGTGGGCAAAAACACATCCAGATGAAAGCAAAGATTTTAAAGCAACTGCGAACTGGTGCACTCACTTTATGAAGAGGAAAGATTTGGTGTTGTGACAGAAAACTAAAATTGCACAGAAACTCCCTGAAGACCTCAAAGACAAAATCACAAATCTCCATAGATATATCATTGGACTGAGGAAGCAACACAACTATCCACGGTGTCAGATTGGTAATATGGATGAAACACCTTGCTTTTTTCGATATGCTTAGCAATAAAACTGTTGATTCCAAAGGCAAAAAAACACCATTCTGATAAAAAGTACAGGTCATGAAAAGACAAAGTTCACTGTTGTATTAAGCTGCCTCGCAGACAGAAATAAATTAAAACCAATGGTTATATTTAAATGAAAAACAATGCCAAATATCAAGTTCCCTCCAGGTGTTTTTGTCCATGTTCATGAGGAGTGGATGGATGAAGGTGGAGTACATCTATGGATTGAAAATGTGTGGAGTAGGTGGGCTGGTGGGTGCAAGGAAAAGAGCTTGTTGATTTTGGACATGTTCAGATCCCACTTAACAAATAATGTCAAGAAGCATCTACAATGAAACATTACTGTAACAGCAGTAATATCAGAGGGGGTGGGTTAACGTCTGTGCTTCAACTTCTCAATGTAAGCCAAAATAAGCCATTTAAGGACAATGCTCATTTGGAGTGGAATAAATGGATGGTTTTGACAGAGAAAAGTCATTCACGAAGGGTGGTAATATGTGTGCTTCACCACTGGATGTGTTGTGATTTCATTAAAAAAATGTGGGATTTCAAATGCAATGGATGAGGAAGACGACGAATTGTTGTGGCGAGACAGTGATGAGGATGAGGATAACAGTGAAAATACCGAAGACGAAGTCAGAACTTCCAGTGATTCAGACCGATATGCAGACCTTTTTATGTCAGATGATGAACAGCATTTACAGCAGGATTTTGAAGGATTTTAAAATGTGATCATACATGCTTTCATTGTCAATAAAATATAACTTTGGTATAGTGAATTTTTATTATTTTATTATATTAATTTCTGTGTTAAATAAGTTCACCAAACAAGTTTTAGTTGGAAATATTTGTGGTGGCCTGCTGGAGTTACAGTAAGTGGTGCACAACGATTGTTAGGAGTGTTGTTCCACTTTTTTACCACTCTGTGGTAAAGGTTCGCATTTTATACTTGCCATATAAGTCGATCCCTAGTTTTGGAGAGATTTTTTCAGGCTTAAAAGGTTGACTTATAGGCCACAATTTACAGTAAGTAATATTCTGAACTCTCAGTCTCCTTGTCTGACCTGGAGTGACAGCTGAAATATTTAAATGTTTTCTTGGTGAAGAGCAAATCAATGTAGTTACATTAGAGTGGCTCAACATGTGTAATCAAAGGTCAATAACTTAGGCTACTTGTAATTAAATATTCTTAATTGGCTATTAAAACTATTTGTTTACTAATCACGTTGTGTTCACTTGTAAACCTCTGATGAGATATTAGCTGATGTAGAGAGTATCATAACTTTCTGCTTCTCTGACCTCAAATTAACTATAAATGCATGCCATGGAAATATATAACATAGATGACAGTGTTGTAATTTTCCAGAAAAAATTACTTGAAGTCTTTTTTGTTGTTGGTCTGAAACAGTTTAAGCTTTCCTAAATAACAATTTTTCTCACGATACAGAAGAGTTGTTGTGGCTAAAGGCTACATGGCACATAGTAATTTTATTATTCTAGGTATGCAACAGTAGAATTCAATAAGAGAACCAACAAACATGCATAACGATGTACCACTTGTCTAGGTCATTATTACTAGAAATGACAACTATGTTGGTCTCCCTCCCAAACATATAGGCTTGCTAATTTCCAGTTCTGGGAATATCTTAAAAATTAATGGTTTCCTTTAGTTGACAAGGAAAGTATTCACTACCACTTGGAAAAATATTATGCAACTTCTTTTCTGAACAATGATGCTAAAATGGATAAAGGAAATATAAAACATTGGTAGTGATTGTTCTCTCTCAAACATTAGTTTGATATCCTTTTTTGGTGCTTATCTTTTATATATCATATTTAGTTAATTATTCAACAGCCATATAAAGGTTTAATATGCACACTGGTAAAGCAAGAATCTAGCAGACACTTTGTAAGTTAAGTTATAGTACTCTGCAAATTACTTAGAATAATATTTCAAAATAGTATCAGCCCTGAAAGACATTTCTTTGCTTTCTTGTTAAATGTTTTTACTTACTATGGATGTTCAAATGAATCCCTGGTAAAATAGCATTGCCAGCTTGATCTCATTTAAACATCCATAGTAGCTGGAAAGTATTGTGTATCTGTCAAGAATCACATTTTTCATATTTGTTAATGTTATTCTAAAACATGGCAGAACACCAGCTTTATTTATGGCAGTGAAGATACAATTAATTGGCTAGGTATAACTGATTAATAAGTGTCAGGGTTTTCAAATGCTTGTGGGAACATGTAAAAGAGTAGTTTTATGTAAATAATATTGGTTTAAACAGCATGAAATGCATGAAGATGATTTACTTCTTGCACCCATTCATCACATGCTCTAGAGTGCCATATATATTTGCTTCTATTTCACTGGTAATAGTATTATTATAATTTATAGCTTGTCTGCAGTGTTTTTAACTTTTTTGAGTAACTGCATTAAATGCTAAGTGGACAACCAAAATATCCTAGTAACAATAGATTTGCTGAGCAACCAATGTAATAGTATTAAAAAAAAACTTCTAAGAAACTCTGTAAAAATGGTTTCCAGAATTATCTTGTTTTATCACACCACTTAATAAAAATTGCACCATAAGAGTTAGTGTAGAAAAAGTGCGAAAAATTAAGATATATGACTTTAATCTGACAATGAAATATAGGAGGACGATCTCTTTATCACAAAGTACTGCAATCTGGTCAGGTGGTATCACAGGAAAGATTTAGGTCTAGTTTTTTACACACTAATTCTGCAGAATACAGTGTAAATGGAATACTGACCATATCTGTTCCAGGGCTTAATCTCTGTAATCTGATGATCAATCATCATCAGCTAAGGGCACCAAGGGAGCAACTATGGATTCTGAGACTCATTGTCAGATTCATCAACAACTGATGTGCCATTACCCAGGAAGGTTGCTACAAAGACTGCCAGTTTAGAAGATTAACAAAGCCTTTTGGTTTCAATTTGGAGATTAATATGAACAATACTGATTTGTTATGTTGATTGTAATATATCAGTGATGCTTATATGAACTGAAATCAGTTTTGCATTATCTTTAATTTATTCTTTTAAAAAGTCATAAGAACATGGGTTATAGACATTATGACATATGAAAATGAGATGAGTCAAGAATATTTAGAGCATTCCTTAAGCTCAGTATTTATGAATGTGATGCCCACTGTTATACATAATCATATTTCTCACATGTTTAAGACTGACAATGTAGAAGTATACTTCCTCTGGTATATGCAATTTAGTTTTATTGTGTCACTGTCTTCGCTAAGACTTATTTTGTTTACTACTATTGAAATTTATTCTTGCCCAAATAATTTTAATAGTTTTAATATATATAAATGTAGATATATATGTAAAATTTTTCAGTAAACTGTTATTCATATTTAAAATTATTGTACTGTATGCACCTTCACCTTTATAATTTCTTGCTTGTTGAGTGAAAATAGTAAATTCTGTTAAGAAGTATTTACTTAGTAATAAATACCTGAAAAATATTATATACACTTAACCATAAAAGTAATTTTATCTTAAATTTATTGACATTTTAACCTCTATTAAACTCAGGTAAAATAATTCTTTGCTTTCAGCAAAATTAGAATCAATTTCTCTTCCAACATTAATACATCAGTGCTACAAAACAATTCCCAGAATGTAAATGTTCTTCCAGTGTTCCATCAAAAATATAAAATCCAGTATGTCCAGAGTAAAACACCTGGTAGCATAAATCACAATGGTAATTTTGTTTGGGTGTTCATTTCTCCAACTGTAACATTATTCAGTTAAACAAAGAAGAAATGATCAGCTGAGCTTGTGAGCATAACTTTCATGTTACAATTTATCCTTTTAGACAAGGGAGAAAAAATTCTAAACGTTAAACAAGGCAATGTGTATTTTTTCCCCCTAAGAATGGTGGGACTTTTTAAAGCTTCTCTTATTTCATTCGTTTCATTTGGTGTCAAAACACGATAAATTACCTTTTCATTTGTGAAACATGTGTGACAGAACACTTACAGAATTTGCAAACATTCCTTGGAAATGTGAGTATGCGTGAAAAAAAAAAAGAAAAAGGTGAGTGTGTATAGGGACATCAGATCTACAGAAATTTTACTACATCAATATATATATTTCTAAAATAATGAATTTTATTTTCAGAATTATTTTATCTTTTTAATTAAACATATTCATTTGTGTAATAAAGAGTATTAAAGAGATCCATTGAAGGTTTTGTTAATATTTGCTTTATACATATGAAAATGTGTGAGAATCTAAATAATAATTATATTAGCAATGTCATACCAGACCCATGGCATATCTCAACTAAGGCATTTTATGCATTATGTTAGTTGCAAATATTTCGATGTAAGCAAGTGCACGGATGTCATAACTGAGATTTATGTACTCCTCACATCTAAGGGAGAGATGGTAGAAAAGGAATGATAAAATCAGAGGTCAAAAAGATATCATTACTGAAGCAATCACCCAATTATCAGTGACTGCTCTAATTGGTTTAATGCACACAAACTATTAGTGGATTCAACATTTTCTCTTTCCTGATATTTTAACTATCAGAAAAAATCCTGAATAAAATGAATTGTAGCTGTTCATCATTGACTTAGATGTAAATTGGTGTGGTTAGGGTTAAATAAATTTACTTGAACATCCCCAGAAGTGGTTCCTCCCTCCCTGTATCAAACTACAGATGCCTTACATAGCAATCAAGAAATTATAATTAAACCAAATGTTTACAGATGACTTAAAAAATTTCACTAAAATCACTACTGACTATGAAAGAAACATTATACATGCATCTGCACTGGATTCCACGATAAAGATAATTTTCCTCACTACTTTCTTTGTGTATCTACCTGGTATTTAATGAAGACTACTAAAATATTCCAGTTTCCTCCACATTTAAAAATGAAGAATTATAGTACGGTTTTCATTAGGTTTGCTTGGTAGCATAAGGTTCTGGCAAACTTACCATCCAATTCACCATCTTGGAAAGACTCAGCCACCCACCAAGTACTATTCTTGGCTCAGGACACAACACTCAGGCCATTTGTTATCTTTGTTATGTGTGAAGACTTATATCATAGCAAACTATTCAACTTACAGACTACAATATCTGTAATCTTAATAATTTTTTACTAAAGTAGGCAACAACATTTTATAGAAATCAAAATGATATACCATAGACTTTTGAATGATTTTGCTGCTCTTTTTTGGTGCCTAAGAAAGAGTATCAGAAATATCTTTTCAGATTCTCAGATGCAAAATGTTGGAGCAGAATAAAATTTAAATTAACGGTACAGATAAATACATTCTATGAGAAGCTGAAAAATGAAAAAAAAAGTTGATAACATGAAACATTTAGAAATGTTGGTTATTTCTCAGTATACTACCTAGAAATTTCCAAATGAAAACACCATGTTGGTGTCTAAATATGGTTACCTTCAAAATGGAGATAAAAACTGTGCACTGGATGACTAATGTAAAAAACAGTCGAGGTTTCTCATTTTTATTTTCTTGGTAAAACTTTAAATAAAAAGTTAGATTTCATTGAATGATACCACAATATGATTGCTATTCCATAGAGAATCAAACTGTGAATTACTACTAAAACTGTTAAAGATTAGTTCAAGAAATAGAAAAGTGATATTGTGAACATAATGTAAAATACGAGGTCTGTCGAAAAAGTATCCAACTTTATTTTTTCCTGTGGGAAGTAATGACATTAGGGAGGCAAAAGTGTGCATAGTGGAGCCGCATGCCTTCATGCACATGTGTGGTTTTTGGCGGGCTTGCTGGATGCATCAGTCGCTGTCAGGCAGCCAGCATGTGAGGTGCTGTACTACTTACTCATCACATTTTCATTTTGCCCGTGATGACGGAACGTGTGGAGCAACGATCTTGCATCAAGTTTTGCCAAAAGCTTGGAGATACCCAAGCAGAAACAATTCACAAAATTCAACAGGCTTTTGGTGACAATGCCATGGGTGTTACCCAAATAAAAAAAATGGCACAACAGGTTCAAAGACGGCTGCTCATTGGTGGAGAATGTCCAGCATTATGGGAGGCCATCAACAAGCTGCTGTTATTGAGAAAGTGCGGACCTTTATAATGGAGGATCGTTGTTTGACGGTGTGGGAAATTGGTTACGAGGTTGGGATCAGTAAAGATTCTGCACATGCAATTTGAAAGGAGGATTTGGGCTTGTGCAGAGTGGCAGCAAAATTTGTCCCCAAGCCGCTTTCTCAGGAACAACAATAAACTTCGTTTTGAGATGAGACGTGGGTGTACGGGTATGACCCAGAAACCAAAGCTCAGTCATCAAAGTGGAAGCACTCAACGTCGCCCAAAAAGCATGTCAGGTCCGAAGCAAAATCAATGATGCTGACTGTTTTCTTCGACTACCGAGGCATTGTGCATCATGAATACACACCAGAAGGACAAACAGTTACAAAGGAGTACTATCAGGAAGTCCTCCGACGTCTTCGTGATGTAGTTTAGGGCAAGAGACCAGATCTGTTGGTCTCCCAAAACTGGCAGTTGCATCATGACAATGCCCCGGCTCATTTGTCGCAGCTGATTCAAGGTTTCTTGGCAAAGAAAGGCACTTCACTCATTCGCTAGGCTCCCTACTCTCCAGACATGGCTCCTTCTGCCTTCTGGTTGTTCTCAAAAATGAAGATGCCAGGAACTGAGAGCCATTCTGGAAGAAGCATTCCAGACGTGCTTCGAACAGTGGAAGGATCGCTGGGCTAAGTGTGCGGAGGCACAAGGGGCCTACTTTGAAGGGGATTAGCAATTGAACCCCACCAAGTACATAATTTTTTTTTTCCCAGCCTAAGGTCGGATACTTTTTTGACAGACCTCATATAAGCTTTTTCAGTTCATGACCACTTCATCAAATATCCATCATATATTAATGCAGAAAATGGAAGGATATACTCATGTGGAGCATGTTTGTTTTAGTAGCATTCCAATAGAATTCATTAATATTATCTTTTTTGTGCACAAAATATGGAAATAATACAGGTTGTACCTAAAGTCCTGTTACTATTTCATAGTTTAATAAATCTGGAAATAATGACAAGACAAATACAGTACCTACCCTTTTGCCACAATAAAAAAGTCTTATCTCACAGAAAGTCGCTATTAAATGGTTGAGGCTAATTCTGCTTATGTTTGAGACTATATTATAAAATTATTGAAAACTATAGCCCAGTACTGATATGGATACTTGTAATCTAATGCATCTCAATAAAAAGTAAAACCAATAAAACACAAACTGCTGTTTCTAATTTTATTTACAAATTAAACATTGTTGTAAAGAAAACAAACATATCAATTCATAAAAAAATGTGTCCATTTTAGTTTGCTTTAAACATTTGATAGTCTGATTTCGCTTCTAATAATCTAGCTGATGCGATGTCCATTTGTTGTTGGTGTGAAGTGCTCTAATGTGTGTTTATTCCAAGTAGTTTAGTGTTGTAGCTGAAGAAATGATGGGTTGAGAGGTGCCATTGGTGTCTTCTTCTTTAGCAAAATCTTTTGTTTTTTCTTCAACTGTTGTTTCAATGCTAGTTGTTTGTGTATCATAGTCAAAATTGACGTCCTTAAGCAACAGTTTCATGTCCTCTGTAGGTTGTGGTTCTTGAGGTTCCGCTGATGAGTGCTTGTTTTGAAGCCACAATGTGTGAAACATTTCATACTTGTCTCAGGTTGTAGTACCGAGTGCCAGGCATGTTTGAGCCAATAGATGGCATCCAGTATGTTGACTTGTCTGGCCAGGTCACTTGTGGTTGTTGTGTCATCCATTTCAACCATAGATGTTGTAAGAGTTGTTTTCGATATGTTGTTTTCAAGGCTTTGATAATCCTGCCATTGCAAGGCTGTAGGCATAGTTGTGTTTGGTGGAAGAAATATCAACTTGATGTTAGACAGTTCTAAATGTGGGTGCAACAAACTGTTGTCAATGATAGGTTTTGCAGAACCATACGATTGTTTAGTTTCTTTAACCAGTCAGTGAAAATTCTCCCTGTCATCCATACATGTTTGTTTGAATGGTAGGTCACAGGCAGTGAGGCAATTTGAAATCCTCTGAATCACTGGAGTTTGGCTGAGTGGCCAATGACTAAAGGTGAGTTTTTCTCCTATTGCACTACAGTCAAATAAAAAGATTCTTTCTATTGAAATTTTACCACCTTTGCAAGTGTCATCTTTGATGACAAAGTAACAGTTTGGTAAGGCATGAAAAAAGCCCTGTTGCATTAGTGTTGAAGATATCCTTTAGTTCGTAACCTTCACAGAGTGATGATAAATGCACGCACCATCATTTACAGTCTCTTCCTTGACATCAATTCCAGATTAAGGCATGGGCTTTAGGGGTTGCAGCCCAGGGGCCTCTGCCAGCTTGGGGGGGGGGGGCTTCAGAGATAAAGTAACAAGTTATTTCATTTGTGAATTCAGAATCAAAGTATAAGTATTCTAAATTATCTCTTTAAAAAGAGCTTAATTAATATACTGTATATATATTTGTAGTAAGCATAATACGGCAGAAATAAACACTGTGCAGTTGTTCTCAAAGTGTGGGTCGCGGTGGGTCATGATAAATTGTAATACACTACGTGACAACAGGGCTGAGCAGAGGGAGCTGGGCTGTTGGCATGGACCCATGATTTTGAGGGGACTACTCCCCTCGTTAGAGCCAAATGGGGAAACCTTTTGTATAGAATTATAAATAAATTTTATGCTCCTCTGAATTGGAAGAATTCATATTGTTGCCTTAAATATTTTGGTAACGGGGAAACAGGCCTTTTTGTTGTTTTCGTTCTCTTCCGTTAATTGACATGAGCCAAGTACTCAAGAACAATGTAAAAACAATACCAAGATAAAAACAAACTGAACTTTTGCATTACGATATTTTTTTCTTTTTTAGCTGATAAGAACAGATATTACACATTGATCTTTTCTTTTTCTTTTCTTCTATTGTCAGACATGTTTAGGTCGGGACCACTGTTACTAAATTGTGTTGCGATCTTTTTCTTTCTTTTTACCACTCCCACCATGTAGCTGCTGGCCAGTCATGTGACCATGTAGCTTTCATTATGGCTGATAAAGGAAACAAAATTGAGTTACAAACTTTTGAGAGTTGCGGAAAGTCAGACATCATTAGTCATATAACGTTAAAAGAAGGAAAACGAACTTAAGTCAACTTTATTTGACGTAAAGTATGCAAAAAAAATAGGAAATTATTCTCAATGATCCATCTATCAAGAAAAGCTTGTTAAACCTTTGCAAGGGTACAAAATATTGTCACCAACTCAGGGTTAGTATAAATTTTTATATTATTTTATTTATTTTTAATCTTCTATATTTTTTTAGTTAGAATCTACTATACCCATAGCTATTTTGTCATTCCCTTCAATATAACTGATATAGAATTATAGATAAACCGATGCTATATCTTCTATTTTGATATCATGAGAAATATTGTCTTCAAATAGTTAGCCGCCTCTAAGGCATGTCTCCTGTTTATGTCACAAACCTTTGTGGTAATTCAGAGTTGCATCACTGGCCCCAGCAACTTCTTGTAAATCCGCCACCCTGTGAGAAAGACCGACAGTACAGGCTGCTGACAGGGGCCGGTCCTTGAACTATTACAGCAGTAGGACTGACGCAACATGGAGTGCCTGCCTGCCACCAAACTTGAACTGTTACCGAAGTAGAGGGATGCAATTGAACCGCACTCTCATTGGCTGGCACCATTGTGGCCTGCAGGTAAAAGACTTGGATCACGATGCCTGGGGCAGAGATCGGACAGTGATTTCGGCTGGACACTCACTTGCCAGATCGGATTTTTGCATCAGTTCTCAAAATCATCTGATTGGGTAAGTGAGCTGAAAATCTTTTGTTCTCTTGTCGGTTAACAGAAAGCCTTGAAAAAAATCTTACTTGAAAAGTTAAAAACATTTACTTTGGTGAAACAGCGTAATTTCAGTGTGTGTGTGTGTGTTGTAAGCAGTGAAGAATCGGATTAAACTCAGTGGTCGCATTTCAGTGTTCCCTATTATTTGGTGTCTTGTGTAAATTAGTGTTTATCTTTATTTTTCTCAAGTTTATTGCAAGAATGGATAAGTGGTTAAAAATAGGTTCACTAAAAATGCATGTTGCTGAAATGGAAAAACAAAAGGAAGGGTATGCTGCAGTCGAATCAGACAATCAAAGGAGAATTGAAAATCCTTTAACAATTTCGTGATTAACAAGACGATGAAAAGTAGGGAGAAAGTATGATTCTGACTAACAGTTTGGATTTACGTGGAATGGTGACAAAGGAGATCCACCTCCTTGGTGCATTATTTGCTGTGAAATTCAAGTGATTCATGCAAATTCTCCTTCATTAGACATTATGGCCAAAAGTGTATATATATATATGTCACCTTTTCCACAATGAAACCCCCCTTAAATCGGTATTTAGCAATTTTTTCACCCTTTCAGATTAATCATGTCAGAGAAAAAGATGTTTGAAAGTGGAGCAAGCAAAAGAAGAAGACAACAAGAGAAGATGCAGAAACATGAAGAACTACTCAGTAAATGTCCAAAATTATTTGATTTTGGGTTCAAGCACAAAGCTGCAGTAGAACAGCAAACAGAGCAGAAAACAAATGCATAAATCCAATGATTATGATGGCAACATGAAAGAGACTTTTGTTTACTGAACCATACAAAACTTTGCTAGATAGAATTTCATCATTACTGATTATTTTTAAATCTTAGCTGATGAAATACAGCATGAAAAGTATGTATAGACTATATGACAAACATATCTGTACATTTTAACAAAAGCTGTCAAAGACAGAACTGCTATAATTTTAGATATAGGGATATTTTCCCACAGAAGGATGTTCTGCTACAAAACAAAACACTCTTAGTAGCTACAGATAGTTGTAACAGATTTCAATTTGAGATTATGTATTGTTATCAAAAGCATTTATCAAAGCAGCGGCCATACTAGGCTCCACTACTATGTAACTATACAATGCTTTCATGTGTGCACATTAGTACAGTGATCATAAGCATTTTTGCTGGACACCACAACTGCCATAGCATTGGTTACTTACTGGGCTCAGCTCCTGATGGTTCAGCATATTGTGGTGAAGTGGCATGAAATATTATTTCTTTACCCCTGTACCAAATTATTATTAAAAAAAAAAATTATTCTGGTATACAAAATATATTTTTTCTAAAGTTCAAACTATAATTTTGGTAGAAATGGGAATAAAACTACATTCAGAAATTATTTTTCACAAGGAGTTTGCAGATAAATAATTTATTTTAGTTGCCATATGTTGTATAGTTACATACCAATAATAATAAGAAAACAAAACAGGAAATGAAGACATGCTTAATTTTGTTAGAAAGAGGTTAAAGAATCTAATTTAGATATTTTTCACAATGTTTAACAGTCATCTATAAAAAATACAGTATATAAAATTCTTATACAGTGAATAAAATAAAAATTTTACATTTGACAGTATGATGATATTTTCCTAAACCAACAAAGTTTAGATCATGAAGACTTGTGACATTTTTACTTACAATAAGAAGCCTATTTTATAGACAATAATCAAACTTATCCACTTTTTAGATTAGATCTACCTGAAATATAAATTGCTCGTATCTCAAGAAGGTATTTGTACATTCAGACACAAAAAATTGTTTTCAGTACTAACTAGGTCTTGCCTAGAAGATATCTCTCAGGCATAATGGCCACTAGCTTAGCATATACACCAGGTTCAAAACTGTCCAAGACACTTCTGATCAGTTTTCAATTTCGTTACATAGTTACTTTGATAATAGCATTGAATTTCCTCTCAAGGATTCTCAGAGCTTTAAGGAGGACACTGGGAGACATTTCCCTTTTTCATGTCTAAGACTGGATTCACTCACTTTAACGTGTGCTTTGAATTACAATTATGTTATTTTGAAAGGTGGAACCCATTAGTTCTTTAGCAGAAGGCAACAATTTATTCATTAGAATTCCTTCATACATATCTAAAACTATATTTCTTTTCATGAAATTTGACTGCACCCTTAGCTGTCATGCATCCCCAGACTATTAAACATTGCTACCACCTTGCTTCACAGTAGGCTGCAAACACTTTGGATGATACTCTCTGGTGACTTGTGCCAAAGCAGATGTTTATCTGAGCTAAACATGTTGAATTTTAACTCCTCTGACCATAAAATTTTTTCCCAGAATTCAGCAGACCTATTTACATGCTTCTTGGAAAAGTTGAGATACTTTCTCCAGTTTACATACTGAACAAGAAAGGTTGCTTTTCTGGCCTTCCTATTTGATGACTTGATATCATGCAGTCTGCATTAATTTTAGTTTTCACCTTAAACCCCAGGCATTTTCCAAATCATAGCCAACATTGGAGTTGATAACTTTCACTTTTTCTTTACTAGTTGAGTTATATATCTGTTGGTGAAATATTTGTCTTCCTGAGGTACCTTTTACTCACAGCATTGACCATAAGGCCAGCTGTTATGTAGTTAATGTCAAATGCAGTGGAATTTTGTGAATAGTGAGACCTTTCTATTGACATTAAGTAATTTTACACCTTAGAGTAGATCAATAAATAACTTCCCAGTCTTGGCCATTTTTATAACTGAAGTAAATATGCATAGTGTCTGATCTGCAGACTACTTTAAACATCATCACTAATTAATCAAAAGAACAAGGAGCCAGTATATGGCTACCATCACCTGATTTTAAGGGAAAATCTTTAGTGTACAAAGACTTCTTTGAGACAACAATTGTTTATATTTCATGAAGATCTAGTCAAAAAGTGAATATGTCGAGTGGAGTCATAGTGATTAGATCATAATTCACAATTTTAATACCTTTTCTAGTTACAGTATTGCTACAGACTAATACCAAATCATTAACATATAGAGAGTAGCAATTTGCTAATACAATTGAGATAGAACAAGTTTTGTGAAAAACTAGTTAGATGATATTGCCTGCACTAAGTGATTCCATACTGTACTTGATTCCAAATCAGAAGAGTAACAAGGCAACCATATGAGCACTAGGGTGTTGCCTCATTTATTGATTTACACCAAATAAGATGGTGATAGCATTTAAAATGTCATCTCTGCACCTATGGGCATTATATCTAAGTAGCTGAGATACCTTTTAACTTATAACACTCAATTATAGCAATGTCACATTAATTGAAACATAAAGCAGATATGTTCCTCCACTAATTCAAAAATATTTTTATCCAAGACATATATTGTAACAATAGAATAAATTTATCTGATTGGCTAATGTGCTAGGTATATTATTTTAGCATAAGGAATATATACCAGAATAAAATTACCAGTAAAATAATCATTATATAACCATCTATAACCATCTTTATAAAAAATGATATTTGATACCAACATAACAAACCATTTTGTTTCACTAACAAACATTTCAGAATCATAATAAAAATCCACATAACTGCTGCCTGAATGCCAGTACACAGTACATTCATTTTGCTGAAATTTACTTGATAATACAGCTGTATCCTAAATAAAAAATGTTGTGATAAATTGTTTGACTTGTCTTTTGTCCCTACATCTTAATGTAGAGTGCATCCATTGATCATTTCTGACTACTTATGAATGCATAACTTTTAAAAAATGCAAACAACAATAAGCTAGTTAAAAAAACCCAAGAAAACGATGAGAATCAAGAATAGCATTAGAAATCAATAAATTATATTGGTTATATTTATTTAGCATTCTCACAGATTATTGAAAAAAAAAACAGCAAAAATTTTCACTTATATGTTAGCGCAGTAGGTTTCAGTAAAACTAGCAATTATTAAGCCATGATTTAACTTTCCCCACCTCTGTTTAAATTCCAAACTGATTTAGGGTAACAATGGAGTTGCTACTGTGGGCCTCTAAATGTAGGAAAGTTTCCCAGTCCTCAGTACCTTGCTAATCATCACAGATTACAAATGTTCCTTAACCTCTTGGTGTGATAACCCACATGGTGTGGAAGCCTATGCTGCCCTTGTGGAAAATTTTGAGAATGTTAGATGATCTATGAGGAGGAATACTCACCATCAGATACATCATCTGGTGAGGAAAGTGAAGAATACTGAGAGAGAGAGAGAGAGAGAGAGAGAGAGAGATGATTTGACTGACTCAGAGAGTGACCAACCATGAAGAGGGTGGTGGCCAGTGTGGGATACCATCACCAGTCATATACTCTCCACCCAAATTTGTCCTTTGTATGATCATGTGGTGATAGTTTTATACCAAAAACAAACAAACCAGACTCCAAGCCCACTCTTATCATGAGGTCAAGAAAGATCACTCAAGACTTGTCAGCATCACCCTCTACTACATCCCTGCACTTCACCAGGCCAAAACTAAGGTATTTTATGTTTTTTGGTATTTTAATTCTGTTTTTGTATATTTATCTTAATTTTGCATGCAAATCAATTATTTCATGAAGAAAAATGTTTTTCTTTTTTGTGCAACAGTGATGGGATTTTTGACCCTATACCACCAGTTAAGACTTCATTAATTCCATGAGTAATGCCATCTCTATACTATCAAATGGTATCTCAGACTGCTATGTCTTAATTTTCATTGGAATCTTTTAACAAGTATATAACAGTAGTGTTTTTCTTGTAAAGGAACAAACACCATTGCATACCAGTAGCATTTTGATTAGTACAAAGGTTCTGATAGACTCTAATAGCATCTGAGATTAGTACAAGGTTCAGGTAGATTCTAATGATATCTGAGACTACTTTCTATATGTCAAAATGTGCATAGCAAAAATATGATAAATCACAGTTCTACATTAATCAAATCTTGCATTGGCTAAAAGTTAGGTCTTTAAATGGCTACATGTGATTATAGCAATGAAACTATGCTATATTTCCTCAGATCTCTCTTTCTCTCTCTCTGTGTGTATGTGTATGTGCATGTAGCTGTATATTAGCAGAGAGTCATAATCCAGGCTGCTGTTGCTACTATCCATTTTATACTGAACCTAATAATTGCTAACAAAAACTTTAAGTGCTCAAAATTGTTTTGACTTAACTTCACAAGAAGTATTTTTTTTAAATCGAAGACGTAACATGATACAAAATGAAATAGAAAGAAATGTTGCTAAAGAAAACTGATTGATACAGATAAAAAGAAAAGTTTGAAAATTCATGGATAAAATTGACTTGACTTGGCTAAAATTTATAACAACATAACTTTTTATAAAACAGAATGGCTAAAACTAAAATTCAGTTGCAGAATTTCCAATCACTTTATTAGAAATAACAGAACTAATAAACCTATATATTATAAATCCTTTCTTGTTGCTATTATCATGGTTTTTTTCTCAAAAGACTTTTTTGGCATGTCATGGTAATTTACAATAGACATTTCTATTCTTTGGACTGTATGAGTGGCTGAGTTGGTATTAAACACAACCTATCAGTTGCTATGTTTTGCCATATTTCTTCTTAATGCTTTAGCTAACTAACTGCAGTATCAGAGTTTATTAAAATATTAAACTTAATTTGGAATTTAAGCATCTCATTAAGTTTTCACAAGTTGAAGAATATATTTTGATAACATACTGATGAGCTCTGTTCAATTAAGTTACTGCATTTATAGAAAAAAATTACTTCTTTTATGACATAGATACTAAAAAATAATTTAGAAATTCACATACATAGAGAAAGTCATGTTGAAAAAAACTCTATTAATCATTTGTGACAAGAAAAGAAAATGAAAACATGTAATTTTCTTAGGAAATAAGAAGTGAACTGGCATTTTAATATCTTTAGTTTATCATGAATGCTTTTGTGCTGACTGATGTTAAAGAGATTTCAAAAGAAGAGAGTTTCTATTTTCATCACATGATACTAATGAAGGAGTTGATATGGGTTGCTGGTAGTCAAGTGGTAAAATAATGGACTGCCACTGTTGAGGACCAAAAATTGTAATTCCAGTTTAGCGTACCACCCTGGTGTGGTTTCTTCTTGCTCTTCTTCACCAGCTGGCCATGGACTTTCTCTGCTTTTCTCCCACATTTAAAAATAAAGAGTTGTAATAGGTTTTTCTGGGTACATGGAGGTGCTGCTGCAGGTAACTCTTGACTGGTTTGCACCTTTACCACTGCTCAAAATCCCTCAAACCAGAAACATGCATGGTTAAGGCTGATACCTCACACCTCCCTTTCTAGTTTGCTGCTGTGAGATGCTTTCAAGTCCTTTAAGTCAGGATAAGACTTTGCCAAGTTGTTGATAAAATCATATTCTTATGCTGGTGTTAACCAATTCATATGTAAATAAGAGTTTAGATAAATGACATTTTTGCATGTTTAAAAAGTGATGAAATACTTTAATTGCAATTTATTTAAACACCCCAAACTCAAATACTCCCAAGCACAACAATTTCATTTTTTTCGTTAATATTTATTTCTTGTATTTCCAATATACTCCATATTTTCTTTTTAAATTAGCATAAATAAACAGATATATACAACTTATTTTAGACTTTCTAGCATTTTAGGTTATTATATTATTTATTTGTGGTAAATGAAACATTTTCTTGAAGGCCTAATACAAGCTGTCCTGATTTATTTAGCTATACATGCACACAATTTTTTTTTTTCAAAATTATTATTGTTTAGATTATATTCCTGTTGAGGTGTTTTGGAAAGAGAAGTTTTAACCAGTTAGTGAGCAGCCTGCAGTGGATTTTTCAGGGGACATCTCTCAATAGCTATGAATGGTAGAGAAACTGATGATTGCAATAAGTATTGATTTATTGTCATAGCCAATGGCACTGTCTACATGGCTGACATTTAGACCATTCTTACTAGTGACCAGTGATCTTAACGCTACTGTTTGCAATTATGGATACAGTCAATAATATTGACCAGTTTTAATGGAAATTCCATAAATGTTTTGAATGCATACCAGTGAAGAAAAGCTAGTAAATAAGAGAAATCACTTTGGTTTATAACTTAATAGTGCCTAGAAATCATGTCTCACAAGACAGCTTTATATGGTTCTATACAGAGCTTTTCCAAATTATCAGAAAAAAAAAACAATGTATATTTCTGACAAACAATGAAATGCTGATGTTAATATTATGAAGCAATTTTGGAGTCATCATAGATATGTTTACTTTTAACAAGAAAGAAAAAAGTAATATTTTCACACATAGCTGTGCAATTCATAACAATAACAGTAATGTAATGATAATAATGAATGGTGCAGTGATCCAATGGTAACCTAGTATAAAGCTGAGGGCCTGTGTTCAAATCCTGGTTGGGACCAGCTGGCCTTGCACACCCGCCTGGCATGATTTATTCTTGCTGTTCTTTACCAGCTAGCCATGTGGGTTTCCTTCCACATCTGAAAATTTTCTGCAGTAGCACTTGGTTTAGGAAACAAACCAGGCAGTCTGTGCCTATGTTGGCATGCAGGTTTTAAGAAGAAGAATGACAATAATAATAAATTATAAAGTAGATTTTTTCAAGTGTTTTTGACACTGACAATATTTGATAAGCTTACTGTATGTCTGAAAATAAACCAATAACATTTTCTCTTTCAAAGAAGTCTAAATCCCTTTATTAGCATCATGCTTTGAACTGCAACAACAGGGCATCAAAACTGAGTAAAATTGATGAAAGCATTCACTTTTCTTCACTTGAGATTATTATAGTGATTAAAATAAAAATAAAAAAGAAGTCCAGACCAATTTTATGTAAACTCAGTCAGTATTAAAGTTAAGATGGCAGCTTTTATTTTACCAAAAAAAAAAAGAAAAACAAGAAAATCTAAAGATGTTTTTCTCAAAAAAATTTCTTACCATAGTTTTGGTTTCCTTATTATTTTAGAATTAGTTTCTTTTCATTTCAGCTGTAATTATGACTTCATCAGTTAGGTGCAAGTATAAAAAATAGTAAAAATGTTTTCAAATAAAACACCACGTAGACTGCCATCCTTGTGTTAAAAGATCTTCTACATTTGCAAAAATAGAGAGCATACCAAACTTTCTTATTTCTTTTATTTTTTATTCATACATATTCATATCTTCATTTTTTAATCAAATGTGTATTAAAAATATTAATATTGATGTGTTATTTACAGAAAATAAAATTAGTTTGTGCAGCAGATGGCTGAGAGCACAGTGGATTGGCCTGATGCTGTAGCTAAAGACTGTGACTTGATTTGGCAAACCTCCCATTGCATGGTTTCTTCTCACTCTTCTGCAAAAGTCTGTCAGTGTAGGTTTCATTTGGATACTTTAATTTCCCACCACAGACAGGGGAGTTCCAGTAGGGTATTTCCACTAACCAATGTGGTAGTTCTGGAGGTCTGCCATATCTACTATCTACCTGGCCAAATCAAGATATGATTGGCAACCTTCATATTTGATGATGCCACATGAATAGAATAAGATAACAGAGAGTTAGTTTAGGCATTTCCCATCTCTTTATTAATAGTGAATGAACTAATTAAAGTGTGAATTGCTCGCTGTAATTTTAAAATCTTTAATTACATGCAGCAATATACTGAAAGGTTCCTCTGAATGAAAGTGCTTAAGATGTAATTTGTAAGCAATTCAGTCATTAGTTGACTGAGTAAATAAATAGCTTAACTACAATTGAATGTTTACATATGAAAACATGTTGCAGAAAAATATTTGACATATTGTCTTCTTCCCATGTGTTACTATAAACTGTAAACTACTCATGGATGTAACAATAACAAATAAAACACCAACTGTTTACATTGAGAATCAAGAATGGCAAACTAAGAGAATTGAATTGTATTTATAAAAAGCTGCTTAATTTTGTTTGCATGCTTTGAAGAAAGAGGGATGGGGAGACTTGATCAATTTTTAGAAAACTGTTCTCAGATCCCATAAAATGGTTTTAAACAAATAATTTAATTATTTAACACTACTAGAAATGTTCAAATAAAACCTATCCAGATACCAGTTACTGCAGTGCTATTTCAGATTTTGTGAGAATGTCCCTTGTAATTATGATGATAAAATAGAAGTCTTATACATCTGTATTTACCTAACCCATCACAATTTTCTTTTTTGTTTTTATAGACTTTACCTGTATCACAGGAATTTTCCATACTTCTATACAAACTTAAAAAATATTTTTGAAAATATTGACTGATTTTTGATGAAAGACATTAATTTCTTTTCTCTTTATTTTTACAGGAAGGATTCACTAAAGAGAAACTAAAAATTAAACATGATGAAAAGATTATGCACTTTAATAAGCTATTTTAAATTTTAGACTAATTATACTTAATATGGAATACTTAGTAATGTTTATTATATCACTAGGAGGTGTGATGATACATGTCTAGTTTAATACACTGTTGTTATCTTCCTTCATGCATATACCAGAGAACTAACCTATAAGTGCATTCAGGGCTGAGCAACTCTGATATTGGTGTGCATAGATCTGATCAGAATTTTTCTGTTTAAATGGCAGAATGCCAAAAAGCAACAACAAAACTGTTACCTGCAAGACATCAGCCCAAGACAATATCTGTGAATGTAGAATACAGAGCTGCCAGTGTAACAATCCAATGAGTCCCTATAAGTCAACTTGCTGCCTAAGGTCTGCTGTATTATTATTATTATTATTATAAAGTTGACAAAAAAAAAAAAATTTCACACACAAATGCTCCAAGCTCTGGATAATTTGAATCTCTTAATATGACCTCTCCTTCCCTGTATAAATCAAACTAATCCAACTGTTATAATTGCTTGAATATTTTAAAGACCTATAGTAAACTAAGGATTACAGAAGTTCATCTTGGGTCAACCACCCCCTGCTTTTTGCTTCAATCTAAAACTTTCTTGATACTTTTGATTTTATGTCTTCTTTCTTGAATAAAAAGTGTTTTTGCAATAGTTGGAAGCATTAAAATATACTGCTCCAGAAGCTACAATAAATCTGATTCTGTTTTAAAACCAATGATCTTTTTGTCATGAAAAAGTTTAGAAACAACTTGCATCAACATATTTTTATTTAAACTTTTCATAAGGCAGGTCAAACCTATATCAGTAGTTGATAGAAAAATATAGAAGAAAAATACTACAATATATTCCCTAGCTGATAATGAGCAATTTAACAACATTATATTCACTTATAGTTATGTTTATGCATAACAGCAATACAATTAGTTATATCCCCTACTATAACACAAAGCTTTGAACTATCAAAACAGAAGATGCTATTAATGAGTGATCAGTACTTGGCCAAACAAGATATTAAGCTTATGGTCATAAAATCGTGGCTTTGTACTAGAGCACAAAACGTGTAATGTACGCACTGCTCTGATAAATTATAAAGGCCACAAGAAGCTTGACAAATACAAAAAGCCTTTAAAAATCATCAGGAGACATCAACAGATAAAATAACAGTTTTAAGGCATAATGCTTGGAAATCAATCAAGCGTTAGTGACAGCTTTGGAATGGTGAGAGGGTTTTTTCACACCTGTTAAATGCTTGACTCACAAAGAATGAATACTTTTGAGATATCTGAGACAGCGCAAACCTCTTTCACACACTATACGCCTGTGCGCACATTTACACAGCAAGACAGGATCACTGGGTTGTGAAGAATATTAGCCTTGCTTTCAGATGCCTATAAATAAATGGATTTCCACAAAAGCGTCATACTGGTATCTATCTGACAAGGCACTTTCTAAACTTTTATTTATACGTTTTGATAAAATATGCTGTAAAATTTTGTTTTAAGACCAAAAAATGTAAATTTTTGTTCTTTTCTTTTTCAGATGTTCACTTTGTTGTAACAGTGATCAAAATAAAGTTTATGATAAAATCAGACATGTTTATGTTATATATAGACAGGGCACAAAGCAGTATAGTAAAATTTAAAGAAGGAAGATTTAGCCAAATAGTCTTATAAAGAAAGGACCCCAGGTTATCTATTACTTTTTATTTACAACAATTAATGCTATTTCTATTGAATGTCTTGATAGCTGCAGCCACCTGTTTGCAATGCTGCTGCTAAAGAAATTAGTATTGTTAGGGTTAGGGCTTAAAGTTTATCCTAAAACATAAAGCCACTCTGTATGGAAACTAAATGAAATACATTCTCAGAACCATATGTTGAAGACAACTTCCTGTATACTGATCTAATGTTAGTCAACGCCAATAACTCCTGAATATTAGTTTAAACATAGAGAACAAAACAAGTAGTAATGATAAAAAAAGAGAAAAAAATGCAAATATAATGTAAAATGTTGCCCAAGAGAACATTCCAGAAAGAATAGTAAGTATTTATAACAAAAAAAGAATTAGTTTGTAAAATCTTGAGTGTACTGCACTATGGAAAAATACTTGTATAATTCTTGATGTATAGAAATATTTATTGTTTTCATTTATAAGAGTTTCAATGCATTATTGGACATTTTGCATTAATATTTACCAAAAATTTTGAAAGGGATAGTTTACATGTATATCCTTACAACTCACAATAATGTTCAATGTCAATGAAGTAAATTAGTTATAGTAATTCTAATTTGTTTAATAAAGAGTAAAAAAAAATAACTACCAACAACTCCTTTCTCAAATCTGATTAACTCTCCATATACCACATCAGTTTTTATTTTATATACCACCTTGAGTGCATTAGCTCTCAAGCCTAGAAGCACAAGTTAGCAATTTTTGTTGAACTGGCTATATATTTAGTCAACATACTTGTAATGCAAAACACATGGGGTTAGAGCGATATGGATCTGTTGTTACAAAGAGTTATATTAAGAAGGAAGATACTGTAGCATAGCCCTTATGGCTGAACTTGTACTGTGTAATACAGCTTTGAATGGTAGTGAGGTACAAATGCACCCCCTGCTGGTAATATACAAAGAGTTAGAACTATGCTTTTACCTCAAGTTTTATTGAATAGAAAAAAAAAGACTAACCAACATGTTTTATCTCATTAGAAATAAATATTTTAATAGTATCTTTTCACAATAAAAACTTGTATAAATTATAGAAAAATCAGAGAGAACAAATATATACATAGTATGAGTGTATTCTGTGCAATCATAAAGTATCCTGTTGTAACAATACAAGAAATCTGTTGAAGAAGATACAATGCAGGAATACTTGGCCTGCTGCTATTGTGTAGAAATCTCAATGACCTTAATTCATATTGTACCTGGTTCTTAGGTTTCTTCTGATGTGCACTGAGGAATGACACCATTAATAATAAATGCTTAAAGAAGCATTTCCATGCCTTAGAACATATTCCAAATAAGGCTTGATTAAATACTTATACACTTATGCCAAATTAAATTTTATAGAACTATCATTTCTGTTATTTTATTTAAATCTAACTCTCTTTCTGTATTTATGCAGTCTATTAGATTATAAAACAACGTTTAACAAAAAATGTTATAGACATTCATTATTTAAAATCAAATGTAAAGAAATGGTAACATTTAAAATAAATTTTAGAGAACAATTTTTAAGCTATGAAATATCCACAATACTTTGATTAATTGAAAATTTTCCTAAATATATGTTAAAGAAAATTACCAGACAATTCATTTTCTTGCAATAATATTTAAATTTTTAAAATTAGATTCAATTTTATATTTAAACAACTAAAACTGACAGCAAAGTGAAATATCTGCATTATTTTTTAAAGAAAAAATACAAATGAAAGATAATAATACAATAAAATTGAGTAGGCTCACATACACAAAGAATACTGAAATATGTTTTACTTTGAACTGTAAATAAATGGGCATTCATAGTTATGAAACTTTCTGGAGAGTACACAAAACTCTATACTGGAGGAAGAAATATACCTTCTTCTAGAATTAAAAAAAAAAAATTCTGATGCTTTATTTACCAATTTTGTATACTTCTATATGTAAAATCAATGCATAGTAAAATAAAACAACAAAAAAGACATAGCTATGATCAAAAGTTTTGCATCACCCTAGAAAGTTAAAGAAATCTATCTTCAAATATGCTCATGTAGCGTGACACTACCAAGACTACTTTTAAACATCTGCTTTTAAAAACACAACTGAGTCATGCTTGTTGTCATGATTTATAAAGTCTTTTTGGAAATCATGCATTTGCATATTACATTTCAAATTGTCATATTTTCCAGTTTTGGACATTTTACTATTAAATATATACTTCAGTATGTTAACATAATATTATTACACAAATTCAGCAGATTTAATTCAATTTTATCAAAGAAAATTTAAAAATTCTAAGGTTATTAAAAACTTTTGAATGTGGCTATACATATTTGTAATATAGCAAATCAGACTCTTTTCATGCTTTCTAGCATATACTAATTTATTTTAAATGATCTGAATTTGCTGGCACTAAGAAAACTGATTTCAAATATCTATTAATGATGAATTTTTTCTTGAACTTCAAAGTAGATCAAATTTCAACAGTTCTCTTGCATACATTATATTTTAAAGGTATAAAATAATACTTTCACTCAAAACCTACAAATTTGCATTAAAACATTTGTGTATTGTCATTTTAAATTAATGATATGACAAACATGCAAATGTGTTGCTATCATAGAATACACAAAAAGTAAACTATTTATCATCCTTTATTTCATATCCTCTTTCTATTCCCATGAAAAATCACTGTCATTGCTACAATGACTTGTTGCCCATGCATTTAAAATATATTCTTTTATAATTCTAACAGTTATGAAAAATTAGCAGTGCTTTCAATATTATTAAGAAACACTTAAGAAATTAGTCTCTACCCATTTGAATCCTTTACTCTATTTGCTGGCTGCAAGTGATTTATTATTTTAAATAAAAAGCAAAGTCCAAAAATCAATCACTTAAACTCTACAATAAAAGAGCAAAAAGAAAAGAAAAATGAAAAACAACCAACCTGAATCTGGACTTATAACCCTGACATTTCACTTAATCTAATACAATTCCACTATCTTGGCATACACAATCATATTACACATCTTAAATACTTTGATTATAAAGACTTCATTTTAAAGCATAATAAATAACTTTTCTATTGGTATTTGAAATGTAGATTTTTCATTTTCTTTACAACTTTTACCCACCTGGCTAAACAGTTTTAAAAAAATACAACAAGATAAATAGTTTCAGTAAGAAGCACATTGTAGCAAACTAAATAAAATCAGGAAAAAAAAAGGTTCTTTCTAAGTGCACAAGTGTGCCCCCTTGGATGTCATATTTGAAACTAGTTACTTGCATTTCTATTCTATTATTTTCTATTAAAGTTGTAGAATGACAATTTGCATTTTACTATATGAAAGACTGTTCTAGTAATCCCAAAAGCTCATGCATTATACGAGAAGTGTATATACCTATTCTCATAGACGAACACAACATTACCATTTTGTGGTTGGTTTTAAACATTTAGTGTTTGCACATTACCTATAACATAATTTATCAAACAGCTTAACCCTAGGATGTCAGAGTAATATTCATTTAGTTAATAAACTTTTATAAATTTAAAGTGGCTGTGTATGCAATCTGAATATGTTACAAAAAGTGATGATTATGTATGAGTAGAGATTAAAATGTCATTCAATCTTCAAAAGCAGATCCAAGGCTAATTTTTTTGCTGTTGTACTTTTCTTTTGATTAAAACTTTTAGTGTGATACCTTACCAGCAAAGTTTTGAATTTTCTTTTCTTTCAATATTTTACATGATCTGTCATATTGTCTTGAAATGTCAGAAGTAATCGGCAATGATCAGAACCTAGCCATGAGTTTTCAAATCAGTGCATTGTGAGGTGGTTTTATAAATTACTGACAGATAAATATCAGATTCAGATTGCACACACAGCCTTTAAAGACAAAAAGACAGTTTATAATATTTCAAACAAAAAATGTTTCTTTCAAATATTGCTGTTTAAAACCAGCTAAAAAAAATAGTTATGAATGAAATAGATACATTTTTATTCATGCTCTACAAAACAAACAAACAAAAAAGAAATTAATTATTACAATTAATAATAAAACAATGAATGTTAATAATATTAACAAAATTAAATACTATTAAAGAATATTTTGCTGAAATTTATTTAGAAAATGGTACTAGCTCTACCAGTGGAGTTAGCAAGAAGACAGAAAGATAGATATAGTCTAGTGCAATCCATCAGAGCCCTTAACATATAATAACAAACCACATTACCAAAGTTATATAAACACTATTAACAAGAACATATACTGTCCTACCATAATAAATTTGGAAATCTGTTGTTATTTAAATATGTTAATTGTTGTGGAAAAATGGAAAATAAAGTCAGGCAATAAAGTGAAATTTTGTTAGAACTTAGTCCAGCAAGCTTTTGCAGCACAAAGAACTTCTACCCTGTTTGGCATTATATCAATGAGACTTTGCATTATGGTCTAGTCCAGGTTCCCCATATGAGGTGTAATCAAAAAGTATCTGACCTTGAATTTGTATGAACAAAATAATAATGCGTGAGCAAAATCCGCATGGGTATTAGGTGGCCGCGTCCTTCCTGTGCATGCACAAAAATTTTCGTGTCTGTAGGTTGCACTAGTCGCCCACAGTGACGTGTTGAGTACAGATGTGAAGAGTGTGCTGTGCGATTTTTCTTTTTGAGTCAAGATGATCGAGTACATTGAGCAAAGATACTGTATCAAATTCTGCCAAAAACTTGGTGATACGCAAGCCCAGACTACTGCGAAGATTCAGAAGGCCTTTGGAGATGATGCTATGGGAAAAACACAAATAAAGGAGTGGTACAACCGGTTCAAAGATGGCCACACCTCAGTGGACAGTGAGCCACGTTGTGGCAGACAATCGACTAGCAGAAACTACGAAATGATTGCAAAGGTTCGAGGAATAGTCTATGAAGACCGTCATGTGACTATTGAGGAGATTGTTGCCAAAGTTGGAATCAGCCATTAGTCAGTTCAGTCAATTATAACAGAAGATTTGTGCATGAGGAGGGTGTCGGCCGAATTCATACCAAAGTTGCTGTCTGACCAGCAGAAAGAAAACAGAAAGGAAATCTCCCAGGACATGCTGGAGTGTGCTAGCCAAGATCAAAACTTCATGAACACTATCATCACTGGCGATGAGACATGGGTGTACAGCTATGACCCTGAAACAAAATTGCAATCATCCCAATGGAAGCATCCATCCTCGCCAAGACCAAAGAAAGCAAGAAAGGTATGCAGCAATGTTAAACTGACGATGACCTGTTTTTTTTACTACAGAGGTATTGTGCACCATGAATATGCACTACAAGGTCAGACAATTAACAAAGAATACTACCTGGGGGTTCTTCGTGAAGCTGTGCAGCGAAAACGACCCAACCTGTGGGCAGCAAAGAACTGGCAACTCCACCACAACAACGCACCCGCTCATTCCGCCCATGTTGTCCAAGCATCATTCCTCACCAAGCATAACACACCACTTGTTCGTCAGGCTTCCTACTCCCCAGACTTTTCTCCATGTGACTTTTGGTTATTCCCAAAGCTAAAAAAAAACACTCAAAGGGAGAAGATTTGAGTCAACAAAGGACATTAAGGAAAATTCGACGGCACAGCTCTACAGCAACCCAAAAAGTGATTTCCAGAAATGTTTCCAGCAGTGGCAGGAACACTGGCAGAAGTGTGTAGACTCCCAAGGCGGATACTTTGAAGGAAACTAAATCAAAATGGTGAGTTTTTTGATATTACTTGTTTTTTTTGGCCAAAGGTTGGATACTTTTTGACTACACCTGGTATTTATAAAATTCTTTAATTATATCATATTGACAGGAGGTAGGCAGGTTATGTTTAGCTGACAATCCAGGTGTTCAATTTGACTAATTTAAAGGCATTTGGGTACTCAGGTAAAAGTTGAATATTTTGATTTATTTCTTTTTCATACTGTAGTCATGCAAGAGATGTAGTATGTAGTGCTATTCTTCTGAATAGTATGGGCATCAAATCACAGTATGACTTGTTCATACAATGGTAGGAGTTGTATCTTTAAAATGGCAGTGTATCCAGCAGAACTGATATGTTTTTCAGAAACATTAATTCTGTCTTTCCACCATGCCAGATGTCAGTCCATATCATCCTCTTTTGTTGAAAACAATTGGGTTGAAGGTATATCTGCTGGATATTCTTCAAGCCTGGGTACAACTTCCACATGTGAATTCCTGAAATCTATATTCACTGGAGAAAAGTAGGATCTTGCCAGATGTGTCCTTTGACCAAAATTTTTTAAAGTTTCTTCATTCCTAATAGACAGTAAAGTGTTTTTATATACTAAACACATTATAATAGCCAATGGAGATAATAAATTGGATCATTCTTTGGTCCATTTCTATTGTATGAGCAATGTCAGCAAAGGATTTTTGATAAAGAGTATGGACATAGTAAGTAATGGCACTCTGTTGTGGTGGTGTCAGCATTGCAGACCCTCCAGATTGCTCTGCTGTAGCAATTACATTTACCACAGTAAACTGTGGTAATTTTGGTCATAGATTCATGGCCTATAATACAACTTTAGATAAACAGAGAAATAGAATGGGATCTGCCTGTTTCAAAATTGTGGTAGTGCATACTAATTAACTTTCTATCTAGACATCCAACATATACATAATCTCACCTGAAATATGCAAATTTTAGTCAAATACTTTATTTATGGGTGTGGCCAAATTAATATGGCAGGGAACTTTAATATTAGATTATAAATGATAAAAATATTTCAATTAAATTCTGATTATTTTCTAAGTGATGAATTTTATATTTTCCTTTGCTAAACTCCTCTATGTATCTATAAAGAGATTTTTTTTCTCATCAAAGCAAAATTACTGCAGTTAGTATATTTATATTTAGTTACAGCAAAAAATCTATTCAAAAGTAGTGCATAAATTTTGAAACCATTTCTTATTTAAACTTTCTTTTACAAACAGATTCATTCATTAAATATTCATGACTGTTATGTAAATGTAATTCAATGTTGAGACTACAAAATTCTTTGACTAGTCAGACATTTTCATGCAAATAAATTTCTTTTCACTATTTCTATTTGAGTGAAAACTGTTTACCTGTTCAATTTTCGATATGTAACCACTAAGATCATCTTCTGTCTTTATAGTGTTGTGTAATTTTTACAGCATGCTGATCATATGCACCAGTTACTTGCTAAACTCACTCCTATAAATGACCAATCACAAACAATGACATGTTGAATAATGTTTTGATTTTTTTTTTAAAAAGTGAAAAGAATTCATAAAAGTTTATTACAACCAGAATATTATACAGTTAGAAAAGTATGGTATAAGTTGGATAACTCAATCTTTTTAAGAACTAAAAATAAATTATGACCCTTTGACAGTAGATGTACTATTGTGCATTTACCACAAGTTTAATAAATATGTTCATATAAAAATAGCCATCCTGAATATACTTATAAATCTTGCTTGCAAACCCAATATTCTGTGAAGCTGGATTCAAGAAACACCTGTGTCTACTTAATTATTAATAAAATATTTTATTTTTAAAATACATAACTCTGATTTTAATGCTATTTGTAATATAAATTTGTACAGAGATTCAAGCTAGTGGCTAAATCAAAACATCTTTTCTGAAAAGCAATCAAATGTGTCCAAAATAATACAAGTTACTTTTGACAAGCTACATATTACTCTAAGTTGATACAGTTTGGGTGTTTACAGTGTAGATCTTGTCTTTTGTAGATAAGACAGTCTAGTTGATACCAGCAAATGAAATACAGTTGTACAACTAACAGGTGAGGCTAAAAGAGCCTGGCTACAATGCAAACCTATTTACAGTTATGTAGATAGGACTGGCCTTAGGCAATGGTAAGTTTGAAATTCACTGAGGCTGGTAGATGATGTGAAGCCACCAATAAAAACTTTTTTTTCACATTTATCTGATAACAAATAATTATAAAAATTACCAAGTCTAATGTGGCTGGAACACATTATAAATGTTTTGACAAGTGTTTCAAAATAATTAACATGAAAATCTAAATAATAACATTAAGGTTGTGATGACTTTTCATTTTAAATACTAAAGAAATAACAGAAATGTAATTTTATAAATACATTTTTGACTTGTGTAATGTAGTAAAAACATTCTTAACATGTTTAAGTTTTTTTTTGTTGTAAATTTTTGTTTATAAAACTAACAAGGAAAGATTTTTTAAAGATGTATTTTTTAATTAAGTAAGCACTCTCATAGATTTCTAGTTTATACTACTTCTAAAGCATCCTTGACAAATGAGTCCTAGGGAAAACAAAATAAACTGAAAAGTCTGTGTATATAACATAATTATGAGTATTTTTATGTACAGTAACTAGTAACTTAAAACTAATCAAATTTGGTATTTTTTAAATTGTTTTTTTAATTTTTTTGTAAATTAATTTAATTTTAACTGCATACAATACTTTGGTTTAAAGATATTCTCAAAACAAAAAAAAAAGCAAGACTAACAAAAAAATCTTTTAGTTCAAATAATCTTTATTAG
The DNA here is from genome assembly GCA_018389105.1 of Nautilus pompilius. Lineage (NCBI taxonomy): Eukaryota > Metazoa > Mollusca > Cephalopoda > Nautilida > Nautilidae > Nautilus > Nautilus pompilius. Next base: position 723,408 of record JACATO010000340.1, read on the forward strand.
TTTCTTTTGGCACTATAGCTGAAAAATGCCTTCAGCATGTACACATACATCCACCCATACATATGTATTCTGAAATGCAGTTAATTCTTTTTAAAACATATATACAACTCCTTTCCCAAAAATACTAATCAACTCTATTTCTAAAAGGATTTACAATCACTGCAAAGCAATCCAGGTGAATACATGATTCGTAAAAATACATTTCTAAAAGTCTATTCTAAAATACTTTATATATTACTTATACATGACCTATGGTAAATATTTGGTATTCCATTAATGTATTAAAAAAAAAAAGAAAGACATTTTTAAAAAAGTCTAAATCTACATTTCTAAAAACCAAAATGTCTATAGACTAAACTAGGCAGCCAAAGACTCTTTTTTTCTTTTTCGTAATTAAGACCACAAATAAAACATTATCACATAAACCATACGAAGTCTGTCCAAAAAGAAACCGAACTTTTAAAACAGTGCACCAACCAGCTGGCGCAGCATGCTCGCAACTGCAGTGCTGTGTATTGGTGACCTTGACCTTCAGTCTAATAATAGCCGCATCAAGCCATGTCAGTTAGTCATCGATCTACGTGCGGTAGAGTAAATGTATGTTTAGTGCACTTGGCGATTTTTCGCAAGTTGAATAATGAAGGATCTTGAAGAGCAACGTGTTTGTGTGAAATTCTGTTTCAAATTGGGAAAAATGTTTATGGAGACTTTTCTAATGCTGCAACAGGCCTATGGGGAGGATTGTTTGAGCCGTACGCAATGTCATGAGTGGTACCAGTGTTTCAAATCGGGAAGAACATCCACCGAAGACAATTCCAAATCTGGATGATCTTCCACAACAACAGACGATGATCGCATTGAGAAAGTGTATGCTGTGATCTGTGGAAATCGTCACCTGTCTGTCTGTGAAGTTTCCGAAGAAGTAGGCATCTGTAAAAGTTTGTGCCACATGATTTTAAAAGAAAAATTGAACATGCATCGTGTAGCCGCAAATTTGTGTTGTGTCTGCTGACAGATGAACAAAAATAGAACCAAGTCATAGTCAGTCAGGAGCTCTTTGATAGATCAAATGCCTCTGACTGTTGAAAGCTATGACAACTAAATGCTTTTGGTCCCTTATTTTTGTTATTTTAATAGTGCCATTATGAATGGTTTCTTATGCTTGCTTATTGCTTAATGTTTTCATAAAGTTTCAATATTATTATCATGATCCTCCCAAGAGATGGCAATTCAACTTTAGAAACTGTATTGATGGTTTAATGTTTTTTAAAAGTATTTCAGCGGTGCTGCTTCCTTAAGCAGATTTGTCCTTCTGTTTTGGGTGTATGCAGACTTTCTCTGAAAATGGTACTCAAAAGTTTCAGCTATGTTGCAATTAAGGCATATCTTTGAAGTAGCCACTGCTATTTTATAAGAATGTGGACATTTAGGAAGGAATAACCTGTATATAGTCTGCTAAATTTTTGAAAATCTCTATGCATATAGTTTGATTTGAAGGGATTAGAATCAACCAATGTACTATTTTCAGATTAAACTCTACATAGCTTATTAATTTTTCAATATGCTTTCATGCTTGAAATGTCAATGCCAGCTTGATTGACATAACTTAGTGGCAGCTTTGGCAATTCTGTCAACTTTTTCATTGCCTGGTAGGCCAACATGTCCTACTGGTACCCAATGCAATATAAATATGAAAACTCTCTCACACAGCTCAATAAGCACATTATGTATTAATTGCTCTTGTTACTTCAGACCAGTTTTTATAAACTTACTATCAGTGAAGTTATTTATATGCAACAGTACCTAAAGTGAAAGCAGGTTTTCTAAGCCTTTTACAAATGCAATATCAGTATGTTCAAAGATAAGATCTTGCTCTTGGAGAAATTAAATTTCATTTGCCATTTGATAACCCAATCTACTAAATAGTAGATTGTTACATGATAAAGTAGGTTTGAAAGCAAAGCAACAAGATACAAAAAGCCAGGTATGTAAAAGTGTGATAACTGCAGCAACTCTCACATGCTCAGATAAATACAAAGCATGAAGCATATGAAGGTGAAAACAATAAATGGTAGCTAAATTTGGACAGGATGTGACAAGTGTCAAATGTAATTAGCATGTGATAAAGTGAAAAAGAGAATACATGCAGAAAACAAAGCAAAGACACCAATATAATAAGAAAATGTGCCATGAACAGATACATCATCATTGGAAGATTAATCAAATGGTAATAAAAGAATGTGCTGAATATCATTCTTTAGGAAGAATACTTGGATTGAATTTCATAATTGTAGGCCATGAGCAACAGTAAGCTTTGAACAGTCATTGTAGGGATTTCTTTGGCCAGATTAAAAACTGGCTTGTGACCTGAGACTAACTCAGTATCACCAATACAGGTACTAAAGAGATTTAATTCTGCAGACATTAGAAATATCTTTCTCAAATTGTAATCTTTCTCTACTGGTCTCAGATTTAGATACATGGGCTATTGATCTGTGCTGTTTATGAAGGATCTGGATTGTGATAAAGCAAACACAATGTGAATGTTAAATGCTTTGGCTTCTCTATCCAGTTCCACTTGACATGGTTGAGAGACAACCAAAGATCCAAGAACCACCAAAGGAACTTGTCATATTAATTAACTTTACCCAGGAAAGATTCTACTTCTAAGGTTACTGGAAGAGTGAATCATTTTGATGACTCTACATTATCATGTGAAGACTTTATCAAGTTGAAGCTATCCCAGATAGAAGATATTTTCCTGGATGAATGTATGCTAACCCTTGTGAATTCATGCTTAAATGTGTATTCCAGAACTAATTACAGATCCTTCATGTTTTTACTGAAGATAGAATCAATAGTCTTCTGGAATATAGCTGGAGCCAAGGCAAAAGGGAATGGCACTATTCGCTGCAACTGGTTGGCCATTTAGACATGGGCCAGTTTGCTGTGAGATTTTTGATCAGGATGTGATGGCGTGAGGACTTAGAGCTAAAGACAATGGACAATGGGAAGTAAATTAAGTGTGAGAGAGAATAAAGAAGCAATAAAAATTAGCCAGTTTATAGTGTCTTTTACAATGGGGACACTAAGATTTTTGGGCACCAATGGAGTCTATTTATATCAAAGGAATTGAAAATCTGGTATGTTGGTATTTTGACCAATGCTACCATTATTCACAACTCTATGTCATACTTGCAGAAAGATTTGGTGATGTTCATCAAGCAAAGGAATACATATGAAAAACTCTTCCAACTTATTAAACAAACTGAATCTGAATTTTCCTCAGAATCTGTTTCATATGATTTTTGCAAAATGTAGCATTTACTGCAATAAAGAATACTTTTCCTGATGTGTGTGTGAACATGTTTTTTCGACTTAATCAAAATTTGAAATAACATATATGTGAATTGCATCTGTTCCATAGATATAATAACAATGCTAGTTTTGCATTGAGTGTAAAAATGATTACTGTGATTGCATTTGTACCTAATGCAGAGTTGATGAGGCCACAGACAGATTGGTGAAAGGACTGCAGCCACTGCTTGCTTGATTTTAAGATTATTATATAGGCCACTAAACACACTGAGGAAATGGAAGGTCCGGAAATGTCTCCTACAGAAATGTGATCATTGTACAATAGGGTCCTCAACAAAGAAAACAAGACCAAGAACCATGCAGATGCTATGCATAAAAAAATAAAGACTGAATTGGGAACAATACACCCAACAATATGGAAAGTCATAGATGGTCTCCATAAAGTGCATCATGGGCATGATGTATATTACAAACAATTAGTAGCAGGTCACAATCCATCACAAGAATTTTAAAATAATGTGACACAGATGAGTGTATATTCAAAATTACTACAGATCATAATAGCAGGGACATCATAACATATCTTCAAGGATTAGCAAATAACTACAATATGGAGTAACATTTGTGACTTAAATTTATTATATTAAATGATTATATTGACATAAATTTGTGTAAAATTTATTTTACAATAAAATAAATCTGTCACTTTAAAATTCATTTTATTTATTTAAATTAAAATATACATCTACTATTTTTAAGTGATCCCAGAAGTGCCTCTAGACACTGGCAACTACAAGTATTGTGCATAGTAACCCTCAGAGCAAACTAGTCTATGGCTAAACGGCTCATGGTGAATTGTCTTTTTGGTGAACTGATTGAAACAAATCAGCTGCGAAAACTGGCCATGGCAAATAGTCTAGACCCAAAGAAAACACTAGCCATCAGATCCAACTCATCTTATCTGCAGATAGGCATCCACAAAGTTGAACTTATTTATGTTTTCCCCAAACTTAGCATAGTGAACAACAGTTCTTTACAGTGAATGGGGTGCTGATCAATGTACAGCTGTGAGTTAACTGTCATCTTAAAATCACTGCATACATAGTAATCCATCTGGTTTCTAGATTACCACAAAGGGAGTGGTCAATTTCAGTTATCCAATGTGACACAGATTCCAGATTCGATGAAATGATCCTAATCTTGTTGACTGCTTGCTCTCATGAAAAATAGGAAAGATCTGGACTTACAGATCTTTGGCTTGGCATCATTTAATTACAGGTGCATCTTGACCTTGGTGCAATAGCCTAAACTGAGTTCAAAGACTGACTTCAAGAGTTGTGAACAGTGAAAATGAGCATTCTGTAAAAGTAGATAATTTAGCAACTGAAGAAAGCTGATATGTGACTTGAGTAATACAGAGAAGAAATTGGAGACTTCTGCAAAAGTAGATGATAATCCCATTTGACAGGAATGGATTTCATGCTTACCAGCTGCTCAGATCAATGACTGAGACTATTACATCAAAATATAACTGAAACTAAGCATGCCATCCTTTGATAGTAAAAGAAAGTAGAAGGAATCCTGGTAAATGCTGGACAAATTTGAGTCTCCAGTTGTCCAAAGTTGAACACAGCCATGAGTTGTGCTTTGAGTGTCGCATTTCTTCCTATACCAGCAGTTAAAGCATTTTGCATTACAAAGCTTGCAGTTCTCAAATGGTAGTTAGAAATTTGCAAAATTGATAGGAAGCAAGAAAATACTGGTCTGAAGATAATAATTTTTTCTGAAATCAATGCAAGGTAACTTTCCATATAGAAAAAACTTATGTCATCATTAGTACTTGAAACTATTGTAAATAAGATAAGCTGCTCCATTGTTTGGAATAGTTTGGTTGTCACCTATAGGGATGATTTGTTCTTGAGACTGTGCTACCAAATAGCCACCTTTCACGTTCCCATGACAACTCAGTAATGAAGGATGTATTCCAGCCAAAAGCACAAGAAGGTGAGAACAGTAAAAGGTAACAAACTAATGAAACAATATGACAAACGTCAAATCTAATTAGCATATAGTAAGACATGGAAGAGAATGCATGAAGAATAAAAGGCACAGATACCAATGCAATGCAAAAACACTATGTATAGACACACCAGTTTTATACCAAATACTCATTTGTAATACAGGCTAAGTCAACCTGAGAGTGGCGAATGCACATAAGAATTAAATCCACACCAACAGTATCAGAGGCAAGCACCGAACCCATCACCATGTCACTCCTGATTTTTCTTATGCTGTATTAAAATATCAAAATTTTGTAATATTTTAAAAGATGCTATAGAGATGCAAATGTTAATTTTATCCAACCTCTTCAGATGCTCATCATAGTTAGTGTCTTTTGTTTTCATCCTGTATGCTACCATTTAGATAGTCATTTGTTCTGCAAAGATATTTTATACACAGATAAATGGCACAGTAAACTATAAAGATGGCAATTAAATGTTATGAAATATCTTTATTAAACATGTCAAAAGGATAGGAGCTAAAGTAAAATCAACCTAATCTCAAATACTGTCAGTTTTAAAGTTTGTTGCTAAGATAGAATAATCAAAGCCAGAAAATTACTGTCAAGGACAATATTAGCTATGACAACCAACATTAATATGCATAGTGTGACACTGTTTTTTTGTTTTTTTTTTTTGTCTGAAACCCCAGAGAGAGGTTTTCGTATGCAGAGCAAAGCATTCATTTGCATCTGTTAACATTGTAAAACAATAGCAAACTTGCTACTGTTCATATGTGCAGGAATTGATTTTCTACTTGCATATAAATAAACTTTTGCTTACAAGAACACTGCTAGAGAATCTCACTGACAAATTATGGAGAATAAAATATTCCAGTACTAGGATTAAATGAAGTACAAAGAAATCAGTATATTGAAAAGACAATGTAATTGCCCTATTATACAGAGCATTGCCATTGAAACAGGGCAGCTGTACAGGTGCATCTCAAAAAATTAGAATATCGTGGAAGAGTTAATTTTTTTCCGTAATTTAATTCAAACAGTGAAACTTTCATATATTTTAGATTCATTACACATAAAGTGAAATATTTCAAGCCTTTTTTTGTTTTAATTTTGATGAATACAGCTTACAGCTCATGAAAATCAAAAATCCACTATTTCAAAATATTAGAATATTTCATAAGATCAATAAAAAAAAAGGATTTATAATATAGAAATGTCGAACTTCTGAAAAGTATGTTCATTTATGCACTCAATACTTGGCTCCTTTTGCACGAATCACTGTATCAATGCGGCATGGCATGGAGGCGATCAGCCTGTGGCACTGCTGAGGTGTTATGGAAGCCCAGGTTGCTTTGATAGTGGTCTTCAGCTCTGGTCTGATGTCTCTCATCTTCCTCTTGACAATACCCCATAGAGAATCTATGGAGTTCAGGTCAGGCAAGTTGGCTGGCCAATCAAGCACAGTAATACCATGGTCAGCAAACCAGTTACTAGTAGTTTTGGCACTGGGCAGGTGCCAAGTCCTGCTGGAAAAGGAAATCAGCATCTCCATAAAGCTTTTCAGCAGATGGAAGCATGAAGTGCCATAAAATCTCCTGGTAGACGGCTGCATTGACATTGGACTTGATAAAACACAGTGGACCAACACCAGCAGATGACATGGCACCCCAAGTCATCACTGACTGTGGAAACTTCACACTGGACTTCAGGCAACTTGGATTCTGTGCCTCTCCACTCTTCCTCCAGACTGTTGGACCTTGATTTCCAAATGAAATGCAAAATTTACTTTCATCGGAAAAGAGGACTTTGGACCACTGAGCAAGGGTGCAGTTTTTTTTTCTCCTTAGCCCAGGTAAGACGCTTCTGATGTTGTCAGGAGTGGCTTGACACTAGGAATGCAACACTTGTAGCCAATTTCCTGGACATGTCTGTGCATGGTGGCGCTTGATGCACTGACTCCAGCCTCAGTCCACTCCTTGTGAAGCTCCCCCAAGTTCTTGAATTGGCTTTGCTTGGCAATCCTCTCAAGGCTGCGGTCATCCCTCTTGCTTGTGCACCTTTTCCTACCACATTTTTCCTTTCCAGTCAACTTTCCATGAATATGCTTTGATATAGCACTCTGTGAACAGCCAGCCCTTTCAGCAATGAACTTCTGTGGCTTACCCTCCTTGTGGAGGGTGTCAATGAGTGTCTTCTGGACAACTATCAAATCAGCAGTCTTCCCCATTATTGTGGTTGTGTGTACTGAACCAGACTGTGAGATTCATGGTATTTATACTGCATAAATAGTGATTTACTCAAACTTGAAATGGAATATTCTAATATTTTGGGATACGTTTTTCCTATTTTTTTTAGCTGTAGGCTATAATTATCAAAATTAAAATTAAAAAATGCTTGAAACATTTTAGTTTACATGTAATGAGTCTAGAATATATACAATTTTCACTTTCTGAAATAACTGACAAAAAATATTGAATTCTTCCACAATATTCTAATTTTTTGAGATGCACCTGTATGTTCAGAATAATTATATAGTACATAGTTTATAAAAATCTTTAGAAGATCAAACATGAATTATCTTGTAAATGAAGATATTTCTGCAATTGGATCACAACTGATGAGTAAGTGGTAATTTGATAAAGCAGTTTTATCATATTTTTGATATTTGTAAATAGTGGCAACAAGATCCATAATTAAAACTTGTTAAACCCATGAATGTATTAATCAAAGGAGGAAAAATAAGCAGGAAAATAATGATCAACTCAAAATATAGCAAGAATAACTTTGCAAATAGTTTTTAGAATTTTATGACTAGGAAATATATCTCTGAACACGGAAATCTATCTTATGAATATTTGATTCTTATGCAAAAAAATATAAATATATATACAGAAGATATACAAAATACCCAAGAGGAGACTAACACAAACTAATTTCTACATAGCATTTAGTTTATAGTATCATAAATAGGATTATTAAAAATGTAAACAATTCATGAAAAGCTTTGCAAAGTAAAGTTTCATATCACTTAGTAGTTGTAATACAATTTCTTAGTTGAACTCAAAACAGGCAAAAAGGATTAATGGAAAATTAGAGATTATTCAAATTATTTTTCTTGTTTAACATCCTGTAATATGATATCTCAAAGGTCTGACTGGATTCAGTGATTTCTCCATAAAAATGAAAACATCAACAATAATATGCATGCATATATAAATAAAATTATAACTAATCTTAAGAAGAAAATGAATTGAATAATACTTGGAGGTGGGGATGTTATAGGTGGCATGATGAATCAATAATAACAAAAGTAAAATTTGAATATCTAACCTATGTATAGCAGCCAATAAATCTAGTTTTGGTTTTACATTAACTAGATGTTATACCACATTGCCATAAAGTTATTTTCTGTAGTTTGTTATAACTCCCAAACTATCATACACTTGTTAATGAAAGCAAGTGTGCATACATAACCCAGAGCCACTTACACTCTAATGTCACCAAAATGATCATGTCAATTTTAAAAATAAGTTTCTCCTAAATTGATGTATAACTGTAATACAAACAGAGTCACCATCACCAATTTACTAAAGCAAAATTTTCTTCACATTTTGCTGAATTGATTTAACTTGCTAACTAAGTCTTCACTATGTTTGCTGTCACTCTCAATAACAGTTTCCCTAATATAGTTATGTGCAACAAATTAATGTAAATGGCAGCTTAAGATTGAACTCCACAGATGTGAGATCTGGTAACTGCAATGGCCAACCATGTGATGATCTGTTCATTGAAGGCATTGTGTAGCTGGTTCTTCATAGTGTTCATGGCATGTGGTGGTGCACCTTCTTGCGTAAACAATGTATGCTGCCAAATGACTTGTGCAAGATGGGTACACAATGTTAGCTAACATGTGATACCCCAGTCACTAACAACCCATAAATCATGATCTGTAGGCTCCTCAAAAATGCAAGGCCCATTGATGACACTGCTGGTAAATCCAACCCAATAATAAGCAACTCTATGGTAATCTCAAGGATTCTTGTAAGAAAATTCAGAAATGCAAGAGAGATAAAAATGCCCACTTCATACATTTGGGATTCAAGAACTGCTATCCTGCTGTGGCTCAAAAACTGTAGCCAATAAGTCATAGACAAGCCAAAGAGAAAACAACAATGTACTACTTTTACAAATGGCTTTCTTCAGGCAAGTGTCAAATGATCTGATGTAGACATGAAGTGACATCTCCAGAGATGAGACCAGCAGCAAGTGAAAGATGAAGACTAAGAAATATGGTATTGATTGAGTTTTTTCTGTTCTTGCAGAATTTTAGAACACAATATTTTTTAACTGCATGTTAGGAAAAGCCCTGAGTCACCTGAAATATATATTTTTGATCATAGTATGATGTATCTGTTACAAACTAGAAATGAAAAAAATGCTGTTTTGTAAAAATATTCCATATCTTGCTTCCAATAAGAAATTAGTCAGCCTTAGTCAATAATTTAAAGACCTATTTGTAAGCTTCACACCATGGTTCATGCTGATCCGTGAGCTAATTAGTCCATATTAAAGTGCTGTCAGCAAACCATGAAATTAACTTATTTTTGCTTCATGCTCTAGAATGTTGTTTAGAATATGGATCATAATGGAAGAATTTTAAATGTTATTAAAAAATTATTTCACCGAATTCTGGAAATGTTGGAATACCCGAACAGTGTGGATCCATGCTGTGTGTAACTGTTTAGATAGGGACAAGAAAGAATAAGAAAACAGCAGTAACACAAATTCAACATAACTTTTGCTTTTTTTTTTATAATAAGCATGAAAACAACTGAATCTTGGAAATTGTTTCATCACTTTATTTTTCAAAATAAAATTTAAGTTTACTGATAGTAATTGCTTCTTTGATTAAAAATGAGTATCAGTTAAACATGAAGTATCTCTGATCACTACATTATGCTAATCTATTAGTTAATGTTTAAATACTATCTTCTTGTATTGTAAGTACCATAGCCAAAATGAAGCTAAACATGCATCACACAATTTTGGTCACATAAACACTTCTGAACAGCATAAATTTGAGTTGATACAAAATGTTTTATTTTTTAAAAAATATAAAAATCATCTGGTTAATTGAGCGCCTGTATTTGCTTTATACCATAGCAGTCAGAGTTCTGGTTTTGCTTATGTGTCAGATTTCTATTGGCTAATGGCTATACTTTAGTCATATATGAATTTTAAATCACTTAGTTTTACTCTATCAGATAAATGACCATAAAAATTAGAAGGGCAACATTTAAGCATTAAGTACTTTAATATATTTCCTACCAGGCAGCAGCAGCAACAAAAAACTCCAATTTGTATACAAGTGAGTATTATTTTAAAGAAAACTTAATACCTGTTAGTTTGTCATAGAAGTCTGAAAAAATTTCTAGAGGGTAGAGAACTGAACACTATAAGCAACCTCTAGAAGACAGCAGTCAGCATGCAGAACAAGCTGACATTCTTGCCTCTCTGCAAAGATGAACAAAAACCTAAGAATACTGCAATCACTGTCATTGTCTGTGAGTGTAATAGCATCTCTTTAACAAACAGTGGTTTATGGTTCATTTAGATCTCAATCTGATACTCAGTGGATCACTATTATTGATTGTGTTCTGCCCACATGCTGCATTTTATTCTTTCTTGAAAGAAGAAATCATCTTTATGGCACATTGTGAGCTACCAGATTACTAAAAGTCAAGGATATTTCTAAGATGCCAATGAGTCTAAGAATTATTTTTTTTAAAATTTTTATATTTGTAAAATACTGTTTGGTTGACAGTTTTATTTATTTGTTTAAAAAGAAAGCAAGAAATTTTGTCCTATGATGAAATTTGATTATGATTTACTTATGTTGTCAAAACATATAATAAAATTTGTATTTAAATACAAGTATGGTATAATTGTATTTTTGGTAAAGAAATTAGACAGCATTCCCAATTTATTTAATAAACTATGACTCAATTTCTCAATTCAAACTATGGTTTGGATGTTCTTAATATTTAGAAGTCTGTTACACTATTTGACGTATTCACTATTTTTAAGAAATTTCAGCAAGATGGATAAAAAATCTCAAATTTATTTATTTGTTTATTTCAAGGTACCATAATCACATGTGCTAAAATATCATAGATACAGCATAGTGAAATAAAGAAAGAGTTGGGAGGTAGTGTAGTAGTCCATGGTAAACTAATTTACTACTAAGATTGAGAGTCTTAGTTTGATTCCCACAGAAGAGTGATTCAGTTTAGTGAGCTAATCTGGCATGGTTTCTCTGGACACTAGTCTCCTCCCTCATCTAAAATATAAAGAATCCTAGTAGAAATTTCCCTGCCAAAGTCAGAGCTATTGGGTAGGCTTCATGTGGTGCAGAATTGACAGCACTTCCTAGTAGACAACTAAAACTATGCTTTCTTATCAGGATTTTTTCCTTGAAGGCATCAGCGTAAGAAAAAAAAGAAGGGAGAATGTGGTGTATATAGTGAAACAAAATTGTTTATAAAAGTTATTATTGATTTTTCTATACTCTTAAGAACATATCTGAGAAGAACTGCTGACTTTTTCACTAAGTTTAAAAACACACAACAATGAACATCAGAAGAAAATTAAATCAACCAGCAAGTATCCATTTTATGTTAAAACTGAAAAAAAAAAAAAAAATTGAAGTTCAACTTGAGAAATTTTATGTAAGTTGTTGTTATTGAAAATGATTGAGAATGTTCTTTAACTCTGTGATATCTTGGTTGAAGTTTGTTGCTGTTTTCAGCAGATAAAATTAGGAACCCTGTTGGAGTCATTTAGTTTAAAGAAAATCCAAGAAGCCAAAGAAACTAAACATTAACAAACTGCCATAGAAAAGTAAGAAATACCATTGGCATTTACATTAGTGACCAAAGAGCTGTTGTCACAAGTATGACCTGTTACTATTGTGTTAACTTGCTGTGTTTATTCAAGTATTAAATATTCTTTGATATCTTTAAAAGGATCTAGTATCTGACATTATGAAAATGAATAACATATTGAGAAGAAAAACCGACAAAAATAAATGGAATAGAATGCATGTACTGAACATATTAAACAAATGAGTTAGATTTATTATTTTCTTTTTAAAGATTTTCATAAATTTTCACAAATAAGCTACTACTATTAGGTTCAAACCACCTAAAGATGGGCTCTTTTGAAATTGAATAGGTGGGCAATGAGGTCTGTTTGACCTACAGGCAATGGAAGTGGATGGACAAGGTAGGCGGATCACTCACTCTGTCTTTAATAATTCAATCACTGATAGTGGGACACTAGCAAGCATTTGATAATAAAACCAATGTACAAAGACCAACTGATAAGATAAAACACACCAGGAAATCAACAGTTGTGAAACAAGATAGTTACCATGGCTGAGCCAGTCACCTTTTGCAGTGCTTCCACATACATGGATACAGACAGACAGTAAGTGTCCTTGGGACCAGAAAAAAACACACCAAATGTAAAGTAAATGTGAGCAGGTGATAATCACAAGGTAGAATTCTAAAATCTCTGAATCATCATGGCAGAATGACCAGTACTCCCTAAAAGAAACACATAGATGTTAATCTTGATATTATTCAAAGCAGAGGCACAGAAACAGGTAACAACAGCCTAGAGCAAACAACCAGGAGGAGGGCTCTGCAATGAGCAGAAAAAACCATTCATATGTGAGTCTGTGCAGATCTCAATAGTAGCAGCAAATATTCAAAGATAGATGTAGAAGATGACCATTCTAAAGTTGTGACAAATGTTGTTTAGCCTGCTCATAAGTATTATGTATGCTTTTCATTGTCTTTTGTGTTACAAAAACAGCCTCCTTACCAGCCAGCAAGTAGGTTTTTTTTTTTTATTTTAGATAAATTGTTTGAAAATTTCCATTGGCAGTCATTATGCTATTAAAAAAGCAGCATTTTGTTACTAACCTTTTAATAATTATACATATTTTCATAAATAAGGACTCCATAAAGATGCTGATGAACTAAGAAGTTAAATTTCTTTCTTTTTCATGTTTGTTGTTTCTGTTAATCACCCCAATTAACTTTCTTAGCAATTGAAATAATCTGCATACATAAGATTTCTGTTAGTGATAACTCCAAAATCATCATTTGAATCTATATTCAGTTTGTCCTAAACATTTTTCAGCTTATAGTAAAGTAAAAATGATAAAAAGTAACCATATTTTCATGTTCAATGAAAAAGACACATGCAGATGTAAAAAAATGTCTAACTGATAGAATTTGATATGTTAGAGTAAATATCTTCAAATTAATCAGATTATAAATTCTGATTCCTTTGGTAAACAATTTAGTTAACTGGCAAGTTTTATTTTGTTCGAAAGAGGTAATTCCATTGATTTAATGGGTTTTATCAATAAATTCCAGCTGTAATAATATCCACAGAACATATTAATATTGTTTAACATTCATTTCTTCTCCATCTGTGCATAGAAATAGGCTTTTGGATGAAGCTCTATTCTGGGGTCTATAATTTCCATTTTCACAATGGATCAGGAAGCAGATGAAAAGGAGATTTACAACTTCTATTGCATAGAATTAGCCCCAACATAGCTGCCTTGTCGAGTTACACAATCAACCATGCTAAAGTTAAAGCAATAACAATACATGAAAAAAATGAGACTATTTAGACTGTGCTATCATATAAAATATGCATATTTACTATTAGAAAAGTGTATAATGTTATGTGGTGCCTCATCAGAGCATAGTGCATAATCAATTGTCATGTAGAGATTATAAAGCTTCCCACTGTGAAAATGAACATCTAACAAATGTCATCATTTTAACTGTCACAATTTAGCATTTATACTGTATATTAACTTTTCCAGCCATTCTTGCTTGTCTATAAACAATAAAATACATTAACACAATGCATAATTCATAGATTCTCAATCATCAAATTTCAAAAGACTAAACATAAAAATAGTACACTTTGGAAATCAAAATAAAAAAAACTGTACTGTAGATTTATATTAAGAAATGATTTTGGTTCTTAATGCTAATTCTTTAAATCCCAAAATTTATCTGCATAATATATTATGCTATCAGCTAAAATATTAATTTTTAAGATATTTTTATAATATTTTAATAATATTTTTATAAACTAATTTCTAATTAGTTAACAATTATGACACAACAATGTGTTCTATGAAAAGAAATTTGTTCACAAAATCACTAAGGTCATCACATTTTCTAGTTAACCATTTATTTTTTATTTGTCGTCATTAGTTTTTCTTAAAAGAAATCATTAAAAAGCATGAGGTGTATATTAAATAAACAATCAATATTTCAGATTTTATTTACTTACTTAGATGTTGGTATACAGGTGTTATAGAACTTCTGTGCTGGTATGTAACATTGCTCCAAGAATTTAACCAAGTTTCTCTTAGAAGATAAAGGAAAATACCAAAAGAATAGGTGATGCTAGTTTATCATGGATTAAAAATCTTAGAAAAGGATGCTAATTTGAAATTGCTTATAGTATTTTGAAATCATGCTTAGAAGTGTACACTATTCCAGAATTTATTTTTGGCTCTTATTCTTTCACTTGTAATATAAATGCTGCTGACAGAGTTGCATATTCAAATATAAAGAAATTTCATGAATGATATTAACATTTGCTTAAAAGCTAATAACAGAAATGCTAGAGATAACTTATTAGATGAAATTAGGATGTTAGTCACAAAAAGTAAAGTTCAAAACTAAAATATAATCTTACATAAATTTACCAAATGGAAAATAGGGGTGGGAAAGTATCTTTGGCATTTTGGAATGTTTTCTAAATTATCAGCAGATAGATACCAGATTCAGAATGCACAGTGCTTTAAATAGTATGGTTCTAATTTAAAATGGAACTAGAAGGTAATCAACACTAAAAATTAATGCATTTTGACCTTTATTAATATAAACAAGATGCTGAAAGTGGTCAACTTGACCATAGAATAAAACCAAGATTATTTTCTTTATTTAGAATGACTGAAAAACAGTCTTCCCAATATATAAACATTTCCAAGAAGATCTAGTGAAAGATTAAAATGACCTATTATGGATTTATTAACAGAATAAAATAAAATAAAATCATAATAATATAGCTATATTATTTTAAAGATTAAAAAAAAAGATAGAACAAGCAAAATTAATTACTAATGGTAGTTTAGTAAAAGTATCAATCAATTCAAGAAAGAAAGAAACAAACAACAAAAACACCTATATCAATAATTGTTTCTTATGCCTGGAAGCCATCTATAAACCACAATAACTTCTTGCCTCCTTGCACTGATTTAATTAAGGCAATAAAAACCATCTTTTTTTCATTTCTAGGTCAACCCATCAGGAATTTGATGTTTAATAAGAATGACAAGATAGTGCATACCGCTTCAATTAAAAGAATATTGCTAAAACTTTTTTTGAACTGGAAAACACTTTATGAAACCCTCTACATTTCTTTATACTATAAGTGCAGTTACTTTGTTTTCTCATTAATTTTAGCAATAATTATTTTAGATATTTCATTTTATTGCTTTTTTCCTTTCTTTCTTCTAAGCTGTGTAGTTAAAACAACTCTATATGGTCTGAAACTCCAAGATCCTATGAATGCCTCAAATATAAAATCTTCAAAATCCAAAACAGTTCGAATCTGTAAAGCTGCACAGTGGAGGTAAAAATTATTGCAGCACCTAGAATAATTCTGATTGTTTTTTCTAAAATAAAATAATTAGGCCCTGATTAATACAGTATTTAAGTGTGTTCTGTTTCTGATTTTACCATTTATAAATTTCTTTTGTTAAAATACTATTATTAGTCATAACAGTATTGCAAAGGGTGCATCATTCTAAAACATGGTAATGCAATAAGTTTTGCCACCAGTGTACATTCATATTATTTTCACTAAATTCTTGCTAATTCTTTGGTCTTTACCATCTTGAAAGTGTGGTGATCAGCCATTAATACTGATATTGATATAACTGCTGTTGTAGTTATGTATCTTTAAAAAATTCCACTAAGAACTGTCTCTTAAAACATTTAATGCTTATTTCTGTTGATGCATCACATCACAGACATGATGAGGAAATGTTTTCAAACTAATTCAGACAAGCAACTTCACAGAATTATTGCAAGAAATGCACATATTTTGAACTAAACCAATGCAGGTAATGAGGTGTGTACAGTAAGACAGCATTTTTTAATTAGAAATGTTCAGATAAATTTTACTAACAAATATTTTTTTGAAAAAAATTATAAAATTCAAAAGCAGACTTTTAGCTCCTCTGAGAACAAAATAATTTATTTTTTTAAAAAGTTAATTTTTAACTATATAATTTTTCTCAATAAAATCTATTCCTTTGTATGTTTTTGGAGTAAACATTAAGTATTTCTTTATCTACTTAAAAACACAATTACAAATGTGAAAGTGTATGCAAATTGAAATAAAACAAGGCAACAAATATTTATAAAATAAAATGAAAATTATTGTAGAATGAAGTAATACAAGAATATTTATGAAAGACTAAATCTAGTTTTCTTTAGTTATTACAAGAAAAAAGATATCAACAATTATATAGGGTCTCCACAGAAAAAGATAAGCCTATGCTATTTTTAACTAGTTAACACTAATATTATTAGAAATTTATTTCATTCTATTACTAAAATGATTTTTTCTAAATTCATGTCAAGCTTGATGCTACAAATAATTTATAGTTGTAATCTCTATCATTTTAAATGATAGAGAAATATCTTACCCATTAATATTTCTGAAACCTCCAACAGGTATCTCTTAAATGCCTAAAATACAAACTGGGTCAGCCTTATGTTTTCTACTGTTCTTCATGCTGTAAAGATTTAAACAATGGAACCATACTAGATATCTTCAGCTCAACTCTAATATTCCAACACTCCTTCTTAAATAAGAACTCCATTCCTATTCATATTCAAGATATTGATGAACATAGATTATGATGGAACTTAAATCTATTTTTTGAGGACTTTCTAAAAAAGTACACAAAGCATATGATTTTAAAAAGTGGGCTTGGAATCTGTTAAGCTTAAAAAGTTTATAAATTTTTTCAGCTAAAATGCTCAAAATATTGAATTAACAATTAAATAAAAAAAATAAAAAGTAAACAGAAACAAAACATTAACAACAACAAAAAAACATTATCTATAAAGAAAAATGTAGGAATCAAGGTTTCTTAATTTCAATTTTCCTTCATTTTCCCCCTAGTTTAGTATCATATTAATTTATCCTTTTATTCTGTAATATAAAATCTTTCTCTTTTTTGCTAAAAATTAAAAATCATTAAGATATTAACATTACTATACTGCTTTTCAATTATGTTTGGATCAAAATAGCCACAAATATCTGGGGATGTTGAAAAACAGCATGTATTTAATTACACTTGTCAAGAATTACACAAAGTGATTAAAATCTATAGAAAATTATTCATTAGCCAATTTAACATATGGACTTCATTAAAGATGCTAATGGTGAAACAACATTATGATGTGTACAGGCACCACCTTATAGAGCCAATAAAATCATGCAATGATTGACAAATTCACCTTTGGGTGTGGCCTCCTATGGACTAAATGCCGAAGACATTATATGTACATACTATGTTTGATCACCTCCACCTGATATTTCTTGCCATTCATCAAAGCCAAGCCCAAATCATTAGGATGTGTAGAGTTTAGATTCCAAAGCATTAGGTATCTGTTGAGGATATTCCAAATATAGTCAACAGGTGGAAGATCTGATGATGTATTTGGTCAACCCAAAATATTGATGTTTTTGAGTTTTGAAGAAGCAAAAATATAGGTCTCATAATCTCACCCAAGTATCTCTGACTAATTAAGTGACTGTGAACAATGATCAGGGAAATCCTTCTGCCAGCAATAATCTCTCCCCAACTATTACATTTCTGCACCTTAATGATCATGCCTTTGGCAGCACCACTGCAATCTCCTTAATGATTCCATTAAATAACCTGTCAGAAATGAACTTTATTCATTGCATCAAGAGTCCAATGAACCAAAAGTTTCCTTTCTTTTCATAAGTACAGAGAATGCAATGGTTTCTCTTTTTTTTTTGCACTTAATTATCATATGCAATGAAATACAGCTGTAATTATGCCAGTTTCTTTTAACAGTGAAGTTAAGCAGCAGTATAAGCTCTGGTTTAAAACATCTAAGAAGGTTTTAGTGTAGTCTTCATTTGATCTAAAGCAAAGTCTGAATGTCAAAATAGGCTGACAAAGGATGCACAATGATATTTAATAAGGCTTTCTAAACTTACAGATAAAGAGATTGCCTATACATTGTGAAGAGTCCAGATCAAACTTTAAAAGAACACACTAAGAGAAGCTGGCTAATAAAAATTATAGTAAGAAATATTATATTTATAATCATAGACATTTAAATGACTTTTCTTTGCTTATCATTTTAAACAAGGAGAAATGAAAAATACATGTTGCATATGGTAATATAAAAACTGTGATTAATAATATTAACAAAGTTAAGAAAAGTACAACTAAATATTTTGTTAAAGCTTATTTAGACAAAGTAGCAGCTGTCTCTCGCTTAACATTACACAAGTCATGCAGAAAGACATATCACCTGGTATCATTAATTAGTAAGCTTTATGTGTATATGTGTGAAAACCTCCATTGAAAAAATATATAATAAAGGAAACAATGAAATGATATCTTATAGCTAAAGAAAATGTAAGAAATAAAATAAATCTTTGTCTTTATGCTAAGCAATTAATTTTCTATTTTATTATAGCTAATTTTATTTCTCTATCTTACCTGGACATATACATTCTGTTTTTTAGTTCATTATCACATTAGTAGTTAGGAAACTAACTACTATAAAACATGCTCATACTTTGTAAATAGCACACTATCAATAACTCATTTATTGGGTAGTTAAGACAAACATTTTTTTATAAAGAAATAGTGTGAGCATTAAAAAAGTTTTTCAAAATTTCATTCTGCAAAATATTATAGCTTTCATATAATTAACTTGTGACTACTGCATACTCCATCACTTAACTAATGTCAAGACAAAAGAATGGAGTTAAATATTTAAATCTTTATTTAAAGAAATTTCTTTCATCTGTTTTGACTGTGAGAAAAACAGATAATTATCTATTGAACTTTTCATTGCGTAACTGCTGAGACTGCACTTGGCTTCACATCTTGTATCCACCACCAGCTTTGTTACTGATGTTTCATATCCAGTAAATGCTGTAAACTGATTTGTACAGCTGACCAACAAAGATCACAGACAACATGTTCAATGATAGTGCAATTTGCTGGTTGGTACTATGCCAGAATACATACTTTTAGTATAATAAGCTTTTGACAGTGCACAGATTGAATTTTTTAAAATTAATTATTGTAGTTTTATTTGTCTCAAGGGGTGAAGCTCATATATGGAATTGACAAACGTAAAACCAGCAGTTGGTACCCATGTTGGTTTTCACTAGTTCTCTGGCACTTTGTGGTTATTTCCATCAAGATCAATAGGTAATTTATTTACCTTTTTTCTAAAACATATGAAGATTTATTCTTAGAAGAAACATTCCTTTCATAATGACTAGCATATGTTATTCAGTTATTCAATGTTGATATTTGTTAATATAAATTTTTACAGAGCCCCATAAAATACTTTACTGGAAAATTTACTGCCTGGTACATAGTTTTTTCTCCTAGTATCTACTCTGCAAAATGGCATATTAACAAATACAGTAGATAAAAATTAATCTTTATTTCCCAAATAATGTAACACTTAGTAACTACAACAGTTACTTTTATTTTGAAACTCATTATCTATTTAAAACAGTAGCTGGTATTAATTTAATCCTCATTAAGTTAAAATACTTATTAATGTGTTTCATAACTCTTTCAACGATAAAATTAATGTTACTTACTCACTAATATGTTTTTAATAAATTAATGATCAATGATACTTTATCTCTCTTTGCCAAAACAAAACATTAAAGCATCCAATTCATGGAAATACTTATATAAACAATTTATATAAACTACATTCCTATTAAAATAACAAAGATAAGGGGGGAAATGTGATAATTGTAATACCTTAGTAAATGAGATGATATTTGAGAATGTTTTGTCACTTAAAGCTAATAAGGTCTTGGTTGTGCTAAATCATACTATAAATAGTATAAAACTGCTGATGTACTAAATCTTTAAAAACTGTACATTAAACTTCATTTGAAATATATGGCCTATAAGAAAAGATTGAAATTTTAGAAAAAATTTAGAAAAGGTTTACCAAGGTAATTAATATTGTATTTTTAATCATGAAGAAACACTAAGAAAGATATCAAAAGCCTGGTTTCACCTACTGGCTTTTTTGTAGTTGAGATTCTTTATGCTTATGGTCTCTGGAAAGATTTGACATGCAGAGACCATAAGTATAAAGAATCTCAACCAGATATCTGTGAACATTTTTTACTTAACTGTGCTTTTAATCTGGATTACTTTTCTGAGTAGGGAGGATAGGTGAATAGAAATTGTAATTTATTTATTTTTATTTGGAACGACTTGATTAGTACCTTTTTTTGCCAACAGAGCTATACATATAAGCTTTACAAACATCTTACTCCTCTGTAAACCATAAGAATCCATGTTTAAAATTAGTATAAAATAATTTGAATCCTATGTTCGAAAAATAGCTTAAAATCTAATTTTACATCTATGCATATCATGTAGTAGACTAATGTAAGTTATGGATACTTTAATCATTATATATATTTTATAATATTTTTATGACTAATTAGATTTTTTTTCAGTACTAGATATCGGTTTTCTTTTTTTAAAACTATTAAATTGTTGCTACATTATCCTCTATAGATAGAAAATAGCTAAACAAAGTTTGTTTTAAAAGTACAAATATGCTGCTGAAATTATGGTAGAAATAGTTTTTTAAAAATGTTATATTGACTTCCTGGCAAATCATAAAATTGTGCCAATATTGTCTGAGAACAACAACAAAAAACCCTTTTTTGTTATTTCTTGTGTATATACCTATAGGGTAATGCACAAAAGAATTTTTTTTTGTTTTTTTGTGAAGTAAAGCCTTAGAAATAGGCACACATGGAAGATGGAAACATCTATATGCTATAGATTTGTTCTAGAATTTATACAGGGAACTTTGGAAGTTACCAATATGGAAATATTTTATGATTGAAGCCTTTGCACACTGACTACAAAATAAGAAGGAGCTGAGGGTAAAAATGGTGAATATGAGCAATTCAGTTGATGAAGATTTGTCTTAGAGTAGCAAAGAATTTCATCTATTGGTTGGAGAAAATGCATGGTAAAAAGATGATCACACTAAACATGTTATTCATGGCCAGTAAAACTCCAAAACTACTTTTCATGTCTTTCAAATAGAATGTGTGTGTGTGTGTGTGTTTGTGTACACACATTATATACATCATGTGTTTTCAATCTTAATTGTAAAAGTGGCACCATTTCACAGGAAACCATGTATACTATAAGAGTAATACCAGAGAGATCAAAATGCTGAATTCTTTCAATCCTGTGGACCTTGTATTTTATATTATATCACTATCAGGCTAACAGAAAACAACCAACCTAGTACAGATATTATCCTATAATAATTGATGCCACCTTCTCCTCTCACCTATTTATTTGATGAACTTATTTACACTGGAAAATGCCATAATGAGATTACTAATATACTCACTGCAACTGAGTGAGTCTTGAAAAAAAAAGAATCAAAGACTAAAGCACTGTCTAATTATGTGAGAGCATCGTCCTCTATTCAATCAATAACAACGGTCCCACAGCTCCTTAGTAGTTGTTAGTGTATTCCATTTCTACTGTGTCACCTCACTTCCTTTTTTTTCTTCCCCCTTTTTATCTGATTTTTTAGTATATAAAACCATTGTTTCTTGCCTAACACTTTCTGATTTTCACTTCCCTTTATGATAAACAGCCTCCTGTTTTATTTAACAATTATCACTTTAATATTTAAACCCTATTTAAAATTATCTACTGGCATAAATGTTACAATATGAATAAAAAAAACCCCTAAAACACCCAGTGCATGTAATCATTTATTTAGTTACTTATTAATTAATTATTTTTTTTGTTAAAGACCAAAATAAATAGAGACATTTAAAATAACTTTGTCTGATAAACCACATCAATTTCATTAGTCAATGTATTTTTGTTCTATGCTGTACATATCTGAAATTAAGTTGGGCAGAAGTAACATTAGTTTATATATATATCAGATATTCTCTGGATTTATTTTTGATTTCTAAATATTCAATCAACACAGCAAGGGGATGAGAATTTATCAAGCTCACTACTTGTACTTACTTTATATTATCTGATAGTGGCTGCTTATAATGAAATGATGATATTAAGAGCTTTTGACAAGAATCAGAATTTTTTGATTTTATAAGAGTGCAATCTATTTTTCTTCTTATTAGATACCATCCTAAACTACTAAAAACTATGCATAAAGCAGCAGGAAGAATGGAATTACATAGATAGTTAAAGCTACATCTGTATTTTAGTTAATAATTAAAGGTAACTTTATTGTTTTTGCACATTCAAAGACTATATCTTGTTATGTTTCCTTCACAGATAAATTATCATTATCAAAAAGCTACAATGATGATAGAATAAGAATTTAAAGACATCTTGTTCATCATAAATATTAATTCACAGACAGCAGAAAAGATCATGTATTCTGAACAAGAAACATTAGCTTAAATTTATGAAAAGTTGTTACAATAACTACTGAAGAGTCTGAACTCCACTTATAAAAAAGATTTTTATCATTAAAAGATAAATACATGCTCAACTAATGAAGGAACCTCAAATAAGGGAATATATTGTTTTGTTACAAAAGTGTATGCAAATTTTTACACTTATCATAAAAAACTAAAGAAAGAAAAGAAAAGAACTAAAGAACAAGAATATTTGAGTTCTAGTCTTTATGTTTATGTCAGAGCTTTTAAGGAATAATGATTTTATAATTTTTTACTATACATAGTAAACCTGATGAAAACTCTGACAATAAATTTTTTTATTATTGATAATGAAACATGTAATTAATAAAACGATGATAATCTGTTTGAACTGAAATTTTAAAGTGCAACTTACTCCACTAAATAAAAAAAATCTAACAGATGCAAACAGATTATCCAAAACATAAGAGATCAAACATTTGGCCTGCACAAATGGGCACAACATTCTTTAACTTCAACTCTATTAGAAATCATCTAATATAATAGCTATAATTATTGTTTTTGTATGATTTTGACTAAATAATTCTTTAATTTGTGAACTTTCATATTTTAAAATTGTTTTAATTTTTCTTTGTGTGTGTGTGTGTGTGTGTGTGTGTGATGGAGTTAACCATTCTTAAACAACAATTCAATAACTAGTGAACAAGAATAAATTTTCCATATCTGGTGATAATGCAAATAATAAACATTAAAAATTATAAATTACCAAATGTTGAACACTATAAAATCGAGAAAGAAACTGTATGTATATAATTAAGATGGACTTTCTAGATGCCGACATCTGATTTGCTAACCATTTTAGAGATGTAATGCATAAAATAAAGTGTGGAAAATAGGATTCCATGCTGAAAACATTCTACCATAAAGGAAAGAGGGACGAGTAGTAAAATTAAAATTTAAAAAATTGACTGACAGTTTGCATAGCATTAGAGAAGAGTATAAAAGATGGTTATTAATATCTGTCTCTGTTGTTATATATATATATATCTCAAACATTGCAAGACTGTAGAAGGCATTGTTAAACCAACACATCTTTTGCAAATATATCTGACAAAAATGAAATAACAAAATCAAATCTAAGATTGAAGATTCCGAGAAATTTCTGCTTCTGGGATTCTACTAAAAGTGCCCTATATTATACAGTACCATGATATGATTAACAATATACTGTATTCATACTGACTTTTGACATTTTAGATGCCTTCACAAAATCTATTTTCAAATGTATTTTTTTTTCAATTTAAAAACTAAATATGAAGAGTAACAAAGTCAAGAACAAAGAAAATTAATAATTTACAGATTACATTTCAATGGACAAATATGATTATCCTAGCTAGCTTCTATATAAATGCAAAATGCAAGCAAATTTCTATATTTTTTATATATTTTAAATAAATACAAAACTAAAAGTGATTATACTATGAAAATCATCTGCAAAAATAAAATTTTGGCCTGAAGGTATTAGAGTCACAATTAAGTTTTGGTTATAAATTTACTTGGTACCACTTTAGTTTAAGATAAAGCTTTGTTTTTCCACTTCAGAAAACCACAAATGTCTATGATTTCTATGAGACTACACAATTATGTTAGAAAATGATAAATTAATTACGTCTTGACAGAAATGTCAGATGTCAGCCTCAACAATACTATTAATGGCACAGCAGATACTTACAGAGAATGATAAATGAGTCTTAGTAGTGTGAATATGAAATGACATAACTCGGGTCTTAGAGAACAAAACAGAAGACCTACCATTAAAGGTTGCACACATTATTCATTTAGGAAAATCTGAGGAAAAGGATAATAATCTATTTCAAAAAGATTAAGTATTCAAAGAAAAGAAAAATAGCAAACCGATGAGTTGAAGATAAAATAAAGCCTTGTGTGATAGCTTTTAATTAATTTTATTGTATTTTAATGCATTTAACATACCTGAGAATTGATAATCATCAGTAGAAGTGATTCCGGCATGTAACCAGCATAAAATAACAAAAATAAAAATAAAACTTCCATTCCACGTTAAAAAAAGTGAGTTATAATAATTTTTAAAAAACAACAGATTTAATAATACTGTATTTAGAAAGTTCTTAAACTGATGAAACCAGCTTTAGTTCAGATAAGAGCATCAACAATAAAATCTTGTTTAACTGTATGTATTAACTAACACTTTTAAGTAAAGAACATTTGTGGTGCATCTTCATGTTGAGTCTATATTAAATTTTAGCTATCTGTGACATATATCATCCTGTAATTTAGGAAGAATAAACAGACTTTGTTGACCTTTTTCAAAACTGTTATGACTACCACTCACCACACTCTACATGTCTCCCACTTTTAAAAAAGATTAACCTACATTTCTGCAGATATTGGAATTCTTTCGTGTATCCATTAAACAATTTAAACCTCTTATAGTCTGGCAGAGTCAAATTTAACTTTACTGAGTGCAAGGTTTCTAATGAGAACCATAGAATTTATGAAAACTCATAACTCACAGTCAGAAGGTCACAGATGGCTCTCAGAAAAGGTGTTTTGACTCTTTGTTTAGTCATTTTACCAGATTTTCACTTTAGTTATGGAAGACTGTTCGTATTAAAACCTGTTTGCTTTATTGAACCATCAATGACACAGGCTGATAACAACAGAGTACCAACACAAGTGAATAAGCATGAATAGCAGCACCAGTAGCATCAACACAATGTAAGCTTACAAAGTAAAGCTGCTAATTTCTGCAGTTATGGGCAGAGAATCAAAATTACTCCCTGACAGAGAAGAATCTCTGATTGTCTGATTCCTAGTGAGAAATGAGTGGCTAAAACGTAGTATAAATAAAAACTGCATGTTTCCCTAATCTTTAGATTAAACCAACTTCTATCTAATTATCTAAAGCAAGGGTTAGTAGAAAATTTGATCACAAAGGATTAAAGGTGCTTTAATCATCATTCTGAATGTACAATAAAAAAACTAAACACATTCTCTTTAAGGAATCTTTAATGTACATAAATTCATAAATTATAGACCTTAATTTAATTACAGGTAGTGACTTATTTTCCATTTCTGTTCATTTGACAAAAGGAAACGTTTCACTTAATAAAATTGCTGTTTTTATTAACTTTTAAGTGTACATGCTTACTTAAGTTTTCACTGTCTAAATAAGTCATATCCTTTAACTATGTCAAATTAACTGCACGTGAATTAGGCAAGGCACGTTTTGACAAAGAGCTCCAATTACTATGTAAGCTGCTTTGACTGGGTTTCAACAAGATTTCCCACATTTTCTTGTTTACACTTTCTTATGTAACACAATAATCCAAATGCTATTTACTCTGGCTTTCCCAAGTCAACAAAGATAGATTTTTAAAAATAAAGTTTATTTGCACTTAAAGATAAGACATTTGAGGTTAAATATTTTTCTCTTCAAAAATTTTCCTTTTTGAGAATGCATATAATGATTCTATTTATCTGAAAATGTGTACTTATAATGCATATATATTTTTTTTTCTATTTTTCATGAACATTAAAAAGTATTTCTTTTCTTTTTTGACCTATATCTTTCAATACATACAACATCCAACTGAAAACTGGCTGAAATAGCTTTGCCGTAACAATATCTGGCCATTTGAACATCCATGATATTGTCAGTTTTATTTTTGCAAAGTAAAATAAGGGATTTTAAAATCTGAGGTGTTTTGGTAAAATGACAGCATAGGGTTTTGTGCAGTTTAATTTGTGACAAATACCATGATAACTTATAATACTTAGCTAAGGGAAACTTTAGATAAAAGATTAACTAAAAAGCGAAAGTATTAATAACATAATTGTGTAAAAAAAAAGTTATTAGCTTAATTTAATCAATGCACAATGTGTTTAAGAAAAAAAAATGCAAAAAAGTCAAACAAGTAAAGCAATGATGTGATTGAGGAACTGTAATTTTAATTTAGCTCTGTGACCAGTAAAGTTCACTAGGTTTGTCAAATTTTCTAAATACTTTCAAAATTAATGACTTAATATTGAAAGCATCATAGAAATCTTATGCTTTTAATTCTTTGCAAAGTAATAATAAAGAAATGTTAATTTCCAAAAATAGCTATTAAAAAGAATGTGTTCTGGAAAAACTTAACCTGACTGTCAAAGTCTATCCATCAGCAGTGAACTAAGAGGAAGAGGTGGTGAGGTATTAGCCTAAGTGATCAAACAAGTTACCTATGTTCGGTTGCTAGAGGCTCTTGAGTGATGTTCAAGATGCAAGCCAGTCAAGAGTTATGAATGGAATCTCCATCACATGTACCTGGAAAACCCTACTAGAACTCTTCATTTTTAGATGTGGGAGGCAACCAGAATTCTCAAAGAAAACCTACATTGCTGGCTGATGAAGAAGAAAATATTCCAAGAAAGTGTGTACTGAGCTGATCCTGAACAGGATTCAAACTTGGGCCTTAAATATGGCAGTCAGTGGTCTAACCATTAAACTTCCAAATTATGAGTTAAAATAAGCTAGTCATCAATTTTAACTAAATTATCAAAACTTGGATTCTGGTAGTGGTTCTAATCCTTTTGTTTTTATTCTAGAAATATTTTTGTTGTTTGTTTATTTGGTTTTGAGTTATTTTCTCTTTACCTTTTATTTATTTTTGTTTCATAACCTTATCATCAAAAAGGACTATAACATAAAATGCTTGTAATACAGAAGTATGCACCAGAATCAGTGACAGAAACCATCAACATCAGGTAGGTGATGTCTGGACAAAGAGAAGCCAAAATTCTTTGTAAATCTTTTCCATGAATTTCTACGTCACATGCTGTGTAGGATGAGATTCCCAAAATGATAGAGAGCAATTTACTTCTGCCATCAAGTATTAAAGCTATTGAAGTGTTGTTTTCAATGAAAATTTTACAAAATTTTAGAAAAATTATTTAAATACCCTGCCTTCTAATAACAACAATAATAATAATGATGGTAATTCTGAATGCTCTGATTTCTTTCCACAATTAAACAGAACTCTAGTAGAGACATTTTGCTGGTGCACCTTGATAAGGGTTTAAGCAACTAACTAATCACCTTCCCTTCTCATACTCTAGTAACTGGTTATGGAAATGGAACTCTAGTTTCCACCCTCCATGCACTGATTCTGGTGCTGGAAGAGTTTATTACAATGATAAAAACATCTGCAAACCCAGACAATATAATACTCATGGTTTTCAAAAAAATTTTTATAATGTAAATAAGCAAAAAAATTTTTAATACAATTTTTTAAAAAATTAAGTTTATTCATGATGTAATCTCAGCTTTATTTGCTTTTTTAATTATATTTCAGAGCTCTGAGTTTCTGTAAGACTATTTTTCCAAAATGGTTTAGGAGCAAAAAAAGAATAGTTAATCTAACTTTGTTTTGTGCTTTTATTAGTAATAGGAAAATGATATATAACAACTGTGTATGTTGATTGTTCGATTGTTTTATTTGATGGAGACTTTACCATAGTGCTTATTTTTGATTTCATAAGTTCTCAGTATTTTTGTTGTTGCTGTTGTTATTATTGCCATTTTTAGGAATCAACTGTTATATTTACTACCAGCATCAGATAATGTCATGGCACACTTCACTGCTCTATCACTGGTAAACAGATTTCTGTAAGCTACTCTAATACAGCAACATAACTTCACTTTTTCCAAAAGGTTTCCTCTGCATTTCTATCTGATTTTTGTGTCGGAAAGATTGTCAGCATCCTGTCTCCAGAGGAACAAACTTCGTGTAAACACGTCATAGCAAGACAGTAAAAACTTGGACTTTCACACCACTATTTATTTTAGTTTGTCTTCTTGTATAGTTCTTGTCTCACAAAATGATCAATATTTCTTATCTTTGGTAAGCAGATTCATATTTTCCATACAAGGTTTCTTTGAAGTATGCTTTGGTGGCAGAGTCTGAAAAACATTTTTTTTCTTCTGTAGTTAAAGGGCAAAATATCACAGAAATATGAACAGAAGGATTCTGCAAAAAAATCAGAAATAAACTTATTATTATTGTTTGATGTCATAAAATGTTTTGACAGTTCATTTTACATTTACTATCCTACAAAAATGGCTAAAAGAAAATAAGTTGCTTTATTCTCAAATGACAAACATAAATCATTCATTATTGATAATTTGAGCAGATACTATGATGTAAAAACTTCTGATGGGAAGAATATTGTTATATTATTTGGAAATAATAGGCTTAAATCCTTTTAATTTGTTTAGCACCAAACCGATAAAGTGCAAAATATACTGACTACTACTTCAAAAAAACTGTAATCAAGTAATACTGTTGTTTTTTTTTTCTAGTTAAAGAATCTTCTGCTCCATTTTTTTTAATGCTACAGCTGTGACTCATGTGCTTGATATTATGCTTCCCTTCTGTGGCTAAGTTGATACTCTCCATCCCTGCTCCCATTGGAGATCTCAGAAATAAACAGTGGCTATTAACCCTCTCCCATCCCCAATTACAATAAGGACACACAGAGAGAAAACTGTTCTAGAGAGTTCAGCCTGGAGAAACCTACCCCTTCTACCGTGTAATACGGAGGAGTTGGGTAGCCCGCTGCTCTCGCTAGGATGAGGTACAAACACACAAAACACAGGTCAAAATAAAGCCTCACTCATAAACAGCTGTGGTGGCCGGTTGTGAAACTGACCCAGCTCCCAAACACACAAATGCACACCCCTACTTTCGCACGACACACAAAAAAAAAAAAGAGGTTGATACTCTGCACACCTATTCAATGTTCTCTTGTACTTAATTTCCTTAATGTTGAATGGCAACAATAAACAAAATTTGTAAAAATGGAAAAAAAAAAACATGAAATTTCTTAAGGTAGCTTATCAACTATATTATTTGTGCTTTGCAAAAACATTAATATCAGATATAGTATTGTACGTTCAGTTTGCCTAAAAAAACAACACAAAAGCATGAGACCTCAAATAACAACCCAAAAGAAGAAAGATGGAACTGTGTTTTGGTGAAATCTCACAGAAACATTCTGAATCTTTAAAACTTGATGATTTTCAAAGACAAGATTAATGTTGTAATTAAATCTCATCTTAATGTACATAAACTGAACTAAAGTTGGCTATACTTCAAATAGGAAATTTTGCATTAACCTTTTATGTAAACAATTAAAATCTTGATTGATTACTTTAAACTAACATCTGGTATAAAAGTTAAATATCTTATGTACTTGGGTATAAAATAAATTTGGTGAGTTGGTGAATCAATGATTTATACTTATTTTTCAAGAACACTCATTTTACTGGCATGCACTATTAGAACGAGCACTGATTTGTAAAGAAAGCTTTTGAAAAATCCTGTAAAGATCTCTATGAATAAGATGTAACAGACATGAGTTGGCTTCCTTACATTAAGAATTGCATAATCTAACATGAAAAATAAAAGGGCTGAGTCATCAACTTAACAAAAGAATTATTGTACATGCAGCAAATGAATTATAATGCCTCTTTGTTTGTTTTTTTTTTTAAAAAAGAAATCTACAACATTAAATACTGGGAGAAAATGCATAATGTGACTTTATAAATGCTGTCTTTTATTTAATTTTCATGCCTAACTTGTTTGTTCTCTCCTTTCTGCATTACAGAGATGTTAAGGCAAAACAATTTGTATTTAAAAGTTGTCAAGAAAATGCTTTAGATAGCTAACACAGAAAGACTGATGCCAGCTCATCACTACAAGCTGATAAAGTATTAGGCAATGTCCAGGGCACCATCAAAATTGCTTTTAATAAGTAAGCTGTGTAAAAGATGGTGGGTATGGCCCAGCCATCTAAAAACTTGCTTTTTTGCAATAGTAATTCATTTTTTCTTTATGTGAATTATGGTTAAATTATTTCCTATTAAACTGTAGTCTAATGCATAGCCACCTGATCAGACACGTGACTTTTACCACAGAATGTAACCAATATAATTTAAAAAATAATTATATAGCTTACAATTTACATAGGCAGGAAAAATTCAATATTTTGTGAATGAAAATAGGAAATTAATTACTATGTCAAATAACACTGTTAATGAATAGATACAGTATGCGAAAATATAAAACTGTCAGAGAATAGAAAGATATATTTTTTCTTCTAAGCTTCACCATTTTCATATAAGAACTAACAGACTAGTACCATATATATATATAAATATATACATACACAGAACACATGTATGTATACCATGGACCAAACTGTGGAATCAACAATAGAATATTCCATATATTTTATACATAAGTCGATTACACTGGTCAACAAGTATTTTTCATCAAGCATATGTCAAGGTGTACTTAGTGTAGTTTTTAATGCTGATTTCAAATATACAATTAGTTTTTTGACATCACATACAGTTTTCAAGATGAGAAAGTTTTTTGGTTTTAGCT
Organism: Nautilus pompilius; assembly: GCA_018389105.1. NCBI lineage: Eukaryota > Metazoa > Mollusca > Cephalopoda > Nautilida > Nautilidae > Nautilus > Nautilus pompilius. The sequence goes on from JACATO010000340.1 coordinate 755,049, forward strand.
CATGCATTATATAGAAATTCCAATTAATGACGTGTATGCATGTAATTCATTTACATCATGGAAACATACCTTTAAAATAAACTACATTATTCATTGCTGCATAGTTCAGATGCAATATTTCATCATCTTAAATTAACCAATCAAGTTTTGTCTGATGAAATAGGTATTTCAACATCTCAAATTGTCCAGTCATAATTGGTCTGATGAAATATTTCATCATCTCAAATTCAATATAAGTATAACCGTTTGTATCTATTTCCTTACTTGTTTTACAGTGTTAACAATGTCAAGACAGTGTAGAAATCATCCTGATGTGTTTTGTTATGCCTGTGGACAATTTATTGTGAAAGCTCAAAAACATACAATAACACCAGAGATCAAGAAGATTTATCAGCTATACTTTGACTGTCCTCTTGGAGATCAGGACAAGTTATGGGCACCACATTTTATCTGCTCAGCTTGCTCAAATGGCTTACGTGACTGGTTCAATAAGAGGAAGAAGTCCATGCCTTTTGCCATTCCAATGATATGGAGGGAGCCGAAAGACCATTTTAATGACTGTTATTTTTGCAAAGTAAATGTCACAGGATTTTCTATGAAGAATAAACACAAAATTGTGTATCCCAATTTGGATTCTGCAATAAGACCTGTGCCTCACAATGGAAGTCTGCCAATTCCAGTTCCACCAGATGATGGTATTGAAACATCAGATGATGATGCTGATTGTCACGATAGTACTGCTGAGGAAGATTACGTGGCTGATGACGATAGCTTTGAACCTCAGAAATTTTCCCAAGCTGAACTGAATGACCCTGTCAGAGATCTATCCCTCTCAAAAGATAAAGCAGAACTGTTGGCATCAAGACTGAAGGAGAAGTATCTGCTAGACCATGGTGTTCGTATAACTTATTTTCGGCAGAGAAATGTGGTTCTGCAAACATGTTTTTCTGTTGAAGGCCCGCTTTGCTTTTGCAGTAATATCGATGGACTTTTCGAATGTTTATCACAAAATCATGATCCTGCAGAGTGGCATTTGTTTATTGACTCTTCAAAACGAATTTTAAAAGCTGTACTTCTCCATAATGGTAATTTGAAGCCCTCCATTCCTATTGCACACTCCATTCATCTTCATGAATCATATGAGAATATGGAACTTTTACTTCATGCCATTGCCTATGAAAGATACTCATGGAAAATATGTGGAGATTTAAAAGTCATTGGAATGTTAATGGGAATGCAGTCAGGTTTCACAAAATACTGTTGTTTCTTGTGTCTATGGGATAGTCGGGCAACTGACAGACATTATTCGGAATCAAACTGGCAGACAAGAACATCATACCAGCCAGGACTGTCTAGCATCAAGAATACATCTCTTGTAGATCCATGTAATGTCCTATTGCCTCCTTTGCACATAAAGCTTGGACTGATGAAACAGTTTGTAAAGACACTAGGGAAGAGAAATGCCAGAGGGCTTGAGTATATTGTAGAAAAGTTTCCCAAAATCACACAGGCGAAGTTGAAAGACGGTATCTTTGTTGGACCCCAAATTAGAGAAGTACTCAAAGATGTTAACTTCAAGACAACACTGGATGAACTGGAACTGCCTGCCTGGAATGCTTTCAATTGGATCTGTGAGAATTTCTTGGGCAACAAGAAGGCAATGGACTACAAGGATGGCATCAAGAATCTTCTGAAATGTTACTCAGCAATGAGTTGTCGCATGTCACAGAAAGTTCACTTCTTGGACTCCCATCTGGATTTCTTAGCAGATAACCTTGGAGCAGTGTCTGATGAACATGGTGAAAGATTTTACCAGGACATTAGTGCTATGGAGAAACGGTACCAAGGCTTCTGGAATGACAGTATGCTGGCTGACTACTGCTGGACACTTTACCGTGATCAACCAGATCAGGAACACCGCAGGAAATCCAAATCACAATGTTTCTAACTCTGTTGTTCTAACTTTATCTGTTTTGTCTGACCCACTTTTTGTGTATTCACTCTTTGTAGAATGATAGTGATGATTTTTAACTCAATAAACTCATTTACTTTCTAAAAATAATATGTCCTTATTTATTACGTTAATGATTTCATATATATAAATATGTAAATATTTGCATGTATCTACTGAAAAATTGATACGTGCTGCATACAAATGGAGTGAAATTTTGAAATCAGCATGAAAAATTAGTCTAAAAAAGTTGGTTTGCATTCATAATGAGTATAATACATTTAATTTTGTTGACCAGTGTTATTACTATTATTACTGCATATAAGCAAATGAAACAAAATCCATACATGTAAAAAAAGTTTTATATGAACTTTTGTCACAAAATTTCAAAATTGTTTCAATCTAAATATTCTCCTTTATATTAAAGTAATTATTTTATTGTGGGGATAGTCCATATATATCTAAAACAAGACTAACATATTTTACTTAAAATATAAAGTAAAAAATAAGACAATAATATTAACTAAATATCAACATATGGCTTTGCAATATTTCCTGCAGCTCAGAAAATAACTACCTTTTAAAATGTCTGCAAAGCAATAAGCAAGCTATTTCGGTCTAGTACCTTTGTTGGAAATTCAATTAAATATTTAACCCTTTAGGGCCCAATGTACGATATATCATACATATAAAGTTGTGACTGTTTTGGGTTTTCATACTCAATAATTGCTGACAGGAATTGCTTCCATTGTGGTTTGTTTTGATCCAAGCACATTTCTACTGTGTTCCTTGTGCTGGGCTAGTGTGTGTGTATGTGTGTGTGCGTGTGTGGTTGTTTTGCAAATTTTTAATGAATTTACAAAATTGAGAGGATGATATCTAACAGCTGATGAAGCAACACAGCTTATTCTTGACAATATTTCAGATGATGGGATAAATGGTGAAATAGAATTTTCAGAAGATGAAGACAAGGATATCAATGATCCTCAACCATGTAGTGAAAGTGAAAAAATTGTGGTACCTTTGATAAGAAATCATAGTCATACAAATGTAAACAACTACAAAGCTGGGAAAAGTGCTGATTGTGAGTGACCTGAAGTTATATTTTCTACAGAACTGTATCCTTTTCTCAGAAACACTGGAGGTAAGATTGTTCTTAAAGAAGACAAAAGAGTGTTTGTTTTCTTTTCTTTGTTGATGAATTAAGAGATGACTGCTTGTTTGCTCACAAGGCTAACAGACATCTGGAGTCCAGTTGGATTAACCAGTGTGTGAGGTATGTAAATATGTTAACAATAATTTCATATATTTCATGGACTTTAGTAAAGACACTTTTACAATGATCATTTAATGTATGCTGCAAATAATGACATTGTTTGATGAAAATCAGACAAGCTTCTACTTCATAATACTCATTTTTGTGACACCCATTAAACTAGTGATATAACTAGAGAAAACTTGAATGTGGGCTGCCCCAGCTAACTGACTTAATTTGGCCCTAATGGGTTAAGCATATAAACCAAAAAAACCCAGCAAATTTATAGTGTGTACATTTTAATCCTGCATCAAAAATCCTGAATTAATTCAATGAAATGTTAAATTTTAACTAGACTGAGTAAAAAATTTTAAATAAAAAACAACAAAACAAGAACAAGCAAACTGGGAGAATTCACCATTCATTTCTTATTTTACAAAAATACAGATTTTATAAAAGAATAATTAAATAAAATATTTCTACATTCTAAGAGGGAATAAATTACTTTCATAATTCAAATCATTAAATTAAAACTATGTTCTTCCTGGTGGAAAATTCTGTAAGTAATCAACATTCATAAATTTGACTCTCTGGTATAATTTCCAAACTCTGTAGTCCACAGTAAGCATGATGAAAACAACTTAAAATCAGCATGTCATTACTGTTAATATCATCATCATCATCAGCAGCAACAGCAGCCAAACGCGAGAGTGACCTCCCGGGTCCTTGGGCTCCCCCCCCCTGTGTTGGGTGAACCGGGCCACTTGTCCACTCGATGAATGTCTCTCAATCACAAGGACTCGACAGAGAACAGGCCACTTGTCTTTATGGGATGCAATTCCATTTAAAGAGCCTCGTTCGAAAGTCCAACTCGCTCAACAACAACAACAACAACAGCAGCAACAGCATTTCAAGGCTGGAGACTGATAGGTAACATTTAATTGCTAGGGCAGGTAATAAGTTGCTCCAAAAAAACAAAGGTGCTGGACTCTAATGCATGGTTAACCAAGTATCTTGAATTGGAAAACAGAAGTAAACATTTATAAACTAATAAAACTTTACCAGGAAATCCTCTAATGTGACAGTGTATTAGTGAGAGACTGTTACCATGCAAACTGACTTAAACAAATTAAACATGTAGACAATCAACAGAGATGTGTTTTCTGTTAACATTTGTGCTTTTTCACTCATGGAAGAGAAAATGGAGCTGAAAAGGGCCAAATATCTCCTGCTTATAAATATATAAATAATTTTAAAATCTGTCAAAAATAAATTCCTTTTTGTCTTTGAAACCATACAGTAGGACTTTCATTTTAAAAGATTTTCCATTTATACTAAATAGTGAAAAACAAGAAAATAGGGCCTACAGTACTTATTTAAACAAAAGTGTAAAACATTCAAATTTTTAAAACATGCCTTGAATAATATTGACAATGTATCAAATACATTCCAAACACTATCTAATGTTTCAAAAATATTTATAACCAATATTTTAATACACAATAACTATCTTTTAAAAATCTTATGATATGATTAAATTTCTTCATGTGAAGGTAACTAATGAATACTTTCAATTGAATCTTTATTCATCAGCAACCATTTGAGAGAAATGTTTAAAAGTCAAGATTCTTTTTAAAAAGTTAACTATTCCAGAACAGTATCTGAAATAATAAGTGGTCATGTTACATCTACTATGTATTTGATTATTGATAAATATAAAATAAATAAAAATATAAATATAGTTTTATTAAATTAAGTCTTTCATCTGTTGTACATTTTCTGGTTTTCTATTAAACAACAATGAAGTTTTGGTGGTGCATTCCACTGTTATGTTTAATAATGAAGATACTGAAAAAAATGTTAAGAAATGTTAACAAAACATTTAATACACTATGCATATTTTTTAGAGCTGATGAGGCTTGATTAGTATTTGTAAATGTTTATGATGCTTTGTACTTATGTATTGTTCCTTTAATCTACTGGCAGAAATAAAAACAGAAAGTATAGCATGCATACACTACTGAAACTTTTCTTTACTTTTCTGTATGAAAAATGTACAAGATTTTATGTAAACATGAAGTTTATTACAGTTTTCAGTTTAATGCATTTATTATATTAAAAAAACTGTCAAAACCATACTTTTATTAATTGTAAAATCATATGGAAAGCCTGGTGCATGAGCAAATATTTCTTGTCTTTTATCTTAAAATATTACAACTTGTTGCCATTAATACCTTTCTAAAGAGAGGTAGTTGGTTCAACAAAGATTCATCCAGTTAAAATAAGGTTTTCAATGACAGGTTTTCTCAAAATGTTAAAAAAAGGTATAGAAACTTGCAGCATAAAACTAGTTACTCTAAAGAAATAAATAACATTCCTAAATTTCCCCTACTGGGAAATACATGTGAAAGTAAAGATAACTTATTGTTAACAGGAACTCATCCAACCATAACTGTTTTTTCTCCAATGACCATGTACAAATAGTTTCACTTTGGCTATTTATTTTGATTTCCAAGCAGAATGAAGTAAATACTATACAGCACATTTAAAGGTAATATAGCATTATTTAAACTTTGTTTCTCTGCACCATATATCTTTTGACCACAAAACCATTTTATACGTATCTCCATGAAAAAATGTAATACATGACAATATAAAATAAAAACCATGAACACCTGTTAACTATAAAATTGAATCAGCATAAAAGTGGTATTTCAAGGTTTAAAAATACTTCAACAATCTTAAGACTAACACTTCACTGAAGATATTTGTCACAGATAACTGCCCATAACTCTTAAAGTGTATATGTATGAGTCATATTCCTGTGATGATTACTGACAGTCAGTCAGTCCAATAATTAACTCTTATTCAATTTAATCTATCCTCTCCTCTGTGTTTGTCCTGGATTTGAGTTCCTTATTTATTTTCTTCTATAATGGTTTATTTAATGCATATATGAGATGAAATATTATTTTTGAAAATTAAAAATTATTTTAGTAATTATGAAAGACAGAAGTTTCAACAGCTTTAAAATTAAATTAACACCTATTTAATATGGAGTGACTGAAAAATGTTTGAAATTAATTCAAGCAATAAATCTGTAGTTTGTCACAAAATACTACGGTATATATAGCATTTATTCTGGTTTGGTTTAGATTCAGTGATAGAGAAAACATTAAATTTTAATTAATTTTAATAATTTCATAAATACTTGGCCAAGAGTCTTTGCATCTGTGTGTCTTCTCTCATCACTAGGTGTCCTGCATAGAATAAATAATCAGTTTAACACAAGTCATACCTGGCTGTCAGCGATAGTGTGAATTAAAAGTGCTAAAAAGGAAAGTAATTAAAAACTTCTTAAAACTTTCTTAATAAAACATAATAATTCTTTAAATTTAAAACAGAAATAATAATCTATAAGTTTGTGTAAAAAGATAGCTTTTGTTGAAAATATTTTCTATTTTTTATCAGAGTAATGAAAATTAAATAATAAATTAAAAAAATAAACAAATTGGTTATGAATGAGCCAGGATACATAATACAAAAGCATGGTATTAAAATATAAATAAACTAATAACATATAGCATATTTATAAATTGTTTGAACTACTTGCAAAACATAAATTGTTGTTTATAACTTAAAAGATCTGATATTCTCTACTTAAGAAAGATTAGCCACAATAATATAATCTGAGCTGAAATGTTACTAGTGTTTGAAGGCTTCTAGGAGATGAAAAATCAAGGATCTTGAAAAATTTTGGTTTGGCTCATGTATTCTAAAAGAAATCACACTGGGTATAATCAATAATTCTACAAGCCATGCTTGACCTAGGATAGGGCTAAAATATAAACATTTGGATTAAAAGATAAAACTTGGTTCTTTTAAAAGAATGAAGTCAAAAGGTCAATAGAAAATTTGTCACAAGCAAATTAAACCCAATGATGACACATTTGACTACACACATTTCTCTAAACCAATTACTTGAGCAAAGGCCAAGCAGAAAACAGTTTTTGGAGAATCTGTGAGCATTTGTAGCACCAACACATGATTTCACTAAGAAGAAAACCTCTGGATTTAAGGTTGACAAAATTCAAAAGTGAACAAGGACATAAAATAGACAATATTGTAATCTTGATCAGGAAAAGTGGCATTAAATAGCAAGATATTTGTTGTGCAAAAGATTGATGGGAAATATTTAGCAGGTTTAGGTTACAGTGACAGATCTGTTACTGTCAGCAAGAAAAGATGACTCCCCATTTCATCATAAAACCTATCAAGAAGATCCTGTTACAATGTTGGATCTGATGACACTATCTACAGATGAAGGTGAAAGAGACCAGTATAATTCAGCATATGATAACAAACTGGTCCATGAGAGTATCCTAGTGAGAACAAATCTTGTGTATTACAAGCAAATCCACAAACCTGTCAAAAGAAACTAATGCAAACATATCAACAAATTTGAAAAGATGTGAAAGGTAAAACACACCAAATCAACACAGGCATCTGACTGGAGAAGTAAAAAAGTATAATCTGGCAGGTTAGGTGTACTCTTGTTTCCATGGTAGTTGCTATTGATTTTTTCCAGTAGCAAATGCCAATGTATTTGGTAAATATCGCAGTAGGTGGAGACAATGCAGAAAACAATGAATGAGATCCATATCAAACTTGTGCATACCAAGCACATTCTATTTAACAGTGCCTTGCTGGATAGTAAGAACCATGGTAAAGTTGTGAACAACTGCAACAGATCTGTCTCAGCTGGCAAATTTTAAAGTTCCAGAAAAAATTGGAAATAAAAGATGAAATAAATGGGATTGACAAACTAAAATTTTGTAGCATAAAGTATATGCATATCCAGCATCCTGATTGGGAAAATCAACAGTAAGAACAATACTTTCATCTCCAAAAAATCTTGGCCACATTACCCTGGATAAAATTTGTTGTCAGGGGATAAGTTGTGGAAAGTAAATATGCTGATCCTTGTGGGTCTGTAAATAGCAAGGATAGTTTACTGATACACAAGTATGCAGAAAAAGAAGTAACCTTTATGAAACAAACCTTAAAAAAATATCAACTGCCTTTTTAAGATTAAATTATCCACAATATGTTTTAATGAGTACTTTCTTTGTATCTGTTGGACAAATATGCAACAATATCCTGATAAACACCATATACTGGAAATACATCTTATTGCTGTTATATCTATTTTTTTCCTGTGAAGTACTTTGTGTGTATCTGATTTAAACCACAGTGCATTCATTAAAATATAAGAATTTCATCCATTAAATTTTGATATTTGTATGAATGCACAATTTTCCTTTATATTTAAATTTTTTTTTTTTTGGTTTTCTTTTGGCAAATTTATATGTGAAAAAACCAGTTATAATTGTTAATCACTGAGACTAATGTAACTATTAAAATGCTATGATTTAACAGCTTTCACCTCTGTATACCACACCAGTTTTTACCTTATGTCACCTGGGGTGTATTTACATTTTAGCCTAGAAGCACTAGTTAGCACTTGTGTTTAACTAGCTGCATATATAGTAAACACACATAATGAAAAACACATGGAATAGGAGCCATATAAAAGATTTGTTGTCACAAAGGGTTATATTAATGAGGAAAGTAATGTGTGTCATAACCCCTATGACTCAACCAGTGCTGAGTAATACAGATTTAAAGGGTAGTGGGGTGCAAATGCTCTCCACCCAGGGGGTAAACAAGTGAGTTAAGAAAATTGATTTTTAAATTAGTTATACAAATTTTCAATGACATTCTAATCTTATGTACCTTTTTCTCTTCAGACATTTTTGTGCCTGTATGAAGTTACTTTTTAGCTTATTTTATTGGAAATATTATTCAACTTGATTGAGACTTCACTGAGTGCTATTCTTTAATATTTAAAAGAAAACAGCCACCAAACAAAAATATTAATTATTACCTTTCCATAAGAAAATTGTCAAAATTTCTTTGAAACAGTAAACCAACATTTTGAGAATTCTATGTTAGTAGGATGCTAAGAAAGTCCCTAAGCCAAAATTGGAATTCTCTTGTTACTGATATAAACTATGTAATTTCCTTTGTGAAATTGAAAATGGTGGCTAAACCTATTTCTCTAGACAAGAAGTAGCAAAAATGAATTTATTCATTCCTGCCCAATTTAGCAGCACAATTATTTCCAAGATCACCACTATAAAACTAGGATGGGTTGATGCACAAAACCATTAAAGGCCATTTACCCATCAAAACTATTTAGTTAATTCTTTTTTTTAAACAAAATATGTCATAGAAATGTTACCAGTAGATTTCTATCAACAATGTTAATTCTTTGTTGGTAGGTAGTTGGCTAGTATTATGAAAGTAACTTTGATATCACCAGATTATAAAAATGAGGTCAGAAGTTCACAGCAGATAGCTGCAACTGGAAAAACCAAAAACATTGATGAAATTTTCTGCTGCATGCTATTTATATACAGACACTCGTCGACTTGCGACTGTTCAGCTTTACGACCACAACCGCACGCCTGGCAGTGTTGTCCAGCCCAAACCAGCTGGGCGTACGATAGTTTCTGCGCCGTGGCTGGTAACGCTCATCTTCCCGCACTCAGTCGTTCACCAACATCGGTTTCATCTACATTTATCTCTATATAATGTACTATACATACGGTAATGTGGAATCTATAGATATACTGGTCTGACTTATGTCCAATTCGACTTACAACCGGTTGGTTAGAACGGAACGCGGTTGTAAGTCAACAAGTGTCTGTATAGTTAAGTATCTTGTTTTTATTAGACTTCTAACCATCCCCTTAAAACGATTTACTTTTGAAATTTTTGAAGTTTAGATATGTACAAATGGATTGTAAGCAGTTTTTTGCATGCCATATTGGTGTAAATATACTGTACATTGCAAGAAAGTGAATAGCAGTGAATGAAGCATTTTAAATGTTTTTTCAAACAATTTTTTTTACAACACTCCATAAAAAAGGTATTTGCATAGTCATTTTACATTATCATGCTGCATACAGAATGTTAGAAGCAATTAATGGGAGTATCAAACATAAAAATAAAGATGTCATAGTTCCATTACATAAATTTTTAGTTAATGCACAGCTTAAATAAACTGTGTAGGTACAGAGTCCTTATTTGATTGATTTATTAGAGAGTTCAGCATAGATTTACTAGTGTTTCCAAGTCTTAAGCATCTAGAATATTTTGAAATTTTTTATAGATCTACAAAGTTTGCATTTTAAATAGTCAAGTAGGTTAATAGGGATATTCAATATAATAATGATTTTGTGTGGAGAGAAACAAATGTTTTCAGTTATTTATAGTTACTAATATCAAGAATCTTAGTTGGTAGAATAAGATATCAGACAATATTATCTTTAGTAATAGACTGATAATTGAAAATAAGCGGAATAATTACCATAAAATGTAGTTAATCATCACAGTATTAATCAATTTTAGGATCATGTTGGTAACCATTTCTCTTCCCAAGCAGCCGTTACATATCCTTGATACTTTTTTGCTTTCTTATAATTACTAATTTATTTAAATATATATTAATCATCAAACCTGTGGTAATCATCTATTGCATTTTATCTAGTTTATGTTATTAACTATATAGATATTACTAAGCCATATCTTTGCTCAATTTATCTCTTTTCTTTCTTGCCTTTTAAACAATAATCAGTGTTCAAAAGGAACTCTTCTTCAAAACAACCTGTTTTGTCACTATAGTGAACATTCAAAGCGCATAATACTGATTATATTGCATGACACTTCTATGCTACTCCCTTTTCCTGTGTGTGACATGGGAATATTTATTGATATATTGCATTGCTAAAGGGGGTTTGACAAAGCATAATCAGCACAGCATTCCTTTTTCAGTCATTGAAAATGCCACTTATTTCAAGAAATATTGTACATCCAATGTCTGAGTAAAAGTTCACCTTCATGGCTGTTGTGTCAGAGAGTTCATCAACATATTTAACATTGGTTCACTCAGTATCATGGTGACTGCTATGAAATCAGACTGTATAAGAAAAAAGCAAGCAAAGCACAGAATCAACTAAAAAATGAAAGTACTTATTTTGGTTTTGTATGATTTATTAGATATAAAAACACAAGATATAATAATTTTAGGTATATTTTTAAAAGAAGTAAAGACAATTTGTTAAAAGGTAAATTTTGCATAAAGATTTCTAAAAAAGCATCATCCAAGAAGGCACTTCATCTTAATATACACATGAGAAAAATATGTACTTTCACAATTTAAATAATTCTCTGCACAACTATTTAAGAAATTATTAATTGTTCATGGTAGTGTGGAGCTACTATTTAAAGTTAAATGACTAAAAGTTACAATAATGCTGCCAATGTTTGTTTTTTTTACTGGGCAAACCACAAATTTTGTATTTATTTATTTTTAAATCTATTTGAAAATAATTAGCAAATATAAAAAATAAAAACATGAAGAGAAAATACATCTGCATAATATTGCTAGCTTTGTCTATACTCTTTAGCCAAAGAAAAACCAAAATAAATAAATTGTAGGCAGCATTAATTTTCAGTTAAAAAAAATAATACTTATTGCTGAACTTTTCTCATCACCTAATATTGTTTCTCTTACAAAAGTTTTATTTGTGTTTGATGACAGTAAATTTAATTATACCAAAAGCTGCTTTTCTAAAACCTGATAGATTACTCTTAGTACACTGCACTCATTCAAAATAGGTGACCTAGCAGCCTCAAATTATAATGAAGGTACCTCAGGATCAAAGGCAGGATCCAAGGCCACCTTTCAAGGTTTGGAGTTAGTATGGCTTCATGGTACTCATTCAAATCAGAAGTGACCACAGATTTCAATCTATCAACAGTTGGCCTTGAAGGCCATTTTGAAGCCATCTATGGCAGGTTTTGATATCATACACAGTATAACTTTGAAAACTAAGAATAAAAATTAATTTAGTAGTTTTCTGCAGGTTTATCATCATCTTATAAGCCACCCGTATTGATCAGATGCTTTTCAGATTCCTAAACAAGACAGTTGAACATAACCATTTTGCAATTTTTAAAAAGAGCCCCTTTGAATTTAAGAGAATCCAGTTCCCTATAAACCTCAGCTTTGCTATGTCCATCAATAAAGCAAATGGCCAATCATTGAAAGTTGTTGACCTCAATTTGGATGGTCCCTGCTTCTCCCATGGATGTCTGTATGTTGGATGCTCAAGAGGTGACCAAAATAATATCTGTTTTGCTTTTCACCCACTCAAAAAACTAAAAATATTGTCTATAAAGAGACTGCTGGAACAAAGTTAAATTTAAGTGTACAACTTATAGAATGTTAAGAAATGTATAATTAGCATCAATTCAATGTTCATTCAATGATGGTGTTTTAAAAAAATAAAATTTAAGATTTGCAAATTGAAAAAACCTTTTTTATACAAGCTATTTTTTCCAGTGCAGTGCCAGGTACCCCAGCTAATTCTTAAAAAGCTGATGACTAATTCAGTCTCTGTGAAATAAATGTTTTACCTGGCTCAAGTTTGTTTTATAGGTTATTATAGAATCTGTAAAAATAAATATGAAATAGAATAGCTGTCTGAATTATAAAGTTCAATTAATAATAAAACAAAATTAAATTTGCATAAATATCCTGATAACAACTACAGCATACCTGCAGATATTGCAAAATACAGTACAATGACTGTTATACATGTTTTTAATTGATTATTTTAGCCATTTTTAAAAATAGCTGAGTATCCATGCAATATTTTCTGTTTAGATAAAATAAACAAATCTTTTATAACTAAAATGTTATGGTAAGCAGCACTAGTTTTGTAAGTCAATGGCAGGGGATAGGCAGTTATTCAAGGTACTTCATATCTCCAATCACTTTTATTTTTTGATGTAAAAATGTAATAATGACAATATTTATTTAAGGTCTGATTTGCACAATAAAATCCAAAACAAAGGATTTGTTTGAAAACATCTTTCATACAAGCATTGAAAAAGTTTTTCTATTGATTGGGGGAGAACAAATCAGAAAGTAATACAAGTTGAAAAAGCAGTGGTGTGTTATGAAAAGTTAAAAACATTAAGTTCAAAGATCCAATCACATTTTCTTGGCCATTGATTAATTGAGCCAATATGTCCTTGCCACAGATGTTCATTTTCTAAGTTGATAATAACTACATAAGATATAGCATATGACCCTGAGCAAGATAATGATAAGTGTAGTCATCTTGTAGAATTACACATCCTCCAAAATTTCTCCACATGGAGCTGTAAAGAAAAACATCAAGCAGCAAACTGCTTAGTGTTAGGTGTGCTGTAAACAATGCTTAATCTAATTTTGTATATTATGCTGATGCCCACACCAGGATAATTTTAGTGATTCTCAAGGTGAATGTGCTTAAATCATGGCAATGCTCATACTAGCATTGCTACTACATAAATGCTTGGTGATTACTTTTAAAGTACACACAGAATTGGTACTTTTCAGGTTGTTGACTCCATTGGAATCTCAAGTGTTAAAATTTTTCCATGACAGTTCTGCCAGCAGTGGGCCAATGTGTTCTGAGACCAGTAAATTGAAGCTAGTTGCAAGCAGTCTGTGGAGATATGGCTGGAGCCACAGCAGTAGCCAAATTACTAGTTAAAGCTGCTGCTGTCTTATCCAAATGTCTCTGAGCCATTTTGATAAAGTAACTGCAATCAAATGTTATGATCACTTTTGGCAGATGCAGTGAAAATCTATCAAGCACTCTGTGAGGGGCAATATAATAATGGTGCAATTTTAGTCTAAAAATTTTCATGACATTTAATCTTCTGACCACCACAACCTTTCAACAAGTTTATGGCTTTGCTTTATTCTGCAATATTTAGTAGTGCTTTTTCATTATAGCGTCATTGTCAATTTCCATGTGGAGTGGATTACACAAAGAACGAGGTACTTTATACAAGAAACGAACCATCAAACTTCACTTTGCAAAATCATCTTGAAATCTGTGAACAAATATCCTGGACATCTATCTTATTTTAATGTAATTAGTTAAAAAAGAGTCAAATTGCGTTCACATCATTGTTCTATATTTAAGAAAATAGCTCAAATTAAATCAAAAACAGGCAAACTGCAATAAAAATGTTTCTGTCAGTAACTTTTAAAGAAGAGTATTGTAAAAGTAAGAAAATTTGGTAATCCTAATTTTTTAGCATGGTTCATTTTTAAAAGATTAGCAGTAAATTAAAATAAATCAAACAGTTTTATCTGACTAGCATTTTGTATACAAATATATCTAATTTTATTTAGATAATTTGAAAGCATTCCAAGTTCAAAAAAATTGGAAACCTAAATATTATAGTTTCTTCCCTTCCTGTAAACCCCATGAGTTGGCTCTGAAGATATCCATTCATGTAACAATGATTTTCAGCATTATATTGTAAATGTGCATACCTAAAAAAAAAAAAAGTTCAAATCTTTGTAAATGTTCAATGGGAATGGCTAAATTCATTATGGATATTTGGGTAATTTAAATTTGTGCTTCTATTTTCAACAATTTAAATAATATTTTCTAGTTTAGCCAGAATAGATTAATAGCCAATATAAAAATTTCCCCACAACATATAAATATGCATTTGTACTTTCAACAAACAAAGTATAAAGGTCCATTAAAATATATTGGGAATTAAAAATAAAATAAAATTTAAAAAAGACAGCAGTCAATTTCTCAGTACTTGCTTTTATAATGTGACAAAACAGATTCTGACCATTAATGATGGTTAAGTTGGTGTTCAGGTTTCTGAAATGACTTCTGTTTGGTTCCATTTCTGGTCCAGGCTTTCCCTCAGAATGCAACTCAATAAACAATAATAATATACACCTCCAGAAATAAATGTACTTTGATTATAAGCTTGCAATAAGGTGTACTCACAATTTGGCACCATGCTATATTTTTGTGACTGTCAATAATTCCATCAGGTGTAAAATCAATCCTAATTATGGAAAACCCGCATTTGTTAAAATCAGCTCAGAATTTTCAAATAGTCTTTATCATTACTTCTTTTTAAAATCCTATTTTTGTTCTACTTTTAAAATTTCTTGAAAAATGTGGTACATTATACATTGCTATATTATATTGCTGGTGAAAACACCACATCAAATAACTATGGTGGTGCAATCTTTTTTTAAAATATCAATGTGAAACAAAGATTTAAATAAACTATTTCCATCCAAGAGCATAGATAGCCTGCCATAAATTTATTTTTATCATCTTTGTCCAATGAGACAAGTAGCAAAGGTGTCTTTACTTTCAGGTACAAAAATTCTCATCTACACCATTTTTTTTATCTATAAGAAATTATGCTGCCCATTCTCTTTATTTTATTAAACTAAATATTTTTTTGTACTAAATAAAGTTCAGCTTAATTAAATAAATATAAAAGTTGCTTTTAATATATAGAATAGTAGGTGAATTACACTAGTTTGTATTTCATTCATCTGAAAACCAATCTCAATCAGAGAAGCAAAAACAAAAAACAGAACATAAAAGTTATATCATTTGTCTATAATATCTACAAATCCAAACTTCAGCTGATCTTGCAGACATAAATTTGATATTGTGTAGGTTGAATTAAATCTCTCTCAACCTTTATATAACAAAAAAAAAAATGATTAATATCGAAATACTTCTAAAAATTGTATGTAGCTTTGTTTGTGATTTCATATATTCTCACAATACTAAGCATTTATTAAGCATGTAATGCATGTGTTTGTTAAAACAACTTTTAAAATAATTCATGGTGGAATATCTAATACTGCTGAACCTGTACTTATGTTCTATAAGCTGATTTTCCATGCAACTGCTGAGTTATCACCATTACAAAGTCACCAATGACACTAATTTCAATTCTTTCATTAATTAGAGATATTTTTACTTTCTTTCTTCCAAATATTCTGAAAGCTCAAACTACTATATAAAGTTTAACTTGGGTTCCTCATTTTTAGGATTAGAATTTTAACAAAAAAAAAAACAAAACAAAAACAGTCAGCATTGTAATATCTACACAAAAAATAGATAGATACATTTCATGCTACAGCACTTTCCTTATGAATTGTGAACATAACAGAGTGCACAACTTTTAATTCCCCAAAATCTTGGCCAGTCTGCCTATGTTCCAGTAAAAACCGTACAAAACAAAACATCAATCAGCTTAAAGCTTTGTGCATCATACTGTTTTATTTGAAAAACTGAAGTTATAAAATTGGTTGTAAATGTCATATATGCATTGACTCCATTATTTGCAAATGACTGCAGAAAATTTAACTGATAAATTTGAGCACCTTAATAAAAACTTTGGATGACTTAAGCTCAGGTATAGTTAGGAATGCAAGTATGAAAATGAGAAAATATGCACTGATGTTCACTTTTATTTTAAAACTAAATCCTTTCATCTTTTATATACCATATCTATGGCATATAAGTCAATACTTTTCCCCCTATAGTCCAGGCTTCAGCATATCTATAGATAAAAAAAGGAAAAAAATAACAGTGTGCTACTTTCTGAAGTAATCTGTAAAATTGTTCATTTTAAATGAACAACAGAAATTATTGCACAGAATGTTTTCCAAATTGGTGAGAAATGCACTATTAATGCACTCATTAAAGCATGTGAAATTATCCAATCAATAACAAACACATGCTTACCAATATGTTCTACCTTTCCTTTTGAATCTTAATCACACATAAATACCTCAACAAATCTTCTATCTCAAATGTCTCTTGTAAAGTCATGTAAATCATACACGACAGCTTTTAAGCTGGAAGGTGTTAAGTTTGCTGAAGAAAATGGTAGTAATATGGGTGTACAAGAATACAGTGTCAGTGAGAAACATGTTAGGGACTGGAGTAAAGTGAAGGATATGTCACGAACTACAAAGAAAGCCAAGAGGACAGATTATGACTAGGTGGACTATCAATGAGGATAAGTTGGAGAAATATATATGTGTTAACCAAATGTGCTGCATGCTGTGGACTTAGTAATTCATAGTTTTACCTCTCAAAAGAAATACATAAATACACAAATAATGATAAAATAGGTAAAAAATAAACATTTTAATTTAGTAACTTTTACTTTAAATAAGCCATATAAATGCATCACAAAAACAAAACACTATGCATATGATAATTGTTTTCAAACTAAGAATAGAATTTAAAATATTGTTGAACCTAATGCAATTATATTCAACAATCAATCAGGTGTAATTGTTTAACGTGACAATTCTCCGATGGGAAAAATCTTTTTTTAATGAAATCAAATGCTCCAAACTTAAAAATGCTGTAGTGTCTTTTATTTGTTTTAAAAACAATATCTAGCATAAAATTTCTTTCTGAAAGTTAAAAATACTGTTGCATATCATAACCTTTTAGAAGTATGTGCATCATCTTTATGTGATTGTTTGAAAAGTTTATAAAAGAAACAAATTATAATTAATTTTATATGAAGATATGAACTTGCATATGCAGTACAGTATTTTCAATGTTTTCATTGGGGGTAAAATTTGAACACAAAAGCATATTATAAAACATTTTCAGAATTAGAAACTCCAAAGAAGTTACATTTTAATTCAAAACAAAAATTTATTCTGCATTTATGTTAGCATAAATTCTATGAATCCTTTGTTTGCTCAAAACAGCTCTCTATTTTGAAGTGAAATGCATGCAAATCTTGTCTTCTGCCTACATAATGTGCCAAGACTTTATTTAACACTGACTATAGCAGATGTCATGAATTAGGATATAAATTTGCCAATAGTATTCTTCACAGTACTTATTGTCAGTTTAAAACAGTGATCCCATTGCAGAGGCCTGCAGAAATTCCAGGTAGGCCTTGAGGACATGAGAAAAAAAACAAATTTTAATTGCCAATGACTAGAAGATTCTAGAATTCGAAGTCATTGTTGAAAATTCTTGCTACATCCCAAAAGTGGTCTCTACGTTGGAGAAATAAGGCCAAACATCTTCAAGCAGATTCAAGGCTAAACTTTTACTGTTGATCTTCAAAAGGGGGAGGTGATGGGATGAAGGCAAGAAGCTGATGTAATTAGGAACATTGTTTCAAGTCATTCAGGTCTGCCTAGGCCACCTTGATTGCTGTTTGCTGTGGAGTATAAATTCCTCTGCAGCTGGAATCCCAGCTCTTTTTAAGCGGGTCAGTGCGACACAATGTTTCCCAGTGGGTCAGCAGACACAACAGTTTTAAACAGTGGAATTTGTTTTTTTTTGTACATGTGATAATAATAAATTATAAAATTAAGTAAATAAATTATAAATATATATATTATTTGTTTTGTTTTGTTTTTATGTTTAGCCTGACGTCTTGTTTTAGTGATGTTTATGACAAAGAAAGGGAAGTGTAATGAAGATTACATCAAGTTTGGCATCATAGTAAATAAATTAAAATTGGATTCACCTCCTCCAGTGCACTGTACATCATGCAGTTCTCAGCAATGATGTCTTGAGACCTAGTCGTCTGGAGTGACATTTGAACACAAACCACAAGGAATTGAAAGATAAGCCAAAAGATTTTTTTGCTGCCAAACTTTAATGCTTAAAACACATGAAGCTGGACATTACAGAAGTTTTTCATCAGAATACTACCAAATTGGTGGAAACATCTTACGAGCTGTCACTACTTATTTCCAAAGCAAAGAAAGCTCACATAATTGGAGAAACTCTTGTAAAGCCATACTTGGTGAGAGCTGCTAATATTGTGCTTACTGCCAAAAGCCAGAAAAAGTTATCAGAAATTTCACTCTGTGATATGACTATAAAGCATCGCATTGATGAACTTGCAGAAGACATAACAAGACAAGTTTTTGAAAAAGTAAAAGCGTTTTTCTTTTCAATTCAGTGTGACAATACCACTGATAAAACTCATTGCTGTCATTTGCTTTTTAATTCTTCATTTGTGGATGATGAAGCTGTGAAAGAAGAAATGATATTCTCAAAAGCACTAGAGACCACAGCAAAGGGTCATGGCATTTTGGCATCATTTTCTGACTTTTTTCAAGAAAATGTTTTTTCCTAGGAAAAGCTGGTTGGCATTTGCATTGACGGTGCCCTCCACCAATGCTTGGCTCTTGCTCTGGATTCATGACATTGGTCAAAGAAAAGAATTCAGGCATACCAAGGACTCAATGCATCATCCACAGACAAGCCTTGACTGCTAAGACTCTTCCAGACGACCTATGTACTTTGCTGAACTTGGAGATCAAAGTTGTTAATTTTGTAAAGAGGAGTGCTTTAAATACAAGGTGTTTTGCATCTCTCTATACAGATTTAGGAGCTGATCATAAAGTTCTCTTGTTTCACATGGAAGTCTGCTGGCTATCGAAAGGAAATCTGTTGAGCAGACTCTACTAACTCAAGCATGAAGTAGAAATTTTTCTCAAAGGTCAGAAAATAGAATTGCATAGTGCTTTCACAGATGAGATGTTTCAGCTTTCATTTGCTTAGCATGTGGACATTTTTTAGGCTATCAACAACCTCAATTTGAAGCTGCAAGGAAAAAGCACAAACATAATTGCCCACCATGATACAATCAGAAAAGCTTTGAAAGCGCTGATTTCAATCTGGAAACTTTTCATTGTTCCCTCATCTAATTGAACTCCTAGCTAAAAAGAAATATCTTGATAAGTATTACCTGGATCAAAAGAAAAAAATTTATGACTCATCTATATTGTCTTGTTGAGGAGTTCAAGCACTATTTTCCAGATGCTACCTTGCATAATCCTGTTTGGAAAAGGCTGTGAAATCAATTCAACATCGATAGGGATTTATTGTCAGATATATTGCTTGCAAGAAGCCATCAAATTGTAGTGTGATTCATGTGCAAAGAATAATTTTGAAACCATAAGTTTAGAAGAGTTTTGGGTAAAATACTTCCCCATTTACACAAAAGTTTCAGAAGTGCTGTTTGATTATTCCATTTTCTTCTACTTATCTTTAAAACTGGATTTTCAATTCTCACTGTATTTAAAAAAAACAACAGCACAATCGCCTGGAAGTGGAAAGTGACTTGCAATATGCTGATGCATCCTTCAAACCAAATTTTTCTGAGTTTGTGAGAGAGAAAAACAGTACAATCCTTCTCATTAAAACACTATTTTGTATTATTTGAGATATTTTTTGCAAATTTGAAACTTTTTAATAAAAACAATATTAAATGCCTAATGCATATTTTCAATAACTGAACAGTTAAATTTATTTCAAAAAATGTAGGGGGGCAGAGGGTTTGATAAATACCAAAAATGGGAGGGGTATTATGTCACAAAGATTGGGAACCACTGGTTTAAAATATGCACCCTCTGAAGCTATCTCTAAAGTACTGATATCCACAAAAACCCAATTTCTTATTTACCTATGCCTTTGGTTGCCCATAAGTACAGTAGTGACCAAAACTATTGTATCACTTTAGTTCTTAAAATATGATGAATATTCAGTGCATAGTACATTGTAAAAAGATATATTTTTAAGATAATAAAGCTAATTAAACATTATTTTGATATTTTTAGCACCTCTGTATTAAACATTCTTAATATGGTCTTTTATTGTGAAGTCGCAACTAACGAGTAACAAAGCAGTAAATTTTAACAAATAGTTTTTAATATTGTTTTAATTAAAGAAATACATGAATAATGAATCAGAAATAAATTTTTTATGCATTCCAATAGCCATGATACAATTCCATCTAAACATTTAATTTTTGACCATCACTGTATTATAAAAGCTTTTTTTTAAGCTAATATAAAAATCAGAATTTAGCTAAAATTGCTGAAAAAATATAGATTTAAATTAGTTTTGTTCAAAGCTAAATACAAATTTTTATTCAGATCATTTGATTTTAAAATAGTAGAAGAATGTTTTTAAATATACACTGGTGTTCAAAATTAAGAGCAAACCATATAGAACACATATCTGCCTTTTCAACACTACTGTTAATGAAGATAACATTGCAGTACAGTGAAACCTCTAAAATTTGGACTAGTTATGGCCTCTGGATCTTAATTCTGAAATTTGTAGATTTGGATCATTTGCATGTTTTGGAATATGCAGGTGTAGTTTAGAATCTTGCCACTTGATAGTCTGGGTGTTGTCAGTGCTCATCTGGTGGCCATCTTGTATGTTTTGATCCTACCTCCTTACAGCATCACAATCTTGAGAAATTGTTCTTTATATTTTTCCTTTTTTATCAACCTTTATTATGCCTCCCACTCAGAAAAAAGCAATTGATGAAGGCACAAAGAAAGTCATTGGTCAAAAACATATGCAGAAATTTCTTAAAGTAAGAAGATTTAAATATTGAAGATATTACAGGAGGGAATGTCTGTGCATCGTTTATGTGAAGAGTGTGATGTTTGAAAGTCCATCATTTATGACATAAAGAAGCAAAGTAATATAGCTTCTGTTTCAATAATGGCTACAAATTATATCACAGCACAAATGTAATTTTCTAAATATTTAAAAAAAAATGTACTTTTTAAGCAGAGAAAAAATCCATTATGTAAGTAAATCAAATACATTTATTTTTGCTTTTGATTGTTGTAATTTTAATTCATTTTCAGTTAGGGTCTACTATATTTGTATATCACATTCTTCACTTTGTTTATTTGAACTATTAAGTTTTCCCTGTTATGAAGTTGCTTATATACATTGTATACATAATTTCTGCATTTTTATTCCAAAATTTGAAAAATTTTAAAAATTTGGAAAGGCCTAAGTTCTGATGAATTCAGATTTCAGAGGTTCAACTGTACAAGCAAAAAGCATATCAACAACATATCAAAACATATAAACCATTAATAATAATGTTAGCATCATTTCAAGCTTTTTTTTCCAGGAAAATGCTTGCCTTTCATGTGAATAACTGCTGCATATATTTTGGATAATCTGTTCAGTAACTACCTTATAAGCTAGCCTCATTCAACTTGCAAGTAGTTTCATAACTTACTTGGTTGAACATATTTTTTTTTTGATTTGTCCATCCTACACAAGCTCATTGGGGTTCAGCTTTGGAGATTCAGGGAAGCCGAACAATGGTTTTAAGTCCTGATTCTTTTCTAGCAAAGTATTGTGCATTGAGCTTTGAAGTGTGTTCTAAACCCTTACCTTGTTTGTAGTGAAAATCATGAACAAAAAATGGCATTACAGAATAGTGAGATCTTTCTCTTTTGTGAGAATCCTATTAATTTTTATCAAGCCACCAACAAAATAATCAGCAAAAGAACTTCACACCTTGGCATTTATATCACCATGCTTAATTAATGGTGAAACACATCTTTCCTTAGAACTTTTTCTCAAGGCTTTCTTCTACATACTGTTGTTGCTTAGAACCAAACATTTTACACCTACTCTCACCTGACCATAATATATTGATTCATTGATCCAAGGTAAAGTTCTGTTATTTTCTAGCTCAGTCATTTTGCTTATTTTTGTTGCCATGTCAAAGCAAGGGTTTCTTAGCTGCTACTTTGCTAACCAATCAAGTCTCTCTTAATAGAATGTAAAAATAGGTTGCTGATTCAAAATTTTAGGACAAATGCTTTCTTGACATGCAGCAAATTAACTGCTGACCATAACCACTCTGCATCCAACAGCATCTCAATTCTACCACCAAAAGACATCCAGCTTTTCTTTCTTGGCCCTTTAAATTTATGGCTAAGCCATCTGACATCATTATATAAATGCTTGCTTGTACACTCACCACTCTCTGTACCTCTTAACTTCCTCCACAGTTTTCCATTAATAGTAATCAGCTTTATGAGAGACAACAATGGATAATCTTGTTTCATATGGAATTTAATTTATAGGTACCATTTTCATCTTCCAAACAAAGCAATATCAGTCATCATTAATGAGGTCTATTAACATTTATGCAGAAACACACTATGACCTAACAATTATTCTAATTAGTAATAATAAGTGATACTGGATGAACATGATAATATCATGCTTTCAATATGAACTAAATTTAATTTTCATTGAAATAACTTGCTTGGTCCATGATTAAGGAAAATTCTTGAAGTGATAACTACACCACAATTAATGTTTTATACGTTCTCATACATAGTCCATTGAGATTTTAAGGTTTGTTTTTTTTTTTGTTTTTTGCTGTTCAAAAACAAACAATTGTTTTTTGTATGGTTTGTTCATAATTTTGAATGTGAGAATAACTTATTTGTTTTTGTCCAGAAAACTCAAAATTAATCCCCTTTAAGAAATAAGGGCTTTTAGATAAAACAGTGCCTAGTACAAATATTTAATGTGCATGAGAAAAGCTGCAAAGATAGTAAACAAACTTGCTAGCAAGTTTTAAACAAATGAATGTCAAGTTTCTTGATCGCTTACAGATTTAAAAAATCTTCATCATGCAAATACAATATATTACAGCCTTACTCCTATAACCAGTCTCTTATTTTGATACAATGCGCATAATTATCAAGACAGCAAAGTACTGTTTCAAAAAATGTTAGACTAATTCCTTATGGTATTAATATGCAAAACACAAACACTAAAAAGACAGAAAAACAAACAAGCAAACAATCATTAATGGGATGCATGCCTTCCATGCATTGGGAAATGTTAAAAACAGTGTAGAGTACAATTTTTTTCTTTTTAACCAGAGCAAAGGTTTTGCCAATGATCTAGCTAACTAATGTAAGATTTAAATTTTTATCCATAGCTTTTATAAAAACACCAGTAAAAATTCATCTTTAATGATTCTGCAATAAGCCAAAAAACATCTTAACATGGTATTTATGTCATTTAATATGAATGTCAATAAATGTCATATAAAGACGAGTTTTCATATATTAGAGTTGTTCAAATTAAAACAAGCTATAATAACATAGCAGTAGTTTTATCTGGCTGGATTTCATTTAAATGTCCCTAGTATAGTAAAGATATCTTTGATCTGGTTGCTGCATGTGATTACCAGGACATAAAACTGATACACCTGACTTCAATAATCTTGGGGGTGTGTGTGGCACGCACAAACACATTTCCTGCCTGTTGTTTAATTATTGACCTAAAATTTTATATAACTTGTAGAATAATCATTTCTTTGTTAAAGTCTACTTTGTGAAACAGTTTTAAACTCAAGTAGATCATGATTAACCTAGAACATCAAATAGAAATATCTTTTTTTGTTGTTAAATTGTACTTTAATCTTTTGTATTACTGATGGTTCACCAACAATAAAATTAAATCTGGTAAGAATAATGTTTTGGAAGGAAACTGTTTGAATAGTGACAATTATAATGCAGGCATTTATTAATTCCATTTATAGATTACAGCTGGTTGTTATCAATAGAAGGTTGGAGTTTAAGATTAAAGATAGTAAAAGTAAATGTCATGCAAAGATTTTTTTCTGGTGCTGTTCTTTAATGTAGTCCATGAAGAACAAGTTAAAATGATTCTTGATCCAGTGGCTACCATAGTGTACTTCATTTTCAAGATTAAAACACTACTCATCCACAAAAGTACAGAGCAACATCAAACATGGATTCTCTTTTTCTTTCTCACCACCCACATATTTCCTCCTATTATTAATCAGATTGATTCCAGCAGGTTCTTTTCTCAGTGGCATTTGTGACATTAAGACTGTTTATGTCCATAGGCATTGGGTACCCTAAATTTTTTCAAAACCATATACTTATACTTAAGCAATATGAAGGATTTAAATTGTTTGCTAATTTTAAAAGTTAGCATGTTGAATTCTAAAATGTTTTTGTTTTTATCTTTCTTAATATCTTTTTATTGGGGTTAGGGACCGAGAGAGAGCTACTTATAGTGAAACAACTTACAGCGGGAAATTTTTCCCTATAAGAATAATGTAAAATAGGGGAGTTAGGGACTGTAAGACTGTTGTCAAAGCCTATTTGATTCTATTCTCCTATAAGAAACAATAAAATATGGTAGGGGTAGGGTCAGTAAGTTTTTTTTACATATATTAAATAGTTTTAAAGATCTTACTTTGAAAAGTTGATGAGTTATGTTTGATTGGCCTGATAGGTGAAGGAGTTGGAAGAAGATTATGATGAGGATGCAAATGGAGATGCAGCTGGAGAGTCAACTATCACCTCAACATCACACATCAATATCCACTAATTCCTCATCAATTAAAATCAGCTCTGCAATTTTCTTTTGTTTGATGCCAGAAGGTCCTGGTTGAGGCTCATCCATCGGTGGTCTGGATTCATTGGGTTTCTTATTAAAGAAAGAGTCTGTCTACTTGAAGTTTGGCATTTAAAATTTCATGGTAGCATGCCAAAGCATCTTTTACAGTCCATGACACCTTTGAAGAACAATCCAATAGATTGTTTGTCATGTGTCTGGATAAGATCCATCATTGTATTTGTATACAGTATTCAAAAATTCGTCGTAGCACCACAACTGTGAACCCCTTCAGTTGGGATGAATCATCATCATCATCATCATCATCCATGCATTTTTTTTCAAAATTTTGTCTGTCTAATTCTGCAAGTTTTTCATTGCTTAGAGGCATAGCATATGATTCAAATAGCTATTCCACATCACTATCTTCTACATCATCCACACCATCCTCCTTTGCTAGTTTGATAATTTCACTGCATATGTCTGTGCTACTGAATCCCTCAAACCTATGCACTGCATCTGGATATGTGTTTTTCCAAGAACTGTTCATCAAGTGAGGAGAGAATTTCTTCTAAGCAGAACCAATCATCAATGTGCAGTCTAAAATGTTAAATGATTTCCAGAAATTCTGCACCAAGAGTCTGTTCTCATTACTCTTATCACCAGTTACAATGATAAGCTTGTGGAATGTTTGCCACAAATAATATGCCTTTAGGCTGGCAATGACACCCTGGTCAATTGCTGCATAATTGATATTTCTTGGTGGTAAAAGCACTACTTTTGTTTGGACACAATTGCTTGAAATCCAGGTTGTGGGTGCTAGCATTATCTAGTAGCAGAAAAATCTTAAATGTAAGATTTTGTTCCTCATAGTACTTTCCCATTTCTAGCCCATAATGGTCAATATACCACTCATGAAAAATTTTCCTTGTCGTCCAAGCGTTGCGATGGAATTTCCATATGACAGGTAGCCAAGATTTCACAATATTCTTCATTGCCTGTGGATGTCATTTCTGTACATAAGCAATGGCTTTATCTTCTTATCACCATTAGCATTGCCATGTAATTTTTACCTCAGTATACTTTAAAGCATGCCTTGCTTGGCTTTCATTGTTTGCATTATTTTTCAGGATTGTATGCATGCTCATTGGAGAACGGCCCAAAGTGTGTCTGATATCAGAAGCATGTTCACCTTTTTTAATTTGCTTTATCACTTCTAATTTAACATCCAGATTAATACTTCCACACTTCCTCTTATGTTCACCACTTGCACTATCACTTGCAATATGCTTGATACTTACTCATTGTTCAAGGGTTGTAAAGATGTTTGATGATTAAAATTGACAAAATCAACACTGCTTACATTTCACAATAACTACACACCATGAGAGGACAACAAAGGACTGGGTGGAAGCAGATGAGGATGCTAGTTAGTGACACTAAGATGGCGTGCAGCCACCAAATATGGATATGACGCTATTTTCACAAAGTTGAAAATGATGGAATGATTTAAGTGAAGAGAATTTTCATGCTGTGTTCCTCAAAAGGTTGACGACATGAGTGCAAGAAAAGTTAGAGCAGGGACCCCCCTGTATTAACATTTACCACAATCTCCAGCAATGATCCTAAAACAGTTCTTTTCTTAAAATGCTTTTCTGATTTTTTGAAAATATTTTTGTTAGATATATACTAAAAAAATCAAAACAACATTAGTTTCGATTTAATAACTGAAACCATAACATGTCTTTAAATTGTATTAAAAAAAACGTTTATTAAAAAGAAGTTGACCCCAAAGTGTCTAGTTTACTCCACTACCTGCCAATTTTTCCTGAAAATGTGTGAACTAACCTTAGTACAAATAATTAGTAATACAAACCTAATTGTAATGACATTTATCCAAAGGAAGCAATGGTTGATTATAATTAGTTCATTTTCATTTTTAGATCAATTTTAATCAATCATCACTTGCATTAAATAAATCATTTAAAAAGGCAGTGCTATTCTTCTAAACATTACAAGAAATAGAGTACTGAGCAAGGCTAAATGGTACAATAAAAACAAAATCAACAGGAGTTTAGTTCCCTTGTACAACACACTGATTTAATTTTGCATATAAAAGGTATGTTGCTTTGTTTTTTGTTTTTTTAATTCTCTGCTCAAAATACTCAGGCTAACATACTGAGATCTTTATGAAAGTTCTAACCTCTTAAATTCCTTTTGATAGTTGCACAAGAATACTTGAATACTTCCATTGCAAATAAAATGACTGATGATTTGTCAGCAAATGCATTAAACATATGACCAGAGTATTTGAAGCAATAGAGACTTTATAAACATGTAAATCATTACAATTCCTACTCCTGGATATTTAACTATGTACAGCTATAACTATACCTCAGATTATCATCTATTAAAACCATTAACTATTCTGTGCTTGAGTTCATTCATTGGAATTACAAATAAAAGGAATACTTTGTTTACTGATATTCATCAATGAAAACACCATAGGAGCAGGTCTAAAGTAAAATATTTGAAAAAATATTTTTTGTGTAATAGTTTTAAAAATTAAATAAATTAATTATGAAAGTGAAAAAGAAACAGCACATGAAGAGTGTAAAGCAGAAAATAACCGATATCAACAAATGCAACTTGTTTATTCTGAGAATGGACATAGTTAAGAAGAAATCCCCAAGGTACACCTCATGAAACCTGCTGTGAAATTCTAATAGACTTCATTCTTCAAATAATACGCAGTTTGTTTGTTGGTGTTGTTGACTGTTCAATCTGCATGCTGAAAAAGTAAAACCTACTCTTACTACAGTAAACCTATTTAAATTTCTTTAAAAGGTTGTTTTCTGCTGCTCCCCACTTTTTTCATTTTGTCCACTAAATAAAACATTCAGCTTCCCTTCTGTGAGCAGTAAAAACCTCCATTACCCATGTCTAAAATTGTTACTACTGTGTGAAAATAACTGCGACTACATCACATTCACTGATCTGACTATGTCATTAAGGAAAATGAGAGTTAGTCATTCTGCTTTTATGAGCTTCAACATAGAATTTAAAGCTCCTATGGATTTAGGCTGACAGCTTTTAGCATGGAATCATCATTTACAAGCTTTATTTATTTTTTTTCCCCTTGCACATCTTGAGTCCCTGGGGTTGAAACATCAGTTTTCCACAATGTAATTGACATGCACACATCAGGGATGGCTGTGCGCGTTGGTGGACTTTCGAAATACTAATTTAATTTTCCACTAAGTACTCAGAGTTGCCACATTCACAATAAGACGATGTGGGGAAACACATTGTGCAGTTCATTCTTGTCACTTAATTAGGAAAGACAAGCAACCATAGCAGTGAACTGCTACCAAGGCATGTCAATTTGGAAGATAAGATTTTACAATTAGATGACAGCAAACTGAGTGATGAGGGCATCTTGTCTTTACTAGATTCTGGTGACATGCAAAGTCTCTGGTAAATAATTAAAAAATAATTAATATTAAAGTAGCAGCACAAGTTAAAAAATATTCTAACAACATTCATGAGTTATGATCAGATATTTGTCTAAAACAGTAAATACATTTTACTTATTAAAATAATGGCAAAAAAGGAGTGTATAATTGATGTTTTACTTCCAGAGATGTTTTGGTTATTATATTTTCCTTTAACTCTCTGTATTCCACTTCACTTTCTACTTTAATTATACTAGCTGGGGTGCATTTGCACCTTAGCCTAGAAGCAGTAGTATTTGTGTTGAACTGGCTATGTATTCAGTCATCACACTCATAATGTGAACAGGTAGGTTTAGGTTGATATGAATTTTGTTGTTACAAAGAGTAATGTTAATGAAGAAGGTACTGTCACAGTCCCTATGGCTCAAATTATGTTGAGTATAATACAGATTTGAAGGGTATAGTGTATACAAAGAGTTTAACAAAAAAAATATAAGAATACAGTAACTGCCTTACATTATAATTTGTATATTTTTATCCAGGATTCTACAAAGTGTTTCTGACAAAGCTAGAAAAAAAAAAATTGGGATTGTCTAAACTTCAGATGAATTTGGTAGAAATAAAGACTACTGACAAAAATCAACTCCAGATATTGATGAAAGCAATTTAGTTTGGCTGGGAACATAAGCAAACAGTTTTCACTTATTACATTGTTAAAGACTTAAATTACAAATTTAATTACAAAATCATTAAAATTAAAAATGAATCCAGGTTTAAAAACCGGATCAGTCTCCTGACATCTGCAAGTAAAAAAAGCATTCAAAATCTTGAGTTTCAGCAATAATCATTAATGATGAGTGTGTAGGACTAGAACTAAAGTAAATTGTTTTATTTTTTTAAAACAAAACAAAAAAACACAAATGCTAGATGTGATCCTATTTATAATTCCACTTTACGACAACTCTGTGATAAGAGTGACCAAATTGTTCTAGTCATATTAATTAAATAACTTTGATTTATTTAAATAAGAAATGCCTTTACTGCATGAATGGCATGTTGGTCAGGTGATAGTTGGATAAGCTGCGAATGAATGTCTCTTATATTAGTCATGAAATTATGAAACAAATTTAAGAGCAAGCAAACCCATTATCACTTATCTATGAAGGAAACTAATATTGGTCAAGTTTTCATCCATTCAGGATTGTTACCTAGGTTTTTAAAACAGATATTGTTTTTGTAGGAAAGCAAATCATGCAAATGGCTCAGATAAACATATTCATGGAGGTATAACTTAGGAACAATCCTATATTTGTTTCAGTAAGGGGGCAGAGTTAAGGTAAGTAGGCAAAAAGAGCATAAGTATTTAATAATACAATATAAGTAATACCTTGTTGCATGAGAGATGTTGTTGACAACAAATTTTAAAATATTTTAAATATGAGAAAAGCAATAAAAATGCAGTTATTTTAAGAAAAGTGCATAATGAAGATTAATTATGAAAAGAAAGCTTTGTTTCAAAATTTATTTATTTTATTTTTGAAATTTTATCTCTTGGAAACCTGAAACAATATTCAGTTGGACAAGTTCTCTGATTATACATTCAGATAATTTAATCACTTATAGTATAATACTCCAGTGCTGAACAACTACTATGAATAATTAAGTGCAAGTACACAAAATGATGAATTTAATATATTACCTTTTCCTTTGTGCATAAATATACTTACAGAAACAAAACAGAAAATTAATTTAAACTAGTGGAAATACATTAAGCCCTGGATGAAAACAACATTAATAAAAAATTAAATTTTTCCTTATTTAATTGCAACTTTAAGAACTGCCTAAAAGATTATAATCACTGTTGCTTCATCAGAGTGACAGGACCATAGTAAAAAATTCAAGACCCATAAAAAATCCATGAGTACTACATAAAAATTAAATGAAGTCCCAGCAGTATTTTGGCCATGTGATGGTAGTTGATCAAATGGTAAAAATAATTAAAGGAAGCAAGTAAGTTGAAATGTTTGTAGAATTAGCAAATAAAGTTTTCTTAAAATTCAGCTGCTTAAGGAATAATCTTTTTGTATACTGCAAAAAGCCACTATGACAGCATTCAAACTGTTAGATTTCCCAATAAATGTTTAAAACTATTCCAGTATGAGAAAACCTGCCAAGTCCCCTGATCCAGGCAACAGACTGTCACTTTACCAGTTGTCAATTTTTGTAACCCACACATTGAACAAGCCCTTAAAAGTATTGGCTCCCTTCCAGGTCAGCCATACTCTGACATTGATTTCTTGTTGTTTTTTTTTTAACTAACATTTCACTAGAAGTGGCTTTTTTACAGTTGCAAATTTTTTTTTTTTTTTAAAAGAGGGTCACTGGAACTCTTATTACAGCTTCTTCCAAAGAGTTGGCAGGTATGCAGAACTCATCTGCTGCACCCTTAAAACCAAATCACTGAGTCAACTGATGTTACAACAGTCTTTCATGGTAAAACAGTAAACAATTTAAAAAAAAAGAAAATAACATTTAGCTGCTTTGCTAATTATTCCATTTATTTTTTTAAAATGTTTAGTAAGCTGTAAATGGTAAATGAATTAACTTCCTTCCATGGCTACCTTCTCTAGAAAAGTTAATTAAACATATTATCAATTATTAAACACCTGTAACAACACAAACATTAAGATTTTCAGATCTAACATTTATTAAACACACTTTTTAAGGTATAAATGATCATTTACCTATTCATTACCAATGTCATCACATAAGCAAATGCTTATAAAAGTGTGAGCACAAAAAATTATCAGCATAGTCTAAAAATGAAAGAATGGGAATACAGTTTTAGATAACCTAAAGGTATATATATCAATTTGCTATGTCTAATATAAATGATTCATTAAAAAATATTTACAAAGCCAAAATAACCCACATATTTTTATTACTCCCATCCAGTAAGTTTTAGATTTAAAAAAAAAAAAAAATATATATATATGTAAAGTTATTGCTATTTAAACAATTTCTCATGTAATACATTTTCATTAATCATCATATTCTGCTCATACTACATATAGATTTTTGTTCATTAAGCTATAGCCTAGACTAATTACTATGAAAAGACATGAACGAAATAACTAATAATAAATCATCAATTAAGCACCTGCTGCTTTCTTAGATTACATTTAGCTTTCAATTTAATGCAGAGAGTTTCTTTATTTCATCTTACAGGAATTATCCTTTAGCTTTTTTTGAACTATGCCTACTGTTATCTTGAAATATGATTGAATATAAAAGTTTCTAATATCCAGTATGCGCAGATGACTTCCATGCTAAATGTTTTGTTCACAGACTTTCAGAATTTCCTAGACTGTATCCTAAAGATTCAAGATAGATTCTTAAATTAAATAAAAAACAAAACTATTACAATGGAAAACAAAATACTTAAAAACAATCAAATATTATATACATATATTTTCAAAGTTACTTATGTAATGACATATTTAAATTTATTACCTTTATCTTTTGTTATATGAAAATCTTCACAGTTTTAAAAAAAGAATCCAATTGTAAAATAATCAATAAACTTTTGTTACAGAAAATAGTAACATACATGTACAGCAAATTTTGTATGTTGACAATTTATAAAAGCATGTCAAGTAATATTAATAAAAAGTATTGTATTATGGGTAAGGAAAATTAAACAGAACTAATCTAAAGGATGTAAAATACATTCATTCCATTCACAATATTCAGAATTTAATACTAATGGTTATTTTAGACAAAATCTGAATAATTAATTAAATAAATTAAACTTTTGTAAATACATGAGTTTTTAAATTTATTTTTCCAAGAATAACTTATTTTAAATGTTTTGAATACTCAAGAAAACGTGCAAACTTATTTGTGACTAAAGTATTGCAAATTTCATTTTACACTCAATGTAATCAAAGCTAAAAATCTAGGCATCAATGCAAAATAAAATCAATATATTTTCTAAGTCATCCATACAATTGTCTGTTTGCAATGGTAAGAACACCTAATTGAATTGCCTGTCCACTTTTGTAAAACACTAACAGTATCAGAAAGACTGTAAAAGATTGTTTGAATAATATTTGCATGCAATCATCACAATATAATAGAAGTACATCAGCACTGTTTATAGACAGTGAAAATTGCCAAAAGCAAGACACACTAACATTTTCAAAATTAAATGATTTAAAAATAAAACCAATAATATTGACAAATTTCACATTAACGTCAAGAGAGAAAAAAGTTAAGAGAGTTTGATTTTAATCACTAGCTATTTGAAATGTTTATTAAACTTTCAGATCACCAATCCTTGGAGAAAGTCTGCATAAATACACAATAAAACTGCCTGCCTGTGTGAGGGAAATCCAATCAATAGAAAAAAGAAGAAAATATAAAAAATTCAAAGTTCTGTAATAGAAAGTTACAGTACATTACTGTCACTCAGCACAACACTAAAAGGCACAAATTTTCATGTTTTGGTTCTTTGAACATGAAGGAATTTTTGTGCATGCCCTGGAATAGAAACATAAAATTGTTTACATAAGTAAAAAGGAAGAATGTTTGTGCATTTAAAGAGAGTTATTCGTTGGTATCAAATATCATTGTTTGTCTTTTATGCCAACAAAATAACAAATGTGTATGAATTAAACAGATGTACAATTCTATTTCCAATGTAAATACATGCTATCAAAACATTTTACTTATCAAGATGTCTATGATTGGTTCCTGTTTTGAAAGTTAACGATAACGGAAACTCAGGAAACAGAGTCTAGACAAATGAATAAGCATTTCTAGTGATTGCTACTGCAGTTAAAAGCAAGCAGGTAAAACCATAATCCTTCTAACAACAATCACATCAGTGCCGAGAGAAGCTAAACAATCTGTTTATTTACACATTCAAATTAAGCACATAAGCATACTGTTTACTCAGTGAGTTTTGTACAGAAAATTACTTAAAATTAAACTACCTATCTTACTGAAATAAACAAAACCCCTTCTTTTTAAAAAAATGTTTAGGTGGAAAGGAATTTTTGTAATCCATCATGAAAAAGAAATGGTATGAATGGTCTTGAAATAAATCTACATCTAAAAATTTAACCTGCAGTTTAATTCACTTTTCTTGGCTTATTACATAATGGTTACTCTGGTTTTCTTTTATTAAATATTGTTGGTGTTTTCAATTGATGATGCATATGCATAGTAGGGTAGTTAGAGAAGAAGTGCTCTTTGATGGTATACTAGCAGTAGCAGGACCTCAAATGATGAATTTAACCCTTAAATGGCAGCCATCATCATCTCATGATCTAATAGGGAATGGTGGCAATCGTTACATGATGATTTAACTTTTCCTGCATCTGTTTAAATTCCAAACTAATTCATGGTAACAATGGTTGTCACTACCATGGCCTACAGGTGTGAGAATATTTTCCAGTCCTCAATACCTCACTAATAATCATGGATGACAAACGTTCAACCTCTGTGTGATACTTCACATGATGTGGAAGCCTATGCTAACCCTGTGGAATATTTTTAGAATGTTGGGTGATCTGTGATGAGAAGGAATACTCACCATATCAGATATAATATCTGGTGAGAAAAGTGAAGAATATCAAGAGAGAGAGAGTTAATTTGACTTACTCAGAGATTGACCATTAGAAGGGCGGTAGCCATTGTGGGATGCTACCACCAGCCAGTCCTCTCCACCAACATTTGGCCTTTGTATAGTCACCTGGTGATGGTTCACACTAAATCACCTGTTTTTGATAGAGGTAAACTAGTAAACCAAACCTCCAGGCCCACTCTTCTTATTGGGAGGTCAGGAAAGATTGCTCCAGACTTCTGTGCCACCCTCTACTACATTGTACCCTGCACTCCACCAAGCCAAAACAAAGGCATTTATATGATGTTTTGGGGTATTTTTATTCTGTTTTTGTATGTTTATCTTAATTTTGCATGCAAATGAAAATCTATCATTTTATAAAGGAAAAAAAGAATTTTGATTTCTTTTATGCACAGTGTGATGGGATTTTTTATCCTATACCACCAGTTATGGGTTAAATCAAGTTTGCCACTGCTGAAATTTACACATCATAAAGGAAAAATAAATGGTAGAACCAAGAACTACAGAAAGATTACATTCCAGAAAGCATCATCATACAGATGTTTAAAATCTGAAAAATCTCACAGTGATGCATTATCTACAGAAAAATGCAGAATTTTATGCCTGGTGACAGATGATTAATAGCTAAACAGGTCATAGGTTCTGAACTGCTCAAGCAAGCATTACCAAAAGACATCAACAATATCTGCAAATTAAACAGATTTTCTAACCCTGATAAACATGGCAAAGGATCATTGGAGTGTAGAAATAAAGATTCATCTGAAAGTAAAATAGTGAAAAATTCAAAATTCTTTACTAATTAAAATAATGAAGAATCAAAATTATATATAATTATACATGATGTAAATTCTTCAAGTCAAATTTTAGAAAATAAGCCCAATCTAATGAAGCTGCACCAACCTATGTTGTTTAGTGACAGAGAGTGATTCAGCAGTCATGATATACATAGCTGCTTCATAATTTTGGTGTAATGTTTTCTTAAAATAAGTTACCAAATACAGAAACAGCAAGTAAATCTGGCTGTTCTAGATGTCAGTCACATCAATTAATCATCATACTGATGTAATCTCATACTTTATTTCCTTAGCTGTTGCATTTTCCCTTGATTCAATCACTTTATTGGTAATCTTTTGAATATTCCAGCTTCTGCAATACTTTAACCCTCTGTATACCATACCACATGGGTTGTATTTGCATCCACTAACCTTCAAATCTGTATTAGCTAGCACAAGTTGTGGCATAGGAACTATGACACAATGTACCTTTGTTAATATAACCCTTTGTTGTGATATCCATATTGCTCCAAATCCATGAGGGTGACTAAATATATAACCAAGGTTAAAACTTATGTGGCATACATAGTGTTAAAAATGAAAGTAGCCACCATTTACACTACAGAGTACAGGATTCAACACATTGTAAACTTTCAACTTTTAAAATTATTTACATATTTAATTATGTTCATTTACATACTATACAGTCAACCCCAGTGTAATCGCGGTTTGGCATTCGCGGCCCTGGTTATTCGCGGAATTTTCCTTAGAACCTAACTAATAATTGTTCGTGGAAACCCCCACATATTCGCCGAATTGAAAATATCTTCCACGATTTTTTAATGGCTTTTTTCTTGGCAATATATATTTTTTCATGCGTTTTAATGCTAAATTATTAATAACAATATAATTTACTAATTTTGTAATATAAATACTAATGTAAATTCAGCAAAATATCAATATAAAATAAACGCTATTGGCTGGAGGTTTGAAAGTAGCCAATTCAAGAGCGTCATTCATTTCTCCATGCTGCTGCCCACGAGGTGCTGTCTCAGGCAGATGCAGCCCAGCAGACATATAAAACCCTCCTCACCACCATGAAGGAACAGCAACAGCAACTTCCCATCACAATGTTCCTCAAGCCCACCAAGAAAGCCTCTCATGAAGATACGACTCCTCCTGAAGCGCCTGAAGAAGAGGTGCCACCTAAGGAGCTTTAAATCCTCTGCTTTGCTGTGCAGTCATTATCTTCATCGTACTGCACAGCTTATTCATCATCATCTTAATCAATATCATTCATTACACTGGTCAACAAATTTTTATTTTTTTTCTTTGGCAGACCATCTAGGAGTGTTTTCTGGGGTTTTGAAGGTCGCTGATTACGAATATAACATTGGTTTTGTCTGATTGGCTCTAGTTTAGAAGATATTGATAGCCTCAAATAAGCCTAAACTGCTAAAATTCTCCCTGAAATACTTCAATATAGAAGCAGTAAATAATAATTTTCTGATATGTAACATACTATAGGACAAGGGAAGGCAGCTTGCTTCGTTTCTTTTCTAAAGAAGATGACCTGATCTTTTGTAATGACGTTTCTGCACTTCTTAACTGCATGGGGATCTCGTCATATGACCCAGCAGATTGGCGTCTCTTTATAGATAGCTCGAAAGCAAGTCTAAAAGTTGTACTTTTGCATAATGGCAATAAGTTTGCTCCTGTACCACTTGGCCATTCTACCAAGATGAAAGAAGAGTATGATGGTATCCAATTTGTTCTTGAAAAGCTAAATTACAACACTCATAAATGGCTGATTTGTGTGGACTTGAAAATGGTGAATTTTCTGCTTGGTCAGCAAAGTGGGTACACAAAGTATCCCTGCTTTCTTTGTTTGTGGGATAGCAGAGCAAGAATCCAGCACTGGAGAAGGGAGAACTGGCCAGAACGAGAAAGTCTCGAAGTCGGCACAGCCAACGTCATCAATGAGCCTTTGGTACCCAGGGATAGAATCATCTTCCCTCCATTGCACATAAAACTAGGGCTCATGAAGCAGTTTGTTAAGGCGTTGAACAAAGATGGGGATTGCTTCAAGTACATATGCAGGCAATTTCCAGGTCTTTCCATCGAAAAAGCTAAAGGTGGCATCTTCGATGGACCTCAGATTCGAACGCTCATGAGGGATTCTGACTTCACTAATCATATGAACATGGTTGAGTTAAATGCTTGGGTGTCCTTCACAGATGTAGTGACAAACTTTTTGGGAAATCACAAAGCTGACAATTACAAGCAATTGGTCCGTAAGATGCTTACTGCATACGAAAAACTAGGGGCAAATGTGAGCATCAAAGTTCATTTCTTGTTTAGCCACCTCGACAGATTTCCTGGTAATCTTGGTGATTACAGTGAGGAGCAAGGAGAGAGATTCCATCAAGACATCAAAACAATGGAAGAGAGGTATCAAGGCAAATGGGATGAGCACATGATGGCAGACTACTGCTGGAACCTTTTGAGAGACTGCCCGAAAGTTGCTCACAAGCGAAAATCGTATAAACGTCAATTTCACTTTTGTGAATAAAATATTGTTTTGTGTGTTCATTGTAACTAAGAATCTAGTGTATAATAATGCTTTGCATTAATTTATGATATATAACTGATTATGTAAATGTTTTTTTCCCTTGGAGAATTAAAATTCAGCAAATTTTTAGCAAATTTTTTGTATATTCTCGAAATATATGAAAAGTGTTCATTTATTAATAAATGAAATGATGTTATATCTAACTTAACTTGTTAGATTGAGATTTTACACTGTCTTTGTGGTTTTGGATTATCATAAAAATCAATATCTGACATTTTTGCACTATTTAGCCGTTTTTTGTACGTTTAGTTATGGTCGCGAATGGGTGATTTCAGACGAACGACCCCCCTGTGATATCTCCAAAACTAGAGCCAACTTGAAAAAACAAATGTCAGATTCGGATTCAGCGCCCTTGAAAACCCCAGAAACCAGTCTCACTTTTCCTGCCAAAAATATTGTGTTGACCAGTGTTATTGGTGAGTACCCGTACATTTTACTGTATTTTTATTAAATTATTATTATATATTTACTTATATTTTTTTATTATATGTTACATTATATTTTGACATTTACAGGCATTTTTATGGACCACGTCCAATATTCACGGTTTTTCACTCTTCGCGGGTGCTCTAGGAATGTAACTCCCGCGAATACCGGGGGACAACTGTATATACTTTATAGTGGTTTCTAGGTTAGATAATTTTGGTTTTAATCAGAATTCCACAATACAATTTTTTTATTGTCTGCAGGTTAAGTTGTAACAATATGAAGCAAGTTCAAAATATAGTAACTTAATGAACAAGTACAAATTAAAAATTCTTGAATAAATTGGTTACAATCTATGAAATCAAGTTCAATAAACATTTTAAACTGAAAGTACAAAAAGTTTTGGAAATTTTCTATTAACACTCAATACTCTGCTAGATTTATTGCAGTTACATTATGACTAAAACTAAAATTTCTGTATAGAATATTATTTTTAGTAAATAATATTAATCATTATCTGTTTTTGTAACAAGGAAGAATAAAAGTAAAGTATTCTGACAAAGAGAATTAAATGCTTATCTTACTGCTTTAATGTATTAAATAATTTTAAATGTATTTAACAATAACACAAATAAATATATAACTAAAGTATTCTGAAGAAGTTTACAGATTTCCTATTCCAAATTTTACAGAATACCAATGTGTGTGTATCAGAATTAAAAAAAATATGTCCATAACACTGTTCATTAGCAAAACATTTTCTTAAAAAATCTGAATACAAAAAATATTTGCTTTAAATTTTCTAAAAAAAAATTGCCAGATTATAATTGTAGAGGAAAGTAGAGGCACTTAAGGTAATTCCTAGTTGGTCTGGCTTCAGTCAATTAATCTGTCTAAGTAAGAAGAAATTCTAATTATTAATGCTTCTAAAGCAATACAGGCCACAAAAATGCCATCTTTAACTGTCCCATGGAATTCTACCAATGGGACATGCTGCTGAAGTTTTGTGGCAGTGTGATTATTTAATAGAGTAGTATGAGTGAACTGGGACAATGTAATTATGGATTATTTTGTCTTCACTATGACAGAATCTAAATGAACAATACCATGTAACCCACAGTTATCAGAAGGTTTTTTAGAATCAATCCCTTGTTTATCATTTCAAATTATTAAACACACAAAAATTATTTATGAACTAAAATTAATCTTTTCTTACTTTAATGCAAGAACATGCAAGTTATTCACTCTTCAATGTTTGCAAGAAATATCCCTTTCAACTATTCATTTACCAATGATACTTTAAACAAATTCAATAAAAACTTTTAATCTGACATAAAGAGCAACAATATGAAAAATTGATTTAAAAATCGCAATACATACAAACATGTTTTAATCTCATGAAAATCACTTGTTACTTGCTCTTGGGTGGAGTGGGAGTGTCACAATGACTATTTGTTTTTACATTAAAGGAATTTCTTGTCCAGCCTTTCTTATTATAATCAATAAAAAGTAGGAAGTTTATATCATTCTAGCTTCATATTAGCATAATCAAAAAAACTACTTGTCATGTCTACAGTATATAAATAATTTAAATTAAATTAACAATAAGATTTAAATTACAGGCTTGCTTCTTCATAAAAAAACCTCTTTATAAATTAGCATTAACCTGTCACCGCAAAATCACACTGTATTTCATCTGTGACTGCAAAATTATCAATGGTATTAGTTTCATGTTAAAATACTGGTCCACAATATGCTGTAAGACTTTTAAGTCTTCACTGACTATAATATTGTCTGAACTGCAAAAGTGAAAGCAGAAACTGCTACATATTCCATCCATCTGTATATAAAAAAGAAAAAGCAAGTGCAGCTCAACATATAGCTACATGCATGAGGAAAGTGTTAACATTGTGGAAATTAATTTTAAATCAATAAGTATAAATCTAAATATATTCTGAAACATAATATATGCAATTCTGTATTCTCAAAGCAGCTAAGTTTAATCTGTTACTAGGTGCACTTTATCAAGTAAAATGTGAACTTTCAAAAAAAAATTTTTTTTTGTTTTATTCTTAAAATGTATGAATGATGATAATTTTATCCTGTAGATAAAGATATCAGTTTAATTAGTGAAAACTTTCAAAAAGTTAACATTGTAGTAAATACTAAAGTATGTTAAAGCAAAGAATCTTTTGCTTTTGAAACATATTAAGTCAAATATCCTGATTTTCCTTTTTAAATTAATAAAATTAAAGTAAACAAAATTTTATTAACATCTAATGTTAGACCAGTCAAAAAAAAGCTCCTCAGATTACCTTTTTCCTCAACAGATCTAAATCTTTAGAATTATGTATGCTGGAAATAATTGATATTCAACATGAATATCACTATTACAGACTGTTTCAAAAAAGAGAGAGAGAGTATAATTGATTGTGTGATAATTAACATAACCAAAATAAAACAAAATAATTATGGATAATATTTTAAAAAAGAAATGTTTATGTAAATATTTTGGTACAATTTGCTTTTAGGAATTTAATTTAAAGTCTACATGAGATTAGCTGTATTAAATGACAGGTAAGTAAATTGCCTTTAACTCTCCATGTCCCAATACACACCATACCGCATGAATGTTGTATTCTCATACTGCATGATACCACCACACTCATGTGATATACCAAATAGAGATTACCTCACAGGAAGAAGGAACTCTTCTGTGCAAGAGAGAAGGAAGAGTTGACTTCTTGAAACATTCACATTGCATTGTCATTCCTGCATAATTGATTTTTGATACAGCTTTTATATTTTCAACTGATTTTTCTCAAGTCTTTTTGGCCATCATGGCAAATGTAGGGACAAACAGTGATTGAGAATTTGATGATGATATTGAAGAATTTATTCAGGAAAGAGAGCTTGGACTGGGTGAAAACAACCAGAATGACACTGTTGTCACCTAATGTTAGTAGTGCACACACAAGTGTGACTTGTCAAGTGATGAATCACTTGCCACATCTTTGTCAAGTGAAAGTGATGAAGTTTTCTTAAATGAGGAGTGAACTGACACTGTAGTTAACAAAAACCCTGAGGATTTTATTTGTTTTGTTGGACCAAGGAAACCACTGGGACATGATGCAAAGCCTGTTGATTATTTTCTTCAACACTTCCCATCCTCCTTGTTCAAAGACATCATGGACCAGACCAATTTGTACTCACAACAGCAAAAGCAATGAACCTTGAGAAAAAAACACCAGAGAAGATCCATGCATACTTTGGCATATTGTTATTGTAGTAATTTAGCTTCCTAACTACAGAGGTTACTGGAGTAAGAGGCCAGAACTCAGGCAACAGATAGTTGCAAATGTGATGACATGCAAAAGGTATGATCAAATAACAAAGTACTTCTACCTCAATGATTCTACTACCAATCAAGCACGTGGTAGCCCAGGACATGACAAGCTCCTACAAAGTTAGGCATATTTTGAACAATGCAAAGTTGTTTTCAAAGCATTATGCATCACACAAGAACATGGCTATGGACAAAGCAATGATAAAATTTAAAGGCTGCTGTTTTTTCTCCAGTATATCCAATCCAAGCCATACAAATGGGAAATCAAGGCATGTGGAGTTGTGGACTCTTAGTCCTTCTACCCGGTAGACTTAAACATTTATACAGGCAAGGAAAATGCTGCTATAGCCATCCCCCTCAGTACCAGAGTTGTCACAGATCTGGTGAAACCCTTCTACAAGAAACATCATGTATACTTTGATGATCTTTTTAAGTCAGTGGTACTGATGGAGGCCTTGCTCCACAAGAAAACTTACTTTCATGGAACAATGAGGCTCAATCAGAGTGGGTTACCTGCCCAAATCAAAACTGTGAAACTGAAGAACAATGGTGAAATAAAAAAATATGCCGAAAGGGAAATTCATGGCAGTTACTTTATATCATAAAAGGCAAGTGAATGTTTTGTCCACAGCCAACAAAGTCAGCAACATCATCATCATGTTCAAGGGCAAGAGGGGACAACCAGACTTGACATATCCCAAACCAATAGCCATT
This sequence comes from Nautilus pompilius, assembly GCA_018389105.1. NCBI lineage: Eukaryota > Metazoa > Mollusca > Cephalopoda > Nautilida > Nautilidae > Nautilus > Nautilus pompilius. The sequence goes on from JACATO010000340.1 coordinate 797,438, forward strand.
CAGGAGTATACATACAGAAAATTACAATGCTGTAGACAAAAATGACTAATAGATCCTATTAGGGAATTGTAAACAAATCCAAAAAATTGTGGAAATACATGATTTAGTTTATTTACAATGTCACCATGATAAAAGCATACATTCTTCATTATGAGGCAACAGATGTGCCAGGAGAAACATGCCCCAAGTGCTTGAAACACCTTTACTTCCACCTGGACTGTACCCTGCAGCTGATCAATGGACACTACAGCAGGAAAAGATCTGATGTTGCTATTCAACAACCCAACATAAAGAAGCCAGCTTACCTCTTACCTTTGTTCTCACAAAGTTAGAGACAAAACAAGGGATTTGGAACTGTGTTGTGTGCTCAGAAAGCAAAGTGCATAGTACACCTGCAGGAAACAAAGTTCTGTCTTTCTGGGAGTGTAAAAGCTGTGATGTTGCTGTGCAAGGAGAAAGGTTGCTTTGAAAAATTTCACAACTTCCAGCAGTAAAACAATGTTGTCACTGAACAACACAACATTTTCTGTATACAATTGTGTACTTACCTGCAATTGTTTACCTGTGGATATTGCACTCATTGTGTATAGTTCATCATCAAAAAAGTGTGCTGTGACTCATAAACTAACTTCTCTTGACAGGATTGCTGTTATTTTGTGAACTTTGAGACATTTTGGAGATGTAAATCAAGACTGTGCATGTTAAGTGTGATATGCTTTGAACAATAACTCTTCTATTTTCACCTATGGATTAACTCATCAATGGCTTAGTTATGGCCAGTGAAAATGCATATTTCTGGTTGGCATGTTCACTCTTGTCTGTGTTTGCATGAATTAAGTACATAAACACACATATATTTTTTTAAAAAGTCTTTTTATTACAGGTACATGAACACAATTTCAATTTCTTTAAAAATATTAATTAATATTTTTTTTGCAGTTTAAAAATTAACTATTTAAAAAAAAATGCGTCTGACATGTAACCAAACCACTTCCCTGCCAAATAGCACAGTCATATTAAAATCAAAATCTGAACACTAAATAAAACATAAGAGCAACTTTAGTAATCATACTTAGCTTTAGGGCAGTTTTCCCAAATCCTTATGGGAATGAGGCTTGTGAATAGAGAGAATAGTATGGTACATATAAAGTCAATACACATAAGAGTTGACCTTTTGAAACATCCACATTGCATTTTCAATCCTGCATAATTTTTTGATACAACTTTTGTATTTTTCAATTGATTTTTCTCATGTCTTTTTGGTCTTTCATCAACTACTTGATATAAACAGATAATGACAAATGGTTTATCAGATATGCAGTAATTTACTGATGATGGCATTATGTATATATGGTTAATTGTAATAAACATAATGGGAATCTCTGAACTGTACTAACTACAGTTATTGCAAAACATAGGTAGGACTTGAATGAATGGATGTGTGTGAAGATGTGTCTGCATCCTTATCACCTTCTGAATTATACAATTGGTAGTATATTCTTGTGTTAAATTAGTTGATTGGCAATGGGTTAGACTACTGGAATACTAAAGTTAGTTTGAATCCCGATTGTGATTGGCTCAGTTTGATGTATCTCCATGGTATGGTTTCTTCTTGTTCTTCTTCTCTAGCTAGCAACTAGTGTTTCTTCCAGGTACTCCATCACAGAAAATAAATGGTTCTGGTAAAGACTTTTTTGTGGTGGTTTTAACATTTCCAATTTTGGGGGAAAAAATTCAGCATGTATAATTTTTCCTGCCAACTGTGTTTCATGAATTAAATGAATGTGGTAACACTGGCTCATGTTGAATGGCCTTGATGATGATTATGATGATGTTAGATTAATTAGTACTATTTCTGAATGAGTCATTCCCAAAGAACAATTTGTTATTTCTAGAGATAACTTGTTATTGTTTGAGATTCATTCCAAAAAGTTGTATTAATATCTAAAACATTCATTTAGCCTCTGATTCAATTTTAGGCAATATTACTGTTTCTTATTGTTCATAATGAATTGGCCCATCTGTTTTCAGGATTTTCTTTATGCTATCTTGTATTGAATTTATAGTTAGAAACAAAATATTGTAGCTAGTCTGTAAGTGAATGCATCATTTCTGAAAGAAAAACACTTGAATAACCAATCTATGCATCATTTTTACTGCAGACTTCACGTAGAACATTTGTGTTAAACATAAATAATTTCCTAATTTGTGGAAGTCATACAACTTTGTTATCTGTGAGCTCCACTTTTTTGTATTTTTTGATTACAACAAACTACCCATAACACTGGCCTCTTGAGGCTGTTTTCTCTGTTGATAATCCAGAAATCATAATTTTTTAAAACAGTTTTTATCAGAATAGGCTTTCCCAGTGAAATTAGCAATCATCACATATTTAAAGTATTTTCTTATGACAACATTAAATAAAAGCAAACAACTTTTTTCTGTTTATCATTTGAATAATACAGATAAAGATTCAATGATTTAATAGCATTCTGTAATGTCATTCAAACTACTATGAGGATAGTCAGATAATAGCACATTTTTCCATGTATTCAGTTTGAAAATTCTCAACACCATGATTTTACTCAGCTTGCTTCTTATCATATTAAGACAAAGATAAATACAAATAATTCTTAAGATTTTCTGGCTGTTGCTTAATAAGTTTGAATTTGAAATGAGAATAAAAGAGTTAACTTTTAAAAAAACTAAGCTTTTGCTGAAATTTTATTACTTTTATAAGCTAAATATCATTTCACTGAAACTTTTTAAAACATGTTTTATTCCCATTTAATATTCAAATAAAAATAAATGAAAGCTTGTGAAAAGTTAAACATAAAATCCAACTTTTTGTCATTACTGCTGATTAACTAACCATTAAGAATATGTGTAAAAAACATATTAGTCAAAGAATATTTACAAAGTTATAGTATCAAATATATGAAGTGAAATTTAAAAAGTCAACTTTATTTTAAGTTAAATAGCATATGCAAATCTAAGAAAATCTTATTTGATTTTTTTACAAGAATTTTTAACAAACAAATTCACTAGTTATAACCAAATATTAAATTAAAACAGGCTTATTTGCAGGAGTACAAAAATTATATATAACAACATACAATATAAAAAACTAATTGAAGATACTACAAAAAAATTAGCTTAAAAGCATTAGAGTAAAATCTTTTATTTAAGATATTAAAATGCACACAAAGTAAAGCAAAAACAAACAAAAAAACTGGTGTTTTCAGAGAGAGCCCTCATAAATCAATGAATGTAGCCCAAGTAAATTTTCCATTAGTGATACATATCTTCATCCATTTTATTGTGAAAATCTGTTAAGAAAACTTTTTTTCAAAATGTATAAAATAGCATTTCTGAACACTAAAAACTCTGACCATCTTTTCACATATCACATAGTGTATATGTTCATATATATAAAATCAGTTATTTAAGAAATTGATTAAAGTATCAGCAAAGAAAATTTGTCTTATATATGTAAAATGAAAAATTGCATAAAAATAATTAGGTAAAACTAAATTTAAATCTTTCTAATTTTTCTAAAACTGCTTATTTTTACAATTTAAAAAAAAAAAAACTTTAATAGTTAAACCTCCATAGAAATAATTTTCATGTGCTGGCTGTTGTTCACAATCATCTTCAGCATTGTGGAACATTTCATTGTTTTTGCTTTGAACATTACTTTTTGCAAAGAAAAAAATGAAGCAACGCTGTATCTAATAATGCTTCAACCCTCTGATTAGCACTTTAGAGCTAATTTAGTGATATTCCATTTCTCTATTTTGAAACTTTTTTTAGATTAGCTATGAAAGTAAAACTTAAAAAAATAATATTAATATTAATTCAGTGTTTTAGTATTCATTAATTAGCCTGAAGCTATACTCCAAAGGTTTGCCAACTCGTTGGTCTACTGTCACAAAATTTTGCAAGGGTCATGACACACAATGGCAGCTAACACCCAGGCTTCTAATGGGATTAAAACAGCTTTACAACAAACTTGAGCAAAAAAACATCTTGACAGATAATCAATAATGGTAAAAACATGCCTGTCTTCCATAATCTTGAGTTTTTACTTAAACAATCTAATGCCATTTGAGCAAATATTGCCTGTCAGGCACAGCTATCTGAGGTTGCTATCTTATTACAGGAAACAACTGACTAAATAAAGTGTGCAGTCTCAAATTCCTGCTTCAACATCCAACATACTACCTGAAGCTTTACATTAAAATATGCCATGCACTCCTGGGATCTGTTTGCTACTTAATGATCTATGATGATCTATTCATCAACAGCATAAGTAGTTTATAAATATTTTTAAAAAATTTCATGAAAAATTGTTATTTAAGTTTAAACATTTATAGAACTTATTTGTACATAAATGTTCAGTTCTGTTTGTGGATTGCTAAACATTAATAAACATGTTTATTTCATAAGGTACTTCATATTTTTTTAATTTTTAGAGTCTAAAAATTTAGTTTGATTATTTTCCACAATACAAATGTCAGATCTGACTTTTCAGGATTTTATGGAGAAATAGATATTGTATGGACCTGTTTTCTGTCTACATGCTAGCCTAAAAAATTTTTCAGACAGATAATTTTTCTGGTGTATTTAGTAATAAAGCAGAGACACTAGGTTTATTTAGAGAATGTAACACCAGTGTTGGAAAAAATTTAATGATCTGGTTATATATGCAAAACCAACTGTTGTTTAAATAACTAATCAAGATTTTTTTTTGACTCTGCATTAAGAATGTACACAAACTAACTTTATAAACCACTGCTGTGCAGTAGATTTCTCTTTTGTTAAAAATTAAAGGCATTGAGAAAGCATCTTGAAATTTTACAGAAATTTACTTAGAAGGTTAAGAAACGTTTTCCCATTTGGAAAAATGTGTTCACCACTAAGCTTAACCTAGACTAACCAATCTTATGGGAGAAATTGTCAAAGGAATGCTTCAAGTAGGTCAGTCAATAAAACAAAGTTACAAGACAATGAAAATGTCACAGTACCACCACTGTTTGGTTGCAGGGTAGGCACAAGCTGGTCAACCAAGACTGACAACAGCTAAAAGCACTGTTACATCCACACAATACACCTAAAGAACAGTTTCCTGCCTGCAACAGTTACATCAGCAGCAGCTCAAGTGCAGATTCCATGCATAACCACTTACATGATTAAAAAAATATATGCCATGTTAAAAAAAATTTAGTTTGTTGAAAAACTTGTAGGTTTTGATCAATTTCTTGATAGCAGATTCCTTTTGATTGATAACCCTTGTTCAAGTCATCAGTCAAAATATTAGACAAAGGCATTACCTACATCTACAGGACTGATTTACTGACACCATTCAGAATTTCTGTCAATGTTTAAGGATGTATTTCAGATACTGCTCACATTAAGAGACATTCAAATGGGTCTTGTGAGATAGTAGTGTCTCAGCCATTATAATGTCTGTAAACCAATTTCTTTCCAAATTTGCCATTCTAATTATTGTTCATCTGCTAAGTAAATCTGACTTCAGACCTTTTCTCCTTACAAAAATGCTCTGAAAAGATACCTTGCTAATATACCAAAAATTATTATTTAGGTAATCAGCTTTTCAGGGATCCAGCAGAATGATCTTAGCAAATCCTTTTTTGTATTTTTGAAAAAGTTACAGTATCACAACCATGTTGTGTGTATGTATACTGGAGGATAATACCATAAGGGAGACAACATTCATGAATTTGTATTATGTTCTTTACATAATAAATTAGTCTAGGAACTGCTTGATCAAACTTTATACATGTTTTAGGAATAAATTAATAGATGGTTCCTTGGACATATGAAAAATGACCAACAAATTGTAGTCATGTCGATTGATATACAATGTACTTAAACAGAATTTTTCAGGATTGTTTTTCTTATTTTATTTTGATGTAAACATAGATAATATATTACTTAGGTATGAGATTAATTTTTGTGAATTCTGTAGAGTATATATAAACAAACTTTTAAAGTAAGATAATGTTCTTGTTTGGTTTGCTCTGCTATGGTGCTTAAAATTACATAGTAAAGGCAAAGATGTCTTAATGATTATGGATTTGATCTGTTTTAATGAAGAGGCAGTTCAGAAAAAATAAAGAAATAAATTATCCATACTTACAAACATAAAAATTAAAAAAAAAACACCAACCCAGCTGTATTGTTTAATAAAATACCAACAAAAAAAAAAAAATAGTTTAAGATTTATTTGGCACTATATGACAAGCTTTGATTAATATATGAATAATATTTATCTGGACCTTTATTTATATTACATAATCCACTAGTATGCTTTATTTTCAAAGAGAATAAATAAATCATAAATGATATATTTAAAAATGCTTCTTTTAAAAATAAGTTGTTTACAAAAAAAACAAAAAATTTCATGTATTAGTGGTGCAACAGGGATGGTCATTTCAGATATTTAAGCCAAGGCATTGTTTTAAATCTGTCTAAGAAATCACTGTATTTACATAAACTAATCATTATTTAAGTACAAATGTCAAGTTTTAGTAAAGTATACCTTGAAACCTTTATTAAGAAATTTTACTAGTCAAAGTCAACTTTGTTTCATCTTATGAATAATGACATAAGAAACAAATGACCAACTTTAAATGGTGTTTACATGAAAGATAATAAATGTCATGTACACATTATAAAAATAATCTTTTGGTTCTTTACAGTAATTATTAAATTTAAAATAAAAGTTGTTTATCTATTTTGTTTCCATTACAAAACATATTTTTGGCAAGTTTAATCTTACTAATAATATTTGTGATTAATTATTACATTCATTTTCTTTTCTCCTAGAGAATCCATAAATAATTTGCAGAACATATTTTCTGGTAGCATTCACGCTTTCACTTCAAACCTATATGTTTAAATAAAAAATAAGCTCTACACTTAGATACCAGTGTTTTTTTAGATCATTTTTAGCTATTTTATCTTCCTTCCTATTAAACTTAGTATTTTTCATTGGTTAGACTTTGAATTTATCATGCTTTCTACCAAATGAATACAAGTATATCACAGAATTCATAAAAAATATACTGCAATATAAAGAATATATATATATACACATTTAAACCAAGATATGGTTCAAATCTTTGTGTTGTTGAACAAGTAAATGAAACATACAGTACTGTAACTCTCTATATAGGATTAAATGTCAGCAAATACCTTAGTCTCATATTTTAAAGGTTTTGGAAAGCTGCAAGTTTAGATTAAGAAAAGCCATTTTTAAAATCTTAATTTGTACAAAATATCTGATGTACTCCATAGCCATTACTAGACTGTCACTGCAGGCAAGCCAGTAATAATTAACTCATTCCAATGGTGTATGATATTAAATGAGCCATCAGTTGGGAGATTTAATGCATTCTTAATCATGAAACAAATTGATTGGCTAATGCAATTTGCTAAGTTAATTGTGTGTGTGTAATAAATGAAGGTAATTTCTTTTGAAGAAATACATAATAATACATTGGAGGTTTCAGCTGCGAATTCTGCATCCCAATCAAATCTCTCACTTTATTTCATTGGAAGCCTCATGAGTTTTAACATTTATAAAAAAATTAATTTTCCCCATGCTCACAAATTCTCAATTGAATAAGATCTATCATTCTGCTGAATTTGATTTGTGAAGGGAAACCCATCCTAAATATCCTTGGGCCATGAGCAAATGAAAGACAAGTGAAAAATTGACACTATGAGTTATTTAACTCTGACACTCTTGGCTTGCCTAAGCCTCAAGATTAGGTATTATGGAAATATTTGGGTTTTGTTATGTGCAATTAGTTTTAGACTTAATTTAGTCTAATCTAGCTTTGACTTTTTAAGCTAACTACCTTCCAATCAAATTAGGGAAGATTCATCCATGCTCAGGAGACTAATTATTCATTGTTCTAACTGACCTTTACTCATAATCTCAAACTTTTTGGGAACTAATATAGAAATGGATAAATTCTGACAATCTACATTCTAAACAATCATTTTAAAAAAAGGATTAAGGCCCTCTTCAAAAATAACATCATTTTTGTTAAATAAGTTCCATGAAGGAAAAAAATTTGATAAATTTATTTTATATTTTTCTCAAATCTAAAGGCAACTGTTGAATATAAAACAATTCTGATAGATAAATTTAAACCAGATGCCATACACTGAACTACTGTAGTTTGTATAGTTTCAGTACCAGAAACTAGGCAGAATTTGTGAAAAAAAATATTTAAAAACATTTTTTGAATCTACACTCAACAGCATTAGCCTCATTTCTCTTAAATTAGTAATCTAACAGATTTCTTATGGATGTAGTGCAATACACAAAAGTAAAACAAGAATACCACTAAAGAGAATAAAACAGAAATGTGGTGTGTGTAAGATATATACAAACCCAAATGCTCATTGCTGGTAGACATTCAAACAGATTCATGCTCCATAAAGGAGAAACAAACAAATAAAAAACATTGTTGAAAAACATAACAAGAAAACACTTCAATGAAAAGACTTCAGTGATCATGTTTAAATAATAGTTTGAAATTTTCACCATCCAAAAGTTAAGATATTAAAAAAAATTAATTAACATATAGATAACTTGCTACATTTGGCTTGAGAAACTATTTTAAACATTTCCTTTGTTAAATAATTATTATTTCAAACAGCTCAATTCTAGAAATATTTTATCCATGGCCTCTGCTTAGCTAAAGTATATTAAGGCAAACAGCTTTCTTCATTTTGTCAAATAATATAATAACTGGAAATAACCATTTTTATATGTAACTATGAACACATCAAAAGTCATTTCCAGTTGTATACTACTGGACTGCTAAGGTCAAGGAGCCAAGTTCATTTCCTGCAGGATATCAACTCAGTTTGGCATATTTCTCTGGCATGGTTTCTTTTTGCTATTCTTTAGTCATATGAACTTCCCCCAGGCATTTCAATTTCTTCCCACATCTCAAAAAATAAATAATTTTAGTAGGAATTTCTCTACTGAAGTTGGAAGGGCCAGATCCAACATTGTGCAAAATTGGCAACTGTGGCAGTACACTCCTTCATCAGGGTTGTTTCTCTTTTGGGCCTTTGGGCATACATGAAAAAACATTTATCTTAATAAAAATAATAATGACGACAAACCTTTTTGTTAGAAATAAACAGTTAAAACTTTTCTGGTAGCTTCAGAACATTTCAATAAACCACAACACAAAAATCTAAAATTGTTGCTGTTGATTCCATTTTTTTCCAAGTTAAGAATAAATATCTTTGCTATCCAGAACAAATTTTTAGATTTCTCATATTACAAGAAATTATTTGGATACTTTTCTTAAATATGTTAAGACAGAAAGCCTTAAAATGTAAACTTGATAATATATTAACTGAAAATTATAAAAAATGAAGTTTAATTACCATATCACTGGTGTATTTTATCAAAACAATTTGCTAAATAGAATAGTTGTAGTGGCCAGTCATCAAAAGAGATTTTCTGTTCTTTTGAAAGCCTATCTGTATCTTTGTCTATACCACCAATAGAAGTACCAATAGAAGTACAGCAAATCTGCTTAGATGTATGACAATAGTGAATCAAAATATTCTTGAAGTAATAATAATTCAGAATAATTAAAAATCTGCTTTAAAATAATGAACAATTGATTTTAAAAGTTATCATCATCACAAAATCTATTTTATTAGATTACATGCTTTGTGGCTATGGCTGCTCTGATAGATATGAAATCAAGCATTTTTAACATTACATAGTTAGATATCTAAAATATTATTTCTGTATTAAAATTATTCATAAGTGAAGTAAATCACCAGGGAATGTACTTGATAGTGACAGCATTAATTAATTTAAGAATCATACTGTTGGCCAATTTCCATTTGTGTGAAACCTTGCATAATAAGCCTTGATGGCTTCCTACCTACTTGTAACTACTAAGTATTTAGGTATTTGGTTTTAACCAAATGTTGAATTTCTCTCTTGGTTACTGGTTCTGCCAGTGTAGGCAGTAAGCACCAGGTTACACTGCTTGCTATCATCACTCAAGTTTCACATGTAATATGTAAATGGTCATCTTTGGTTACAAAAAGTAACCAATATTACCATTATTATAACTACTAAACTAAATTAAACTAAACTACACTATATTAAGAACTGAAAACAAATAATAAAAATATCAATGGTCACATGTAATCCACTTCAACTAGTTCTTTCCTTCATGGCTGTCTGTAGTGCAGCCATAAAGAATAGTAAGAAATCCGATATTAATTACTTATCTTACTCGTGCTCTAGAAGACTGGGCAGTTTCTATAACCCACATTTGCATGGCCTCCATAATAAGGAACACTACAGTCTGGATTATTGTTTTGTTGAAAGTGAGAATTAGTTTTTAATAATATTTTTTTCTTTTCTGGACAAGCTAAATGCCCAATGATATCCACATCAAGTACTGCCATCTTTGTGTGGTGGACCTCTTTGTAGTAAGTTTATAAAAAGTAAATAAAAACAGCACTAGAGAATTAACAACTGACAGGTCCATTAAATGTAGGCATGAGCCATTGGTATGAAATTGATAAAACAGTTATATTTTCTAGCCAAAAGATGAAGAACATTTCATAATTTATATTAATGATGAAAAGTATTTGACTTTAGCAGTGAATGAAAAAGCAACAATAAATTGTTGTCCATGTTGAGAGAGTACCAATACCATCATGCTATCAGAACACATTCCTAGTACCTGGATATTAAAGCAGTAAGCAAAATGCTCTAATTTTCCTTTATCTTTTTCTTAAAACAGATCATTCAGCAGGTGAAATAAAATAACTATAGCACTAAATATTGAGGATCATTAGTATAGAGAAAACAATGCATAAAGAACCTACCATTCTTAGGTAATTATCCTCAATTATATTTAAAATATTTCCTGTAATGAATGTTAAAAAGAAGAAGAATTGAATGTTGCTTACAATAATTCTGCAAAAAGAATAATAAATTAAATTTCATATTTAAAATAGCATACTGAGGCTTTAAATTATTAGTGGAAAGTAATGTGCAAAAACCACCAGTACTAACATTCTTCAATATTTACAATGGATGAAAAACTATCATTAATTGTCTTTAATGATTAAGTAAAGAACCAAAGAACTGATCTTACATGGCATTTAAATTACATTTGCTATCTTTCAAATTTAATGTCATGTAAATGGCACATAAAGATATTTTGAATTTTTTTATGAGATCCATTAAAGATAAACTTTTAAAATTATTTTTTATTAAAATAAACAAAGAAAATAATTCCTTTATAAATCTCTTATTTTTAGAGGAAATTGCAGTTATTTTATGCCTAATCACTTTGTGATTTAATGCTATTAAACCAATGGGAAAATCTTACATGAAAAGAATGATCAAGAATATTTATTATATAGGCACATCATCAATAGTTTGCCTATGGAAAGGTCCATAGCTCAGGGCCATACCTTGGAAATGAAGAATTAAGGTGGTTTCTTGTTGTCTTTTTCAACAACTGAAGATGTCTGATAAAAAAAAAAACCCTACTAGAATTTTCATTTTTTAGATATGGGAGCAAATTAGAGAGTTCGAAAAAAACCAATGCAGCCAGATGGCAAAGAAAGGCAAAAGGAAACCATGCCAGGAAGTAACACCAAACTGAGTCAATCCTGATCACAATTCATACTTGTAAAATTGCATAAAATTAGTATGACTATGAATACATTTGTGCTTGCAAAGATGAAAATACATTTGCCACTAAATGCCCTTTCATTCAATGTCCTTGGAGTTAGAATATAACTTGACATTATTAGCAAACTTTGTAAATAAATGCAGTCCACTATAAATGCTATTTACATAAATCAGAAATAAGATAGGTCCCAGAAAGCATCCCTGAAATACTTCACATCACACCTTTTAGTAAAAATGTACCTCCATCTAAAACAATGCATTATTTTTATTTAATAAATAATCTGAAAGTCAAAGCAATTCACTAATGCCAATACCTTTGATTTTTTTTTGAATTAAACAGTGAGAATTATCAAAAGCTTTATTAAAGACCAGGTAGATATTTTTGAAGACATTTATTTACTGATGTAGAAATAGTCCTTTACTTTACTCTTCAACAAACCTAATTGAACACTACTAATTTTTATGCAATGCTGTGTAAATTTAGCAAGCATAAATTAACAAGATAAAATTCAATATAATTTTTTTAAAAATAATTATTTCAAAAACTAGTAAAGTGCTGCATATTTCTAGAGATCACATGAAAAAGATGGATCATAGAAGTAGAAAGTACTGTAGTCATGTGAGAAGAATCTAAGAATCTAAGAATCTTGCGAAATCTGCTTCTAACAATATAGAAAATAAACGAGCACTTAAATTATAATTGAAAATATTCAAATTTATCTTAGAGCTAAGCAAGAATATTTTAAATGCAACTTAAGCATTCAAAAAGCAAAAAGAAAAAATATTTTAATCTTTTCCAGAGAATTTTATTCTTGTATACAATATACTATAAACAAAAATTAAATGTGTTTTTTTTCTCCAGTACAATGAATACAAATATAAATTTTCATGCTTTCATATTTGCATAGCTTCTAGCACAATTATAATTCTATGTTGAAAATGCTAATTTAGATACAAATGTAGAAATACAATCCGCTTTTTTGCAGATATGGTTAATTTCTAGTTTATCTGTTAGGAATTAATCATTTTATTTGATATAAATTATATATATGGTTTTAAACATTTAAAATCTAGCATAACTTTTAGCATTTCATAAAATTTTAGAGAAACATGCAGGGTTAATATTACCTCTGAACAAATCAATTGATTTATTAAAACAAATTTGTTTAAAGGCAGAAAATGCAACATAATGAAAATGTATCTAAGCGGGAAAACTAAACAATCAAGAAATTTTACTGTACACTTAAAAGTGGAGCATATCATTTGAATATGTGAAATGTTTTCATTTTAAGAAAATATTGGTTAAAATGCTCCAAAATAAGAAGAAAAAGGTGAGTCGATGTTAATTTTAAACTGATTGGAAGGAAACTGCCACATTACTGTCAGTCTAATTCTATTTTTAGCACCGGGAGAATTATTTGAAATTAATGAAGTGAAATGTTCATTGTGTTAAATGGTTACTTGTCTGTTTTAAAATACAATACCCCCTTTTATCACAATTTAACTAAACCTGTTAAATTTACTAAACATTAAATAATATATTAGTTCTGTTTCAGATAATAATTGATCACACTATGCCTATTTTTTTGCAGACATCACTCAAGTACAAAAACTGGAAAAGTTTTATAGATTCAACATTACTTTTAAACATACTGAAGGCATCTAGTCTGCAAAGCCAGAGTATTGTCAGAATGAAATGAGATTAGTGTAATTGTACTAGTTATATTCAAATTTTAAAAACAGAAAATGGTCACGCACTATTTTGAAAACATTTAAAACAAATGCACATTTATTCTATCAGGTAAAAATCTGGTTTATTTCAATGCAAAAGTTAAATAAAAAACAAACTTTCACAATATCTAATCAACATTGCTGTTTGTAATGCTTTATTTAGATTTAGATTCCAGAGATTAATATGAAATAAAACAATGTCTATGAAAATGTCATTATTATTACAATAATATTGTACCATATATATTGGCATATAATAAGTCAATACTTTTTCCCCTCAGAAGTCCAGGCTTTCACGTACTCAAAATCATTTTATCTATGGATAGAGTCATTGAAACTGCTTTAATAAAAAAGTAAAAAATGACAAAGTGTGTTATTTTCTAAAATATACTGTTTTGAATGAACAATTTTACAGACTACAGAAATTATTGCACAGAATGTTTGCTGACTGGGTGAGCAATTAACTGCTAATGTAGTCACTGAAACATGTGAAATTATTCAATCAATAATAAGCTCACACTCACCAATATGTTCTATCTATTCTTTTCAATCCTAATTATATGTATAAATACCCCAAAAATAATCTTGTAAAGTCATGCCAGTTGTACACAACAGCTTTTAAGCTGGAAGTTGTTAAGTTTGCTGTGGTAATATGGCTGTATACAGGAATAGTGTCAGTGAGAAATGTGTTAGGGACTGGAGTAAAGTGAAGGATATATTACAAACTACAAAGAAAACCAAGAGGACAGATCATGGCTAGGTGGACTATCATGGAGGATAAGTTGGAGAACCCAATGTGCTGCATGCTGTGGACTTAGTACTGTAGAGCTGAGACTAAAGGCCAAACAAATCGTATCTGATGATTGCTACCTTTCTTTCGCTGGTGTACAATATTCATCATGGTGGTTTTCCAGAGATGTGTACAATATTATCCAGCTGAAGAAAAGCTGAGCATGATGACCTTTGTATTGGCCTAGCTGGTAACTCCAAATGTTAGACAACTGAAAACTTAGCTGAATATTGACTCATTTTATCAAAAAAGAAATTGTGAGTTAAATTTATAAATTTAAGTGGCTGTAATATCTCAAAATTAAATTAAAATGTTGAAGATAGATAAAACTGACATGTTTGACTTTTTGAAGTAGATGATTCAACATAGTGCAAATGACACAAGATCACCTGATGATCACCAATGTGATGCAGTGACTAAAAATAGACACCAGAACCAATAATAATGTTTTCAGTTTGTTTCAAATATCTCCCCATGATTACAAACGTTAAAAATCTATTTCAACAACCCATTTATCTCAGAAGATCATTCCACAAAGTAATTCAGTGATATCCACAAACAGTTCATTAATATTCATGAACCTGAAAGTCCTGTAAACAATGATGTGATGTGACTATGTTAAGAAGGCTTTCACATATCATTCTGACTGGTTGAAAGTTTGGCTAACTACGATAGTTGATCTAGCCTTGTCATATACTCCAAGTTGACTTATTATGAATGAAAGAGAAATGGGAAAATTAGTCAATATGACTTATACTAAACATCAACTTATAATCCAAAAAAATACAGTAATTACTGAAAGACAAATTTTACAAAGTTTTAACTTCATCAAAATTATGCAACAGAAACAAAAATAAACAGCTAAAGTTTTGTTGTTTTTGTTTAGCCAACACAAGATGCATGCAAATATATCAAACTTTCTTTTGCTATCTTTGAAGTTAAATGTTTTAAGTAATTCACATACTTATTGCTGCCTATGTTTTGTAAATATCCATGTTATGATTCTAGCTCACAGGCTAATTTATGTTGATTCCTCAAATGAATTACTGAATTTAAAAAAAAATTGTTTTCACTTTAATCTAACAAAAGACTGGATGAGATTTAGATTTAATGCGACAACTATGGCATTAATCACATTTTGAAAAATAATTTACATTTCTTAAAAATATCCAGTAATGATACAATTTATTCGATTAATAGGAAATTCACTTGAACTATAACTAGTAAGTCAAAATTTCTCAAATATATACTGTTTCACTTCGTTTCCTTTTGTCATACAATTTCTAATCAACTATTTCTTTTATCTTTCTATTTTATCATGCTTTAAGATAAAATTGGACAGATATTGGTATAATGTTGTTAACTTTCCCCATTACCAGTTGTATTACTACAAGTGAAGGAAAAATCTCAAACTAACCTCTAACATTATATTTTGTCTTGCCATCACACTTATGATCATTGAAGAGCCATGATTAAAGTGAGTTTCCACTCCGCCCCCAAACACCCAGAGTTTCCAAGGATATAGCATATGCACAGATTTTTAATGAACAGCTTTGTTATCTTGGTAAAGCTGTGGTGTAGTATATAAACAAACATCTGGTAAAAAACACTGCAAAAGCTGCCATAAAGTTTCTTGATTCCACTCAGTTTTGCTGTATATGGCTATGGAAACCACCAAGTCATTTTTAATGGCTGGCATTAATTAAAAAAATCATTTTTTAAAAATATTTCATGATTAGTGTCATGTAAATGCATTGTAACGATGGTCCTTTTTCCAGTCATAAAAGATGATTTTTCACACAATACACTTCAAAGAATGACTATTTATGCAAAACTGTTTTAATGATAAAAGATATTATCTAAACCGTGTTCATGTTAACAATTTATGTTAAATGTTTTTGATACTTTAAAAAATAAATTATCTGACTTAAAAGAGATAAGCAATATTATTAATGCTGTGATGCATCTCAGTAAACCTTTTGTCAGATTAATCCATTAAAACTATAGTTAAACAATTTATAAAAGTTTGTAAACTTGTTTCATTTTCTAAAAGATTCTCTATAACCTACATTTACTGTACTGTAGCTGCTATGAACTTTTTTTCTTTTTGTAACTAAAAACATTGCTAAACAAAAGTATCCAATGATTCACGATACCAATACATGCTAACAGAACCATGGAAAAAAAAAAACAGTCACTTTGGATGTCTGATATATGTACATCATATAGAGCAACTGCTGAACTACATCACAAACAAACATATCCTCCCCAGAGAACAATATTGTCATCCATTTACTTCATGTCCAGCTGATATGGTAATTACACTAGTCGCAGAAACATTGATTTTGTACAGCTTGAAAGTATGGCATTTTGATGCTTTGCATTGCAAATGGGTTTACAGACTTGAAATGATTCCTTATCATCTTAGCAAGTTAATGGCTATGGCCAGGTTGCTTCTAAGATTTACAATGATATTTTAATCTTGTTTTTATTTCTTTTTTTTTCATGGTAGACAATTTAACTACCAAGCTGCTTTGGCAGTTGTAGGTTTATATCTTCTAGACCAGTGATTCTTAACATTTTTGGTCCACATATCTCTTTGACCAAGTGTGATGCTTCATGTACCTCCTCTCAATGGGGACTCAGTAATTTTTGTTTTTATACTTTGCCTTTGAGAAATTTTGCAAGAACATTGCAGCTGAGAGCAAACCATATTTACCAGAGTGGGTCTCTTCTTTAAACAAAAAATTTAAAGAAAATATTAATATTTTAGTTCTTTAAATAAGAGTTTATTTTTTCTAATACATGTGTTGTCAAAAAGAAAACATAACAACACTAATACCTTTATTATAAGAATCATAACAAATTTTAATTTAAATTTAAATCAGATTTTATTTCAATCACTGAGTACATTGCAACACAACACTAAAATGTAATCTTAGTCAAGTGCAAGGACTCCTGCTACTTCTTAACAACCAACATCAATTCTAGGTGACATCTCTGAGAGAGTTACACATGTCATGCTGAATATTTACTTGTTCCTCGCTTTGGTCTTCATTGTTAAAAGCACAAAAAATCCTGATTCCCAGAGGTAGGTTGTGACAAATAGGACTAGAACTTGGTAGGCTTGTTTGATCAGAATGGGAAATACCTCAAGTTTGCACCAGAATGATTTCAGTTTCATTGATTCAAAATCAACAAAATTTCTGATTATTGTGCAAATCAAGAAGCTTGTCTTTTGTCTGGTTGTCATCACTAATTTGTTTGAGAGAGACAGTGAAAGGGCTCCATACCCTTCAGCTACAGAGCTAGTATCAAAATAACCTTCAAAGGTCAAAGGTGACTTTTTAAAGTTTCTAGGTGTGTAATAACACTCTCAGGAATTCCTGGTATTGTTTGATGTGCTAGGTTAGAAGTAATTTCATCAAAAGGATGAAAATTGGCAAAGTTACCAGAATTAATTTCCCAAAGAGCCAACTTATCTTGAAATGATTTTAGTTTTTCTTCAGCTTACAAGATTGTTACTCTATCTTTGATTGAAATGTTAAAGGAGTTCAACATTTTGAACACATCAGTGAGGTATGCCAATGAAACTACAAAGTTCAGATCTGTGAATTGCTCAAGTAGTTTAGATCATTTTTCATCCAGGAAAACCTCAATTGGATTTCCCGGTTTGAAAACCCTTTTCAAAACTTTTCCACTTGAAAGCCAGCATACTCCCTTGCAAAACAAAAGGACAATGTGTTCCGACCCAAACACTTTGCATAGAGTTTTAAACATGCAGTGATTCCCTGCTCTTGATCAAGTTGACAATCTGGACAACAATATTTAACACTTTTTACAAACAAACAGGAAGAGTTTTCAATGCCAGTGCATGTTGATGAAGAATGCAGTAACTTGAGATCACATTTGTATTTATATTTTTAATGAGAGTTCTGAAGTCTGAATATTTTTCTCTGACATAGCAGGTACATCATCATTACAGATAGAATCCATAAGCTCCCATGAAAGGATGTTATAATCAAAATATTTATTCATGATTTCCATAATAACTACTGCTTTTGTAATTTCTTTCAGTGGCTCATAAAAGAGAAATTCTTCCTTGATGTCATTCTCATGCACATATTGAATAAAAATGAGAAGTTGAGCATAATTTCAGATATCAGTTATTTCATCCAACTGCAAGCTGAGTTTTGCTGGACTTGTCTTAATCTGCTCTATAACCTTATCTTGGATGTCTTCTGACATTTCCTTGATTCTTTCATGAATAGCATTGTTTGACAGAGGGATTTGTGCAATTGTTTGTTTTGCATCTTTGCCACACATCAGCTTGGCCATTTCCATAGAGCATGGTTTTACCAACTTCTCTGCAACAGAATATGCTTTCTTTTCTTTATCAATCCTTGATACCATACAACAATAACTTGCCTCTAACAATGGCTTTTTCTGGCAAACAAATCCATGATTGGAGAGTGTGCTTCTTGCTTCAAACTATGCTTGCTTTTTTAAATAAAGCTAGTGTGTCATCAAATTCCTAGGTTGTACAGTCTGCAGGTGATCTTTTAGTTTGGATGGTTTCATGTATCCATTGCTGAGCATCTTTGACTAAAGGAAGCATCGTGGCTTTTGAAAACCACCTTTGTCAGCATAAATGTGAAGCCATTCTGCACATATGCATTTGTGACAATGCTTCTTTGAGATAAAAATAAAAATTCAAATCTGAAAATAATTAGTGAAATTTTGAAAAAATGCAGATTAAAAAGAATCGAGTAAAAATGTTGTAAAAACAGATTTTTTCCTTGAACGGCAATGACATTACTTGTTACTAATACATTTTTATTAGTAAAAAATTAAAATAATGAAAGTTAATTATTCTTATTAAATTTTCTTGCATGTAAAAATTTTTATGAATAAATTTTCCTGAGTTTCTGAAGAAGTGGAGATGAAGAAAGTGGCTCAGTGAAATGGTGATATTTTAAAAAAGTTAAGCTGCAACAACATGTATCCTAACACCAGTCTTTTACCTACTGTAGCCACAATAAAAATGTTAGCAGCTCTATTCCTGCACAATCCCTTTCTTCTTTCCATAGTACTGAAGCTTGCAAATATGCTGATACAACTGAGTTAACATCAACGTATAAAAACATGTTCTCTTGTTGCTAAATGAGCAAGGTTACCTTTATACACTTACAGTTTAAATCTAATACTTAAGTAAAGACACATCCAATCACTTATAAAGCACATTCAGATAATAATAAATGTAAACTTATAACAACTTACCAAAAATAATGTAAAGAAGCGGAATACCAGTACTTCTGTGGAAACAGTGAGTGATGGTTATCTTAGATGTGCTTGCATCAGGGCTGCCTGTGTGGTGACAAACTATGTACCAGCCATTTGTAGTTTCCTGCTAAAGTAATTAATAGCCAATGAGGATCCCCTGCTGCTATTTTGGTGCTAACATATTTCATGCCTTGGTAAAATCTGCTTCTCATTGGCCAATAAATCCCCTGACATTGTGTTCCAAACTACCTCAGATTCAATAAAATACTAAGCAGCCAACTAGGGCACACTCTCTCTTTTCACTCACTCACTTCCTGCTTAGCAGTCAGGCACACTTGGGGTATATAGCACATTAAAAATTTTGTTTACACTTAAAATATTTTTTGCTTCCCTAAAAAATCTCATGGACCCCTGACAAGGCTTCATGTAAGAAATCCTGCTCTAGACCATGACCAAAGTTGAGACACTGTACTGGTTGTCTAGACCTGTCAATAATGCCCTGCTATACAAATATGTTCATGTAACTGACTTTCTTGTAGCCAAATTCCAACAATGCAATTTCTAAGGTAGAATCTGTCTCTTGGTAGGACCATGACTAACACTAAAATATTTGGGTGTCACTAAACAATTAAGCAAGCTAAAAAAAATGGTATAACAATTGTTCACATCTGCAAGGCAGTGTCTCTGAATCATTTTGAAGGAAACAACATTTCTGCAGAAATTCATAGCAAATTGTGACTAGAATTTATCAAGAATTACGATTCTAACAATTTAAGAGCATTAGAAAAAAAACACATCATTTATTCTTTTTTTTAGACAGGGTTATATTATTGCTGTATAGAAAATATAATAGTAATCTAACAAATCAATAAATATTTATTATTACATTTATTCATTTACATATTTATGTAGTAATTAGATTCTCCCTTACAATTGTGCTGACAGTCTTTGGAAAGTCATTTATACCAAAACTAAATAGAAAAAAATGACATAAAAGTTTAATATTAATATATTTTTTTATCTCCACTAAGTAGAAATAATTTAATAATCAAAGGGAGCTAACTTTTAATAAATTTCATTTTCATGGCATAATGTCAATTTAGATTTGAAAATTTAAGTATTAACCATTGAAAAATGTAAAAATTGGTTTTGAGTACAATTTGGACATTTGACATAGCTATTAAATAAGCTACCATTTAAATATTAACCTTTTCTATAACATTTTTAGACTACAACAATTGACTACAAAATCAGAATCTCACAATTTAACATTAATGAGTTTAAAGTAAAAATCTAAAAGAAATTTTAATTTTTTTTTTCAATTATACTCATTTTGTCTTTTCATTCTTAAAATCTGCTCCTGTAATTACTGTAAGTTAAAAATGTGTATAAAATGCTTTTGAACAGTGTCAACATTTTCAATAAGAAAATGTTATTTATAATGAATTTCTAAAAATGCTGATTCTGTAAACAAACAAAAAAAAGTATCTTTTGAAAAAATAAGAATAGAATGTTATCGTTTTAATCTGGTCAGAGAGAAAAGGACTACAAAAAATTACATTTCAACAAGAGCTACATTATAGAGAAAAGCTCCACATTATACTAGGAATGTTCATATAAAATCCAGCTTAAGTAGAATTGCCATAATGTTCTCCAGCCAGATTTCCTTTGAATATCCCACAAGTATATATATAATCTCATATTAAGCAAGAGCAAGTCATATGTTAGTATTATTATTAATAATAATGATTTTAAAATCTTAAATAGCTTTTAATTTTTTTCTTGAAACTTCTACTGTATAGGAAACTGTGCCATTTCTCTTTTAAACTTAATCTATACTACAGGGTGTGGCAAAATGATCTGACACATTTGTATTTTTAATAAAAGCCAAATGGAGTAAAGAATGAAAAATTTGTTTTTATTTTCGAAATGTACATAGAATGCCATTTTTTTCCATTTGGTTTTAAAAATTAAATCACTCAAGTGGGTACCATTATTGTCCACACACTGTCGAAGGCGTTTACGAAAGTTGTCCATAACCCGGCGGGTCATTTCATGTGGAATGCCAGCAATTTCTTGGTGAATGACATCTTTTAATCGCTCAATAGATCGAGGGCGATGAGTGTATACCTTTGATTTCAGATATCCCCACAGAAAAAAATCACACGGGTTCAAATCAGGTGATCGGGCGGGCCAACCGATGTCACCACGCAATGAAATCAAATGACCGGGGAACATCTCCCTCAAAATTCCCATCGCACGTCGAGAAGTGTGGGCTGTTGCCCCATCCTGTTGAAACCAAACATTGTCCTTATCGTCAAGTTCATTCAATTTGGGTTTCAGAAAAGTGTCTAGCATCACACAATATCGATCAGAGTTCACAGTCACTGTAACATCGTCTTCTTCGAAGAAGTAAGGACCCCAAATGCCAAATTCTGCTACCGCACACCATACGGTTACCCAAGGACAATGCAAAGGGCGTTGGTGCAACTCACGAGGGTTGTTCTCGGCCCAGTATTGTAAGTTTTGCTTATTCACGCTGCCACACAGGTGAAAATGTGCCTCGTCACTGAACAACACAACAGCTGCACGGGGGACATGTTGTTGAATTTCCAAACATGATGCTCTGAGAGTTTTAAAGTCTCTTTCGCTGAGTTGTTGTGCCAACATCATTTTGTATGGATGCCTTTGCAGTTCCATGTGAAGAATTCTTTGCAAACTTCTATCGGAAAGGCTAAGAGCAGCGGCGTGTTTCCGTGCCGAACGTCGTGGAGACTGTTGAACTGAACCTCTTACCGCTGCCACATTTTCCGGAGTTCTGGCAGTCTGAGGTCGGCCGGTTGATTTTCGTTTCAATGCTGATCCACTAACTCAAGTTGGTAACCCACAGCAAAATCGTGTTTCGAGTAGGTACGGGATCATGTCTACCAAGCCTGAAGTGTACACGGAATGCTCTTTGTGTTGCAATTACGGATTCGTTGTTTTTGATAAAGGTTTCCACAATGAAAGCGCGATGTTCGCCCGTCCAATTCATGTCAGCAACTGTGAAACAAAATGTCAACAATGCATCAATTGAAACAAAATGGCATTCTATGTACTTTTCGAAAATAAAAACACATTTTTCGTTCTTTACTCTCTTTGGCTTTTATTAAAAATACAAATGTGTCAGATCATTTTGCCGCACCCTGTATATTTCTATTTATACAAAAAAGACCAGAATTTTAAAATTCCCTATGCTGAGCTATATATCTAAAATACAATTTTATAATTCCTGACACCTGGCTTAACTGCATTAAAAAATAAAAAGTTTTCAAATCTGTTAAATGTATAAGCAAATAGTAATAATACATTTAAATTTAGAATGAATTTGGAATTATGCTGTTACTTATGAAAAATCCTAAAGGAATTATATTCAAATAATAAGCCTAAGGTGAAGATAAAAATGTATAAAATGAAATCTGTTACAAGAAAAGAATATATAAATACCTGGAGTGAATATTTAAAAATATCAAAATATTTTAACAAAAGTGATGTACTATTATATATAAAAAACAAAACAAAACATGAAAACAGGAATAATAAATAAAGTAAAAAAAATAATTACCTTCCAGAGAAGAATGAATAAATTATTTTTAAAATTTTCTTATTTTTTTTTTTTTTTTAGATTAATGTAAAAATGAGTATTGGCAAAAAGTCAATAATTTCACAAATAATGGTAAAATCTCCCCAAGCCAATTACTATTACTGAGTATGGGAAATACAAAAACAATTTTTATAGCTATAATTTCATTTTTCTGGATGAAGCTCTGGGAAATTGCTCATTCCAAAAGTAGATACTGGTCAACAATTTATTAATGTTCTAAATGTCTAAAAGCAAAAAAAAATTTACAAACATGTTTGATGATATCATTTTGTCCCACCTGATCAATTAATTGTCTATAACAACAACAATAATAAAAAGGTTAAAAACCATTTTCAATGATGATAAAGTTGTATCAAAAAATAAAGAGGTAAATATAAGAATTTTTGTTGACATTGAAATCTTGGAAGCATGCTGATTAACCCAATTTTTAAAGAACTTTAGTATCTCACTTGTCCAGAAAAATAAATTTAAAAAAAGCTAAACCACTTTTGTTTAAAAATTTTCTTTAATTAAATTTAATTAAATTAATAAAACAAAACCTAGATCAGTTGACTCAATGACAATGTTACAGTTAGTGTGGTAATCAGGTGGTAGACTAATGGATTGCTAAGGTTGAGAGTGCCAGAGTTTGATTCATTTGGGCATTGGTTTGGTTTAGTGTACTTACCTGGCATGGTTTCTTTTTGATCTTCTTTAATAGCTGGCACTCCTGTTTTCTCTCACATCTAAAAAATGAAAAAGTTCTAGTAAGGCTTTCCCTGTTGAAATTGGAAGTGCCAGATCCTCATGGTGCAAGATTGGCAATGCTTCCTAGCAAACAATCATGGCACTTTGTTCCCTACCAAAGTTGATTCTCTTGTGGACATCAGTTTTATAATGATAAAAATGCAATTTTAGATTTTAACATACACTCAATATTTTGTTTAAAAACAAGGTAACACAATAATTTTGGAAACCATACCACTGCAAATAAAACTTAGTTATTGACATCAATTGTAAAATCTATCACATAAATGCAATAGCAACCAAGCCAAAAGTTTAAACTTTTGTAGGAAAACCATACTTGTTCAATTTATTCAATGTGGCACAAGTTTACACATTCCAAAGGAATTATACCAAAGATATATGCTGACCCTAAAAGTATGTATATATATATATAATCCAATTTCTGTATAATTAAAATAATACATTCATAAATTTACATGTTTGTATACTTTGTAAAATTTCTATAAGTTGCTCAACAGTATCAACAGTAGCAGAGAGCTTCATGGATATTCAAACAGAATGTTTAATTATATTAGTTTGTATTTAAAAAATGTTTGATTTTTTTGTTTTTTTTCCATAGATAAATAAATAAATAAATAAATAAATAAATATATCTCTCTATCAAATGTTTTAAAATGAAGGTTCTGAGTAGTTGGCAATTCCCCAAAACAACAACAACAAAACAACACATTGAAATCAAAGAAATGATCTGATCTATCAATCACTGCCTGATGATTGAAAAAATCTGATGAAAGAATATAAAGACAGACACCTGTTTTTATCATTATTATTTCTGCTGAATAAAGATGCTTGACTAATTAGCTATAAATTGCATGACAGAGTCATACTGTTTAAATATAGTTCAATTGAATATTTCTTCTAGTTTCACTTTCCTTTTCTGGCTGACCATTTATAAAGCAGCAACCAGCAGTACTTCAAGTAAACTTTACAAAGTTAGAAGTTGGTGTTTTTGGAGCAGATCGATATGAAATATAGGACCGACATCTTTCTGATAATCATGAAAAAACGTGCCACTCCCATGATGAATAGAAAATTATATAGGATAAGAAAGGGGAAAAAAATTTTCTGATGAACAGCTTTGTTGTTGCATGGAAATTAAGATATCAGCAGAAGAGAATTAACAGTGTGAAGTGGGGATGTCTAAAGCTCAAAGAATTGGCAGGAGTGGAGCTCATTCAGAGGCTTGTGACAGAAACATCTGTGAACATTGGTTAAGCACAATACTGTCAATTAATCCAGCCTGCTAGATATAGCAGCTATGTTCGAGATAATTACAAAAGCAGAATCCATCAAGCTGGTATGAATAAACAGTTGTCAGCTTCTGGGATTGAAAATTAAAGAAAGGAAGATGTGGAAAAGCTTTCTTCAAAGCAGTAGTCTGAAGAGATTCGTCACTAAGAAGGTGTTATGAATTTCACTCAGAAGATGTGTGTTGAGCAGGGAATCTCATCTATAGCAAAGAATGGATGCTGAATGAATGTTGATGGAGATATTGTTGAGCTGCCCTGAAAGCCACTTCAGACAAACCCAGAAACTGAGTTGGAGGAATTCCGTTGTATCAATAGAAATAAAACTGGCTCAGAAAATAAAAGAAAAGCAGCTTTGCTTCTCTTTCCTTGGTTTCTCTATATCATCAACCCCCCCAATCCTCTACATAAGATTCTCTGACTCAGGCCTCAGCTAAATAAAAGATAGGATATATAGATAGCCATGCTGGCCCTGGCAGCTTGTTTTGCTTTAATAGGAGTGACTACTTCTCAAAGGAGGCCTGCCAAAACACTTGAGAATTTTGTCAACAAACACCCCATCATCAACTGGGCTATGGGTTGTCAAGAAAGATGAAAAAATAACAAGGTAGCCACAAAGCACATCATTTCAATAATACAGCAAAGAAACTCTAACAAAGGAGAGTCATGGGTCTAAGGAAAGTGGAGCCACGATATGGTGACACAAACCATCCATTTTAAGTATGTCTGGATGCAAAATGTTAGCCTAGCCTGCTTTAAAATTTCAGCATTTCCAAATACTAACAGTTAAATTAAATACAAAATTAATGACAATATTTCAATGCACACTAGCTAAATACTATTGTAAATAGATACTTGTATTAACTTAAAAAAATATTCTGAAATTAGTCTTACATTAAATATCAATGAAAATCCAAGGCAATAATAAAAGTTTCAGGGAGGAAAAACATACAAAATTTTCAAAGAATCTATTAGTTTTAAAAGTAGTCTTTAGCCATCCAGCAGTTACAAAGAATTTAGGATTTTATTTTGACAAACTAGAACAGTATTCAACTTTGAATAATACTTATGAGCCTTTTTAATTAAACAGGAAAAAATGTGTAAGATTAATAGAAAGAAAAATGTAATCTAAGCCACATTCTGATGATTTTATAAATAATACTGTTTTCAATTACCAATCAAATAAGTTCCAATAAACTAGTATAGAAATCACATTGTATTCAATATCTATAGTTTACTATGCATACAAAAATTATAGCAATATAAGTTGTTTTTGCAATCTTACAATGCAAAAATATTTAAGATCAAAGTTTGTAAAAAAAAAGTAGGATTTAGTTAAGAGTTTTCCAATTCTCATAATTAATGCAATTAAATTTTTTGTGAATTCTGATATGGACATAATATAACAATAAAATTATTTTACTTTAGAAATTCAATTTTGATGGTAGTGTATACATCTGAAGTTGAATAAGTGAATGAAAAGAAAACATTACACATGATAATTTTCTTATACCTACAACTCAAAAAGGGAAAAGTCAGGTAAACCTTTGATTTCACTGTAATAAAGACAGAGTATACAATTGATTGTCATTCCACACTCTTAAATGCCTATGCATATATAAAAAAATGAATTTTATATTATTAAATAATGAGAAACTTAATACATAAATTTATTGGCATTTATTATAGTGAAATTATAATCAATAATTCAATTTATCCAGCATATGTAATAAAACAATTGTAATGATATTCTACATATTAGTTTAGATAAATAAAATAGTTTAAAGAGAAAAGTCACCAAAGTTTGTGTTAAAAGACTTGTCTCACATTATTAGCAAGATTATATTAGAAAAGTAAATCAGTTGCAAACCCTTAACTATAGTAGAGGGCAGCATGTAGTCTAATAGTCAATTATTATACTAGGGTGATAGCCTGAGTTTGAATCTTGACCAAGACCAACTGGTTTGGCATATCATCCTAGCATGATTTCTTGCTCTTCTTCACCAACTGGCCATGTGGGTTTTCTCCCTTATCTAAACAAATGAAGAGTTCTAGTAAGGTTTTCCATGGTAAAGTTGGAAATGTTGTGTGCTTTGTATAGGATTGGTAACATTTCTATTTTTTTAAAAAAAATTCTTAGCAAACAATTGTGGCAATATGCTCCTTTACTAGGGTTTTCTCTCTCTCTATTGTAGACATTATAATATGGCACCACAACAATCAGTACTACAATAGAGAGAAAAACCCTATTGTCATGAACTGGGAAAATTGTCAAGTGTGAAAGTTTGGTGGTTTCCATTTAGCAGAAATCATTTTCTTTATTAATGGAAACTTGTTAGTTTATGCAGAACATCTGTTTTCTTGCATTGCCAGATGGCTAGAGTGATTTGAAAACATCTATCTATGCACAAATCTTTTTATAATTAGAATGATTCAGATTCCAGTATAATTTCTTTTTCATTTTATAACTACTTATATATCATTAGATTACCTTTTGTGGACTAAATGCATTATTTGTTAATTTAAAAATACAGAGAAAATTCATTCCTGATGAGTAAGAATTTGCAGCCAAATTTTTTTTCTTTCAATTAATTTTCATCATTATGACTTGCAACCTGGTAATTTTAGCAAATTTTACTATTTTAAAAACTCATTTGGCCTTCATATTCAGGCTTTGGTTAGATCCCATTTGGAATATGAAGTGCAGGTTTAAAGTCCCCCTTTCTTGATTAGAAAGAAGTATCTAGTGTTGACTCTGGGATTTTAGTTCATAGATATTTGAAAGAAACCTTACTGAGACATTTAAATTCATAAAAAATCAGTTCATTTTTAGCACATGAACAAATAAGAGATCCCTCACTTTGAAATAATAAAGCCTTATTATCAGCAAAGTTGTTTAAACTGCTCTCACACTTCATAGAAATTCTGTTATCTGTGGTAGCTTCCTGCTTCTTTGTAACTACTGTACTATACCACACCAACTTCCTAGATAAAGTCCAGTTAGAAGATTACATTGTTAACATTACTTATAAGTTCATACTCTAAAAGATTTGTAAATATATGAAATATTTTTTTTTCTTTTCCATTAATTAAGTAAAAAAAAAGGTTTCATAGAAATGAAGTTTTCTAGATGACACTTTCCTACAAATGTTAAGCTAGTGATTAAAAATATTTTTTCAACTGTACTATCATTCCAGTAGCAGAAACAATAAAAATCAACTAACCACTATATGCTCAGTACTTGACCTTTAAGTAAAAGAAATTACTAGTAATCAATATTCATTTTCACAATGATTACAAAATTTGAAAGAAAAAAGAAATTCTTACAAGTGAGTATTTGAGTCATAGCTAAACAATTTTTTTTTGGCTTATAATATTTTTTTAAAGCAGTACCAATCAATAATGCAATCTTGAGTATTATCTAACAATGCAGAACAGGATGAGTTGTAGTCCTATCTAAACAACACTTCATGTGTCACTTGATCACAAAAACTAAATAATCAATAGCTTTTGTTTCTCTTTCCATCCCTATTATCACAGTAATAAGGAGGATAATGTCCCAAGAAACTGTTTCCATGCTAAGCTAGGCTTCATTACCCAGAGTTATTCATGAGTGAAATTGTTCTTTAATAAAAGCTGAGATTAGCTGGCTCCAAAGTTTCAGAGAACTTAACGAGATGCTTCAAATATATGACCCAATAATTTCAAAAAGAGCACACCAAATGAAGTTTACAATGAGTAATTGTGTATTGCTTTTCTCTAAAAGGTCAGGAAAGGAAAATACTGTAAACTAATACAATCAGTGCTTTGAAATCACATCACTGCCCACTTATAGTTTTAGTGATACTTGTATTTTGTAGATTATTATGAATACAAATGATTTGTTTTTTTCAAAGCTCATTGTATTACAACAAAATGGCAACAGGGGTGTCATTTTCTGCAACAAAATGATCTTGTCCATCAAATAAACAAATGCTTTGAATATAAATTTTCCATTATATAAAGTGTTTATTCAAGGCAGTGAATAAAAGAAAACACAAAAAAATTGTAAAATGTTGTTAGATATTCCCTAATTAGTTTAGTGGAATGCCACTAAATTAAAAAAAATAATTATATGAAAGTGGTCAATTTGGATGCGTGTGTATTTAGTTTTAATTATTAAAAAAAAAAAACAGTATCATCATGGTTTATATAAGGTTTCCTAAAATAAGGAAATACTTATCCATACAACTTTTAAATTGATTCTCACTAAAACTAATTACAATTTATTCTATTCATTTAAACATCAGTTGCTTTAAAAAGGATTTTCTACTATCAAACCTCAGTGTGTTTATTTGTAAATTAGTCACAAAATGTAAAATGTATGCAACATAAGAAAATCATTTAGTCTGCTATAAACAGTATTGTTAGGTTCCATCATCTGTTATCTAATCTACTATCTTTGACTATTCAACAAAAATCATGTACAAGCAGACAGATTTTAGTGATTCCTCTTTAGATATCATTGCAAGTAACACTGCAACTGTATTGACTAGCATATCCATAAAATGACAGCCTTTAGGAATGTTCTCAGAATAGTGGTTTGCAGAAAACCACTATCAATGTATTTCAGCCAATTAGATAATCCTTGATAAACACTGCTGAATGTTAAGTGCCAAATGGTTAGAATTTTTTAATACTGTACTGGTATTTAGGATAAACTTCAGTAGTCACTCCTATCCAATCTCACTGCCATTTGAATCAGTGCTCTATTAATGACTACATTAAAGAGAAACACCACCAAAGGGTGGTGTTCAGGGTAGTTTTAAAAAAATTATTTTTTATACTACTAAGGATGTTAAAATGAAACTTGGATGAAAAAGCTTCATTGTGATGGGGTCAAACCTGGGGTTTCATTTAATGTCCCTAGTAATATATTTGTATGTGGCATGAAAATTGCCAAGTACTGGAGTATTATTATACGAGGTCTGTCGAAAAAGTATCCAACTTTATTTTTTCCCGTGGGAAGTAATGATGTTAAGAAGGCAAAAGTGTGCATAGTGGAGCCGCATGCCTTCATGCGCATGCGTGGTTTTTGGCGGGCTTGCTGGATGCGTCAGTTGCTGTTAGGCAGCCAGCGTGTGAGGTGCTGTACTACTTACTCGTTGCATTTTCATTTCACCTGTGATGACGGAACATGTGGAGCAACGATCTTGCATCAAGTTTTGCCAAAAGCTTGAAGATACCCAAGCGGAAACAATTCGCAAAATTCAACAGGCTTTTGGTGACAATGCCATGGGTATTACCCAAATAAAAGAATGGTACAACAGTTTCAAAGATGGTCACACAATGGTGAAGAGTGACCAGCGTTCTGGGAGGCTGTCAAAAAGCCGCAATGCAGTTGTTATTGAGAAACTGCAGACCTTGATAATGGAGGATCGGTGTTTGACGGTGCAGGAAATTGCTGATGAGGATGGGATCAGTAAAGATTCTGCACATGCAATTTTAAAGGAGGATTTGGGCTTGCGCAGAGTGGCAGCGAAATTTGTGCCAAAGCTGCTTTCTCAGGAACAACAATAACTTCGTCTTGAGGTTGCACAAAACCTGCTAGATACTGCCAACAGGGATCCTGAGTTCCAGAATACCGTGATAACTGGAGATGAGACGTGGGTGTATGGGTACAACCCGGTAACCAAAGCTCAGTCATCACAGTGGAAGCACCCAACGTCGCCAAGGCCCAAAAAAGCACGTTGGGTCTGGAGCAAAATCAAGGTGATGCTGACCGATTTCTTTCGACTACCGAGACGTTGTGCATCAGGAATACGCACCAAAGGGCAAACAGTTACAAAGGAGTACTATCAGCAAGTCCTCTGACGTCTTTGTGATGCAGTTTGGTGCAAGAGACTGGATCTGTGAGCCTCGCAAGACTGGCAGCTGCTTCATGACAACGCCCTGGCTCATTCGTCGCAGCTGATCCAAGGTTTCTTGGCAAAGAAAGGCATTTTGTTCATTCGCTAGGCTCCCTACTCTCCAGACATGGCTCCTTCTGACTTCTGGTTGTTCCCAAAAATGACGATGTCACTGAAAGGCTTCCACTTTGAGAGCCGAGAGGACATCATGCGGAATGCAATGGCGGAGCTGAGAGCCATTCCGGAAGAAGCATTCCAGACGAGCTTCGAACAGTGGAAGGATTGCTGGGCTAAGTGTGTGGAGGCACAAGAGGCCTACTTCAAAGGGGATTAGCAATTGAACCCCACCAAGTACGTAATTTTTTTTTTTCCCAGCCTAAGATCAGATACTTTTTCATCAGACCTCGTATATCAATGTAGATGCCTTCTTTTTTTATGCTTTAAAAATTAAAAACAAATGATGCTTAATTAAATTCAATTTATTTAAATTACATAATCAGGGATACTGATGTAACAGTGCATTAAAATAGTAATAAAAATTTTTCTTCCTGCATCTTTTTTTGTTCATTTTAAGAAGGAATAAATCATTTTTTCAAATTGTTGTTATATGAACATACAGTAAACCTGTTTCTTTTTTTTTGGTGAGTTTTTTATTTTGATAACCATTTTAATCATATAAATTAGATTTTAAGAAAAGTCACTTTCCATATTTCACTTCCAGGAAATTTTACTTCTGTTAAAACAACTGCTCTTAAATACCTTGGCTATAGTTAGTTATTATCATTAGCCTATATTTTAAAAAGCATAATAGGTAAATAACATGCACAAGTGCTGCTTGAATCAAGAATAGAGTGAATGGCATGCGTTAATTCATTTTACATTACCATATTATGATATTATGAATTACAGAAATCAGCAAAACCAGGCAAAGTTCATCATGCAGCAAATGAATCAATCTCTGCAGTTGCTTATTTCATCAATGTTAGGGGTGCAGCTATCCACAACCTTCAGAGATGATGCCTAACTTATAACACCACCAGAAATAGGTAACACAAAGGTCAACCACAGTTATATCTGAACAAGATTTCTATATAAGGCTCAAATATGTAAGAACATTTTTTCCCTGCATCAATAACTTCTGCATTACTACTAGAGTATTTGTGTGGCATCACATCATTCTTGATGCCATTACAAGATATCTCTCTGATGCTAGAATATCTCCATGATGACTTGCATGTTTGGTTCCTATTATAAAGCATTGCAGTGGGTCAGTGAACACCAGACATGGCATTGGCATCATGTGGGGTTCTTTGGGTCCAGATTGTTGCTGCAACAAAAGGATGGACAATAAAAAGTGTACAAAAGATGAGAGAAGAACAAGAAATATATTCAAGAAGTTCATCCATTTAATGGGAAAGTGTTATGATATGGGATGTCACTTTGTTCTTTTTTAGTATAGATGGTAATTTAAGGTCACAACAAATAGTGACAATATGCAGAGGCTTCATGCAACTCAACAATCACAAAACTTGAATTTGGGACATTACTTTAGTATAATGATGCATAAACCAGCATAAAGAAAGTAACTCAGACTTTCGAAAGTCATAATCGGAACTGAACCCTACTGAGTATTTTTTAGATGAGCTTCACCAGGTTCATCAGCTTGCACCACTACCCACAACAAAGAATTATTCACTAAATTACAATGACTAATTCCAGAAGTGGATGCATATTACAATCCTATTTTCTAAATATACTTCCTGCATGCTGACCATTTATGTAGTGATATACCATCTGTGAATATGACAATTGTTTACAGGTCAGTACTAAATTTAATTGCCTATAAAATAAAATGAAATACATCTCTAATGTGCTAAAAAAATTAATATGAAAAAATAGAAACAACTGTCAATTTATTGGTATTTTTAATCTTTTTAGTTATAAACCAATAGAAAATACTAAAGTACATAATTAGAAATAAGGTAGAACCACAAACAATGCTGCGTGATAAAGAATATTTTTTTGCAACAGAACTGTAAGTGTTCCATAAATCACCATTGACAAACAGTTTGATAATAGTAAAGGATCATCTACAATAAGCAAAAAAAAAACAAAAAGAATTTAAAAATAAAATCTAAAGTAGGTGCTATTGCTATTTCCAAGTCAAAATCTACATGTGGTTTGACAAATTATCTTTTTTTTGGTACAAAGTACATGCACCCCCCAAAAAAAAACAGATGCATGTCCAGTATGAATTAAGATTAACAAACAAAGTGAAAAAAAAAATCTCTTGCAACTATGGCCCAAAATTTATTTTAAAAAGTTTAGCGACAGCATTAAAATGTTCACCTTTAATATTATTCCTATTAGCCTGGAACATAAAACCTGACAATAAAGCAACATTGTTTCTCTCTATGTTCATGCATCACTGGTCACAAGTTATTTTTTAAAGTTTTGATGTTTTCTTGCCATGCAGGTCTAAGTAGCTTCAGAATAGAATATTTTAAGTCTGTTCAAAGCACTGTTGTATACTGTTCTTGCCAGTGAACAGGTCCTCATAAATAGATTAATGGTAAATCGTGATTTATGGCATGACTATCATAATCTGTAATGTATCTTTTCAGACTAATTATGCATTCAAAACCTCCTTAGAATTGGAAATCAATGATAAATGTGATTGTGATGAGGAAATCTGCAAGTGAATACATTCCAGGTACTAGTAGAGGCTGAAAAACACCTGTGCTCCTTTATAGTCAAATGTAAGCTTTCAAGCATGTTTAAAAAGGGAACTTTCATGAAAGTCAAATTTGAAAACAAGCATTATTTACTGCTTAATGGCATAAAGGAGGAGGAAAATCAGTCACACAACTGAATTCTAACAGGAAACTGTAGCTCTAAATAAAATTATCAGATATTTTTAAAAAGTTATTAATGAGATTACTTTTTTGTGACTATAGCAATACAAGTTTTAAAAAGAAAACTAATGCTAAAGTTAATTGCAACTTTAAATATTGGAAAATTTTTCAATGTTTTGTGTTTGATTTTTCTCTATCTCTTGTATATTCTTCTTTAACCAGGTAAGTTTACCTACAAAAGTATATCCATGTAGAAGAGACTGGAGCTAATTGTAATAAAAATTAGCCTTTTCCAACTTTTTTTTGGAAAATTCTATGCTAGATGAAAACTACCTACTTTCCAAAATTTTAAGATATATTATTAGGCCAATAATTTTATGTGGAATGCCTTTGCAATGTGCTATATATCAAAATTCAGAATTGCGATGTGTCATTCTGTTACAACTTACCTCAATGTTGGAGAAAGTTATACTAATTTTCGAGAAAAGTTGTAACAACACTATCTTTACTAGGGAAGTAAGTAACATTATATACATTTTTGCATTTTATCATAAATGTCTTTTAATTAGTACAAATAAGAAATTTTAGGGATTTAATTTATTTTATGTGACATGCTATTAGAATTTCAATATCCTGTTCATATATAACAATAAATATTCTGATTTATATTTATATACTATGCAGAAAGTTAAACAGTTACAACATACTCTTATTATTTTGTTACAGATATTCCCAAGCACCCTCATTTGGATCATAGTCCAACAATTTAAGAGTTGCTCTGATGTTTAACTACTAACTTTGGTCACCTATGGAAGTAATCACAGTTTACTTAAACCTAATATTAATATGTAGACATCAAGCTCACATAGTTTTAAATAAAAAGTATGCATGAGCCAAAACATACATTTTGAATTTCCAGTTAACAAAATGGCTTCTTTCTGAGTTTTTCAGAATCATAAGTCTGTAAAATCATGTGATAGTCATTTGATCCTATTGCAGATTTTTATACCAACAGAATGTCAATAGTGTAATAATTATTTCTAATTGAAATCATATTACAACTTATCCATTTTACTTTTAGCTCTGATATTCCAAACATGACTTAGGTTTAGTTGATTACTATATATATATATATGGCATGTGTCACAAATTTCTTTTTATTTTTTACTATCAGTAGTTTATATGCAGTATAAGAAGAATAAATTATTATATTTAAAGGGAAAAAATAAGAATGAATATATTCACAAAGTAACTATTTCATTCAGTTCTGGAGCAATGAAAGAAAGTTCCTCATCCATATATTGCTACAAGCTGGACAACATTGCAATTCAATCTCAATTTTAAAGTTACGTTTAGTTATTATAATACAAAG
Organism: Nautilus pompilius; assembly: GCA_018389105.1. Taxonomy (NCBI): domain Eukaryota; kingdom Metazoa; phylum Mollusca; class Cephalopoda; order Nautilida; family Nautilidae; genus Nautilus; species Nautilus pompilius. The sequence goes on from JACATO010000340.1 coordinate 832,767, forward strand.
ACATTACATACCGTTTATAAGATTTAGAGTAAAGAAAAATGCAAAGCTACATGACACATTTATTATTTAAATATCATACCACTGGTTATTTATGCCACTCATTCATAAATCTGTTAGTTACTTTCCAGTATCATGTCTTGCAGCCATTTAACTGTCTTTTCGGTTCTTATTTTTTCATAAGTGAAATTTATTAGTGCACTTACAATAATAATTAAATCTCTATATTTTATCTTTCTTTCAAATATCTATAAACTAAACCAGATACCCAAAACAAAATATTTGTAATTGTTCTAAATAATCTAAAATAAATTATTCTTAAAAACTTTCTGAAGATAAAATCCAAGGGCAGATCCAGGATTTTTTTAGTGGGGGGGGTCACTGAAGGTGCCCATGTTCACAGATCGTGAAAAAATATCCACCACCAAGCCTTACTTGCATCATTTTTCCATTTTTGATTTTCCAGGTTAACAGTATCAAGTTCAAATGCTCAATATTGAGAGTTATTTGATCATTAACATAATGGTTCTTAGTTTTAAAATTCTACCTTCTTTTTCTTGCTTTCTGCTGACAAACATCATACACTAACATTTTTATATGCATAAAAAGTCTAAAACTTTCAAACTAAGACATTTATCATGGCTGAAATTGTTATGAGTTGATGATCAAATAATTAAATTATGGATTAGGACTGAGCCTTAAAATGGTTGAAGTAGTTCCAAATTGTACTGTGCTTCTTGGCTGTAGATGATGATCCAGAAAATGTTGCCTTTCACTTAGAAGCCATGTCTAAATTTCAACATTGCTTCCTGCAAAATAACACTACCAGAATAATTATGACCGATGTAATCACAAGACCTGAAATTCACCTATTTCCCAATGATATCCTGCTGTATGATCATGATGCCATTCTCTATTACTGGATTTATTGGGATAACATGTGTCTGAAAAATTGCAAAAAAAAAAAAAAGAAAAGACAAGGGTGGGGTGTCAGGAGTACCTTGTGAACCCCCAACCTGGATTCATCCCTGAAATCCCCACAATAGTTATTCAGAAACTATAGAAACACTTTTCATAAATTACACCAACACCATAATAGGAAGATGTAGTTAGCATCAACAGTGGCTAAACTTTGTCTCAGAAAGTGTGATGAGGGTTGGAGGGCATGAAGAAGACAAAGACTACTGGTAATATTTATCTACTATATTATTAATAATAGTAATAATTATAATGCATCAAAGAATACCTATTAGTTATAGATCAAAGATGTATCTACTACTCAACATTTGCATAATTAATATTTTACTTGTATTGTAATCCTTGATATGCTTCTTCAATAACCTTTTCTTGCAGTATCACAACCAAATAGATTACCACAAAATTTCCTTGTCATTAATTACTTTATTTCAACAAATAAATACAACAAAACTTAAGATTATGATTGAATTTCAAAAGAAGAAATTAGGGGAAAGAAAGAAAACATATTAAGAATTAATGCTATATTCTAAAATATTATATTTTTGATCAAGTAAAAATTCTGAAGATTAAGAAGCCTTACATCGTCTCTTTATTAAATGGTTACCAAAAGTGAGAAATTAGTTTCCATTAATGTCTAAAATAAGTCTTTTTGTGTGTGTGTGTGGGGGGGAGGGGGGATAACTACTATGCTTTCCCCCAACCCCAAAAGTAGAAAGGACATGTTTCCCCCTATAATTTAGCTATTGTAGCTTCAACATTATTAGAATAGTCCTGATAAGAAATTGTTGGGTTAGCAAGGTTAGGAATCATAATGAAAAGTAAAAGTGTTGGTGATCCAGTGAATATAATATTTGATTAGCAAAGCCACCAATTCAAGGGTTTCAGTTAAGCCTATGACAAAAGGCAATTATTTATTTTGCTGTTTTGTAAAAGCTCCATACAGCTAACTTTGGACCAAATGACCATATTTATGTGGTATTTACATAATATTACCTTTCATATTAAACATGTAAATATAGCCTTTGGTTTTTTATGTCCTGTTGTATTTACATAACTTCATCTTTTATAACTTCTCATGCTAATATCATGAATATATGGGGTTTTCATTCTTCATGTCCAGTGGTATCCATATAACACCATATTTTATATTTAATGTTGTGTAAATAGTATAAATAAAGTCTTTTGGTTCTTTATCTATTATTAATAATGATATTTCAACCAATGTAGCTATATGCCGTATCTACAAGCATAAACTTGTCATTATAGAAATAAAGCAAAGTAAAAAAAAAACGAACTCTAATAAATAAAATCTATTTGGAACCATATTTATTAAATATATCTTCTGTATCACATGTTGTAAACAAGAAAAAATATGAAGATCTGTCATTCCAATTGTGAGTACAGAAATAATCAAATAATGTTTTTAAAGATAATTGTTTTTGCATGTATTTTATTTAGCTAATTTTTTTTCTAGTTAAGATGATACTATTAACTAATTTGTTAGTATTCATCTATAAAATGTGTTTTGGTTGCTTTCCATTAAAGAAAACTATCTTCATAAAAAGGAAAACTGTCCTGAACAATGCAGACAATTTATTATCATTTAAAGCTAGATCAAACTGCCTTCTCATTTAAAAAGACCATTGTTCACATAAGATCAACATGCATGGCTAATTAGCATACATAATCTCAGAAACCTGAGTGTGACGATATAAGACTTAGAATTTAATTTCTCAGGCTATGTTGATCATTTAAATCAAACTGATAGAAAATTTTTGTTTACTGCTAAAATCCAATGAGCACCATCATAAATTCATCTGATAAAAAGAAGCATTCATAACTGATCTGATGTGTGCCATGTAAATTCTCACTTAAACAAAATCTTTTAACTTAAAAAAATGAGAGAACATCATTGCCAGATTTAAAATTTCTACCTGAAATCTCCATAAAAGCATGGGAACAATGCACATTTTATTTTATTTTCTCAAATATTAAATTACAGTGCCCTAATACTGTATGACTACTGACAGGGTCAGCAATAATTTTTTATGGTGCAACTATAATAAATTCTAACCAAAACCAACAACTTGGATTGGCATACATTATTCTAGAAAATTCACTAAACAAAAACAAAATTATGCTCTGCACATAAATAAACCATACAATCAACACATCTAACATGGCTTTATATAAAAAAAATTTATAGACATTCTTTTATGCTCAGTTTGATTTACCAAGGTATTCTATGATTCAATTTTTTTGTACAAGGTAGATAAAACAATAATCAATCATCACACATTTCCTCAGACTCTGTATCTTTAATTTTATGATTTTTATGTATAATTAAACTCCATTAACATGGAAATCAGAGAAATTTTGATTCAATTTCCATGTTTTTTTTTTTAGATTTACTGGACTGATTTCTCTTTTCTTAACACTGTACATTGTACATTCTAACTTGCTGATCATGGAAAAATATTGCTAATATAAAACCACCAGCAAATATACTGTTAAAAAACTTTTGATAAAACAAATTTCCTAGAAACAATAATCAGTGTCCTGTTGCATTATTTTTGTTATATTTAACTCACAAATTATATAAAATATTCACAAAATTAATAAGATTGATATCCCTTTATAATAAAAAAATCTAGATGGAAAATTTTTTAGGCATAGATTCTGTTTCTATGATAATGAAAATAAGTTCAAGATTTATGATGACAATTAAAATACCTTAAACAAAAGTTAGAAATACAGATACCTGACCTACTGTTGTGTAAGACAACACAGTTTAGGCTGGATTATCTTATTTTATAGCCTCATAGTTTTTTCAATATCAGCTTCTGCATAATGGTATTCAGATATACTGGTACAAGCCATGTTTCTATAGTTAATGTAATACTAATGTAGTGATTTTATAGAAGATATGACTGTATCTGTTGATGATGATGCTGCCTTGAAAAACATATTTGGCCAGGTAGGCCTAGGCTGATAATGCTGCCTGTAGCTTTGTGATAGGATAAACCAACTTATAATGGACACCTAAACATCCCATGATGTTGCAACACATCTTTGGGAAAGACCTCTATCTAGCACATCTAAGCCATAATCTGTACCTGCCTGTTCTTGTAATATATTAACCTTTTGTAGTAAAGTTATGCAACATCATTTATTTTATAGTCAATCATTCACACTTTCCAAATACAAAAATCTATTCCTATCTTTGGCAACAAATTCTGGTAGTGCACAAAACATGGAAAATGAACAAAGAAAAATTTTCACTTGATGCTCTTTGCACAACTAGTGACAATATCATTTTTTTTGGATCTCTTGTCAATACTGTTAAAACAGCAAATAAATAATTTCTCTAGTAATCTATAGGATGGTCATTGGTTAGGCTACTGGAGAGCCAAGGTTGAGGGTGCTGAGTTTGGGGTTATACCTCCTTGGCATGGTTTTCTCATCAGCCAATCATATAGGTTTTCTACAATTACTCTTACTTCCTCTCACATCTAAAAATGAACAGGTCTAGTAGGGATTTCCCTGTTAAAAATTGGAAATACTATCCTTCCACATGGTGTACAATAGGGATTGCTCTCTAATAGATAACCACAGCACTATATTTCCTTACCAGATTTGTCTCCAGTCTAGTGAAGTTATCTCTGTTGTTGAGACTGGTGTATAACACAACAGCAACAACCAGGATCCTGTCATATTTCTTGAAAAGGGTGTTGTGATTACAAAGTACTGAAGTATAAATTAATGAATTAGTGTAAATATAGCTATTATTCAATTATCCTCTTTCACAAAAGAAAAACAAAAATATTCCAGCCAGTTTAAATCAACTTATTAAATTCTGATATCAAGTGTTACCCTTAGCTTATTGTACAAGCAATCCTATTTCTTATAATCATTGCAATTTTAGTGCTTTTGCAAAGGCTGAAAATTCCCCTAAGTCCAAAGACTAACATTAAAAAAATTTATGTTAGCAAATTACTCTTAAACATAAAGCAATTAGAATATTTTCTTATTACAAAATTTCAATTTGTACTATATTGCTGTAATATAATTAAAAACTTTACAAGATTTGAAAATAAAATTAATTGTTGCCAGCAGCAACATGGTCAGAGCATTGGAATAAAATTGTGAAAAGATAAAGATCTATTATGCAAGAGCAAAAATTGAGGATATAATAGAATGAGTGGATGAAACTGTTAAAGGCACAAGAGATACACATTAGTAATGGTTCAAGTAGGCTATAGGCTACCAGAGGTTTTTAACCCTACCAAGGGGTAATCAGTGCTATGTAAGCATAAAATTTTGCTCGATTCACATCAATGAATAAGAAAAATACTATTAGCTATTATCATATCAATACTTTTAGTAAACAAGATAGACAAGTCAGAAGTATCAGCAGGAGGAGGAGAATAAAAATAGAGTCCTGGTAATATGTTATTTATACAAATAAGGTTATTTTCCCACCTTATTATTAGTAACTAGCAAATACAATTACTATACATTTCAAAAATCATTATAGTCACCATCTCCAATGTTAGTGTTAACTTGTAGTAATTTTTGTTAACAGTACATTTTTTTTTTAAACACTGGCACTTGCTGGTCTTAAACCTGAGACCTATTAGCTATTAAAATGTCTTGCTGGTTTTTGACCAACTGCTTAAGCTACAAAGTGAGCAACAAAGGCTACACTCAATGTAGATGGCTAGAAAAATACAAAGACAATGATGACAAAGTACAAGTAAATGATGTTTTGCGTTGAATAATATATTTGTTTCTCTGTTTAACCCACCAAAACCATTTGATGAAAGTATTAAGGTAAAAACTAATTGTTTTTGTCATCAATGTTATTTGTCATAATGCAAACTGTTCTGCAATAAGGTAAGCATATAAATTAATTCTTTTATGAAAGTAAAATGACATTACTGCAAGGATATGAATAATTTTAAATATTCAGTACTGACAGATTCTAAAACAAAGCACAATGAACTTAGTTTTCAGTTTATTAATATGATGCACATTTAACTTTGTATCAATTAGTTCCCACCAGAAGAAATGCAATTTAAAACCTAATAATAGTCTTGTTTCCTAGTCTTATATCTAATGTAAGCATACTGAGACAAGGGAAGCATGGTGACCTTATTAAACAGTAAAACTTATTTTTTGCACAGAAAAATATATCTCACAAAAATCCAAGTAATTCTGGATTTCCACAAGAAAGATAAAGAATTACTTGCAAATATTTAAATGAAATTAAATGCAGGAGTCTTGAAACATGATGCTGAAATACTGGATCACTTTTTATGATAAACTCGTGTCTTTTTTATTGCAAAAATAAAATCAACCTCCTAAAAATAGATAAGAATAAAAAATCAAAAAGCCAAAATAAATAATCAAAAACATTTTGTTTATGCTTCATAGAAAGAACAGATTTGTGTGTTTAGGCTAAAGCAACATAATGCATAAAATATTCAAAATATGTAATGTTTAAAAATAGTTCAAGCAAAATAAAAGATTTTGATAATCAACTGATCATAAGAAATGTTATGCCTTTATTAAGGATAAAACATGTAAAGATAAAGCTGACTTTTTTTAGGAATGCACCAGGTAATAGTTTATGTCAAGCAAGCAGCTAATGTTTTTAAATATTTTAAAATTAAATACCTCAGCAGAGATAAACCTATTGCTAAAGTTGAGAGTGTCACAATAAATAAACCATATAAATAAAAACAACTGAAAACTTATATCAGATACAGCAGTAGGTCTTGATGGTACATACTAAATTGATTGCTAAAGCTAGTTTATAAAGACAATATTTTATCTAATTAGTAAGCATTCTGAGAAATCAATTAGTACAATAAATTTTGGCAAACAGTAAATGCTACTCAAATTTATAAGACAGCTTTCAAAGTTAATCCCATCAATTACAGGCTAGTCAATATATCAGTGGTATTTAAGGAGGGGGGGGCTGCTTCCCAAATCCCAAGTCATTATGTAATTCGGCAGTTTTAAAAATATCTCAAAACGAATGTTAGAGCCATGGTGTGCATTTTGGTGATACCCACATAAACCAAAATAGCCATGGCGAGAACAAACGAACCACAAATAATATTTTGTAAATTATATCAAAACTGTCAAGTCACATAAAAACCATCCTCAAACTCAATTTTCTTTTTCTGTGAAAAATGAGGGAGAAGCCATTAAACAGTTTATGCATGAAGGCACACATTATTCATCAGTCAACTTTGTTCCAATAGTCTTCTGTGAGACAAGTAGTGGAAATGTGATAGCAAGGATTTGGCAGAAAATCACAGTACTAAAATCTGGCTTCTGATTGCTTAGAACACTAGCATTCTTCTTCACAAACAATCTTAACTTGTTTTAACCATTTTAATTGCTTTTCTGCTCTTTTAATTATGATTCATAGTTTAATTTACAACTAAATTTGACCCATTTTGGGTTTTTGAAGATGAACTAAAAGTTAGAATGGCAACCAAAAAGTAGCAAGAGAAAAACAAATCAAGCAATTTTGCAGAATTTCAAATTTACAAAATCTCAAAGATAAGTCATCAAAGCATAATTAACCTGTCTACACTTTGTGGTGGTCATGGGTGTATTTGTCAAATGTTTTGTTTATATTATATTATCTTAAAATGTTGAAAGAAGTGACTACATGGCCAGCAGCTAGTTAGTTGTTTAAAAATACCAAATGAACCAGTAAAATCAAAATCATCTTAAATCATTTCAAATAAACATCTATGAAATACAAACCATTAGATATGCTATTTGAAATTATCACTGTATACATAACCAGAGTTGAGGTTTGATTATTAATGTATATGTATCACATGAATTGATTTTCCTCATTTTTAGTCATGCAAACAACAAATTAGAAAATAGGAACAAGGAAAGTAATCCTTATGACACATCAACAACAGTAAAGGCTACAAATAGTCCATTTGGAAATTCACAGCTATATTCTTCAAAGAGACACCATTAATGATATAGTATCAGAAAATAACAACTCAAAGGATGACTCTGGACAGAATAAAAACTGCCATAATCAACCATCACAATTCAGAGAATAATGGTACCGGTATAATGTATTTCTATAAAAGACAGTTGATTAAAAACATGTTTCCAAAATTTATAATTTCTCAAGAACAACCTGTTAACTATTACATCATTAGGTATATCGTGAATGCTTTAAAATATTGCAAAATTATTGCATAAGGATACTAAAGATATTAATTCCAACTTGATAAATAATTAATTTTAATCTATATTTCTATACAACGATTTCAAATTAAATTTTTTGATTCATAAATTTCCTTACTTTCTTCATGGGCAATACATTTAGCATGATTGAAACTTCAAAAACTTTGCTACAGTTATTGCTTTTCAATTTTTCATTTATTTTTATTTTACACTTTTGTTTCCCAGTCATTCACACTCATTTCAACCTGTAACAAAGAATTACAGAACAAATGCCATAAATAATATAAAGCACCATTCAATCCAAAGCCAGAAATCAGAGAAAAATTTCAAGTTTCCTTTCAAGCAGTACAAAGACAAAAACAAGAGTGGATACACAAACAGATGTTGATGTCAAGACTAGTTTAAGTTTGACTTTGCTTGCTATATTAAAAAAATGCTGGTTGTTTTGTACCACCTGGAATGTGTTCTTTTTCTAAATACTTTTAATTACATCTCCCCACAAAATATCTAATCACAAAACCTTACCAAAATTGGAAGAATACTCTCAAAGATCTTAAGAGCCAAGCTGCTTGTGGCTACCATATCAATTCAATGGAAAAACTAAATGTATTTAAGACAACATATGCAAATGCATTCAGTAGAATAGAATGTTACCATTGCAAAAGTAGGCATCAGAAAAATAAAGCAGAACAGTGAAGTATTAAGGTTCACGATAAAGTTACTTGAATTTTGTGGAAGCCAGGGTATTGCTTTAAGAGGTCACAGAGATGATGGCACTAGCAGCTAGCTTCAATAAAGATAACTTCAAAACACTGCTCAATTTGAGGATTAATGTTGGTGACAAGCCATTAGAATATCATTTGAACAACTGTGAAAGAAATGCTACCTCATAATGATCGCCTGCTATGCCTTAAGCAGTTTATCTAAGATACCATTGTGCAGGAAGAACAAGCTCAGGCCATTGGACCCTATTATGGCTTCCAGTTTGATGAATTGAGGAACAGCATCAACTGGAAACAGTTAGGTCTCAATTACATCATTAATAGAAAACTAGTTGGACAGCTGCTCGAATTTATCCTGTGTGAAAACATTACAGATAAGGCAGTATGCTAAAAACACTCAATTCTTGAGTAGTGCAGGCCAAAGCGTTCAACGTTGTTTATCTAAGACCAACAGAGCTAGTAATATGGCAGAGCACCAGTTGGGATGTGCCAGCAAGAAATCCCCAAGAGCAGACTATCGCTAGTGTTTCAGCCATGGCTTAAACCTAATGATTTGTAAAAGTTTCCAAATGAAGGAAGTTTCCACCATATTACACACTCTTTAACAACTATGAATATTTTCAAAATATTTTCTCAAAAGCAAGCGATTGGAAAATGCCATACAAAAACTTAATAAGGATAAAAGTGACAGAGAATGCATCAACAAAACAAAATTTAAATTATTCCAAGAGACAAGATGGGCTGAGAAGCACAGAACTTTATACACTTTGTTGAGATGTGTAAACTTTTATTCAACTGCCTTAACTCAGGAATATGTATGGGATAAATTTGTGAGGCATAACTAATCCTAACTTCATAGCGTGTTTTCAGATAGTTTCTTCATTGCTTTGGTTACACTTGGGGCCAAAGCAAGATATTGTAGGGATCCTTTCTGGACATTGTTAAAGTTCTTAAAACAGTAATCAATGTAAAGTTTCTGTTATCTGCTGTCAGGGAAAATTTTAAAATGGCAGAAGTAGCAAAGCTTATATCTCTTATACTCCTAAGATACTGAACTAGATACTCATAACATTATTAACACATCCTTAAAGGATGCTTATCACAAATATCCTGTTCAATAATAAAACTGTTTAAATTGTATTAAACTATATTTGTTTCCAACCAACTGTTTTGTCCTTTTTGGTTACAATGCATTTCAAATAGCACAAAAATGTTTTTATTACTCAGCATGTCTCAAAAGTAAAAATGCTAGAAACTTTAAGGCTTCAGCATGAGACTGCCAACCTATTTCATGCTTTCTCATGTTGGTGACTTTGTGTACCCACCATTATTTTACCCATTTTTATGATTTGGGTAATACATTTATTATAAACAAAAAAGCTACCATAGGTAATAATTTTTGGGGTGATAAAATCAACAGGTTTGCATGTCAAAGCAGCTATGTGTGCAACCAATTTTTACCTACTGATATTTTAAAATACCTTTCCACAACACAAAGAAAATTCATAATTAAATTCTGATCATCACCAATTGCTTCCAAACATATAGTTATTGAATCAAGTTGACATGAAGTAAAATACTTAAAGAAAAGATTTTTTCTGGAAATAATTTGCATAAAACACATTTATTCTCCACCAGCAGCAAAATATTTTGCATTGGATCTGGTTTTGAAGACTGATAGACATGTTACCAAATTCTAATCACAGGAAATTTTGAGCTTTTATAGCGAAGAAAGTTTTCTGAATTATCAGAAGATAGAGACCAGATACAGATTGTGTATAGCCACTTTAAATTGCAATACTGTTTGCAAAAAAAGAGCAGACATTCTAGTTCCCTTGCAGTAATCACTAGTTAAATCCATCTTGGAGTAGGTGGTCCAGACATGAAATCCTCATTAAGAAATGGATGCAGTGTTGCTTGTTTGGAGGATGTTCAAAGATTTACTATCATGATCAGAGGTATCTAGAACAAGCACAAAACTTGGATTGCTGATTGAAGAATTGAAAAAAATATTTTTTACATAAGACAGATTCTTTGGCACCATCCATGGACATCAGTATGAAGAAAACCAAAAGACTAGAATGGATGTTACAAAATTCTTTTTTTTAACAGTGGAGTCATATACATAGCAGTAATTAATTTGGTTTTTTTAAATCAAAGCAAATTTTAATCTTGTCAAAGGGCCTCTTTAATAAAGCAAAGGCTTAGAATTAGTGTAGAAAATAAAATAAAATGGAAATTCAAAATAGTGAATGTTTCAATGACATTCATATGAGAATAGAAGTTACATCAAAAGATAAGGTCAAAATCACTAAAGTAAGGAACCTTTATAAAATGATTAAAAAACTATCACTTGTTTTGACAACAGTTGGCATCTATTCTCAACAAGTTCATTAAAATATCTTTCCTTAAAAATCCTAAACCCATCAAACTTTTTTCTGTTTTTACCTTACATGATACTTTAGAACACCTCTTACCTTGGTTTAATTTTCAACATCTAATTTGAAATTTACCACAAAATTTGAGAAAAATATATAGCTTTCTTCTTTTGATAATGTAGTGTCACTGTTTGTGCATTCAAGGAACTAATATTTGATGTTCTCACAATGAAAAGAAATAGTTTCTTTTCCAAGATTTATAAAATTAAATATATATTTATCTTAATATTCTGAAAATTTACAATTTTTCAACATACACAACATTTTAAGGTGTTAAATTCATAATGATTTACTTATTTAGAAAAATTTTCCTGTTTCTATTATTCATATCTGTCTGTATATGCCAAATTTTGTCTAGACCAGGGTTTAGCAACCTATGGCACAATTTTTGAAATGCTACATAGTTATGTAAGGGCTCAAGTGGACTGACCAGTGATGACACAAGTGAATGAACAATTGAAAAGGCTGACACTTAAATGGTTTTGATCTATGATGCTTCATATTAATTAACCAATGGCCAAAGGCTGAACAGATCACACACCCACAACCTTCTGTCACTGATATAGCATGACATTGGAGGTCCAATGTGATTGGTCAATGCAGCATTGGAAATTGGGAGTTTGCAGGATCTATAAAGGCTATGTAAGTAGTTGACAGTATCTGTTCATTGCTACTCTACCTGAGTCTTGTTTGTGTTTCTCTTGTCCATATAATATACAGAAAAATGTATTTGTTTTGCTTGCTGATAAAGGCAGCGTGAATAAGTGCCAAAATGTTGGCTCACACGAAAATAATTAGATATTAGTTCATTTCAAGCTTCATGGACATCCCAATTTTGATTTGTGCACAAGATAGATTGTGTGATTTGTGCTTTCTGCTGTGAATGTATTGTTATACTTCAAATGTACAAATACATTTTCAAACCCACAAATAAAAATTCATTTTCTGATAAATCTGACATGAGAGAAGGAAATAAAACAGCAATAATGCCATACAAAAATCAAAGTAGTATTTCCACATATATAAAGACTAGTAAAAATCAAGTCTCAGAAAGAAACTACAAGAATGTTGAATGCACTATGTATTGCAAAGTATGTTAAGCCTTTTACAGATGGAGAGTATTTAAAAGAACCATTTCTTGATAGTTATGTTCAGTAATTTGCCAAATAATGAGTTGATCTTGTCTCCAATAAAAGAAATAGCAGGCTTTGCAAGAACTGTTGAGCTCTGAGTGAGTGAAACAATAGAAGGCCAGAAACTAGCAAACTGTGGCATTAGATAATGCTGAAGTATTTTGCATGACACTGGATGAAAGTACTGATATTGACAGCATTCCTCATCTTTCCATTATTATGCAATACCATGCTTCAGAATCAGATAGATAAGAGCAAAATATGATGCTTAGAACCAACAAAAGCTGAAGATGTTATGAAAGCATTTATTAAACATTTTGAACACAGAAGAGTTAGCATAAAGAAGATAGCTGTATAAACACTGATGATGGCTAAATATGGAATTTGCATAGCTCATAAACAGTAATTGGCCATCTAATTCTCAAAATTCACTGAAAGTCTTTGTTTAAAAATTTAAAATTTCCATCTTAATGATGTGATGGCTACTGTGATAATAATTATGAATTTTCTTTTCCTCAGTCAACTTTAATTCACTGAGAATCGAAAACCCTGATAGAAAAAATGAAATTACATATACAAGCAACAAAGTAATGTCTGGTGGCTTAATTGTGGCAAAGTGTTAGAAAAATCTGTAAAATGCCATGATACCATTAAGGAGTTTATATATATATATATACACAGTTGTCCCCCGGTATTCGCGGGGATTATGTTCCTAGAGCACCTGCGAAGAGTGAAAAACTGCGAATATTGGACATGGTCCATAAAAATGCCTATAAATGCCTATAAATGTCAAAATATAACGTAAAATATAATAAAAAATATAAGTAAATATATAATAATAATTTAATAAAAAATACAACACTCAGAGAAACACTCAGCGAAACACTTGAGATAGCTACACACGGTAAACTGGGATGATGCGGGGCTGCTGGGCTGCATCTGCCTGAGATAGCGCCTCGTGGGCAGCAGCCAATCAGCAGCAAGGAGAATGAATAACGCTCTCGGATTGGCTACTTTCAAACCTCCAGCCAATAGTGTTTATTTTATATTGATATTTTGCTGAATTTACGTTAGTATTTATATTACAAAATTAGTAAATTATATTGTTATTAATAATTTAGCATTAAAAAGCATGAAAAAATATATATTGTCACGAAAAAAGCCATTAAAAAATCGTGGAAGATATTTGTGATTCCACGAATATGCAGGGGTTTCCACGAACAATTATTAGTTAGGTTCTAAGGAAAATTCTGCGAAAAACCGGGGTCGCAAATGCCGAATTGCAATTACACGGGGGTCAACTGTATATAAAAACTAGATCAGTGGTTCCCAAATTTCTTGAGTATGAGGACCCCTTCTTAACTTCAAAAATTTTGTGGACCCCCACACATGCTAATAGTTGTACTTTTAAGTTCTGTTAATTGTGAAAATACATGATGACAAAAAACTATTATGAACTCAGTAACCGTTGTAAATGAATTCACATCAACAGATACAAACCATTGTAAAATGGTAGTATATGTGCAAGACATATTATTTAGTCAGTCTACAGAAGGTATATTTGCATATTTATACTGAGTCGGTTAATGAGAAGGCTGGTGCTGTTTTGCAGCTTTCAGAGATTGGATGACTGGTTGAAGTGATGATAGTTTCAACCTTAAATCTGGTTCCACCTCCAGCTGGTCTCAGTACTTCAATTTCAATGCATCCAGCACAGAAAACCCATTTTCACAAACATATGTTGTGGGAAAAGGTATCGGGTACATCACAGCTTTATCAGATAGTTCTGGGTACTCAGAACAAACATGTAGCCAGAAGTCAGCCAGGTACTTTTGTGTGAAGACTAGCTTTAAAGAGTTGTCACATGAAAGTTCTATTAGGCTGTCTTGTTCTTTTGATGTCAGATCTGTGAGTACGACATTATCAACACTCACAAGGGAGTTGATAATCCAGTCAAATCTTGACTCAGGAAAAGGAAAGTATGCATGCAGCTGTACTTGGAGGCTTTGCAGGTGTTCACTTATGTCATATTTTACTTTGTCTGAAAGCCGCATATTTGACATGATTAAAAAAAGCTCATAAACATGAATAGGATTTGTAGTTTGATTGATTCAATCAATGAGACCACAGACCTAATTTCTTGAGCATAGCTTATATCTTGTCCTGAACTTTAAATGCATTTATGACTTTTCCCTGAAGACTTAGGTTTAGTCCATTTAGATGGCTTAAAACATCAGCTAAGTATGCCAATTTCGCTAACCAAGAAAAGTCATCAAGGCAATGTGAAAACAGAAAATTGGATTGAAGCAGAAATATCCTCACTTCTTGCATCTTGAATAATCGAGTGAGAACCTTCCATCGAGAAAGCCAATGGACTTCTGTGTGTATAAGTAGTTGATGGTGATCACTGCCCATCTCCACATAGAGCTGCAAAAATTCTTGAATTTAAAGGGCAGGCCTTAATGGAATTAACAGTTTTCACGGATTCCTCCAAAACCGTCCTTAGCTCAGTGGACATTTTCTTTGTTGCTAGTGATTCCCTTTGGATGTAGCAGTGAATAAATTTTGCATATGGTGACACTGCTTTCACATAAGCAACAACAACTCCACTGCATCGGCCTGTCATAGCGTGAGCCCCATCAGTACTAATTCCAATACATTTTGACCAGTAAATATCTCTATCCTTAATGAAGTCATCAAAAATTCCAAAAATGGTATCTAAAGTTTCCTGTGTATGCAATGATTTGCAAAAGAGGAAGTCTTCATTCATGTTTCTATTGCATTCGTATCTAATAAATTCAAGAATATTGGATAGGTTTGCAATGTCTGTGGAGTCATCAAGAGCATAGAAGTGTCTATCGTGTATTCTTATTATCAACTGTTCCTTAATATTCTCAGCCATCTCTCCAATTCTGTGTTAAACTGTATTATTTGACAGTGAGATCACATGCATTTCTTTGCTAGCTTTCTCTCCCAGCATTGTACTGATTTATTTCCCTGCTGGTAATATTAACTCTTCTCTGATGGTGTGCAGTTTTCTTGCCTTTGCTATTAGAAAAGCTACTCGATAAGAAATTTCCACTGCTTTTGAATTACCACTGCCTATAGCTGTATGCCACAACACTTTGCTACTTTCTTTTAATTTTTTCAGTTTCCTATGGAAAAATTCCACTGGCTTACATGCACAGTCATTATGTTTGGTTTCCAAATGTCAGCAAAGTTTGGTGAGTTTAGAACCTCATAACAAATCATGCACATTGGTCTCTGGTAATTTTCTGAACCAATCCACATAAAACCCATCTTCAAATAGCTGTCACTGTATTTCTGCAGTTTGTGTTTATTTTTCTTGTGCTGTGAAGTTTTACTAGACATATCATCTTCACTTTGTTCTTTCCATTTTAATGTGCTTGTTTTCAACCACTGATTCATTATTATAGTTGATGCATGCAGCTCAGGTTCATAAAGTAGAAGACTAGAGTGCTGAAGACTACCTATGAGTCGATAAGGCATCAGTGTGACGTCATGGCCCATGTCATTTGGATGAGGATGAGGATGTTGATTGGTTCTCAGCAACAGGTTGATGACATCATATAAGACCTCAATGCTGTTTGAACCATGTCATTGGGAATTCGCGATGAAGTGACCAAATCACTATGAGTTTTGTAAATGATGTAATAAACAATTATACTGTGTAATGTTCACTCTAGTCTTCTACTCCATGTCTGGAAATTGATTCTGTGGTAGAAATGCTGTAGATTTGGTGGGGATAGAGATTGATGGACTTGTGCATAGCATATGGCCTAGGGAGGGGGTGGAAGAAACAAGCTCCTGTTTGGCATGCCAAGTTTGAGGATACCTGGCTCGCAGTGGTGGGAATAACAGTGGAAACCAAGTGCTGGATAGAGGAGCAAGACTTGCTGTGAAACTATGTGAATTTGTGGACCCCTGGGGGTCCATGGCCCACAGGTTGGGAACCACTGAACTAGATGATAAAGTGGCTATGGCTGAGCTGGGAAAGCTCATATTTCTGACTGACATTATATATTATTAAAATAAACTTAGTCTACATCTGCATAGGCCAGGACAAACATTTTTGGAACTATATGAAAACTTGAAGGCATTTGTTGAAAGATTAGAAATTTTCTCCAAGGATATGTGGACATTAAACTTTCACTAGTTTCCTTATCTCAAAAGCTATTAATATGTTGTGCTGTTGATGACATGGCTTATTCATGCCAAAGCTGGAATCTGACTTTTCTGAGAGGTTTCATGATTTCCAACATTCTGGACCAATGCTTTCATTCATCATTAAGGCTGACCAGTTCAACAAGATGGATGAACACTGCACAATTTGAAATGCAGCTCATTCATTTCAAAAGCTCAGGATTGTGGACATCAAAATTTAGAAGTCTGCAGACTGAACTTGAAACTAATGAAAATGATCTTGGAGCTTCTATTTTGACCTATCGTTGTTCATTTCCAGAGAAATTAGACTGTTTGAAAAAACTGCCTTTGATATGCTCTCAGCTTTAGGGTTCACCTACCCTTGTGCAGAGGTGTAGAAGGGGTGGGGGGGGGCAGTTGCCCCAGGTGCAGGTCTGAAGGGGTGCAAAATTTCCTCTGGCCTATAAATTATAATGTCAATTAATAACTAGCCACCTCTGCCCATGAAATTTTCACAGCAGTTGTGAAAGGTCTTTCAGCAAGCTGAAATTAATTATGACATACTTGAGAACTTCAATGATTCGTGAACGATTGAGTAATTTGGCAAATTGAAAAATACATACTCAATACCTCAAATTTGATAGTTTAATTGATTCATTTGCAGCAGCAGAAGCACTAAAGATTCATATATAATATAACAATGAATACCAGAATGCTACCTGTACAAGATCTAGTTAAGTATATGCACAGTTTTGTAAACTAATAAAATTTATTTGTAAACATAAGTAGTATTTTATCAATCTGTTTCGTAATACATGTACACCACAAATGACTGCATTCTGCATGCTTGAAAGATTAGTCTAGCTATGTGACTTTAAACAATACTGAATGAAATAAATATCAAAATGGCTTACAATTTAACAAATTATGTAAGTAAACCTAGTAGGCGATACCTCATTAGTTCCAGGTTTACAGTTGTGATATTGTGACTTTAAATTAGCTCTTTATAAGGCAGTGATTAATTCTTTGTGATTGTCATTAAGTGGGTAATGAGTCACAAACAAATAAAACATTTCAGAGGTGGAGCACACCAAATGGGTCTTTGCCCCTGGGCACTGAGAATCCTTGCTACGTCTCTGCCCTTGTGAGCAGATATTTCCAAATATGAAATTTTTTGTCTGCCCTCATGAAGCAGACTAACAATTGATTACTCAGAAGCCTGTGTGGAGCTGAAAGTATCAAAGTACACACCTGACACTATAAACCTGACTCAGGAAAGGCAGGAGCAACAATTCCACACCAACTACATACCAGGACTTTCTAATCTAAGTGATAGAATTTTTAAGTAGTATGCATAATATGATTAGTACAGCATTACTATTAAAATAAAAGCACCATGTTTTAATTTTTTAAAATTTGATTTGCATTTAATCAACAGATTATTTGTATCTTTTATTTATTTTCAAAATGTAGTCATTGTAGTCTAATCTCCACTGGCATGTTAAAACTTAAGAAACAAAGTGCAATCCAGCACACCACCTGGTCTAAACTAAGGTCAAATTATCTTACTTTGATTATAGTTCCTACAACAACCATTTTTCTTATTCTCTTATATTTAGGTTATTATACTATTCAAATGAAGAAACAAATAATGTTTTAACTTGTATATATTTTTAATTTAAAATCTTTTTTCAATCTGAATACACATTTTTAGTTAAGGATTGAGTCCTCTCTACTGACAGATCACACTTGGTTTATTTGATTCAATGTTGGTCCTGTTTGGCCATATACATCAGCAAAACCACTCATTGTACAAAAAAAATGTTACAGTGCGCATTTGTCAGGTAAGGATTACTTGGCCCTTCTTAACCATCTTGCTTTGATTTCTGTGCACTATTATCTTTGGAGAATGTAAAGAGACTGACCATGTATTCTACAAACTACAAACTTCAAATTATTAAATCTGTTTACTTATAATTAAAACCACTTTTATATGAAAATAAACAAAAAATCCATTCCATTAATCCCTTTAAAATTGAAAACTTTTTGAAATACCCAGGTTTTTTTTGGTATTCTTTTCAAATTTTCATTGTTACCTTTGTTCTCTGCCATTATTGCATTTTTATTCACATTAATTTTCATAAATATGCTGTAATAGGCATAAGGATTGAATAAATTACATTTTTTTAAAAACCAATTTAGACTTTTAGCAGGCTTATTCCATTAAACTAGTTCGTTTTATTGGCAAGAAATAAAAAAGACCAGACTTGAGAAGACCAGACTTGAGGCAAAAAAAGACTATACAGAAACATTTTTTCCTATTGTTTCATACAACATAATACATGTTTTTTAACATTCTCAACAGCAATGTTAGAAAAAACCTAGCATTTCTTATGTGTATATTGTGATACTAATCATGGTTGGAAAGTGGTGTGCTAGAGTCCAGTTAGTCACTAAGTTACTTGCAGATGGCACAGTCAATAAAACTATCTGTGGAGTTTACCACTCTCCAGCCGGTGTCAGAATAGTGAATTTTATCCACAGATCCAAATATCTATGCAACAATCACATAGTGAACAAAACCCTCTGTGAGTAAAACTACAATTCTCTGCTGAAAAGGTTACCAACTCAACCAAGACAAATAATACATATAAACTTAATGAAAGAACCCACTAAATCAGTCAGCCTGTAGTCAATCCTACAATGAATATGAGCCTAAAGTTAACAAGACCTTATAAAAAATGTAATCTACCAAAAATCCTTAAAGCTCTGACACAAGAAACTTTTGACTACAGTTTAAAACCTGCATTAATGTGTATCATGCTAGCCCCAGTATCCCAACACTATTGCATTTATGTGCTATAGGTAAACTAGTAATTCAAATTTACTGCATATAAAGCATACATGCACAATTTATCACATGATACTGAACTAAAATATATAAAGCATAATGTGCATGACTTTCTGCTAAAAGGCATCTAAGTCATCAAAAAACTTGAAAGATCAAAATCTAACAACTTGATTGCAAGTATGGTAACTCTTGTCAACTAATCTTGGTTCATTATTGAATGTAAATATGTCTTAATTAACATAAATTTAAAGAAGCTTCTTTCATCAGATGCCACAGTCACCAAAATTTTAAAAATTTTAGAATTTCTAATATGATGTATACATTTAGGAATATGTCTATGAATTTATTATCATGGATGAACTGTAGAGCTTCCAGTATTGAAAATGACTTTGATTTAGGCAACAGTGCTGCAACAGAAATCAATTCCAAACAAAGTTGAAATGCATTTACATTGAAAAATGCATCAGAAAAATTTGCTAGTTTTCAAAATTTATCATTAGGGCTTTAAACTGTATTTGTTTGAGTTTTTTGATATCACACAAAAAACTAAGTCTCACGATGAGACTGCATAATGTTAAATCTCTCTTAACTTGAAGCAGTTGCCATGTCTAGGGAAACATTAAATCCACTTTGAATTTCTTCTCAGGATAAGATATTGGTTCATCTGTTCCTTCATAAGAAACCTGCCTTCCCTTTGGAATTTTGTTTTGCAATAAATGGAGGAATTTTTCCTCAGTATGCAATAACTCAAAGCAATTATACTGTTGTTACTTGTTCTTCATTGAAACTTCTTTCTCTGAACGTTACCAAGAAATCTTTTGTTTTGTGCAGCAGCAAGGTAAGTGCAGTATCTTGCTGATAATGATAATCCTGACAAGAATATTTTACCAGATAATGATAGAAGTAAAGCCTGAAAGTAGATATTCTATTGGATAGTGACTAGTCTTGTTTTTAACCTTTGGATCTCCGGCTTCTTCAGACATTGCTATTAAAGCATCATAAACATGTTCAGTTTGATACTGCAAAGCTTTGACACTTTCTACTCAAACCCCGCTAAACTGTGTCCAACAGAGGCTTCAATGTAATAACAATGACATGCTGCTTCAGTCTTTCACAACACTGGGTTAAAGCTAAAAGTAGCACATAGATGCATTGCAATAATCCAAAAAAATAAATAGCTTCCATAGAAGACTGAACCATCTAGTCAAGTATCAAATTCATTTGCATGTACAAGGAGTAAAGGTGCATGGATTTTTTTCAAGCAACCTTGCTTTGAGCTCCAGATATATGCCCCCTCATATTAGATCTGTTCTGGCTTGTCTCTTGATATTCATGACCAACAGTCTCGCACACATCTGCTGACTTAGTGATATTCACAAAGTTCAGTATTACTGATATTTGTTTTGATGATTAATGTCAGGAATAAAGTCCAAAATCAACACATAATACTTGAAAGTACAAATGAATAAAAGAATTTCTTTTTCACATTGTCACTCATCAACATTATCAATTCATCTTTCATCCTTGGCTCTAAGCATGTTGATGGTGATTGTGTAATGATGGCATTATTTTCTGTCTAATTCACCATGTTTCCTGGTGTGTGTTGAATCAGGCAAGAAATAATGAGTCTGATTGCACCCCACCAAAGGCCAAAGAGTCAAAGGCTAGGAAGAGAGTAGCAATATAGGAAAATACAATATAAGGCATTGGCAGAGTATGTGTAAGTCAAAGTATATTGTTAAACCATCTGTTTTTCTGTCTAGTTTTGAGAAACAAACTGATAGATTAATTAAGAAATAAAGGGGTTGCAAATGGTTAGTATAAATGTGTTTTGACTAATTAGTTAATGGCTCTAGCAGTGCATCTAATTGGTTAATCAATCTAAGTGCAAGGAGTCATCCCACTAGGCTATAAAAATTGACAAGGAAGTCCTCATCCAATAGTAGAGTGACCAAATCAAGTCAAGTATGGTATACATTTATATTTGTTTTAGATATTTTGTTAATTGTAATTTTTCAAAAATGGATAACAGAAAGTTTTCAGCAAAGCAAAAATTGGAAACTCCAGAGAAGGAAACAGAGAAGGCAAGAGCTTATGAACAAAGCTGCACTATCTCTGGTCCAGATTCAACAAAAGCAGTTAGATGTGATTAAACCAATCATTCTGATGATAATCCTGATAGATTAATAATTGGATTGCATGTTAATTTGTCTATGAAACTAGCAGACAATCCTAAACATAATCTATTTATAAAAAGTGACTTGTCTCTTGAGAATTATGGTTTCAAAAAGAATGCAAAAGGAGCAAGGAGTTTCTGTTGTGTGTGGCTAAATCAATATTCACCATAATAGTCATTCCCAACACCTGAAAGGAGCAATCTGTAAATATTGAACAATTTTCCCACAGCCAGTTCATTGTGGAACACAGGCAGCATTCATCATGATACCTTTTATAGGGTATGAAAACTTTCATGAACGTGCAAGAATTATATTCTTACTGCTTGGCACGGAAATGTGCAGGTGGATGCAACAATGTTTTTGGCCATCAGGAAAAAAACCCAGAAGTGAACATTGTGTCAACTGGACAGTGCTTTGAATCAGGATGTTGAACAGAACAAGAAAGTATTATATCCAATATTGTCAACATTCTATTTTGTTGATTTATGTGATAAAGGAAGCAAAACTGGAAATGTTCAAGGCCTGTTTAATTTCTGTATTGAATCTGGAGATGAAAAGCTATGAAACCATTTGTAAAATGCTTCAGTTAATGCTCGCTAATCTGTCTGCGTTGAAAATGAACTAATCAGTCTCTGTGAAGAAACTATCAGAGAAGAAATAAATCTTTGGTAAACAATTCCACTGGATTTTTAATAATTGCTCATTAAAGTGCTAACATATCTGGAAAAGAGCAATTGTCACTTAGTGCATATTTCATTAAAACAACAACCACTAAAAATATTATCCAAAAGAAATTTCTTGAATTCGCAAGATTATATGAACTGGATGCTACTTCCATTGCCAGTGCTATGATTAGAATCTACTTCATGCACACTGACATTTATTTTTTGTTTGACTTTATTCTCCAGTTATTCAGCAATGCTAGAATCTGTAACAAAAGCTCTACAAGCTGTTGAACTTGATGTCATAATAGTTTATGGTAGGATGGTGTTCAGGAGCTTATGTATTTTGCGAACACCAACAAAAAGCAAAACAATTCAACAAACTTTATGCTAAAGTTCAACAGTTGTTGAAGAAGTTGAATATTATCTGTTCCCAAACAATGCAGACATTTTGATCTAATGTTGGTGGCATAATCATGGAGGGATATTTTTCTCAAACATTGTTTATACCACATTTGGAATTATTTCATCACTAGAGATCTGGTTTGCTACAGAAAATAAACAAAACTTCTGTCATTTTTGCCTTCATCTAGTATAAATGGTGCACATGGATGTGAAAAATTCAAAAACTAAAATATAACAATAAATGTACAAAATTGAAAACTTGGAAGTTGAAGCTATCACCTGGTTTGAGATATTGTCCAAAACAGGGGCAACAATGTGTAAGCAAATTTTAAAAAATTGACTCACTGAGCTGTTAGACTACACTGATCTATTCTCCTCCATTCATCAAGCAATTCATATTTCTCTAATGTCACATTAACAACCTGCACAGCAGAGAGGTTGTTTAGCACAATGAGAAGGGTGAAACATGGCTGAGGTCAACAATGGCAGATGATTGTTTGTCTGAACTTTGTATGTATGATAACTGTTCCTAGAGCAAAAGTTACAGCTAACAAACATGAACTTATTCAAGAAGTAATGAATAAATTTGGACAAGACCAGAGACATTTACAATTTATATTGAATAAAAATGTTTTTTTTGTTTCATTACTGACAGTTCTGATGAGTAGTAAAATAGCAAGGAAGCATACTAATGTCAAAAAAATTAATTAAATTAAAAAATATTCTAAATGAATCACAAGAAATGATTCTAAGTAGAAATATTATTGATAAAAATCAAATACCTTTGATAGGAAAAAATCTTTTCATTTTTTGACATTGACATGCTTTCATTGCTAGGCACATTCCACACACTTGATATTATTTTGTGAATCCCCACTCCTTGTAATTTACCTTGCAGAGATTTTCGTCATTTCCCCCCTCCCCTGAAATACTCCTGCAGATGCCCATGACTCTAAATAATGAACATTTACTTCATTTTCAGTTACGCTTCAAAGATGCTCCTGTGTAACAGTATCAAATAATTTAAGCAGCTCCAATAGGCCCAAAAATTTGCCCTTTTTGGGCTAATAAAGTCTGTTTATGCTTCTACAAAAGGTGAGGTTACTTATATGCTAGATATCCAGTAATTGTGATGAAATGTTTCAGAACACAACTACAATGTTGTGTTTCTAAGCATCGTTTTTCTAGCCTTTTCATATGAATAGATTTCTCTTGTTTCAACATCAGAGTCAGCTTAAACCATTTGTGCAGGCTTTTCATATGATTTTGTGAATGTTCATGAAAGCAGCAAAATATGTCTTAGATTTTTCTAGGCATTAACTTCTTCACTCATCAAATCAGACTTGAAATTTGAGAAAGGTTTTCAGCAGAAACAGAACTAATCCTTAACATTTTTAGTAAACAGGCCAGCATCTATCAACAACTTCATCATATGAAAATGTCCTGAAATTATTGCTTTCAGTAAATCTTCCTCTTGTATAATTCAGATATTCAATTACCTCAACTCTTACATGGACTTTCTCAATAAAAAAAAAAGATTAACTTTACACCCAGAACATAGGGCCGTGTAATAAGGTCCTTATCCCATGTTTGTTAAGGTGGCATACAATCAAGAATTTCAGAAGTAAAATCTCAATGGATTTATTTCTTCGGTGTCATTCTCCTTTTGTTTGTCATGAATAGTCTCTTGTTCTAACATATCTTTAAAAACTCCTCAGTTGCTGCTGCATAGCACTAGTTTCAGATGCAGATGTTGTTTGCATAAACTTCAGCAGGGAAACTTTTGGTGCTTCAACTAATGCCTCTATCTGTGCATTCTGCTTCCTCTTCTGAAATAACTGTTTCCTTGGAAGCAGCAATATTGCTGACATTAAAATAGATAAACTTGCACTAATTTCAAATTTGGAGTTTCATAGAAGTGATTCATGCCTTTTGCTATCACAAAAATCTGACAAAAGCCTGTAAACATTTGTACATTATACTATTAACATTCCTCCAACTGTGTGGAAGAATCCTCATGCAAAAGAACAAAGCAAACCTAGCAGTCTGACAATCAGAATTCAGAGTCATGCAGCTGTCAAGCCATTCACAGCATGCCAGATGTCAATCATAAAGTAATCATACTTAGATTCTATGGTTGCAGTGCAATTATCTGTTATTACCGCAGTGTTTTTAATAAGTGATTATAGCATAATTTCGAACTGTAAAATTTTGTAACTATACATATTTTTTTACTAATTGATGTCATATGTGGCTGTATATGCCAAAGAACAAGTCTAGCTGCAGTTCTAAGAAAAATTGCATAACCTACACTAGTGGAGAGAGCTCCAAGCCAATAGGGAATGTGTCCATCTCATCTGACCATAGGAGCTTACTAAAGATAGCAGTACTACAGCAGGAATAATATTTTACTAACTTCACAGCTAAAATTAAAGCTATCCACTGTTTGACCACTTTCAACATTGAATATGGATCTGAAACAAATGCTGAAGGACTTAACATTGTGGGACTCAACCTAAATACAAATTAAAACCAGCAATGAATCAATCTCGAAAACTGAAACCTGATGCAAACTTCATGGACCCAAGCTCGTATTGGTAAGAATAATAATGTAAAGACCAATTTTCCCAGCTAAGAAAGGTAAGGACTATCAAAGCCCAGAAAATGTCAGGCAATGCCATCACCATATAGCAGATTAGAATGAAAAGAAACAAAACTGCTAGTCATTAACCTACAGTTGCATAAGTACAACTTCTACCATAACATGCTCAAGGACTAGGCACACAAAAGACCTATAAAAAAAATCAAACAAAAAAAAAACTATTCTATCTGGTAATTTTGCATAGATAATTTAGTAAAGCAGAGTAATCACTAAATTTATGCTAAATCATCATGTCCCAATATGAGAGTCATAGGTTACAACAACAATATAAACATGCAGTTTGGTTCAAATGTAGATTTATAGAATTTATACATCACTTAAATATGGTTGGGGTGAAAAACTCACCCAGAAGGTTCTATCATTTGCTACAAATTTCCTGGTTATGTTGCAGATGAGTTCAAATCACATTACATAAGTTGATGAATGAAGAAATTAATTTTTAAATATTTATTTGTGTAGCTACAGGTTAGTTCTTGATTATTTGTTTTCTTATATTTGAATTTTTTCCATGAAAGAGCAATGAATTGTATGATTTTTTTACCATTTCCTTATTACTGGACAATTATGAATCTTGCAGATATCTAAGTTTTTTTACAGTAGATCAAAAGCTGTAAAACAAATTATTACAGAGGAAAAAAAAAACTGTTTAACACAAGAATATGTGTATATAATTTGAAATTTTTTTCTGTTGAGTAATGAGTAGGCTGATTCCATTATAGACTGCTTTTGTACCCATACAATCCACTGCTCAGTATAGATTAATTTAGAATTTAAATCAAGCCATTGCTACAGTGATAGAGGTCAAGCAGAAATAATTTTCCACTAATTCTCATATTATTATTCATAAATATGTAACATTTCAAAGAGATACTGAGTTTTTAAAAAAGCAGACAAAGATTATCTTCTTTCAAATGCAAATAAATTACCTATAGATAAATATTACAACTCTGATATTAATTAAATAGATTTTTGCTTCTAAAAATTTAATTAATTATATGCTGTAAAATATTGATGAAAAAGTCCTGATACTTCACTATAACAAAACTGAGTGTCATAAAACAGTACATAACATCAGTTTAGCTCCATAATTAGCAATTACTAATTTGATGAAGATCCCTAACAACTCTATATCTATAAATTTTATGAATTTCCATGCAAAGAGAAAGAAGGCAGACTGGTGCACTGCTGAATTAAAACCAATAAAAGCAAACCACATTAACCAGACCTTAAGGCCTATAGACCTTTGTGGTCGATATAGTGATCATATTAACAGAGCAATCAAGAACTGATGAACACTGAAGTTCTCCACTCTTCAGCATGGCTTTGATCACTCATGAACCATCCTTTGATGTGCTGTAACCAACCAAATTCAAGAAATAAAGGCCATATCACATTCTTCTGCATCACTTTGTGAATTTGTATTGCTATAGAAATCCATCGAGCCTCTTGTAGCACCCTCTGTGAGCACATACACTGGCAGTCATTGTGGTATAAATTAATTGCTTCACTTTCCCAATGTAAATAATCGTTATGGAGTTCTGGGAGTTGATGATCTATTTTTCTTTCTGATAAATTTATTATTTTTCTTCTTTTCAGTTTTGTTCTAAAATTTAATACATCACTCTTAGAAATCAATAGCTGGACCAACTTATTAAAAAAAAGGGTTGAAAAAGAAATGTTTCATTTATTCTCTTGCAAACCTATAAAATTTAACAAATACTTTTATATCATTTCTTTACTGTGAAACCATTAACTTATTTAAGATGCAACAGGATTGCTCTAAACCAGGAAATTAATGTAATTCAAATAAATATAAAGGTACAAGTTAATGATCCATAATAATAATATAAACAAGAAACGAAGAAATAGTTTGAAATTGATATAAATAGCAAAAATCTCAACTTCCTTAAATTAATGATTGACCAGTTCCAACTTCTTAAAACTTTGCACTCCTAACAAGTAATTTTTATTTATTTATTTAATAATATTGTGTGGAGAAGGAATACAAAAATGTGACTTTAAATACTAAAAAAAATTTCAATTAAATTTAATAATATAATTTTGCCTAACATTTGATCAAATCTAATTTCTTCATTTCCTAATTTACTTTGTAGATGCTACATTAAATTCATCCATGCACAACCTATGTAGTAAAAGGATTTCTTGATCTTTGTGGGATGATTTGAAAAGTATATATAGCAAGAAGCAAGTACAATGGCAAATAGATACAGTAGATAGTGCACTGGATAACACCCTTTTATACTCCTTGAAATACATTTACAAACAGAAGAATAGCTCTATTTTATAATGTTTAACTGTGTTGGGAATCTCTGAGTGCTTACTTTCAGTATATATAGCCATTAATGCAAATGGTAAAATACTGATAGGATAGATTTGTCACATTTACCTCCTGGAAGTCTCTGTGGATTTGATATAATGATATTTTAGAGAAATAAATATTCACATTTTTACTGACATTTGAAAAAAAATATTTTAAAAAATTGAGTCTAATATAAACAAGAGATATCAGCATTATATATCTAAATATGGAAAGGCTAGAACCTACATGCTTATCTTAAGTTTCTTTTATTTATTGCTGGGAAACTTAATCTTTATATATGATTATTCTGATACTCTAAAATCTATTAGCAAGTGTTTTGAAAGCATACCATAACCTTTTCATTAGTAAATATCTGCATAATGCAATGTGCAAGTCAACAGAATGTGTCTGTCTGACACTCAATTATTTTTTTTTTTTGTACACATGAGAAGAAAGATATATTTAAACAAAAAAAAAAATCTTTCAAGATGCCGACTTTTCTGGTGGGAACAGTTTAAGAAAAAATAACACAAGTATGAACTTTATTGGAATAACAACAGAGAAACAGACAATTTTTACTGGTTTATTTTATTCCTACATTATCTTGTTGGAACTTCTGTCCTTCACAGGCATTGTGGTTGAGTAAGGTCAAATCTTCACACCCCAACACACACACACACACACACACACACACACACAGATGCGGTGCAATGATCTGTTTCCAGTGTATACTAAACTATAGCTCCAATACCGATATTTATAAATTTCACGGACTTTGCCAGGTTTACCAATTAAATTCTTATGAAATAAGTGACATATCCTTATTCATATTTAGAAACAAAGATTTTTAGAAATACATGAGTAATTCAAACTAAGTTTTTTTTTCTTTTTAATTCTAGCTTTGCTTGCTTAAAAACTAAAAAAAAAAATACGGAACAGCATAAATATTAGCTTTTGTAATAAATATTTTCTTAAGTATCTTATGTAAACAGAAGTTTATAACCTGAGAAGGAAATTCATTCAAAAAGATTAGCATGATCTTTTATTCCCCTTTAAAATAGATTCATATTCTTCATCAAACAAGATATAAGGAGCACATTTTGAACACTCAATAAACCAGAAGAGTTATAAGATTCTTTTATAAAGAGGAAATGTCCATTTCATTATACTAAATCACTGAATGATGATTTTCTTTATAATTTAATAATTACAAGGCCTGCCTAATTCATCTCTATGACAGAGCATCAAGAAAAGGAAAAAAAAAAGTAGTTGTGCCATTTATTTCAGCTTCCATGGTAACATTCTTATAATATTCAAATTTAAATTTATTTTTTCTCTTTGCCCAGTATTCAGGACTGGAGTATGTTTTAGTTTGAGTATTTCTGGTTAACAATAAACTAGGTTTAGTTTGACAATTAGATTTTGTTTACTATTTTGTTGATGATTTACTTTTTTTGCTTTATTATTTTAAAAAAAAATTTGTTCTTACATAATTCTGAATTATCATTGATACATCAAATCAAAATAGATAATACACATCTTTTCAGGCTCTGAATTATTTTATTGCATTCATTAACAAAATATTATTACAATATTTTACAGTGTATACTTTGGCTCATTGATTAATGATAGTATTCATAACTTATTACTAGAATATCTTAAAGTGCACAATGGCACAGTCTGTGTTTAACGTGAGAGTATTCATACCTTAATACTGGATTACCTTACAGTGCTTACTTTAGATAATTTACAGGTTATGCATTGGCTCAGTGTCTAGATAATCTCAGAGTATCCATTCTTTATTAATGGAATATCTTACAGCACATACTTTAGCTCAGTAACTATGGTTAATATGAGTATTTATATAATATAACTAGAATAATTTACAATGTGTAATCTGGCATAGTGTCTTTAATTAATCTGAGTATTTATGCCCTAATACTGGAAAATCTTACAGTGTGTACTTTGGTTCTACATCTGAGATTAATCTGAGTAGCATACCATATTACTGGAATATTTTACAATGTGTACTTTTGCTCAGTGTTTGTGGTTAATGTAAGTATCCATACCTTATTACTGGAATATATTATATTAGATATTTTCATTCACTACAGTTAATGTGAGCATTCATACCTTATTACTGAAATATCTTACAGCATATACTTTGGCTCAGCTTCTCTGGCTAATGTTAGTAATCATTCATCATTACTGAAATATCTTAGAACATGTACTTTGGTTCATTGTCTGAGTTTAATCGGAGAGTATTCCTATGTTATTATTGGAATATCTTACTTAGATGGTGCACTATGGCTCAATGCTGTAATTAATCATAGTATTCCTACTTTATTATTGGAATATCCTATACCCTGTTCTTTGCATCAGCACCTGTGATTAGTTTTACAGTATTCATACCATATTACTGGAATACTTTATAGCATGTACTTTGGCTTAGTGTCTATGGTTAATGATAAAATTCATACTATATTAATTGGATATATTACAGAATATACTCTGTCAGAGTTTTTGTGGTTAATGATAGTATTAATATTGAAGGAAAGGATTAATTTACAGGGTATACTTTGGCACAGTGTCTGTGGTTAATGTGAGTATTCATAGATTATTACTGTAATATCTTACAGACTGTACTTTGTCACAGTGTCTGTGGTTGATATTACTTATCAAACTTTATTACTGAAATACCTTACAGTATGTAGTTTGACTCAGTGTCTGTATTTAATATTAGTATTTTTACAAAATTATTGAAATATCTTACAATATGTACTTTGTCTGAATTCCTATGGTTAATGGGGGTCCTGATATCTTCTTTTTGGAATAACTTATAGCGTGTACCCTAACTCAATATCTGTGGCTAATGTGAGAGTACTCCTACTTTCCTACTGCAATATTTTACAGTATGTACATTGGTACAGTGTCTGTGGTTAAAGTGTGCATTTATGCCTTATAACTGGAAGAATAGCTTACAATGTAAACAATGACTAAGTGCCTGTGGTTAATGAGAGTATTCATGCTGTATTACTAGAATATCTTATGGCATGGACTTGAGCTCAATGTGAGTATTCATTTATACCTTATTACTGGAATATCTTAGACACTAAACCAAAATACATAATTTATGGTCAATGAGAATATTCCTCCTACCACATTATTGTTGTATCATACAGAGTGTACTTTTGATCAGTGTCTGTTTAATGTGAGTATTCATATTCCATATTCTGTTACTGAATTATCTTACAGCATGTACTTAGGCTTATTGTCTGTGTTAATATGAGTCTTCATACCCTATTACTGGAATATCTTAGTATGTAATATGGAAAAGCATCCTTCTTTAATGTGATAGTATTCTTACCATATTACTTGAATATTTTACAA
This sequence comes from Nautilus pompilius, assembly GCA_018389105.1. Classification (NCBI taxonomy): domain Eukaryota; kingdom Metazoa; phylum Mollusca; class Cephalopoda; order Nautilida; family Nautilidae; genus Nautilus; species Nautilus pompilius. The sequence goes on from JACATO010000340.1 coordinate 863,899, forward strand.
CCCGTACTTTGGCTGTGTTTGTTGTTCATGTGAGAGTACTTATACCTAAATAATGGAATATATTACAGCATGTACTTTAGCTCAGTGTTGTGATTAATGTGAGTATTTATACATTATTACTGGAGTATCTAACATCTTGTACTTTGGCTCAGTTTCTTTGGCTAATGTTAGTAATCATTCATCCTTACTGAAATATCTTAGAACATGTACATGGGTTCATTGTTTGTAGTTAATCAGAGAGTATTCCTATGTTATTATTGGAATATCTTAGATGGTGTACCAAGGTTCAATGTCTGTGGCTAATTGTAGTATTTATACTTTATTAATGGAATAACTTAGCCTCTTTGGCTTAGTATCTGTGGTTAATTTTACAATATTCATACCATATCATTGGAATATTTAACAGTGTATATTTTGATTCAGTGTCTGTAGTTAATGTGAGAGTATTCCTACTTTATTCCTTGAATATCTAGATTATTTATTTTGGCTGTGTCTGTGATTAATATTACTATTCATTCATTTTATGCAATCTTTTAGGGTCAACCTTATGGAGTGGGGAGGCGAGTACTCTGCTTAGTGGCTTTTGTAGACGGAAAGTCCTCTGCCCGAAAAGAGTGGAGGCGATTGGCGCTTTTTGCCTTTGGCCTGCCTATCTGGCTTGGAAGGTTAGGTGCGGCGAGACCGGTTTTCGGACTTGACGTGCTGAGGCCTTTTTTCCCAAGATTGGTTTTTGGCTGGGGAAGTGGTCACTCTAAAGTTGGGTGTTCGCACCCCTAACACTGGCTGCCTCGGCGGCAGATACACGAGGTCGTCACCTCAACCCGGCCTTTTAGGCCTTAACAGGAGCTTGCTCCACACCGGGTTTCGGCCCCTACACGGCTTCGGCCACCACCTTCCACTCCCTTCTCCTTGGAGATACACATGCATTCAAGAACTTTCACATGCACCCTCACGCATGTACCACAAAAAGAGAACTGCAGTCTTCTTTTTTTCTTCTGTATTTTCTTTTTGAACTCAGGAATGACCGCTCACTCATCTAAATTCAGACTGGGGCGGTATCATCATCATCATCGTCAGCTAAAAACTCGTATTGATATGGAATTCTCCACACCTTCCAGTTACAAACGAATGAATACTTGGGCCATTACTGACTTGGTTGGCATTAAGTGATTCTACTCATATAGAAAGATGAAAAATCAGAATCTACCAACATGCAAACAGATTATCCCATTTACCCTCAGCAAAGGATTGGCTTCTCCATTTGATGTAGCTTTTTAGATGCTAGTCTAAGAGAGTTCCTACTCTTGGTCTAGAATAGATAATTAACGAAAACTGATGTAACTTTTTTTCTTTGTGAACTTAGTAATGCAAGAGTCATCATATAGGTGCTATTCGTTTGGCAAAATTCGTACTGTGGAAATAGATAAGCAATCTTTTTGAAGTGAATTAGGCTGGTACTCTTAACCAGGTGTGAATTCTGAAGAACTCTAGTAAAGAATAAATATCAACTGCCTCCCCTTGAACATATCACATATCGTTTTATATTAGTTTTTACCCAAATTTTAACTGCAATCTTTTTTGGTGGGGGTGTATGGTGCGATTGTTGGGGTATGTGTGTGAAGTTAGCCAAACAATACTAAAAATAAATAAATATACTTCTTGGTGATTATGAGATATATTAAAGTGTTTTGATGTTATATTTGTGAAGTAGGTGTTGCTATAATGTTAATAAAATGTAATAATAAAAAAATGCAATCAATGCCAATCCAACATCTCTAATCTTACTATCAATGAGGATGACATGTAGCCCAGTATATGGATGAGCTCACACTGAATTGATCTAATGGTTTCTTAGGCATGCTTTTAGGAATGGCCATCAGGTCATTTAAAATCCACAACCTGTGCTGAATGGTTCACAAGATGCTGCTATGCTTTCTGGTCCCCTGCTGACTATATTATAATAATAATAACAACAACAACAACAATAATAATAATAATAATAATAATAATAATAATAATAATAATAATAATAATAATAATACTTTAAACTGAAGTGTGATATGAGAAGAAAATATCAAGTTTTCATTTTCACAATTCAGTGATATTTCTAGTCAATAAATAAGATATTGAAAATCAATAATTGCTTTTCAGGTTTGGAAATATACAGACATAAATACTAGAGAGGGTCAAATCCACCTCATATGTTATGTCCCTTCCCTATAGTTAATCTTCATAAATTATTATTCCCTAATAACTTCAACAAATCCATTTTCTGATATATAAAAAAAAACTTCTGAAATAGGATAAATTTAATGTATTTTAAACAAGAAGAGTTTGAAGTTGTTTTCTTTTTGCGTTTTTCAGGTAGGAACTCTTGAAACCAAAACAGCATAAAGTATTTGAATATAAGAAAGTAACCAAGTTGATATATGAAATATTAAAAACTTAAATGGAAAAAACTCAGACAATTTACATATTTAGATTGAACAATGTCACATAAATATTTCCTATTTAATAAGTCTAAAGAAAAATTCCTCTGTCATCATTAGTTAAATATATGCATGGATGGATAGTCAGTTTTGTTTATATATTATTAGCTAATGAAAATTTGTTACTTAAATCACCCCATAAAAGCACATTGTTAGATATTGTTAATCTGAAAGTTGCTTCCTTATGCTGTAATACAAAGAAATAGTCTTTTTTCCAAAACTGTTTACAAAAAGAAGGAAATTATAAACAGGATAAATAAATCTATATGAAAAATGTTTAAAATGTGAAAATAATAAATCCATGTAATAACCACTAAAATGCTCGTCCATAAATTATATAAAGAAAAAGCATTTACTTCTCTCAACAGATCTAAAGCTATATAGTATATAACATACTGTATCTTGGCAGTAGCAATCCATTTAGCGATATAAAATTTAATAAACTGTCATGTCATCTGTCAGAGTATAGACATTTATAGTTAGCACCTTTGTCATTAATCAAAATAATTACTGTATATCACAAGTTTTTAGTAAAAACTACATCTCCTAGGTTTTACTTATGCATGGATCTGGCTCAATTTAATATAAGCACAAATATTTTTCTAAATATTTGGTGTGGTGTCCTTAAACACAAAATCCTCACAACAAACTCTATAACAAATAAAAGTCTTTCTTCTGCTATAGTCTCTACTCATCTTTCATCTTCTAATTTAAAAGTTTACATACCAACCTTAAGACCTCAAATGATACATCTTACTACTTATTACATATTGTATATGAAATAGTATAATAGAGTTACCAAATCTTATAATTGCATCAGTGATTGGTGGGCTACAGACACTTTAGTATAGCGACTGACTTAGAATGTAAATATTTCACTGTTATTGACCATCATACTTTTAATTTGGCACTTTATCATTTTTCTTATGTTCAATATAATTTTTCTTTAAAGATAAAGAATATATTTTCAATTGTTTTAATATATTTAAATCAATGATTGATTTTTGAATACTAGTTATACGATACCATTCATTCTGAATATTTACATGCTTACATAAATATTTCTGAAACTGGATTACAGATCACTCAACAATCTTCTGTAATTCTATTTTTTATAAATCATCTGGATATGCACCAGATGTATTAACTTTAAAAGCAAAAGGTACAGATACAAGGCAAATAAAGGGTATAGATTCAGTTATTCAGTAAATACCAATAGAAAAGCATTTGTAAATGAAAAAGAAAAATGTTTAAAACTGGCATTTCAAATTTGGTAAAGTTGATGATAACAAGTGCTATTGGTATTTAGTAGAATCAACAAAGACAACTAGATAGAACTCTTAACAAAATCATGACTGCAGTTTAGCCCAAATAGCCATTTTAAACAAATAAATAAAACACAAAAGGATCTTTTCATCAGTATGTAGAAAAAATTAGGTAGTTTAATTTGTCATGATATAAATCATGTTGAGCATAAACAATAACCATCATAAAGAGAGTGTGATGAATACTGACATACTTCTTGAAACTATGCAATGATATCAGTTCTAAACATAAACCAATTAGTCTATCTCTAGAGCAAAGTCAAAGCAAAGGCTTTAATTAATAAAAGCATTTTTTAAAGGATGCTATAAAATCTTAAATAATTTTCTGTTATCAACAATTATGAATAAAATTCCCAAAATGTAATGCAGTACTATGAAAAGTTTACTCACTAAATCTTGGCTAAAATATGTCCACTGAAAAATGGCAGCACTTATGACAGAACTTGGGCACTACAGCTATGATTAACATCTTGTACATCAATGTCTACAAGAGAAACAACCATAGCAAATGAGCCTAGTGCTGTGGTTGCCTGCTGAAAAGCATTGACAACTCTTTGCCATGAAGCACCTGGCACTTCCAAAGCAGAGAAAGGCCATACAAGAACTCTTTATTTTCAAATGTGGAAGGAAAATGAAGCATTTGAAAGAAACCAATGCAGTTGGCTGGTAAAGAGTTAGGAAAAAAACATGCTGGAGGGAGAGGCACATAAAACTGAGCTGGTCCAAATTGAGATTCAAACATGGGTCCTCAATCTTAGCAGTCCAGCTGTCTACCACTGAACTGCTGCAATGCCCCAAAATTATAATAATACTTGCAATTTAAAAGCAAAAAAAAAAAAAAAATGTACCAATATTTTGCACAGATCAGGTTTTTGTAGTGCTGCATCAGTGGAATTATTTGTTAATTAATGGTAGATAGAAGCTTATTTTGGAACCAATAATCCTACTTCAAACAATCTTTTCTCATTTTTCTTTTAAATATGTAAACAAAATTAATAAAATCTCTATAACCATTTCACTAGTAAAATAATTTATTTTACAGATCGATAAATCTTTGTTTTAATTTTCACCTTGTTTGTTTAATAATATAAACAGACTTTAGAAAACTTTATTATTTTTGTTAATATCATGATAATTTTCATTTAGATTTTTCCAATTTTAAAATTTTACCCTTTTAAGTTTCCTTTTTAAAAAAAAATTATCTAAAAATTTTGTCTTTTTATTGCTGCTAGCAATCCATGGGTTATAGTCTGTAACAGTGAATTTGTGTTGTATGATTATATTGATCTTATGAGCAACTGGAGTGGTCCATATTCGTATATCCATAACAGATATGACAGCCAAAATGCTCACCTTGGGAGCTCTGCCTCCTGACAAGTTTTGTAAAATTTTTGCGGTGGCTGAACACAATTTCTCATTGAATGATCAGTGTAATTAAAATCCATGCTGTTCAATTTACAGCAAAAATAAGTTCCTCTCCGAGGAAATTGCATGCAAGCCTATAGTTACTCAAGCAGAAGCATCTATTTTATGGAGTGATTTTATGTTATATCCACCGAGTAATAAGAGGCCAACAAGAAACAATATTTCAAGTTAATGACAGCTCTATATAGGGGTCTATAAGCAATGCACTCTCCTGTAGATGGATTCTTCTGATGCTGCAAGGTATGGTAATATACAAAATTGCTTTATATAAAAACTCCACACTTGCATTCTCTTATAGCATGTGAACATTGTTAATCTATATAAATGCTGTTCTACACAATTAAAATCAAACAGGAAACCAATGACATAGACAATATGTTTGTGTAGAAGGTGAGACGATGTCAGATAAGGTTTTCTGCCACTGTGAGCACAGCAATGAAGACTTTCCTCCTCCCCACTCTATAGGCTTGCAGGCCTATACATATGCAAATAAAAATTGATTAATCTCATTAATGTACTGCTACCATCTGTTGTACTTTTCTATAAAACTAGAAATACATAAAAGATATTTAATTAAGAGTTAATACTATATATTCCTTGTGTTGTATGTGTAAAAGCATAATGAACTAGAATTAAATGTATAATAAATATATGCAATTAAAACAATTATGCAATAAAGCAGGCATGATATAATTTATCTACCTTTTACAGTTTTGTGAATTACTCTCCCATTATATATATATATAACTCTCTACCCTAAGATTCAACTTCTGGAACTACTTTTCATTCATGCACATTGATGTAATATCTTGTTTTCCATATATAAATATTACTTTTCAGTTTCGAAATACTACTGGAATTTAAATGCAAATATTTCAGGACCAAAAACATACCTACTCTTTTATTTATTCAGAATTTGCTATTAGTTTATATTGAAATCTGGATGTCTATTCATCATATCAGATGTCCACCAAAATTCATTTGCTAGTCCAGGATCAAATTAAATCAAGGCAACAAAACTCTAAAGAAAATGTGCATTATCAAGTGTTTCAGTTAGAAATGACCCCCAGTCCATTTTCATTCCCCTGCTTTAAAAAAAAATACTCTTCCACTGCATGTTGTGGCCAGTGATAATTCCAAAATACTGGTATATCCAGGAGAAAAAAAGCACTGATGCTTCTATGCCCCCCCCACACTCTGCATCAGTGAAAATTTGAATGACTACTACATCAGGCTATGAATAAAAAATCTAAAAAATAGATGACTATATGCAAAGTTTGTGAAAAATGAAAAAAAAACAACAAATAACTAATTTTACTACTGTACTAGAAGCATTGTTAAAATACAGTCTGTGTTTAACAAATCTGTTAGCCTTCCACTTTATAAAATCAGGACAAAAATGCCAAAAAATCAGGACACAATGCAAACAACAAATTTTGTTGAATAATGCCCCTTTTTTTGCAGTTTAAATGAATTTATTTTCATATTAACGATTTTATATAGTTCAAGTGCATGTTACTGTCACTGTGACCACCATACAGTTTGTAAACTAGTTTCCTTCTTTTTTTCCTTGATAAGCAAACTTTTATTTGTTAGCCAATAAGTCTTCAGCAGAAATTCTATATTTATAATCAGTAAATAAACTAACATAAAAATTAGATTTGTTGATAATGAAATCATTGAAAAATTTAAACAACCATTTATATTTTTGTTTTTTTAAAAACAAATAAACTTTTTATTGCATAGATGTCAGTATTTTAAGTAATTTCTCTTAATAGTAATTTATTCTGAAGAAAAGAGTAGAGACTGAAAAACTGAGATAAAAATCATCTTCTAATCTGTAAAAGAACAAAAAAATTGTCATTGCTAAAATTAAAATTATTTTCTGAACTGCCCAATCTGCAGATTATGCAAGGTAATTGCTCCATTCCTGAGAATGGTGTCCCTACTTACTTAATCCACAGAATGACACACTAGATACTTGATGACATAATTTCACAGAATGAGTAACAACTTTGGAAGCATTTCATAAGGATTTTTATTACATCATGCAGTTAATTAATTGTAAATTATAATATCACAAAATATAAAATATCAGTCTAAAACATTCTGGTATAATAAAATCCTATTTATTGGAACATTTGCTGTTTCTAGATTGGCAATTACTTGAACACATGTTCCCTTCTTCAAAACACAAACATTGCCTGGTACCACACTGACCAGTACAGTTATATTTGTAGTAACCCTGTCCATTTCTAGCACTATCTAGTTTAGCACCGGATTTCACAGATATCACAGAGTTTGTATTCACATCATCACAGGACAATATATTCTGTCTGCAAGGTTCAAATTGATTTCTACAAAATGTACCATTTAGTTGCCCATGTTTTTTTTTTAGCAATTATATGTTGGTTCTCTTCATTTTTGTCAAATACTACATCAATGATATTAGCTTGATTGGCCCTGCTTTTGATAAACTGTGATACTAGAAATCACACAATCACCCACATCTACCATTTGAGTCTCTTTCTTGTTGACTCAATAATTTCATCTGCTTGTTTCTCCTGGCCTGTTTTTGCTTGCTTTCTACTAATAAATTGTTTGTCTTTCATGTCACAGTGAGCTAATGATATTTAATAAGTAAACAGAAAAATTTAGTCAATGATCAAATAAGCTTAAAACATCATTGCTTATTCCATAGGATTACACAAATTAAGTGCTTAGCAAATTCCAGGTAATGAGCACAATTCATTACTTAATTACTGGGCTTGGGCACAACAATGCACATTCTCAGGATGGATTGGGCAATTCAACATTTGGGGCACAACATATATATATATATATACTGTACATTTACATTATAAACTTATAATGATGTTACTCTCCTTTTGGCAGAAGAATCTTTGGTTTTCACTGTGTAAAATTAAATAAAGATTTTTCCTTTTATTGTCATAATTTTTACACCATGAGTTAAGTTTTCTAGAGTAATTTACCAAGAGGTAATCACCTATCATGTCATGTTGATGACTTGTGTCTGACAAACAATAGGCTGTTAATTAATGAATAAATCTGTGCTACTAGTATTTATAGCACCATTAGTACAAGTAAACTACAGTCATTTGCTCAACATGTGGATAGAAGGTGCAGTTGAAATCTTGATCTTGCAAGAGTGAGACACTAAAAAATCAATACTGGTAGTTTTAAAAATGTTGGCAATCACTTTAAAAATAAAGTCAAGAAAATAATGAAAGATCAGGATAAATAGGCATCCCGATGGAAGACTTTTCGTGGGTTAAAAAATTGGGACACTTGACAGATCTGGTTCAATCATTTATCATCACTTTGCATTATTATTTTTATAACTGAACAAAGTCAGAGTAGTTCACAAATCCTGAACAAGTTCTGTCCTATGTAGTGGGTTGAGTCAAATAAATCCCTCACATAATTCAAGAACTTTTTTCCAATGACTTTGTTATCACAAGATGACATTATTGACAATGAAGACAAAGAATCAAAAGAGACAATTTTAAGTGATTTAAACTCATTACTCAACCAGTTTTATTGTCATACTGGTTATAATAGAGTTTTCTCTGCAGTTATGCTACCCTTATCAAAGTGGCTTCAGTGTATAGATTTGGATATCCAATGTATCCAAAGTGTAATAATGAAAATTTTTTTTACATTATTCATAATCTGTGCACATTGGCAGTGCCAAATCTGAGAAATTTCTTAAAAAGCTTAGTGCTCCTGTGTCATGGCCGATTTCTAAATGAGCACCCTACAAAGTGAGTATCACATAATGCATTGAAATTATGTAATAGACTCTTCTGAGAAGTACTGTTGACAGGTTATATTTATTTTTATATCAATAAAATTCTGGCAGAAATGCAAAATTGTTTTTAGAAATTTTCAAAGTCAATGTGCAAAGTTAAAATATTTAATTCTATCATTTATACCAGACCAGCTGCTAAAATGGATCATAACAACAGACCAAAGAATGTTCTTGAGATTCTTAATTTCAAACATATAACAATTTTATGAATATTACAATTTTTTACAGCTATTTTTAACATTTACACTTACAATTGTGAAAATCAGAAAGACCTTTTTTAACTTTCTGGAAATTAAAAAAAAAACTTATTTAAGATCTACTTTAGAAACAACTATCTGGAATAGAAATTATCATCATTCACTGAGAACAAGCTGCCAAATTTGATGTAGACGACATCATAAGTTAATTGACAAGCAAACAATAAAGATTAAATTTTATGGCATCATAAACTATTAACTAGCATTTTGCATGTGTAAGCATTGTGGCTTATAAATACAATTTTTGAAAGACTCCAGAGAACTTTAACACTAGTAACAATTTCCTTTAAATAAGACAAACAAGTTTAGAACTTATCAAGTTGGACCAAACTGGATTTCACACTAAGGGCTATAATGCAAGATAAGTGCAAGCAATCTATAATCCCTTTTGAGTAAGTGATTTTCAACCAAAGCAGTAACAAATCCTGGTTATGCTTCTGTGAACATAATCTCTGTTTATGTTGTTTTATGTCCCATTTATTATAAATTAAACAAACATATTTATCTAAATAATGTAAATAAAATTCAAGGTGTGATTCTGAAAAATATTTTACTGCAAGGAACAAATGAAAGAAACATTTTCTTTTGTACTACTAGCAAAAACTTCATAAATAGATATTAACCCTTTGATAAATACATCTATACATTTATGTGGGGTGGATATTGATCCCAACAGAGTAATCCTGTAAATATAATTTTTAAAGGTTTCACAGGTTCCTCTTGGAAGGAAACATATTTATGGGATTATTCTTTTGGGATCAACATCCATTCTCTAAATATATGTGAATACTCCACACAAAGTGAAAATATTTAAAGCCTTTCTGGATGAAAACAGATAAAAGCTTTACCACAAAAAATTAAGCAAATTTTCCATGCAATACAATGCAAAAAGACTCTTGAACTACAGTAATATTATTTTCCAACCATTTTTTTAATACTGGCATTGATTATTTAAAGCATATTCTATCAGAAAAAAATGATTGTAAAGAAATACATAATCAACTGTATATGAAGCTATATTTATCAAATGGCATGCTGTACAACATTTTACATCCATATAAACTTAAATAGAGTTTATTATAAAAGTAATCTTCAAATTATGTTAATGCTATACAACTATTCTTCAATGAATCTATTTGAAATTAAAACTTTATGCTAACCCCAATAGTAAACATATTTTTTTGTATTTTTATTGTAGTGTTAACAGTACAGTTTTTATGAACATATGAACTGAAAATGAAATAAATTCCAAATATGTTGCAACTATTGTAATTTAAATGCATTTTAAACCCTTGCTGTGTAACAATTATAAAGGTGCAGCCCTTATACTTGATTTTATATTTACTACTGAAGAATTTTAGAACCTAAAGTGTTATAATACAATATGTATAAAAAACAATTGCCTGTTTTCAGGTAAGGAAAGCAACCCATTGGAAATCATCTCTCTAAAAAAAAATAATAGTTGCCCATTATTTTTCATATTTAACTAAACATGTTGAAAGTGGTAAATATTTATATATAAAAATGTGAACATTTGCTGCCATTTTATGACAGTACATCTTATTCTAAGTTAGACAAATTTATTGATATAGGATGGTGTATTTAAAAAAAGCAATCTTTCCTGGTGTTCCACACTTGAAAAAATAAATACTATGAAAACAAAACAAATATTTTTTCAAGGGAAATACAAAAAAAAACAAAACAGCTTTCAACATAATCACTTTTGGTTCTCTCAAAGTGAAATTAAAAAAAAAAAAATTAAAACAAACAAACAAAATCAGGTTTTTAAATTTTTTAAAAAAAGGATGGTATACATATTTTGGTGTAAATTTTCAATTTTAAAAGAAGTTTATATTTTTTACAACTAAAAAGTTTCAAAATTAAAATATGGATAAGATTAAGATTACTATAGTGGTGGCCAATATTTCTGTCCAAGATAACAAAAATTGAAAAAAAAAAAAATTAAACTGAGAGCAATGTAATATTTAGGCATTTGTTTTGTTTCTCATTTATGCATTTCTCTTGTTGAAATAATATTTATAGTAAAAAAATATTGTAAGTTTGCATTTATTGAAGCTACTGCTTTATAGTCTAATCTCCACAAATTTCAAAAGCGGACTTAATTGGCTTTTTATATTAAAAATGCATTTTAACACACAATGAACATTCAACATTTTGATGTTTTCCTACAGAACTCTGTGCAATATCTGTAATTGAGTTCTTTTTGTCACATGTAGAATGATGTGTTGCATATATGTGTTTTCAATATCTCACATGGGCTAGCAATTAGAAATTCCTGGTTCAAATCCCTGTGTCAGCAATAGCTGTCTACAGTTTCTTGAGATACTGCAAACACATGTATACTCAACATTTTGTTTAAAAATGTAAGACGGTGCAATAATTTTGTCCACCAATGTAAAAATATTTATCAGTGTATGATCAAATTTTCAAATATGCTATTATTTTTATTATTTACCAATGATTTATTCATATTATACTGAGTATACTACATTTTCTTTTAAAATGTAATTATGAATTTCTAAAATTTTTAATCCAAGCAAATGTAATTTATAACTAGATATAATCATTTATCTTAATAAAAGTGAATAAATGTTTATGGTGCTGCAAGACAGACTGCATTTTAATACAAATTCTGAATGGTTGAACACACCAAATTTCAAATTGTGTGTTCATCCATCAAAAATGCTGAAATTAATTTAGCTAATTCTTTATATTTGACTCTTTTCTGACTAACAGATAAAAATTCTAAAATAAGTGAAGTGTAGTAGATTCTGTATAGACTTACTGCATTTGATTTCTTCTGTTTTAAAATTTTGTTGTTTTTACAGTTTATTGTAATTTAAACTATCCCTTCCATCTGCAAGTCCTTTTAAAATAATTCTTAATTTACAAAACCACTCAAGTGTTAATAAGAAAAATTATTTTTTTTGCTTGATTTTTATATTAAGTTTAAAAAGCCAGAAAAAGTGCTGTATGCTGAATAACAATGCATACTGTTCAAACTATTGATAGCTATTGATTTTATCAAAAAAAGCATTTTGTAAATTCATAAATTTTAAAACAATTTAATGCAAGTTTTATTGACATAATTATATTTCTATCTAAAAATTTTGAGTCCCAAGTGACATAGTTAATATAGATAAATAAGGTTTTTCATTTCTTTTCCCACTCCTCTCATTCAACAGCAATTTAATTTTAGAATTTTTATAGTGTTCATAATTACTAGCACTCCAATTTTATCAAACATTTTGATAATGTAAAGGTCATGTTTAGCTCTCTAAACTTTAAATAAACTTTGACTATTATTTGAACAAATACAATATATGTAATGAACCTGTGCAAACAATCATTTGTTGATCTTTTCTATTTCATTCAAAAGTGTATAAATTATGTTTTAAAAAGTTTAATTATAGGAATAATATAACTGGACTACAAAATTCTAAAATCATATACTGTGACAAACGTAAAAATATGACAATAATATTGAATACTAATTTATAGGCAATACCCTTTAAGAGACTTTTTTTTTCAATTTATACAAATAGATATTACTATTAGCAATGCTTAAAATACCCTTTTCTACAAAATATGAAAAATTGCTATAAATTGGAAATGTGTAAATTGTCACTTTGGCTGAAAATTTCTGTCAATTTAAAATTTTTTTAAAAGTTTTGGTGAAGCCATAAATATAGGAAAAAATCAAATTTATATAGATTCTAGACTGGGATCTCAAAGCAATGATTTAAAACAATAAATTAATAATAATAGTTTTAAATTAATTATGCTTTTATACTGTGATTGTGTTTATTTTTAAAATTTTCTAGTTACACTAGCTATAAACATGCATTCCTAGATGTATGGCTTTTTTGCATTTATAACAAATTAGAAATGAAAATATTTTATATATTTGTCTATATTACAATCTAATTTATACAAAATATGTTAGGAATTTTGACTAATATGGTGAATGATCCATTTAATTATCTATCTGTCAGCAATATTATTAATTACCTATTATTATTATTGTTGTTCTTGCCTTTCAAATTTAGATTACTATGCACTGAAAGAAAATTAAGCGATATGCCATATGTAATTATATGAAAAAGACTATTTGTAAATATAGAACTGCTTTGCCCAAGGAAATCTGACTAAAGCTACACTAGCACTGAACATAAAATTAATGTGATTATCAAGACAAAAAGGTTAACTAATAAATCATTTATAATTGATTGAAATCAACGTTTACAAATGTCAATCTTACTCACTTAGTTTCTATTAAAATTTAATATAACTAAAAGCTAATACTTTTCACCATTTAAAATGTTATTTCTAAAGACAAAAGACTGCTTTCAGTTCATTTACAGTAATCAATAGCTATAACTTGCTTCCAAAGTATACCCACTGTAAACATTACCTTGATATACATGATTTTATCCAAAATTATCATCTACAGCCTTGCATTGAATGATTGAAAGAATTTGTGCATTTTACTTCTGTTTTATTCTTTTAAATATTTTTTAATTAAAAAAATTTGAACTATTCATCAGAAAACTAATGAATATAACAAAATTTTCTGATGGAATTGCATTTGAGATGCCATAATCAGGCTGCATTCCAAATATGAAGGCATTTGAATGCAAACAGATAGTTATGGGTTCAAGTAGATGAAAATACCTCAAAATATCATATTTTAAGAAAATATACTAAAACATACGGGAATATGTGGTACCAGTGAAGCCATAGTTTCTCCACTTTATTCTCACTGTTTATTCCACTACTGCAACTAAATATAATCTTATAATCAAGAATACATATTTAAAAGCTAAATGGCATTTTCTATTAAAATGTTTTAGCCCCAAAAGAGCCTTTAAAAAAAATTATAATTTGAATGTGTGAAGTCCTGCATTTTAATTGCTGCTCATGAGACATGAAAGCTAATTTATTCTATTTTTGCATAGTCCAGCATGGTTATCTGAGTCCCATAATGTACATTACAATGGACTTTCTTAAAATCATCCCAACATATTGCCCTCAAGATTCTGTGAGCCCAGCAATTTTAGATAATAGCAAAAACTGTATAATCTAAGAAAAACAATTGCTACAGTTGAGAGCCTGAGTTTGAATCCCAGTTGGGACTGACTTGATTTGGTGTATTCTCCTTGGCACAGTTTCTTTTCGCTCTCTTCACAAGATGGCCACAAGGGTTTCACATCTGCAAGTGAAGAGTTCTAGCAGAGACCAACTCAATATGTAAGCACATGATCCTCCCTCATCTTGCAACCTAGAAAATCTGCAATTCCCCATAAATAAAAGTGTACAAGAAAAAAAACAAATTTTCCCCTTGCAATGTTTTTGTATTTATGTATTCTACATAGTTGTGTTTGTTGTTTTTGTTATTATTTAGTTTCATTTTGTTTTAAGTTTACTGATATTGAATATAGCCATAAACATTTTTGATAAATTCAGATTCAGAACCTCTTTATCAACCATAAGTACTCATGGTAAACAGATTTAAAAATTGGCTATGGAAACTCCATATCAGTTGAGCACCAACTTATAATACAGAACTTTAAAAAGATTTATGTTGTTTGCAAGTTATTTCTTAGTTTTAGTGTATTTTTTCAAGAAATAATGTATTATTGGAATAAAGTCTTTGTGTTTCGGTTTGGCCAAGAAATCACTTAATTTATTGAACATCCGAACAATAATGGATAAAAAAAAAAGAAAATGAAAAGTTAAAGTGAATCTTAAAAAAATACCCATGGCATGTCACAAGGGAAATGGTAATTTTTAACTGTTTACATCTGAATAAGCCTGTTATCCCTACAGTAATGGAATTTTAAAGATAAGGGAATGAATAATGAAAGCATTTTCTTTTTGCAATGCCCTAGGGTGTAGGACAATTTTTGTTTTACGAAAACCATCTGGTCAGTTTAATTCTATACTTCCTCACAGAATAACCTCCAAACCCTTTCCAAGGTACTTTTTATTGTCAATAATTGCTAACTGGATCTTGCTCTAATTCACCCTGAGCTAAACAATACTTCCCCCAAAACAAAATAATTCCATTTCAGAAAGTAATGTTACATTCCAATATTGTCTATTGTCTTGTTTCTTCATACACTTTTCCGGTCATGGAAGTTGTGAATCTCTGAGTTATGAAATTATGGATTGCATGCTTACATACTGAGTTGAAGTTATTTATGATAAGAAAGTAAAATCCTATAGTTGGAAATCTTTTGCTTTTTTTAAAAAAGTAATTGACAGTTGAAAATTCTGTTTTCCATCTCAGATACAGTAAGTATATTTAGAAAAATGAATAAAGAAATAAATAATAAAATGTGTTTCTATAGAGAAATGCTACTCCAGATCCTAGATCATTTGCTTAAAAGTTTTGTGCATACAAGTGGTCTGTCAAAAATGTATATAAAGAGTAATACATTTATTTAATTACTTTTTATAAATAAAAAACACATTCCAAAAATGTGCATGGTCTCTGTTCTATAAAAATTATTACTGAATATTTATTTTAAAGTACAAAAAATGAAGTTCAAGGGTTTGTCAATTAGATAAAACACAACACTTGATGAAATGTCATTATGCTTCATCTATAATGACTGAAATAAAAATAAACATTTTTATCTAGAAATTTCACATAACAATCTATGTTTAACCTTTCTTCTACTTTTTCATTTTCAGCAACAGAAATATATGAATGTGCAAGAATTGTAATACAATCAATATGCATACAGTATATTTCAATACACAAACCTGCATAACATTAATTTACACAAGTGTAATTTTGAGAGGTATTGTGTCAGCATAGACTTTATCATAATATTTTTATGATGATAAAATATAAACAGTTTATAACTTACAAATGTAACTAATCTAAAGAATTTACATAGAAATTATAACATTACTGCTCTTTTTGACATGATAAACTTTCTTCCTGTCCATTTCACAAGTTATAGTTAATCAATAAAATAAATGTTTTACAAGTTTACTTTTTAAATAATTTTGTAGTTTACCATTCAGTGACTTTTCCAATTTTCTGATAATCTTTGGATTTCATGTATAGAACAAATATTTATAGAATAAAACAAGAGATTTTCAATGCCTCTGAACAAACTATATCTATTCTATCAAACCACCAAAGGAAAAAAAGTTAATTACTGCACTTATCATTAGGATGAAGATTTCCTGCTGTAAACATATTAAGATGTTTTCTTAATAATTTATTCTGATCCATTTTCACTAAAATATTCCCTTAGCCATAGACCATAATCTCTTGTGGTGTTGTTCTCCAGTTAGATCTAACAAGAGTATTACTTAATTAATAGTTATTACACTAAAACACTAAAAAAGGGGAAATGTACAGAAAATTTCAAAAGAAAAAAGATGAAATAATATCTGTATAAAAGTAAAAATTGCAAAATAAACAGAAGCAATATAACTAAAGCAGTGCAAGTGAAATTAGCTATGAATAATATATCTCTGCTGTAACCTCAGTCAAATGTGCTACATGTTGCTACAGTGTAAACAACAAAATGAATGGCACCAATATAAGAAAGTACCAAATCCTAAATTTTTTTTTCAATTTGTAGTATTTTTGTTTTAGTGTCATCCCCACCAGAGCATTTTTCAATCATTACAGCTGTATATGAAAGTATTTCAAAATAAAAAGGTGATATCACAAGAAATATATCTCTTAATTGAAAGTGATATTTTGTAGCTTTAGCATTTTTCATTGTTCAAGAGACTTATTTTTTCTCAAAAGTTTCACTGTATGGCTTCACTTTTATTTAGAAAAAAGGTATAATGAAAATAAATTTTAAACTAAAATGTAGCCAATTCCAAGTATAAAGATTGGTGTACAGTAGTCCCTCTCTTGGGGAGCCCCTCATTATTATAACCACTCATCTTGTGGGTACTTTGCCATTGTAAAGATGTTTCCCATACAAATGACCTCTTGTGAGTGACCACATGTCTAATACAATCAGTAACAGGCTTTTGGTGGTCAAAATAGCTAGTTTCCCTCTGAAATGGCAGTCACCAAAGTGCCAAACTGCTTAGACTTCTGATGTGAGATAGTTTTGTTTCAGCCAATGGTCTTTTATAATCAAAATGATGTATTTGCTATTTGAATGTTCACTCCATAAAAATTATGAATACAAGTAATTCTGGAGAAGATTAGAAACATTTGGAAAGATTTAAATGTAACTGTGCAATGATTTTGAACTAGAATACATGTAATCACAAGGGCCACAAGATTTGAAGAAAAAAAATTTTCTGCATTGAAATTTAATCCTTAATGCTTTTGTTGTGAGAATTACTTTCTGACTTCCGAGAAATAAAACTTGAATTGACCAATTGACCTTCATTATATTAATTTAACAGTCTAATCATATACACTCTAGTAAATTGAAAAAAAAAACAACAAAAGAACAGCTACAGTATATTTACCTAAAAATATCTTTTTATGTTGTCATAAATACTAATGCTACATAAGAATTGCATAGCATTGTTCTAAACTTTGTGTACTTTGAAATACAAGTGTATCCTTGCAATAAGAAGTACAATAAAAGAATTTAAGATTTGTCTTAATTCAATAACATTTCACTCTGCAAGTACCTTTTATATAGGCGTACTGAATAGTTTGAAAAAGACTTCTTAAAGAAAAACAAGTTCTACATTCACAAAAATCCAAAAAGCAGTTGTATAATTAGTTATATGGAAGTTTAGTTTCTTCATGTTATCAGTGTCTCTGATCAATGTTGAATAAATACTAAAGTCATGGATTAGTGAGAGAAAACATTCCTAGCATTGACAGATTCACTTTACAGATTTCCCACCATATCTTGAAAAAATCAATCCATTAAATTTGTTAGCTCATTGCCCATTATGAAACAACACACATGCATATATATATATATATAATCAGGCAGCTGAGAAACCCATCTTTGTGATCCAAACTAAAATTTTATAGACATATACCTAACTCCTTATTGGTAATTTGTAAAATGGCAATATTAAAGGAATTTTCCATCTCAGTTACTCAGATGTCATGACCAATGTTTGATTCAATAGCAGAAAGTCATTAAATACCATCCAAATGTTTTGTCTGGCAGAAGATATACTCTGATGAGGCTTATCCAGCAGCATACAAATGGGCGACAGCTTCATCAATAAACAAAAGGAGATGTTGGACTGCATATTATTAGGGGATTACTGGGCTCTCATCTAGTCTGCTTCACACACAAACTCTACTTTGATTGGATATGAAATCCAGTATTAATCCAGCAATGAAGACTGCATTTCTTGCAGAAAGCCACTAACTATTACTGATAATGAAAAATCGTATAGAAATTCAAACCAATAATAACAATGGAGATATGGTCATGGCAGTGATGGGAAATGCCCTGGAATGCAGAGACACGTAGGCATCTTGCAAGATAATGCAACAAGTAATAAAGATAGTGCATGATTTTAAAAAATTAAATAAATCATAAAAGTATGCATTAGTATTGTACTCTGTGATAAAATACCAGTGATCCCAAGAGTGAGATTATGAAATAAGTTTTACAAACATGCAATAAGCCTATCTTTTTTCTCTTTCTAACTAAACAATTTTGAAGTGTATAATATCAAAGTTTTTCACAGAACATACACACTTGTATTATATACATGTTTATGTCACTAATTAAAATTATCTATATAAAATACTAGGATTTAATGTACAGATAGAGCCAAATATATACAATAATACTAATAGCTAAATAAAGAATATTTTCTTAAAAATAATAAAAATCTAATGAAATTTTCAATAAATTCAGTGACAACAATGGACAATCTATAGAAATAACTTATAAGTACTGGTTTAATACTGGTAAAACAGTTAAGAAATGTGAAACTATAAGATGACATACACAATGTGATTGGAAATCCCTATTTAATCCTTAACAAAGTCAATAATATTTAATGTCTCCTTAATTTAGTAAAATATGTTCAAAGCAAAACATATCAAGATAAGCATAATATGTCATCATAGATATCTTTGATAAGTACTAGTAATAGTGTATGAAATAAATAAAATAATTATTCATTTTCAAGCTGTTAATAAAATAGACACTACAAATGCTAAATCTTTGAGTTTTCCAACAAAATGTTTTAAAAAAGAACTTACCTGCCATTCCACATAAAATAACTGTCATACACATGCACACAAAATGAAGACATTTGAGACAGCAGTGGAAAACCATTCACTAATATAAAAGTAAAAAAAATAATAGATGAACTAGTTATGTATAATTATCATATTTTGGTGAAGGGATAGAGAGATTCAGTAAGTATAGCTTTAAAATGTAAATGATATACATATGAAGCAGAAATGTAAACATTATTCTTACCAAGCGACCATAATTTGGTACCTATAAATTGATGATCAGCCAGATAGCAAATAAGAATATTAATTCATTATTACTGTTGCCACAAATACCATATATAGCAAATTAGGCCTACTGAAAAACTTTAGCCAAGTATGTTGGCTGTGCAATGCCAAGTGAATTTTGCACTGAGTAACCAATCCAGAGAAACTCTAATAATCATCTCATTAACAGTGGGAAAAAAGTGGAATGCATAGAAAAAACCCATGTAGGATGGTTGTTACAGAAGAGAGAGCAAAGCCATACGCTGGTTAGACACTAAATAGTACAGACCCCTCAAAAACTGAACTATGGTTGCCACTTGTTGTCAAACATGTTACAAGCTATCTAGACTCGTCTTTTGCATAGCTAACAAATAATGTATTGTTCATTGAGCAGTTACTTATCATCAAACATCTATGTTTGGAGAAAGACTTTGTTTTCTTAAGCATTTATTATTATTATTTTATTTCCCAAAAAAAAGCATTTGAGACAATTAATATATTATTTTGTTAAGTAATCTAGTTTCTCTATTACTGATATAAGCACTTATTGCTTCAGAGTAATACAAATTTTTCTGCATACAATTCAATGTCTAACAGTATAATTGTTAAATGATATGAAAACATTCAGTAGATAACAAATAAGCTTGTTTACGTGTTTATCTGTTGACTTTCAGAAAGTTTCCACATCTGATAAATATTATTTTTAAAGTAAAATTGTGTATTTTACTTCTGATCAGCACAATGATAACCAAACTCATAAATTAAAGAAACTTAAGTTGAATATATTTTGCATGATTTATTCATTGTTTCATAACAGGTGTAGTAGTAAAATTATCAAATTATATATAAATGCAATTTGTTTCATTAGATGCAAAAAAAAAAAAGAGTACAAATTAAGTTTTAATAAAAAGACTGTTTGATTTTGGTAATATAGCTAAGATGATCTCATGGGGGTTGTCATCATCGTTGTCGTCGTCGGTGGTGGTGATGGTGGTGGAAACTATGAATGAACGGGTAAGATTAGTGCCGATATTTACTAGTACTAGTCGATTGTGCACTAACTTGTGGAAAAAAAAAAAGTTTAAAACTTTTGAGAATGTTAATCTCGGATAAGTTAATGTAGCTGGCGAAAGGCTGTGCATTAGTATTTCCTTTTTTTTTTAAAAGTCAATATATATAATGTATGTATGTAAATAATACTACATAATAAATAATGTAAATTTTGAGTTAGTTGCTTATTTTGGCCAGGTCGGGAACCAACCCTTTTCTAGTCTTTTTTGTAGAAATTAATGATGCTTCGGAGGAATGCTGGCTTGTATCGAGCGGATGGTGAAGCGGTGTCTGCCCGCCCCCCCCCCCCAATCGGGGGTGAGCGAACCCCCATAGTCAGCTGTTTTTGATTTGAATCTCGGTTTGTCAGCAATTTTTTTTGTTTGTTTTTGAATTGTAAAACCTTATTAAAGCTGATGTGTTTTTTATTTTGTAAAGTTTAGATGCTAAAAATTATGTAAATTTGTGGGGAAAGGAGGGGGGTAAGGTTGTCACTGCAGTGTTTTTTATCTTGCAGGTTAAGGCGGGGTTCCCTCGATCGATAGGAAGAGGACCGACCCGGAGATCCTGTGGTCCAGCAGATATGCAATGCTGAAGTTACATATTGTGTGTATGTTGGCCATCCCATTATTGAAGTGAGCAATGAGTACATGCGAATATATAGTTGAAAAGTTGGGGCTTACTGAAAGGGGAAAAGGGCTGGTGGGGGGGGGGAATGAACTGATTGTTTCTTTTATGGCTTCTATCTACAGTTTTTCTGGGGTTGGTGATGCCTGGTGTAAGTTACTGACTGTAGTGGTCCACCGTTCCACTTGGCTACTCGCTTTGCCAACTGTTGAAGTGAAGTGAACTTGCTGCCCCCCCGGTACCTTCCTGATGACCGACCACACGTGCGGAAGATCGGCCGCCAGCCACCCTTACTAATGGACGATTTTAAAATAAGTAACTTCTCGTGAGCGCTACGTCAACAAAGCTTATATTTTCAGGTACGCATGCTGTGCAGAAAGGAGCTACAAGTAAATAAGATAAATATATGCTTTTGTTTCACAATTCTTTCAACTCCAAATTTCTGGGTGAGAAAACACCTTTCTACTGGTCAGAGCATTGGGACAATCCTACCTCCCCCTCCCTCCAGAGAGAGAGAGAGGGAGTAGGGTTGGGTAGCCGGCTCGCAGTCTCAATGTAAACTAATTTTGGCTAAAATTCTTTAAGACCATAAGTTTTCATTTTAAAAAAATTATCAATTTTTGTTACTAATCGAAATTTAAATAAAATTTCTTTGAACCTAACCAAAAAAAAAAAAAAAGATGATCTCAAATACTTTTTTCAAGGTTATTAATATCACACAAATAAATCATAAAGAAACAGAAGAAATATTTACATTTTAAATTATTTTCTAAGCCACACAGTTATTTTTCATTTCATATTTAATAGAGTTATCAAAATGACTAAAACTTTGCTTGGAAAATAGTGGCATATGCAAGCACAATCATATCTATAAATCCACTATATCTCTTATATGTTTTGATGTAACATATATATATAGGGGTTAAAGTGACAGGAGAGGGAGCCAAGCTATGAAAAGTGCATACAGTAGTTAAAATGAGACAGGAGGAGCTGAGTGGTACAGAGAAACAACAATTCAGAACTACCACTGATCACCCTGATATGGCCACATACATAATGAGTTTCTGTGTGTGTGTGTGTGTTGGAGGCCAGGTAATGCAATGTGCCCAGCAGCATTTAGAGGTAGTGCAAAGATAAGAGAGAATGATGATGATGAGGTCGGCTCACCACCACAACTAAATAAGTGGTTCAGGGGAATGGAAAGGGTGGCATCTGGTGATTTGATTGTGACAGACAACAGATGGCATCTCTCTCTCTCTCTCTCTCTCTCTCTCTCTCTCTATATATATATATATATATATATATATATATATATATAATTATCATCTTCCAGGTCAATGCCAGCAATTGGACATAGCTACTTGCATGGCTATATTAGATTACTGGACCACTTCAAGCTAAGATTTCCATTTTCACTACCAATAGTGATTTATCAGAGAAATTATAGAGTTAAACAAATCAACAGATAAAACAATAAAAGATTTTAATTCCATACAAAACTTCTCTTAGCAGTAGCGCAACAGGTCACAAGTTTGAGACGAGCTCAAACCTATTCTCTGATCAGTAGCTGCCAAAAAGAAAAGAAATCAAATGAAAAAAAAACAAAAAACTTTAATATAAAAAATTTAATTTAAAAAGAAAAATATACACAAATTAAGACAACTTAAGACATAATTTCTTATGATTATTTTAAAATTAAAGCTTGACATCATTGTCAAATAAGTAATTTAAGAAGACATTCTTGTAATATCAAGTAAACATATTTTTACTTTGCCTCCATTTTTCAGAGACTGAAATATTGTTAGTCAAAAGTGAGTTACAATTAATATTAGTGTTACTAAAAGTAAATTTTAAAAATCTATCAGGAACACTGCACTAATTTCAAGAAACTAGTATAAATGTCATAACACTGTGTGATATTTTGAAAAAACTGCTTAAATATTTTAATGTTATTTTGTATTAATTTTCTACAATTTTCAGAGATTGATTTTTAACAGTAAAACAAACTTGCAGTGATGCTGATGTGATTAGCAATTGTATCTTTATTGTAAACATGCATACACTCAACACATTTTATGCTGCATTTCTTTCATCTTCTTCTAGTTAATGTAAGATTTCAAACATCAATGGATTAATTTGAGATTTTCCAATCACCTTATTAGTAGTACTTGGAAAACCACAGCTAACCCATTAACTTCTACAAATAACATTGTTCCATTCTTATCTGAATTAGAAATTTTTGTGCAAAAATATGAAGAACATTTTATATGCAATATAAGAATAATATATGCCATTTTTTTACATTACAAAATCATTCAATAGCTCAGAACAGATTAAAGAAATAGAAACTGATATCAAAGTTAGTAACTTTATTTGTTTTTATATTAGAAACATTATGATTTATAGTATATAAAGAAAATATAAAACTGCTGTGAGTATTCCGTTATACAGTGACTTGCCATATTAATTTACCAATCCAGAAATGAATCTATCTGACCAAAATTTACATACTTCAGTTGTTAATGCCAGGAGATGTTTTCCTAAAATGTTACTATTGGGGAAGGTCAGATTTTATGGAGTTTGAGTGAAACAGTGTATGCATATGAACTGATAATTGGATCACTCAAAGACCCTATGAAAATCTACTTTGATAAACAATGCTCGGGCCTTGTGCCCCCATCATATATTTTATAAATTATATCTAGTTTTGGGTCCATGAGACCTGCCTTCCTTGAGGCCAGCTTGAAGACATTTTTTTTCAAGTCTCAACTTTGACCTTGGCCTCAAGGAGCATGGCTGAGATCCAAGGACTTCAAGAACGGATTATTTTTTCAATTAAAATTAGCAATGTTTTTCCAAAATTAAATTGTAAAGAGATTAATTAGATTTGATTTTATTTGGTAGCTTTTGCTTCAAAGTGTTTGTGAGTTTACTACAATACTACAACACAAACTTTTCTCAATGTAGCAGTGGTGCAGCCAGGATATATTTTCAGGGGGGGGGGTCCCAATCAACCGGCAATTCAAAATCCAGACTAGGACCAAATAAGTACATACCTAGATTTCTAGATTCTTAAGAAATAAACTAGAGTATGCAAAGATTTATTTTACAACTCATTTACTACACAAATAATTACAAAACAAAATTCAGTCTGTTTTTTCTTAGACAACTCATCGATAACAAGTTCTGTATCAAATGAAATGTCACGGCTGATCATCAAATGAGCCAATCCAATCAAATGGTCTTGTTCAATAGTGCTCCGTAGATAAGTGAGCAGCCGCCAAAGTGTTGAAAAAAAATGTTCACTTATTGCTGTAGTGACTGGCGATGTTGCAAATAAGTGCAGTAGTGGGTGTATGTTCGGAAAAGAGAAGGAATCACAGACACACAGTGTCTCCATGACATTTTCTGGCAGTTCAGTCTTTAAAAAACTGGCTCACTTTGATGTCCATCTCTCTTACTCTACTTTCAAGACTGGCATAGAGGTGTCAATGTCACAGCTGTAAAAGTCAAATACCTCTTGGAGAGCAGTGAAGTTGCTCGAACTAAGGAAAGCAGGGATCAAATGTTGCATAAACAGTGTCGTTCCATAGGATCAAATCACATCTGCATCTGCTGAATCATGTTCTCCAAGTATGGAAGGTAGATGGTTCTTCTGTAGAATTCCTCTGGACTAGATGCTTCGGGATTTTCTCGATGAACTTGGCACCCAGTGCATCTTGGAAGTTTGATATTGACATCCAGTTGATCAGCTGTGGTCATAACTGAATCAGTAAAAATAGAATGGAATTCTGCTTCTGAATTTTCTCTTTTGTTTCTCAAAACATTCGAAACCTCGTCCACCATTGACATGCACTTTAAAAAATCAATATCTGGAGTTTGCAGAGCCTTAGACAATGGCAAAAACAAGGCTGCCATTTCATTCATGACATGAATGGCAATGTATGATTTGATGCCATAACCTTCAACTCAACAGGTTGGGCAAACTTTTTTTGATTCCTTTCCTGGAAGAGAGATGCACTTGCAATACTGTTGATCATTTTGCTGAGATATGAAAGAAAGTGGCTATTTCCTTCACTTGGCCATGACAGTTGCGAATTGACACGATTTGACATGCTGCTTGTGTAGCAAGGTTCAAAACATGACTGTTGCAATGCACATAAGGTGCTTCAGGAGTTACCTTCTTTACCTCTGCCTGTACACCTTTCCATTGGCCACTCATGGCACTTGCACCATCATACCCTGACCACAGATAAGACTGATATCCAGACCAACATGCCTCAACATATTCAAAGCTGTGGTGGTGATACCCTTGGCAGTCAAGTCTCCACTAACATCACAAAATTCTAGAAATATTTCTTAGACTTTGTTCTCCTTGATCTCCATATCTGTTGTGTCATCCAAAAGCAGACTGAAGAATTTTGCAGCTCTTATTTCTTCGACAAGTGTTTGCACAATGACAGTACCACACACATTGATGATTTTGTTCTGTGTCTGCTAATTGAGATAGTTTGCATTCGTGTTTACAGTGTCAAGGTGGCAATGAAGTGCAGCATCACCAACATCAATCCTGAATCTTAGTAATGTTCTGAAAATCCTGTCATTGTGCTGAGGCGACTCCATTTTGAGTGGTCCATGATCTCTGTGCCCCCTTAATGCAAGTTCCTGTCATCCACAAAATATGATTATTTTTATTACTAGCCGAATCTTCCTCCTGTTTTCTTCAACTTGAAGCTGACATGACGAATCCAACAATCTGATAATATCTTTCTCTTTCTCCGTATACCACACCATAAACTCATCAGCTTGCTTTGTTTTCTAACATTCTCCAGACCAAATAATGCACAATATTTGCAATAGACACTATGCTGACTTGGGCTATATACGAGAAAATCCCAGGTGTTTAGCCAGTGGCATTGAAAGGATCTGTTATGCCCATACTGCACAACACTTGGAAATTTGTAGTCTGCAAAAGTCATCCATGGACTTTTCAGTAACTTATATTGTTTTTCATCAGTAACAGTTGAACCTATATATGCTCCTATATCATTTGGCAAAGGCTGAAGAGGATCGGTTGGTAGAAGTGGTTCAGGCACATCAGGAAGTTATCATAGTACTTTTACTGATTCACCAGATGTTGCCTTCATTGTAGCTGCATCATCCTTCAATCTCTTTACAAAATATGACTCAATGCCCAATTGCGAAGAACTTGATGGTTTGTCTCGTTTGTTAGACATAGCTGAAAACAAAACAATTTGCTTGAAACAACAAATTGATTGGTAAAATGACACAGCTAGGTCAAACAAACATGCACAGCACACCATTGTAGAGGACTGTATGTAGTATAAGACACCACCAACATAGACACTGGTGACTGCTTTGAAATGAATACACCGTGGGGTATGATTTAAGGCCTATTCACACTGCCACGTTGTGTTGCCTGCAATGTAAACTGCACAAAAAATATTTACCACACAAAAAGTCAGTCAAAAAATTGTCAGACATTTTTTCGTGGAAGGGGGGGGCATGGGCCCCCTGCTGGCTGCACCACTTCACTGTAGCCAATCAACACAGTATTAAAAAAATAATAGTGAATGACACGGAACACAACAAATAAATTTAATTTATAGAAGAGCAACCGGAAAGGTTATACAGTTACTACACAACAAGAACATACTATTAATTTTCATGTCCACACATGCTGACTGATTCTATTGTTGACATCTCCCATGCAACAGAAATGAGCCACAAAAAAAATGTCCAATGTAATCTTTGCTGACTTGACTACAGAAGGTGTATAGCATACAATAAACAACTTTTGTCCAATAGGAATAAAATACTTCAAAAAGGTCTGATCAGAGGTCATGTCTGGCAAGATCTTTGAATAGTGGTGCACTCTTCTCCTTTGAGTCCAGATTTTAGCAATCCAAGTCTGGATATTGCACCTGGGTTTAAAAAATATCTACAATCTGACATAGTAGAAAGACAAAATGAGTGTCTATCAAAAGATACCTCAATTCTGACAGATTCAATGGAATTTTAAAAATATTGACCAAAGAACAAACAAGCATATGAAGATTTAATGCCCATATTCTTCAGGAAATGATGATACATCCTTTATTTTTTTATGTGCTAAATCTGAATCAAGGTACTATGGTCATTCAAATAAAACCAAGCTGGAACAGTATTGTTGTAATGGTATCTGGTCAGGTTTCATTTGAATGTCCCTTGTATTAATTTTTTTTCTTTGGCTATTTCAAATGATGCAAATCCAAATGAATGCCTATATAAACATCTAGATAATCAGCAAGAGTAATCTATCCATATTCAACCAATATGATAGATTAAAGGAAGTTCATACAAAGATATGGGGTAACTTCAACTAGACTGCAAAATAAAATCTTGTTTATTCAATGCAAAAATGGGTAAGGCTTTGCTTGAACAAGTAACAATTTAAGAAATTTAATTACTACTTGTTTTATTTGCTGTTTTCTGCAACAGAATAACATATTGCAATAAAAACTAACCAAATTATTATAGTAAAGCAGTGTATAATGTTAAATTCAAAGATTATGTATTAAATGAAATACCATTTAAATATTTGGATTTTAAAGACGAATGAATTGAATTTATGAAGCAAACTGTTTACATGCATACTATAGAGCATGCAAGAAAACATGCTATGTTAATCAATAATTCAAAATCTATGGCATAGACCACTTCTTGACATTGCATTTAATCACTCTAATAATGACTGAATGCTGAATTTTAAGTTATTTGCATTTACCATGAAAGTACTAATAATCTTTTCTGTCCAAGCAACATTTCTATTTTAAATGGTTTTTCTCTAATCAAGTAATTTTCAGTACTATCCCTGAGGGGCTAAAGTAAATCCCAATCTTAGTAATAAACTACAATATTATCACATTCTGCAAGAAGAAAACACATTCTGAAATCAACATATTTTTAAGCCACACCAAAATGATTTCCTAAATACAAATTGCTTTTCTCTTTGCATTTCAGTTTTCGTTAAATAACAAAGTGGTGGATAAATGTTTCTTCCTGGTGGAATTGCTAGAGATGCCCCTAACTTTGAAGGTTACAAATTCAATCTTCCAACTCCTTCATCCAATGATGATCTGAAGTTCAGCTGGGATTGACAGTCAGTCTTATTGATTGATCTGTTTACAAAAGATCACTGGTAGCATCCTTGAAAAATAAACGTTGGAAAAATCTTGACTGTTTTTATAAATAGCCCTGGGATGCAGGCAGCCTTTGCAATTATATTTTTGTGGTGAAGAAACCATCAAGTTTTCTCAATTCTACTGAGATTGCTAAAAGCATTTTCATTTACTTTATAGTCACTCTATATTCATGCATAACTTACTAATGACTAGCTGGCTATAGAAGAGAATTTGTTTTCTTAAAAAAATCATGCAGGATTTCCCCAATGTATACTGCATATTTTTAAAAAGAAAATAACACTTTAAAAGAATTATACAAAAACTGGGTGCAAGAAATCTGAACAGGATAGCAAACTACATCTTCTTTTGCAATATTTAGAAAAAAAAATGTGTTCAGTAAAATAAAAATTACTTAAACTAAAATACATGTGTTGCATATCGAGAGGGTATTCGGTTTGTTTCTTGTTCATTTTTAAAATTATAATAAATAGTTTTCAAGATAATCTCTTTTCTTTTTTTTTTTTGTTTAAATTTCTTTTTTAGTGTCAGACCAATGACTTAAATAATTATTTTCATTCGTGCCAAATAATCACATATAAATTAAAATTTTCTTGTTCATAAAATTATAATAAAAACAAAAATTTAAATCTCAAAAATTTTCATAAAGCCCAGAGAAAATTTAATAGGTAAAAAAAGATATTTGTTTATTGTTTAAATATTTAAAAAATCTATACAGAAACTCTACATGAGTAAACACAATCCCTGAAACTCAAATAAACCATCCCAGTCACATGAAGATTATAAATGAAAGCTATCAAAACAGGTGCAGACCAGAGGATGCCTTAGTCTGCAGAGAGCTATGCCATAAACATGAGGAAATCTCTAAAGCATTTCTGTTCAAGAGAAACCATGAGAACCATTCATTTAAATCCAGGATCCAAAAAAAAAAAAATTATAGAAATTTGTATAAAATTTGAATCTACTATGAAACAACAAAAAACATCAACCTTCATTAGGTTTAACAAAGTTTACACTTCACTGTATTCAAATTTTTTGCATAATGAACAAGAACATTAAATTTCAAACTAAATATCACAAAAATACTGACTAGAAAGATTGTTTTTCATTTATTTTGTTGGTACAAAGAGAAGAAACATGATATAGCAAATCAACTTTATAACTAATTTCAGTCTTTTCACTATGAAATTTGTGTTCTTTTAGTTTAAGCAGAGTTGTTGCTCAAACATTTTTTATCAAAGCCTTCATTACTTGTTAAAATAGTGTACATTTCAATGTTTTTACATCTTTTATTCACAGAAAAACTGATGCATCATTATTTTCAAGAATAAAACAAAATTGGTGAATGTAACCAAAAAGCCAAATCACAAAATCTCTGAATCTCTATATATCATAATTTCCAGGTTATAAGATAAGACTTTTTTATTAGAAATCTGGGCCTTTTCTTATAATTGAATCGACTTATAGATGGATAAAATGTTGAACATCATCAACATGGATGAAGTACCATTAACATTTGATATTCCTAAGAATAAAACAACAGACAACAAAGGAAAAGAAACAATGACCATCAGAACAACAGGACACAAAAAATCAAATTTTACAGTAGTGTTGGCATGCAGTGCTGATGGCAGGAAATGGTAATATTTAAAAGAAAGATGCTGCTGAAGAATTTAGTGAGTGGTGTTATGGTGGAGATGAACAAAAAAGGGTGGATGGACATGACATAATGAGAAAATGGCTGGATAACTGCTACTCACATCAGGCCGGTAAATTTTTCCAGACAAAGAAATCCATGCTAATTGTAGACTCTATACGTGTGCACAACAGTGAGAAAACAAAAGTTAGAGTGGCCAGAAAGAAGACTGTCTTAGGTATCATCCCTGTAGGGGATGACAAAATTATTATAGCTGCCAATGGACATTTCTGTCAATAGATGCTTCAAGTCTAAGCTAAGACAGATATAGGAGGTGTGGATGTCTGTAGTTGAATATAGTTCACTAATATTGTGTTTTGCTTCCTATGACATTATGACAAAACAGATCAAACACGCATGGGACATGTGCTCCAGACAGCTATTATTAATGGCTTTATCAAAGCTAGAGTATCCAGCAGCTTGGAGGATGATTGGAATGAAGATGACTTCGCAGAAAATGAGGAAAACTTCACCCCTGGTCTGTCCTTGCCACTATCTTCCACTCAGACACTGAAGATGAGAAATTCAAAAGCTTCTCTGAAGCTAAGTTGTGAGTGAGACAGTGCTTAGTAAGTAATAAAAAAATATAAATTGTGAATTCACTTTCTTTTTTATTTACTATTCTATAAATGTTACACTACTTGAAGGCTATCTCACATATCTACACATGTTATGAAAAATTATATTATGTGTTTAATATCTAAATTTTAATGCTTGCAGGGAATTTCAAAATACTCTCCATGATTCAAAACATTAAAAAAATTTATTTGAGCAATAAATTCAGAGGATTTATTCACAGAGAAGTTCACTGATGAGTTAAAGAGAGTTGATTATTATTCATGGGCATAGAAGTACCGTACATGGTGTTCTTTCTATTTTGCTGTTTTGGAAGACTTAATGTGGTTTCCTGGCCAGTTTTGGTCAAATATCTTATCTGGCTTCATCTTATAATCCAGTCTGTCTTATTTATTAATGAAGTTAAGAAAAATGGGAAATTTAGCCCATTCATCTTATAACCTGTATTGACTTATAATCTGGAAAAACAGTAATTAAAAATCTCATTTCCAGGCATTACTTCTGTTCTATACAAAAGATCAAACTATTAAAATTCTCCAAATTTTAGCTCTGAAATTTAAGTATTATTCATGTCAGTATTAAAAACAAAAGGAACAAAAAAAACAAAAAAACTAACTACAAGGCAGATATTTCCAAGACTAAGAGTGACAAGCACTAAATAACAGAAGGTCAGTGGCATTTCTGGAATGTATGATAAAAGAAAATAATTATAATTATTTTTTAAAAATATTGTTAAAAAAAGTTCATGTGGCCTAAACAAAAACACTATGGACTAACCTTATCTCCTTTAACACTTAAAAAAGTTTTTGAGGTTGTAACAGTAATACTGAAACTCCAATTTCATTGATGCTCTGAGCAGAATCTTTCTTTTTTTTACAACTGGAAATTTTGATCTCCTACTTAGCAATGTATTAATAATTGCTCGCTCTCTCTCATAGTCTGTAGGCAATAAAAGATGTTTATCACAGACTGTTTTTCTGAAATAGGTTATTAAAAAGCGTTAAATTCCTAATTGAATTTATATCATGAAGTATATCTTCAACTAGAACATGGAAAATTGATTAAAATAATTTCTTTATAATTTAAACAATTTCATTTACATTTCCAAAACCAATGTTAACAAGGATCAAATGTGCTGTTAGCATTGCTTATGTTGCATACAGAAAACTAGATTAAGTCCTGAGATTCTATAGATTTTCAATGCAGATAACTTTCAGTCTTTCGTTACTAGCTCCATCATTTTCAGTTATGAAAGGATATTTTAGTATTATAGTCCACTTTTGTGGATAAGTGTATGATAATGATATTAGTAAATTTAGTTTAGGTAATAGGCTTTAAGAATGAAATCAGGAAGATTTAGTTAGTTACCAGTATTTTTCACTAAGTAAAAGAAACAAAAATGTCTGGATTTTTTTTTAAATTTGTAAAACAAACAAACAAACAAAATGAGCAAAAAATTTGAGATCATTTCCTGTAATATTGATAAATATTGTTGCATAGATTTTAGATTTTACTCCAGATTATAATAAAATTATTTACACCTAACAACTTAAAATATAGTAATGATTTTTTTCTCTCTTTTTTCAGTTAAAAAAATAAAATTAAAAGTAAAGATATTCTAACAAATCAATAAATTGTTTAAAAATATGAAATGACTCTTGTAGCCTCAAGATGCCAGCCTCTCGATTTCTATTCATATTATAGTTTCCCTAATTAAAAAATGTTTATACATAATTACATAAACCATATACAAATTAAATTTAATAGTATGATATGAAGCTACTTATATAATGTAAAAAAATTATATTAGGAACATAATTTTATGAATAAGTATCACAAGAATATGCTTTGCAGTATTTAATTCTCTTGACGAGTTATTTTTCATTCTTGACAATTATATAGACAGGCAGAATTATGTGGCAGCAGAGTAAACCATCCTCATACATAATAGTTATTGTATGTCAATAGATCTTCACTGCAAGAAGGAAACCTCCTTTCCAAAATGAAATTACAAAGAGACTCTGATCAAAGACACTTCCTTTGGGAACAGATCTATATTGGAAGTTTTGTGTTTGATTTGATGGGAAAAAATTTGAGTGCCCAGAGGAAACCATATGGCCAGTTGGTAAAGAAGAACAAGAAGAAACCATACTAGGGAGATATGACAAACTGATCTGGTCAAATGGGATTCAAATTCGGGCTCTCAAACTTAGTAATCTAATTATCTAATCACCAGACTACTACAATGTCCAACATAACAGTAACTCTTGGTGAAATAATGGCAAAAAAAGTCATAAAATAATGCAATACTTCATTATTATCAGAAATAATTCAGAACCACAAAATTATAAATCAGGAAAAGAATTTGTTATAAACTTTTGAGAGATTGGAGTTGTTGTTTTTTTTTTGTTAACCAGATCTTGAGAATGATCAAAATTATGTCATTAAATTGTTTTGATATTAAAAATAAGCAATTTTAAAACTTTTAAGAGTCCAAATCAGTTTTTGCCTTTGTTCCCACTGTAAACATACAATATAATGGCATTTAAAGCAGCTATGTATATAAACTTAATCTAAATTTGTATTTTACTAATACCATATATTTGGCATATAAGTTGATTTGTAGTATCAGATGAAGCTAGATCAACTATGGTAGTTAGCGAAAATTTTAACCAGTCAGAACAATGTCAAATCCTTCATAACACTGTTGCATCACATAGCTGTTTATGGTACTTCCAGGCTCAAGAATATTAATGAGTTGTTTGTACATATCATTCAACTATTTTGTGGGACAATTTTCTGAATAAATAGGATGTTGAAATAAATCTTCAACATGTTTGTGATTATGAAAAATCTGAAACAAACTGAAAACGTTATTATTGGTTCTTGTATTGAAAGCCCGTGTCTATTTTTAGGCACTGCATGACATCATTGATCATCAAGTGATCTTGTTTCGTTTGTGCTATGTTGAATCTACTTTAAAAATCCAAACATGTCAGTTTTATCTATCTTCAACATTTTAATTTAATTTGAGATATTACACTCAAATTTAGAAATTTATCTCACAATTTCTTTTCTGATAATAAAGTTGATATTCAGCTAAGTTTTAAGTTGTGTAACATTTGGAGTTCCCAACTAGATCAACATGCTTAGCTATTTACTGATTGAATAACATAGTACATTCCTCTGGAAAACCACTATGATGAATACTGTACATCAGCAAAGGAAAGAAAGGGAGAAATGTAAAAATAGTGATTATCAGTTGTGATTTGTTTGGCTTTTAGTCTTAGCTGTACAGTGACATGTGGTGCATTTTGTTAGTACATATTCCTCCAACTTATCCACAATGTTAGCCTACTTTTTTTTTCATGGCCATATTACCACAATTTTCTTCAGCAAAATTAACAGCTTACATCTTAAAAGCTGCTGTGTACAACTTGTGTCACTTTACAGGAAGCATTCTGAAATGATGTAGATTTGTTGGGGGTATCTGTACAATTAGGACTGAAAAAGATAGATAAATGTGATTGGTAGCATGTGTTTGTTACTGATTGGATAATTTTGCATGCATCAATGAAAACATTAACAGTGAATTGCTCACCCAATGAGCAAATGTTCTGGGCAGTAATTTCTGTAGTCTGTTTCAAATAAACAATTTCGGAGAGTTTATTTCAGAAAATAACACATATAGTGATTTATTTTTTCATTAAAGCAATTCCAATGACTATCCATAGATTAGTCAATTTCTTGTATAAGTCAAAGTCCAGATTTCTGGGGCAAAAAGTATTGACGTATATGCCAAAAAATACAGTAATTTATTAAACTTTCCTAGGTCCCAATCACTGATTGCTTCCAAACATCCAGCCATCAAATCAAAATGACCAATGAAGTAAATCATTGAAAGTAAACAGTGTTACCAGGTGCCAAAATGAAAAACAAAGCCCAGTAAGCTTCCATACTGATTTTCTTTTAGTCTAAAAAAAATACATGTATTATTGATTACCAGAGGAAAAAAAAAGAATGTATATTTTGTATATGCATTTTCTTAATTTTATACACTGCTTGTTTTTTCATGTTCAAAACTGATACTGTTCAACATACTCAATAATCAGTATCACTGATTACGTAAAGCAACAAATATCATAACTTGTTCTAATGGACATTTTCCCCATGCATAATTTTAAATTGCATCTTTTTACCTTAAAAAAGAAAAAAAATCATGTCAAATAATACATAAAATTGTGTTGAGATTTATTCTTTAGGATTCATGACCAATGTAGTAGTAAAGACATAATATTCTGTTAAAATTCATTTACTTTATGCAGATTTAACAAAATATTACTTAGGGGCCATCTCACAGTAAATGCAAAAGACTTAAGGTTGAAGTATTGTTTACTACATACACAGAATACTATCAGCAGAGTAAGCTATAAAGAATTATTTTATCACATTAAAACATTAACAATACTTTTTATATGGTCCCCAGATGTATGATATGTTATAAAAAACTGCAAATTTTCATGTAGCCTGTTTGTTAGTCATGCTGTGCAGGCCTGCAATGTTGATAAAAATCAGCCATAACTAACAGCTTGTCTTTTAATCACAACACCAGCTGATCGTCCCATCTGATCAGCTGGAAGCCCTTTAGTAAACAAGGCAGTGCACACAGCCAATAAAGATATAAACTTGACAACTGGTCTACATTAGCACATAGCAAGTAACCCAGTACTAGTACATGAAAAGATAGTGACATGCTTATTATGAGCTTAGTAATCTATCTTCGAATTCAATGAAATCACATAATTTATTTAAAAAAAAAAACCAGAATCATTTTATCAAGGTACAAATTAAACATTTAATCTACTCAATGAAGTACATGCCTAAAATCTAAAGTTTTAAGAAAACACAAAAGGAAAACATTATTTCAAATTGGATTAACAAATAAAACTCATGTTTTTTAAAGATGGAATCAATTTTCACAAGGTATCATCTGCAATTCATTCACATATGAATGACATGAGGTTATATATACTTAAGAAGCATTTATGTTTGGAAGATAATATCTTAATATTTTTGAAAACTCTGCCACTACTTACATATATCTCACTGGTAACTTAATGTACTTAGCTATACACTGTAAAGAGTAATGCATTAATAATACAATAAAAAGTATTGGAAAATTTCACACCAGTATTTTTAATTGTAACATTATAATGCTATCAATGCATGTTATTAGTTGTAGTTAAACAATGTTAAATGAATATTTCACGTATTTAGAAATAATTTAGTATTTACCATCATATGGAACCTATACATACATACATACACAAACAGTGCTGCTTTACTAAAATATTAAATGAAATTGAAACATGCATGCACAGATTTTCCAAAATAGCATGCCTTGCAACATCTTATGCTGGTCATTAGTCAGCAAAAGATTACATTTTTGGCCAGTAGAAATAGCATGATCTAAGGGACCAATGGCATAACATTAGACTAAGCAACAGAAAACTTTAAAATTGCAAATTACCTGTTTTAGTTCAAAATTGGATGCTGCTGCCTCATGTATGTTTGAGTCATGATTGATCACCATCAAATTTGCAAATGTGTAAACAATGTGAAAAGAACCATCATAAACAATGACTGAGAAAGACATTTCTTTGGAAAATACTGTGATATTTAACATAAACAGGAGTATAAAAAATCTAAATTCTGACTAAGTGGCTCAGATAATATGGAACCCCGCCCAGAAAATCCAATCCTAGGCAATTGGATTGGCTCAGAACTTATGCAGAGTAGCAATTTCTTTTGCTTTTATTATTTGTCATTCACATCTCTGCTATTTTTGCTTATACATGAACACAAGAAATGACCTCGAGAACTAGATGAAAACATGGAAGCATACTCTATAACAGACTTGTTAACCTACTTTGTAAAATCAGCACAAACATACCAAAAAATGAGGACATTTGAAAAAAGGAAATCAGGACACAGTGCAAGCAACAAATATTGTTGAATAATTCCTTTTGTTTGCAGTCTGAATGAACATATTTTCATATCAATAATCTGTTACAATTCAAGTCCATGTTAGTGTCACTGTAACCAACATAAATTTTGTAAAATAGTTTGATTCTTTTTCTTGATAACAGAACTTTCTTATTTCTTAGACAAGTAGACTTAAGCAAAATTTCATACTTATAGTCATTAAATAAACCACCAATAAAAATTAGATTTTTTAAGGATGATATCACTGACAAATTTAAACAATTACCATTTGTACATTGTTGTAAAAAAAAAAAAACAACTGAATTTTAATTCCCCTTATCAAATATGTACTATTTATTCTAAAGAAATGAGTAGAGATTGAAGAGTTGTGAGAATAAAGAAACCATCCACTATTTTGTAAAAGACAACAAAAAACTCAGTGTTAAAAAAATGTATTATATATCTTGAAACAATAAACTTATGATGATGCTTGTTTCTTTTTGGCAGGATAATCATTGGTTTTCAACACATGGTTCAGAGCCATCATAGTAAATGAATCCAAGCCATTTCCTTTTGCTGTCATAGTTTCTACAACTTGAGTTGTAAAGCTTACTAGATTAATTGAGCAAAAAACAATCACCTATTATGTTGATGACTTCTGATTAACAAATAATAGACTGTTAATTAGTAAAGGGATGTTTGTTTCAAGTTGGTAGCACCATTGCTACAGCTAAACACTAGATCATGTGTTCAGAATGTGCACAGTGGGTGCAGCTGAAATCTTGATCTCACAAGAGCAAGAAATCAATGAAAACAACAATGGTGGTTTGAAAAATGTCAGTGACCAATTAAAAAATAAAATTGAAAAAAACAATGAAAATTCAAAATGTTTAACTTTCCTGCTATAATAAAAGGATGATGGTGGACAATGGAAAAATATTCAGGGCTGAGTTTAACTATGGTAACATTCATGTATAATCAAGAGAATTCTTTAAACTAGACAAAATGATTTATGACCTCATGAATAATCATGAATAATTGAGTTCAGTCCAAAGAAACATTGATCTGATATAAGAAATTTTAAAATCTGTATTGTAATTAAAACACCACTAAAAAGAGATCTGACAAAATGCTGAATAATTGTATTTATCTCAAAATTTCATTAAAAAAAAAACTGTCATGTTAAATAAAGCTTTCCATATGGTAAATGCATTGAATGAATGAGCATTGAGCCAGTATTTTTTATTTCATAATAAAGTTGTATTTTTCTTTGTTATTGTTGATTACTTTATTGTATGCTTTGATAAAAAAAACTTAAATGTTTTAGCTCTAGTACTTTCTAGCTTGAAATAAAAAAAACTTTCAAATAAAATGTAGTGACCACATTTTTTATGGTTATTCAAGTAAAAGAGAGTAATGCTGTAATTTCATGAAGTCATCTGGTAATCTGAAGACACTTAACTCGCTGACCCATGGTCATGACATAGTTATCAAAATAAAAATCATAGCCATTGTAATTGATTTTCTTAACCATCTGAAATATTGCTTTGATGCATCATTTGAAAAATCCACCATGGCAAACTAGAGTGCATTTAAGCCTCAATCGGGAATAAAACAACATGAAATGGTGATGTGTAAAGGCAACACCAGAGGTCAATGAGTTAAATAAACTATAGCTGAAAAGGTTATTGGTATGCTAAGACACTGATATGCATTATTTATCAAAATGCAACATTCCCCAATAATATAAACATTTACTGAATGCTAGGTTTTCTTATTTTTACATTTTATAATGAATAATATTCTTATATGTATATACTTGAGTTATGAAAGTTTTGTTTTTTTTATTCAGTATTTGTCTGTTAAAAAATAAGGTTTTTCCACACACCCTACATGCCAAGTGAGTTCCTGAATCATCCTATAGAACAGATCTATTCATGGAAATCTCAAATAAATAAATTTTAAAATAATGTACTTCCAAATACGAAACACAAGAATTGATGAACATAACTAACTTGAGATGATACAAATAGTCATTTTAAAAGTGCTTCTTTACGACATTAGAAAAAATTCACAATCAGTATATACAAACTGTTTTCAAAACTGGAAACTGAATGTTTTTTCTTGATCTTTTACAGAGTTTAATAGCCAGTAATAATGTAGTTATCACTAAGGCATTTCACTAACAATTTTTTTGTTAGTTATCTTTTATTTATAGATCCAATAAAGGGTAAACACACATTTAGACACAATTAAATTCTATTTTTTAAAATTTATATGCTCATGTATCTAATTGCTAAAAGTTGCAAATTCATACCAGAGAGCTCTTGAGCATCAACCACCATAAAATCACTTAGAGTAGTCTCTCTCCATTTACTAATTCAACTTCCCCTTTCAATATTAGTGATTGTCCACATAGCATAAAAAGGAGAAAAAAATAATTCTTTCAATTGAGATAAAAAAAATAATCAGGATAACTTCTGATACATCATAATCAAAAATATAAGCAAGACATTAAAACCTCATTTCATATTTTCATCTAATTTCTGATAGATATAATTTACTTTTTCTTAAACCAACAGATTAATAACACAAAGTGCTTTAAATATTCTTCTTTATCAGAGTCTTAAGAACTATGCACCTGCAAAAATGTAGTTTCCTAAAAGCAACTGTTCTTGAATATTCATGAATCATTCAACATGACTGAAAAAAGATTACACAAATAACCATTAAAAACGCATTAACATTTATAAACCCTAAACAAGAATGGGTCATAAACATTAAATGCTAATTTAATTATAAACTATTTATGAGAAAAATCTGTGCAGCTTAGGATCTGTTTTTAATCAATGCTACTAAAAAAGCAGTTACATTTTTAACTGTTTTTGAATATCAAGATGCTGAACTTTCCTTGAACCAATGATGAATATGAATTGAAGTTAATTTTAAAAACACATGATGATTAACTGAAGATTTTCAAACACACATACATACACAGAGGAAGAAATTTATTTACATTAAAAACTCACTTTACCTTTCAGAATTTTAACATTTTTCATTTGCTCATAAAACATTACATTTATAAAATAAAAGCAAAAATATAATTTAAAAAAAATCATTCAGGTTTATTTCCTATGTTGTTTTCAAGCAAAATCCTTTGTTTCATAGAAATCTTGACTTATCAAGCTTGAGTGCAATATAGAATAACAAGAAGCAGACCTACTACAGTGATCCATATGGAAACCTTAGAACTTCAAAGTAGTTACACTTATTTCTACTCTAACAGGGCTCTTAGAGCAATGTATTCTTAGTTTGGGGTTGTCTTTATCCTTATTGCACCCAACTGCTAATGTAAAGCAAGATCCAGAACACTAGTTGGGCAAGGAAGACAGGGTATGTAACACCAGAGACTAAGAGCAACGTTGAGGGTACCCAGTGTGTTCCAATTTTTGCTAATCTAACAAACCTACAAAAGTCTCTACTAGAGCTCTTCATTTTTAGATAGGGGAAGAAACTGGAGTTCCTAGCGAAAACTCATGCAGCCAGTTGGTAAAGAAAAGCAAGAAGAAACCATGCAAAGAAGGTATGCCAAAGCAAGCTGTTCCATTTAGAAATCAAACTCAGGATCTCAATCTTAATAGTCTAGTGGACCGCTGGACTGCCAATGCTAAGAGCCCCAAGTTTGATTTCTGGTTGTTACTGGTTCAGCTAAGTGTACCTTTCTGTTATGGTTTCTTTCCTTTTTTAAAACTATCCATTTGTGTGAATTTCCTCCCACATCTTAAAAATTAAAAAAATTTCTTATAAGAATATTTCCCTGCTGAAGTTGGTAGTAGCAAGGCCCCTCTGATGCAGGATAGGCAATGCTCTCTAGCAGATAACTGTGACATTACACTCATTCACAGGCCTTCATCTCCAAGGTAGAGAGGTTATCTTTATTGTAGGCATTGATGTAGGACATAACTACTACCCATTTACAATAAAAAAGGAAAACAATGCCCTTACTATATTTGTAAATTGCCACCAATCAAAGTATTTGCAAACAGTGGGAAAAAAATGATATCAATTTGTTAAATACTGTTCTGTACATTGTACATATCACACATGATTTTATTTTTTCCTCTCTCTTAGGATCTTCATAAGTCATTTGAGGTCTTTACTGTAATAATTTCATAAACTTTAGTAAAGATGTCATCTCTGAAACATACTCATTAAAAAAGTTTAATTAGCAAATGTCAAAACAGGTTTTCAAATGTGGTTGTATATATAGAATACTACTAAAGAGTAAAATTGCCTTGATATTTGATTGCATAGCCATCCAAGTATAAGCCATAAGCAAAATATATATGGACTTACAAAAAAACAGAGTATCATTAATGTTATGACATAATGTATGAAGGTAAAAGAATATGTATTTTTTTCTTTGCTTCAAACAAAGCAAACTAAGCTTAATAAGATCAATGATACACAATTATTGTTCTACAGTAATCAACCTCGTACTCTTTTTTGTACATGTGAATATGTATTGATGTAATCTGAAAAAATTAATTTCTCAAAACAGAATATTTTATTTTAAATAGTATAAAAGTATCAGTGACAACATAAGTGCATTAGAATTGGCAATTACTGTAGATAACTGTTTTTTGTTTTTTAAATAAATCAGTTGAGGATTAAATGTAGCCTACAGCTAATAAAAATGCTACAGTATATCACAAAAGTTGCATCCTTTCCCTACATGTAGCAGATAAACAATAACTCCATATCTATCCACTTTCATTAAGTAAAATGCATGTTTTAAAAAGTAAACTTTGAAACTATAGTTTCTCTTTTTGATTTCTTTGTTCACTCTCTGTTATTTTTTTAAAATACATAATGCAGAGTGAAAACATATTTAAAAACTGACACTATTTTATACTGGTGTATGACCAGTTTTTGTCAAGACTAAGAAAACTACATATCACATGATGAAAATTTTGAGTGAGAAATAATTAAAAATTGTGTAAACAAAAATTAACACTTTTATTTTTTAACAGCATGATGCCTTATTTCCATAATTTTTTTTTTTCCTTTTTTTTTTAACAACAGTTTGTAACATTATCTAGTCCTAACTTTTCCCAGCAATGGCAATAGAAAGTAATGATAATCTTTCAATAGAGGTGTACATGTGCTAATGGTGATCATACTAGAGCAGTGGGCTTTCAGCTTTCCAGCACTTGCTGTGATAAAATGGTAAAGTGTATAAATCTTTCTTACCAACTCTTTACCCTCAAGACACCATATAGCTACACAAGAGCAGCCTGACTTCTCAAGGTGAAGTAAGCATATTTCACGAAAATAAATATATCTCAATACCTACAATTTAGGTACCAGCCAGGAGTTAATTGGCAAAAGGAAGAGAAAGAATTTCAAATAAGAATTCAAGTAATCCAATACTAAAAAGAGGCGGTTAAAACTCCTAACCCTTACAAGACATTTGCCCTACATGGATTCAGATGTTTATTTACAAGGTCTCCTTCCTTTCCAATAATCAAACAAGGGAGAAAACATTTATGCTGGCTTGCATGATGCCTGGATAAAAAGGTTCTCATCCAAAGCCGATTAGGGTACTAAAATTTTGTACTTACTAAATACCTTAAAAAAAGTATCAGAAACAAAAACCATTTTATGCAGCTGAATGTACCATGTCTTTATGACCAATGTACTCCAATGCAACAACTGGGATTAAAAGCCAACATTTACCAAGTAATGCTTTGAGAAACTCAAGCTATCTGAAAACCTTTTGTTATCCTGCAAAATTATTCAGTACCAATGATACAGAATTACCTATTATCTACTATGATTTTCAGCATTAGATCCAAAATAATGTTTCCCTTCTTTCCTAAAAAAAGTTAAAATGAACATTTAGAACTATCCAAATACTGGAGAGAAAAAAACTAAGTCTTTCACAAAGGCAAAAACAAGGGAATGAAAATACTGATATCAACAAGATGAGAAAAATCAGCTTTTTGTATTCAACTAAGATAAACAGCCAAACA
Organism: Nautilus pompilius; assembly: GCA_018389105.1. Classification (NCBI taxonomy): domain Eukaryota; kingdom Metazoa; phylum Mollusca; class Cephalopoda; order Nautilida; family Nautilidae; genus Nautilus; species Nautilus pompilius. The sequence goes on from JACATO010000340.1 coordinate 906,848, forward strand.
AAAAAGGAAAAAAAAACACTTCTGCTTAATTTTAAAAACATACAAAGAGGTATGTGTCTAACTATAGATAATAGATATCTGAAAACAATGCAAGTAGAACAGAATAGCCAATCCAGAAAGCTCCTGTTGAAATATAAACTGATTTTAAAGATCCTAAGATCCTGTTCATAGTCAACCAAGGTTAAAACATCCCGAGAAATAATGCAACAATAAGGTAAAGTAGCTACTTTAATAGACCACTCAATCAGTTAAGAATGATGAAATGAAAACTTATTACCTGAATGACACTGATATAGTAGTACACATTTGTAGAACTAGTCTTTTAGAACTAGAGATTATAAAAACAAAAGGCTACACTATAAACAATATCCAAAGCCAGGTGGAGAAGGTGGAGGATTCTGCTTTATCACAAGAGATTTGACATACATAACCAACTTGGAAAACATCACAGCAAAAATCTCCCTTAGTAAATATCACATACATAACCTTAGGTTGCATTCTAGAGAAACCCTCCAAATCATAAAAAGAATATAGCAGACAGACACACACACCTACTATACTGTCTGTAGTGACTTCAATGCCAAGAATATATCCTGAGGAAGTTCTGAAACAGATTAGTTTGGAGAAAAAATAATATATTTTACTGCAGATAGCCTATTTTTGGTTGTTAATAATGGACAACAAATCTATTAAAATCATTACTCAGGCAAAACAAATGCAATGATTGCACTTGTCATTCACAAATTCTCCATCTTGGAAATTCCTATGAATGCCTAGATCAAGTCATTCACACACCCCAATTATCACATAACCAGAACAGGATCTGATAAAGTCCATGTTCTTGGAAGTGATCAAGGTAATTGAAGAAATCATCCCTCAAACAAAAGCCCACAACATTGTGGAGAAATAAGAGAACCACATCATCAAAAAAAAAAAGAAAAGCTTAGACAAATTGAATAAGACCATCAACTGCAAGTAAAATTTATTTCAAGAAGAAAAATGCAATGCCATTACAACAAGCCAAAGCAAAAGAATCATAGCAAAATTTTGTAGTCTTAACTAAAATATTCTATCCAAGATCATCTAGATTCTAGAAGATTACATAATGAAAAATACTGTAGCATTTAAGTGCATATTAAAAAAAAATTAATGTTTCAAACATTAATGTTGTTGGAAAAAAATGGCCATAAACCATAATATTATAACAAATACTGTGCAAACTCATTAGTTTAGAAATCTAATCTGGAAACTTCTCTAGATTTCAATTAATTCTGGTGTTCAGGAAAATATAATATAATCAACATACTTAGTTGGTTTTCTTAAGTTAAAATGTGCAGCTACTTTATGTAAATGGAGTAATAAAAAGTAACATTAATAAGGAATATATTAGTTATAGTTAATATATATTTTAAGCTAACTATAAAATCACTGACAGTTTATCTTTAGTTTTATTTATATAGTGTCAACATAATTTACCAATAAAGCCAGAATAAACAAACCTGAAAACCTCAGTTGATGCATGATCACATTTACAAATTGATTGGAAGGCAATTCATAAATAATTTTATTAAAATATCAAACCTAACAATATAGTTTCCAAGCTGAAAATCTTGTCTAACAAATCATTTAGCTAAACTATATATCCAAAACTTCTAATGGATAAAGAAGCAAATACTGCTTATTTTGACTTTGAGTTATGATAAAATTCCTATTAAAAGAATAAATGAATATATATATAAGAGATATGGATAAGTGGTAACTTCAAGTCTTACTAGAAAACAGAAAAAAGACAAGCAAATTATTGCATCATTTCTATATGAAATGTCTCCATAGGTGCTTCACTTCAGTGTTGTCCTATTCTCAATTTGCATAAATGCTACTGAAACAGTTGTAAATATGTTAGAAAACAATGACTGTAGATAATAAAGTTTACATTAAAACTATCAAGGCATCATTTTCAGATAAACCTAAATATTCTAGAATGATCACTGAAATTGCATGATCACATAGCAAAAGCTAAGTTAGATATGTAATTTCAAAGGTTAATGAATAGTTATAAATAAAATTCTTAAATGTAAAGACCCATACATTTTACCAGAAAATAAAACTGACAGGATATTAGATATACTTAAATGAACCATAAAACATGAAAAAATGGAAATTTTGTGCCAATAAACAAGATCATATTTCATTCACATCTTGAATATGCAGTGCAAATTTAGAATCCTTAAAAAAATGCAGACATTTAGTTTTGCACTGGTTATCATGAATATTTCTGTGGATTAGACATATATAGAAGAATTAATAATATAAAGTTTACCTAGTTTAGTCCAGGCATTTAAAACTTGGAGTAATTTTTAGTACTCTTTAAGTGTATAGAGAGACAAAATTTTAAAATCTATCAAGCATTAAATTTGGCTAAATCATTTACAAGGCATTATATTAGGAAATACTTCCTCAAGGACATAATTATCAATGAAGAATAAATTGTCAATTATAGTTGTTAACAATAAAAGTGTAAATCAATATATAACTATCAATAAATATTTCCTTACCCTGGAAAAACACCACAACGGCATTTTTCCTTGGTCACTTTACTCACCCCTGCAAACTATTCTTTGCTAAGAGATTCAATGTCATACAAAAAGTATCTTGTTTTTTTTTAAAAAAAAAAACTGGTTTACTTGTGAGTTGTGCAACTATTTTAATTTCTTTTTGTAAAATCTGCAAAGAAATTAACTTTATAAACAAAGATTTTAGTATTCTATTCAAACATTACTATTGATTGCCTTGCATTTGTAGATTTTGCTAAAAGAAAAATTATCAATTTGAAAATATGAGCTGGTATTTACTGGTGATAAATAATAAAAATGATTTTTAAAAATAAAATAAACAAATATGAAAGCTAGGAATACAATAATGAAGTAACAGTCATTATCAATCCCAAACAAAAAACCTTGCATGCAGCAGCTACAAATTTAACTGTCATTGTTAATTTATAGCTACAAGACAATTATACAGCAACAGATACAAATCTTTCATTTTTTCATATATTTTCTGTATACTGCATGGCTGATTAATTTCTGCACATTTAATAAGTGAAAATTTAAATATATGCTAATGGTCAGGTTCTGCACTGAGATACAAAAGCAATATTTAGTTTGATGAGAATACTCTAAATATCAAAATTTTTATAAACAGAAATAATATTTAAACATTCTTCTATAAATAATTTAAACTATTCAATTAAGGAACTTATTTTTGATTTTTTAAAAATTAATTATAAAAGACAATAACTCAAAGAATGCTATTTTATTATTTTTTTACAATTTTGTTCATTTACGTTTCTCATTTCAACATTGCAAAAGTAACCATGGACCATTTCAAATGAAAAGTCTACAAATAAAAGTTTGGCAGATACATGAATACATGAAATCAATATCCAGCTATAATTGTAAAATCTATTAAGCAGATTCTCATTTTCTCCCTAAATGTTAAGAAAACGTGTCTTTCATACTATTACTAATGGATAAATTTCTGTAATTGGTAACATAATGTTGAAAAATCATTATTCACTAAATACAAAGAACAAGTTCAAAAAATTAAATTTAATGCTGCCATCATAACTATATAGTAAATACAATTAAATCATATTAAGCATATGAGAGAAAAGGAAAATGTATAAGATAATCTACATAGAGGATCTTTTGATAAAAGAGAGTGAAGAAAACAATATAGGGATATTTTGTGTAAAACCTTTTGTATGACTTATTTATAGTCACCTTAACCATTATAAAAGGTGTATATGATTCCTCAACTTGTCAGTCAAGGTCTGATTGATGGGGTAATTTTGTTGCATAAGTGATGCATGTAGCTATCTTTTTCTGGATAGAGCGTACATGCAAAAAAGTTACATCAGAGTTGATTCCAAAACTGTATAACAATGGTCAAATTGGATATAAAATCTTTCAAAATATTCTCATAAGGAAGTTACTGAACACTGAGAATGCAGCATTTTAATGATGACAGTGATGAACAGAAATACCTAGCCAATAAACCAAATGTGGCTACTAAATATTGTGTAGCACTGTGTGTTATTAGCCAACATTGGTCCAGTTCATGCAGAAGGTGCCATAGCAATACCAACTTTTATATCACATATCTGCTTCAATATAACCACAGTATGTCAGCAAGTTTGATACAGAATAAATTGCAGCAGGTCTGTGGGGATAATATCTCTGGCCAGACTGTACATTGCTAATCTACATACTAAACATCTAGTATTTCTCATACTCCTAATGTAGTAGAAGCTTGTTATCAACCACAATAATGGAAACTTCCTAGTGTTGTCAAATGAGACCAGGGAACTGGAACAAATATATGCTATATATTTTCCTCCTCTCAGTATTTTCAACAACCTAGCAATCCCTGCTGGTTAATGTCAACCACCTACCTGAGGCACATCACCTGCTTCCACTCAGCTTTCCACCCTGCATGTGTGGCAAAGGTCCTTCCCTCCTGTGAAAATCTTTGCTCATAAAGAACAGGAACAACATAAAAGTGACCAAATTTGTCTATGATAAAACAATACAGTACATTATTTATAAGTGCAGAGCCTACACACAAACAACCAATGACATACAATCCAATTGATTAATTCCAGTGACATCATTATGGGGCCCCAGTCTCATAAGGTTGAATGCTAAAATAATAGTAAACAAAAGTCAAATGGCCATAGTTTGGGAGATTTCCCATTCTAATACCTTAATTATTTCAGCTTATCCTGACACCTTGCAACCAAGTAAATACCTTGTGTGTGAAGGGTGGCAGATCTGTGTCAATACCTACATAAAAATGGCAAAAAAGAAGTTGCATTAATATTTCACAGAAAGAGAAATGTAATATCATCAGTGAGTGTGAAAATTCAGGAATTTGACAGGTAAACATCTACAAAGGAAATGAAAGTGGTATGTTCATCAAAGAAATAATAGGCAGGTTCATAAATTAGATTTAAATTAGATTAATTTAATTATAATCAACTTAAGATTTATCCCTCTGTTGACTAATAAGAATGCAGTATTCCCATCTTCATAGCAATGAAAGCTGACATGTGCAAGTTGGGGTGAGTACAACTGCCTGTAAGCAGCCTCACTCAACAGAGTAAATAATGAGCCAGATACACACACACACACACACATAAAAAAGCAAGAATATTAATCAAATATTTTGATTTTAATTTTCAGCAGTCATACCATGATGAATGAAATCCTTTCTAATGGGGAAACCAATTAAGAATCATGTGACCATCCTAATCTATGCAAACATGGACAATTCAGACAAATTACCATTATTGATGATTGGGAAATCCACCATCCTCAGTGCTTTTCCAAGAATCAGAAAAACTTACTCAGAGCCTCAAAACATTATTTCACTGATAAACTGATGGATCAAAGCATGGTAAAGAACCTCAAGTACCGTTACAGATCCAAACTTAACACCAGGCGCATTTCTGCACTCAATGCTGATTTAAAAAAAACAATGCCCAAAGTATACTGAAACAATCAACCTGCTGGATATTATAAATATGCTCACTGAAGCATGGCAATATGTGAAGCCCCAGACAATTATCAACTGCTGCAGGTTCCTCACCCACAATCCCACAATACTAAAAATACTTCAGTTGATGTACTTGTTAATGTTCCCTCCCACCAAACAGGCTTAATGCTGAATTTAAGCAGCTGGTTTTGGCCGATGATAAACTAGCAACCTTTAGTGAGCTGGATGAAAAAGAGCTGATCCAAGAAGCAAAGTAGTTCTGTTCTAATGACCCACCTAAGCTCAAACCCTTTCCATCTCTCTATATTTTTGCCAAACTCCTGGAAGCAATGTACATTGTGCATTTGTATGCACTACATAAGGTCTTTCCTCAAATTGTTCATTAATATGAAGGCCATTGGAAAGCACATGTACACTATGATAATAATTTAAAAGAAGCAAAGTACTGTCACAAGCTTTTACAAGCCAATATGATTTTAATCATAGCTTTACTCCATATCTGTAAATAAATGCCAATAAAAGTCAATTATATCATTCTGTGGGCTCTCACATTGTTATTTTTGTTAATGGAAACTACCAGATATTATCAATTGAGGTTTCAGAAGCACAGAATTGATTGTAACAAGCTTTTACTGTACCAACATACCATAAGACAAGACTGAATTGCACTTTGGTAGCAGAAATCAAGGCAATATTATGCTAGCATTTTAAAATGAGACTTTTCGAGAGAGTGGTAGTATTTTAGTCTTGGATGCTGTGCTCTTTTATGGAACGTACAGGTCAGTGCTACCTCAATGAGTATAAAGAACACTGTTACACTGTTTGTATGAAGTCATGGTTATCATTTCATCTTCATGGATAATAAGCAAGGCTCTAAAGTGCAAGAATTGTCATCAACTGCCTTTAATAAGAAAATATCCAATGTCTTAATTGCCTGCTCATTCCTTTGACTCAAATTCCATAGAACGTGTCTGGAATAAGTTCTCTGGGCATGTTGGACAGCAACCATGTACTTCTTGGAACATTTCAGAAGTGCAACAAGCCTTGATGAGAGTGGAACACACTAGTCATCTGGTGGAAATGTGCTTTAGTGCAAGCCAGAGGCAGCCATGCATGCTACTACAAATTGTGTTGTTTTTACGGCATCTTTAAATGCATCAAAAAATTTTCAGATATTGTGTGCAAAATGTTTTATCCTCACTTCATTTGTGCAATTTATATTACAATATTTCTATACTGTTTTGAGCTACAGATTTATCTTTAATAAATACCATAAGGGAAATTAAATTTTAAGTTACTTTGATAATCTCACACATTTAGCTAAATTGAAAGTGTGGCCTGTTGCTACCAGATGACCATTATAAAATAAATATGGTCTACCTAACTACTGAAAAAGGAGAGCAAAAATAGAAAATAGAAATATGCTGATACTGGATGAAAAATAATCTTTATTGACTGACAAAGATTCAAAAGACAATTTTTACAGATAGTCAATTCATGCAATGTTTTTTTTTTATATCAGTTTAGTAGAAATTTAACCTTTTGTGCAGTACATCACTGTAAGTATTTATTCATAAATTCAGCCTTTATAATGAAAGAAATATATGTTGTTAGTACCTATAGCCTGAATAGTTTGTTGACAACTGGAAGAAGTGAAAGAATAAAATGGAAGGCAATTACTGCATCCAAGGAGTATAATTGGCCATGCTTATAATAAAAAGTAGAGGTAATCCGCAATTGTGGCTATGAGGCCGATTGTAGAAGAATAAAAAAAAAGTCACTGAAATGAAAAATCTTTCAAAAGTAAAACAAGAAAACTTTAAAATTCCAAATATAACTAGAAAAATAAATGAATCACTATCATAAACCAGGTAAGATGAAGTGGCACCTTTCTAGTGTCTGGAAGAAATGCTGATGACTAAAGAGAAGAATCCAGTTTATCAACTCAATAGACATAAAAAAGAAAACTGACTGTTGTTCATAAAGACCAAATGTCATTTCACATGATAATGTGCTGGTGCAAGTAATTGCATTTTAAAAAAAACTTTGCTCCAATGGAAGATTTGATAATAGTATCCATATATGATGAAGAAATATGATAAGACAAAGCAGCAGCATATAATACTATTCCTTAAGAGGCCATGATGTAAGAAAAGTCACAACAGATTGAGAGGATATGAAAATGGTTCCCTCTGTTACTAGCCTTTTCAAAGTCAAGAGAGCCATCCATCCTTAGAAGTACCAGAAGAAATGTTAATAAAGCATGGATACAGAAAACTGAGTTACCAGGGCAATAGCATTCGAACTAAATGGAAGTTGCTACCAAATGAGTGACATAGCAAATGGGTTCATGTAAACTGTAAAGAGTGCTACCTGCTTTCACAACTGTAGTAGCTGACAAACAGATCCAGAGACCAATTCATTAAAAACAGCCAATGTGGGTACAACAAATATGTGATAATGTGATGGTCTGAAACATGCTAAACTGCAAGACATGAATCAACGCAAAAAGTAGAATCTGGTAAACTAGTGACACTAGCCATGTCAGCACAGACTTCTAACATCTTCTGATAATTTATAATAACAGACTGTCACAGATCAACAAATACTATTCATCTTGAAACTAAAAACAGTAACTTAGCCTATGTATAATGCAGCAAAATAGATGCAGAAAAGTCACAGAGTTGGTGGTAAGGGGATTCATTTCAGGACATTTTCCAGGCAAAGCCACCAGATAATTAAGGGTCAAAGTATTGTGCAAAGTAAAATCAATATCTCTAAATCATTTCCTCGGAAACAGGAAATAATTGCTTAGTGAGAAACTTCTGAAAGGGCCTCCTAAACAAAAAATTCATTTATAAGAAAGAAAAACTTCATACTGCTCAGGGGATGTTAAAAAATAAAATAGTAGTAACAAGATGTAGAAATAGCTAGGTACATAAGAAGAAACAAAAGCTAAACATTTCAAGATGAGATAAATAACCAGAATGTAAGTCTGAGAAGTTAACTGATGAGTAACAAGGAAGCCCACAAAAAAATTAGGTGTAAGACTACTATTCAGAAGGCTCTGCATAAAAATATTGAGATGCTACAAGTCAGTTGTCAAGGTACATTGATAAACTGAGGAAGAGCCAATGCATTAGAGAAAATGAGAAAAGCTGAGGAAGATATAAAATGAAGGAAATGAACTACCAACAGTGCAGTACTATGAAATTTAACAAATTTTAAGTCACCATGAATCCCAGCAAATACTTCCCTAAAGGTCAGTAAAAAGCTACATTTGATAGTCCAGTAAACTAAGTTGTAGAAGATTGTAGAACTCCATCAATGTCTTTAAGAAAAGGATGACATGAAATAGTACCATTAATACTAGAAAAAAATTGGATTCAGTGCAGAGTCATCTTCAGAAAAGTGTCAAAAAGCATGTGGAACCAAAATTTTGTGCCATTTAGCATAAAAAAGGAGTGATTGAGAATGCCATAAAGCCATCAAAACACAACGAATAATCATTGGTCCACAAATACCGATTATCACAAGTGGAACAATAGGAACTATGATGGCAATCTGAACTTTAAAAATGTCTAAAAATGCTTATCAATAAATGTCTGGCACAAAAGACCAAAATGAAAAATGAAATGTTATTATTAAACAATAAAAAAATGGTCAACTGGCCACAAAACTTCAATTCTGCAAGCTATAATATATAAATAAACAAAATGATAATTATCAGTAATATTATATTGTTAAAAGAATTTTTTATTTTATGTTTAATGTTGATAACCTTAATATACAGAATTCTAATATCAATGATTTCAAAATTTGCAGCACTGATGTCTACTAATAGCTGAAGGTCATAATGTTGTGTGTTTTGGTTGAAATTTTTTGTATTAAAGATGGATGTTGGTATCATCCAAAAATTTCATATTTATTTTAAAGTTATATTTCTTTTTAATATCACCCTCTCTTTTAATTCTGTAATGCAACTAAATGACTGTTTGAAACATCATTTTCAGTATTTGTCAGAACCATTTTTTTGTATTATATAAAGCTAACTGGCCAAATTTTTGTATCACATTAGAAATAAAAATAAAATCTATTGTCAAACCATCACAATAGTTCCCAAGACCACTTATAAATACTTCTTATCAAGTTGCATTTGTCATAATTTATAGTCTTTTTGGATGTCATGATTTGCATAACAGATTTCAAATTGTCACATTTTTCAATCTTGGTTCTTTTCCATTATGTGGAAAACTAAACTACAAAGCAGTATGAACTTCATTAACACAATATTATTATGCAAAACTAGAACATTTTATGATAATGAAAACTTTTGGCCATCAGGTTTTCCCATAAATATGCAAATTTTCCATCAAATGTTGTTTTAAGGGATCATTTAGCCCTGAGCTCAAAGCTATAGTGTTTTGAATAAATTGCATGTTTCTCAATCTTCCTGAAAAAATATTGTTTCAGATCCATTAATTAAATACAGGTATAAGGGTATTCTGAAGAATGCTTATGTAACCAAAAGAATTCAGATTTTAGTCACTGAGTACAAGATATGTTTTATCATTCCATTTCTCATCTACATCACTGCTCCAAAACCATGGTTAACAGTTGATTGTGAATGCACTAAATAAAAACCATTGGCAATCTTTCTTTAGATCCATGTGTCCAGTGGATGTAAATTAACAAAAGTTTAATTTGTTTGTAAAAGACCAAAGATTGCCAATATGCATGTTACACCATGCAAGGAGATGACCTTTATTTACATCTATTATCAAAGGCTTCAACCAATTATCCTTTTTAGTACACTTAAGTCTAAGAAAAGCCTTTAAATAGTGCAGTTGGTGGCACTGATGTTATAATATCTGAAATAAATTCTTGTAAATTTTCTGGAAATTTATCAAACAAAAAACTTGTTTTATTTATGCACCGATAATCGAGTCCATGATGTTAGTTTGCAGTGTTTATATCACAATATATACAAGCAGTAAAAGATTATAAAAACACAGCAAATTGATTGATGAACCTCAGGTCAACCAATCACATAACTCTAAGTAAGCAGAAAAATATCCTAACCAGCACGTGATATGGCATCACATTTTCTATGAAAATAAGATTGCATGTTTTTGTGGCTCATATTACAATTGGATATGTAAATTACGAAAAGCTCCATTTTTTGATGACATTCAAATTATTATGAGAGATCTGTATATATTGGTTTTGCTTGTCCAAATTTAATTTAGGGCATTTGTCCTAAAGCTCAAATTTTTATTACATTTTAGAGTTTGATTAGACAACTCAAATTTTCATGATTAATGAAAAAAAAAATCTGTTTGTGCAGGAATGTTTTGTTTATTTTAATGTTTACCTACAGCATTTTTACTGCTTTTTGTGTTGAACTTTCTTTTAGGTCTTTTGGAAGAAATCTGAGTGTGTGTCTGGCTGTAAGAGAGAGAGAAAACAAGCAAACATATAAGGTACAAAAAAAAAAGATCTGAAAAGCAGTTACAAAAGGTGACAGCACGCATACAAATAAATTTATAAGATGAGAGCTAATAATGAATAAAGACAAAATTAAACTGAAAAAATATTAAGAGAAGAAAACCTAATTTACAAAGAACCTCAACTGAAAAGTCAACATTAATTTTTTTTAAATGCTTCTATATGTAATGATGAATAAAATACAATAAATTAAAAGTAAAATAAAATTGAATAAATAAATAAATTAAAAAAAAAAAACAACTTTATCAGATTCTTACTATGAAAAATTATCTCATTAAGTTTTGCCCTACTTTCATTTTCAGTTTGGTCAACTTTCAGTTTGTTTTATTCAGCAAAGAACAATACTGTGTTTAACAAAAAAAAAAAATTGCAGGTCTTTAAATCCTGCACTGTTGTCAATCTTTCATTTGTAACTTGACATGCTGATCTGATCACTAAAAATATCTATTTATTAAGAAGTCCACATGATGGTCAGATCTGGCATTCAGAAAATGACAACAAAAATGAGTAAGTTCCCTTTTATCACCACCTCTGATCAAAAAGACAAGATGTGTTTATTGACTTAACAAGAAAATGTGTAGCAACAAGAGAATCCATACAATTTATCAAATATTCTTACCAGTTTCTAATTAAGATTATTTTTCAGACAAGAAAATAGGAAAATAATTTTTACAGTATCAAAAAATTCTAAAGACAAAAGTATGATAAAGAAACTTCAACCTTGTCACCAAGTAACATCTACCTTTTATCATTAAATAGTAGCAGAACATGGTGGCTCCACATGCTTTCAAAAGATTTGTAACAATGGCATGTCAGCTTTTGCTAGAGTTAGAATTTTGAGATATTCATATTTTCCTAATCAAGAGGCAACTGCAGTGATTTCACACATCTTGAAATTAAAAAACGTCTATAGTGAAATTTCTTGCTTTAAACAATGGCTTATTTTTCCAATTGATAGGTTTAGATTTAGAACACCATTGAAATGAAAAACAAAGTGTCCTGAACCAATTGTTGAGATCAAAAGACACTATTATATAATTTATTTTTTCATTTAGCATAAAATATTGTATAAATATTTTTTGTAAATTTTTACATTACATTTGCAAAAGAAAACAGACAACTTTTGTTTGTAGCATAACTTTTATGCCATAATAGAAGAAACCATTAGAGATGATTTTGGACATCAGCTTGCTAGATCTGTCAATGTTATTTTCAATCTCAGTCTTTATTAACATTTAAATTAGCAAATCAAAACTGCAATCAAATGTCTGTGGCTATTTAAATCATGAAATTTTACAAGTTTTTTGAATCTTGGTGGAAAACCATTTGTAAAGTGTTTATCTCAAACTATCCTTTCTTTGCTTCCATTATCAGATTTTACAACTGTGATCATTTTGCTTGATTATATTGATTTCGTTAAGTGCTAAGGAACATAACATTAATCCTTTTTATTACCCAAGTAAAAATGTTCCTAATTTCTGTATACCAAAAATACATCAGTTTTTAATAATTACAAAATGAACTTAATCTTCTATACTCTTCAAGTGTTAGCATTTTAATATGTCATGGTCTGCATTCTGACTTCACATCTATCAGATTGACATTAAATTTTTGACACTCTTAGATAATCAAAACACACACACACACACACCATAAAATAGATATCAAGGTTTTAAAGAACACCTGTTTATTCTAGAAACATACATAGCACTGAAAAGTGGTGCAAGCCTTTTGCCTTATGAAGACAGGCAATGCATTAACTAATATTATGAAAAAGATCAGAAATATTAGTCTGCAAAATAGTAGCCTATTCCTGTCACAAAATCTGTATTATAACTGGGCTTATGGGGACACTTGCAAAAATCATTCATGGAGAAGTCACAAAAGCTCAGTTAGATTTGTCTGTTAATTGATCAAGCAATAGCAATTGTGTTCTATAAACACTCTATCTTAGTGTTACATCTGTGCAGCCATTGACATAGACAGGTAGAAGACAGAATGTTAATGAATTGGGCTGGTTACTTTGGATACCATCATCTGTGACTATCCATTAGCCCAAATTGCATCCTACACCATGATTAGTTCCATGAAAATCTCATGATGGACACTGCCATATAATGTACAACCACTGTCTGAAAACTGAAAACCTGGACTCATCATTTAAAAAAAGAATTGTACCAAAAGGAATAGGTTCATAGTGGCAACTGTAATATCCATTGCAATTGAAAATGACATAAGTATGTGAGCAGCAGTTTGAATCTTGCTGCTATTTCATAGCATCCCATGCTATAGAGGTAATATATGATAGTTCTCACAGTTTGAGTCAACAGAAAGTTTCTGCTCTGCTGACATTGGTCATCAAAGATGCATATGAACAATTGTCTAATTGCTTTATTAACAAATGACAGCTGAATAGCTTGTACCATACACAGTGTTTTTTAAAAAGGATTTTGTAACTGGTGTAAAAACATAAAATGGTAGTGTAATGTAAAAAAACAACAAATAAAAACAAACATAATTTGAATTATATTACACATTGTTTTCATTAAAGAGCAGTGTTTGTATTTGCATATATTTTACCAAATTAAAACCAATTTATCCCAAATAAATTTTAAAAAAGGTACATCATTCAGTTGGGAAAAAAAAGAGTTAATTTTTTCAGGAAACAGTATAAATTTTACACCATTTTTGTACTTTGAAAACTAGCTTTAGAGATTTCCAAATGGCTTCTGCAAACATTCCATTGCCCAACATTGTACTATCTTTCAAAGTCAATCAGTTTCTATGAACCATAACCATGGCACAGCTCTGTAGACAGACATTCTTGCCTGTACCTGTTCTGATAACCCATACAAGTTTTTTAAAAAAATAAATGAAGTAATGTACTTTAAAAGCTATCCTGAAATCCACACTAGCACATAATTTCTAGCATTTTACATTGAAAATGATCAAAAATGTAAAAAAAATATTAATGTCTTATTTTTTACTAATCTTCTAACCATTGAAAATCCCATACAAAACAATCTATTAAAATAAAAAAAATTCTCTTGTAAGAACTACTAAAAATCCCTAAAGCCATAAAAATAAATTCATCCCAATATAAAATAGCAAAAACACCTGGTATTGATTAGTATCTTTACTTGCTTTCTTTTGATATTGTATAAACCATTTCCATCTCTCCATTCCAAAACCCCTTTACATATTATAAATTTAAAAATGGAAAAATTGTAATAACCAATATAACTAGAATAAAACAAACTGATCATTAAATAGTCTCTTTATTTATTTCTACCAAATGAGCTATACTTATTTATTGTCCTAAAATGGCAGTTGCATTATTTTACATAGCTACAACAAAAGATTTATATTTAATTAACTTATGTTAAAATGTCTTTAAAATTGAAAAGTCACATCTTTTAATTTGGTACATATATTTTATTAGAAATCTGGTTATACAAGTACAGCATACTGTAGCACCAGCAGTTAGTCACTAATTTTTTCTCGATATGTTCATAAATTTTCTTGGAGATATAAGTGTAATTTTTATACTTTTTAAAATATGCTTAAGTGATGTGTCCCTTGGTAGAACCCTACATGTGCAGGAACATTCTTTGCATCATATACAAAATTATTTATAAATATTACTTTTTTTTTTAAAGTAAAGCAATATTTCCAGGATGGGGAACAAAAACTTTAGTATTTCAAATAGTTTATTTCCTTAAAATGTTCTGTGTTTGAAAAAAATGATCCGTTTCATAGTGAGATCAGCAGCACTATATCTGGGAGAAAAACAATGTTAAAATTATGATGTGGATGGGCAGCCACCAAATTCCTTTCTGAAAACAAAAGAGATGACAGTCTTAACAGAATACTTGCCACAGAAATAAGGCTTACTTTCTGTATGATACAAAATAATTGGCCAACAATAACAAATTGTTGGTTTCTATAAAGCAAGCTAGACTTCTTTATATTTATTTTTTTTATATTGTACTAAAATAACTAATTTCTAGTGAAAGGCTATGTTAAAAGATATGTTACAAATATAAAATATTACAATTTTAATAATTAAATTCTCATTGAATGTAAAGTCTAAAGCATATCCTTAAAAATGTATATATATATATATATCTTCAGCCAATACAATGCATGCAATTTATCTGAGTCCTCAATGTTACAAATGATTAGTAGTATATTTCTATATAAGAAACAGACTTCTGTAGGTACATGTTAAAGCTATACAAGACCTGCATAAAGAAACACTTGAAAATAAAACTGTTTAGTTGATTGCAGATTTGTCTCCTGATTTCACAGGAAGAATAGTATGGTGATTATCTTAATTGTCAACACTATAAATAGTAATCTTTATTATGACATGAGTCTTAGTCAAATCAGAATGTCTAATATCCAGAAGCCTTCGTCCATAAATTTTTTAAAAATCTAACAAATTTTTATTTTAAAGATGCACACAAAACCAATTTTTTAAAACAAATAGTCTTGTTTAATCATACAGGTAGAAAAACATCAATTTTTCTCAAAAACAAGATGACCTTACATCTTGAAAATGTTTTTCTGCAAAATGCTCTTTAAAAAAAGCTTATATATATATATATATATATCAGCTAGTATTTCCATTCTGCTAATATTATAAGGTTCTCAAGTCAATCAGAAATCTTAAAAGAATGAAGATTACAAAAAAGGTACAAAACAACCATTGGTGAAGTAATTTTCAAGTTAACAAGCATTATTAATCTTTGTTGTGTGGGATTATTTTCTATTTTGTTATCACATAGTTAATGCTTATGTTCAATTAATCAAATTACTCTTAGTCTCATTGTAGCAACACAATGAGCCATCTGTGAAAACCATCATTTCATTAAAAACAGGCAACCGCATTGGGACTGAAAGTAGAGAAGTGGGCTACCATGGCTTTATTTGTAATCCCATCAATTTTAATAAGGAGAGGATCAAAGTAGTCCTTGGGGTCTAGTAGTTAACTGATAGCAGACCAAACACAAATGTATTTTGTATAATTGTACCCACTGGGTCAGTGATTTGATGTGCTACCTACAATAATGTTTGAATGAAACAATAAATTAATGCTAAAACATATCTTTATCCAGGCAGTCTTCTGCAAATTATAAACAATGATGAATGCTAAATGAATTTCATTAGGATTCAAAACATTTCAGCTGTGTTGGGTTCTACACTTTGTTGGAATGTCTTCTTTGTTGCAGAGATAAATTACAGGCTTCTAAAATTGGGTCTTGTGTTAAAAGTAAAAAAAGTTTTATTCAAATATACATAGGTTATACTAAAATACAGAGGTAATTCACTTTGCTTAGAATAAAAATTTAGAAAATTCATTTTAAAAGAAAAATACTAAGCTGGTTTTATTTACAAAGCTGATAATCACATACTGATTAATAGGTGCAAATGATAATAACTAATGTAGATTAAAACTTTAATTCAACAGTTTATCAGTATACTGTGTAAAGTAGATACACAGATAAGGTTTAATATTTCAGTAAACATTCCTTTCAAATTACTTTCATTATTACAAAATACTCTTTGGTTAAAGCCTTTGTATGATGAAAAGTCAAACTTTCATATCGTTGAAAACTGAGGGTTCATTTAATAGAAATTATTTAAACAAAATATAAATGTTGGAATTTGAGGAGTCCAACAGAAACCAAGTTTTCACCCAATAATTATTTTCTTGTTGCAGTATACTAATTTAGTTAAAATATTGCAGGCATAACTACCATCTCTCTTCCTATAATAGAATAATTACTTATGCTTTTATTAACTACAAAACTTCAACAAATAAATTTTAGACTAAGATTGGTAAATACTAATAATTTATTAAAAACACTTCTGTTTTAATATTTCACCATTAGTTTATTGAAACCATTTAATGAAGGCTGCTTTATTAATATAGTATTTATTCAACCAGTCTAAATTTAATATGGTGCATCTTATACTTGTCATCAGTACAAAACAAAGATGTTTTCTCAAAACCCAGAAAATGAATCATCATCTCCTCCTCTCCAAACATTTTTCTTGTTGCTGTTGCTAATTCTTTTAAAATTCTGTAGCAATGTTGGTTAACACTGATATAAGTCAAGCTAGTGTATCATCCCTGATTGTGAATACAGCATGTTCTAATTTCTTAGTTTGTTTAAAGGATCAGAGCAGATAATTTCATCATACAACAACTTTTGAATTAGATGTTTTCTTCAATGAAGCAAATGTCAATAGAAAGGCACATGATTTCAATGTCAGTAAGGTGAATATTTAATGAGGGCATGTAGCATTTTATAAAGCGTTTCAGGCATCATGTGGATAGCTGCAAAAATTTGCAAAATACCGATGTATCAGCACCTGCAAACAGATTTTGAAGAGAAGTTTGTACAGTTGCAGTGATAAGGCATCATTTTGTTAATTGCCAACAGGACTGAAAATATACTCAACATAGACCAAAAACAGGTGTTGTTCAGCAAGCTTTCAAACACTACAATCACTGATAAAAAGATCATGATATCCTAAATTACACGTAATTAACATGCAATACATAACTGGGCAGTTGATTTTGCATTGGCACCATATAGTTTGTTTTTCTTCTTAAAATATCACAGAATGTAAACACTTTCTGAAGTGTCATCATGAAAGTAAATGAGAAAGATGACTAAATAAATACAAACCTGTTAATTCCCCCCCCCCTTTCTAAAATCAGGACATTTGAAAAACACACCAAGACAGTGCAGATGAGAAATTTCATTCAACAATTGCTTTGGCTTGTAGTTTGAATGAGTTTATTTCCATATTAATAATTTTATACAGTTCAAGTGCAAGTTACTATCACTGCAAACACACATTCTATAAATTAACTGTAAATCAGTTTCCTTCTTTGTCTTAATAACAGAACTTTTTCATTTAAAACTGAGTATATAAAAGATTTAAGATGGTTAAGATGCATCTCTGTCACTGTGATCAACATACTTTGTAAATTAACTTCCTTCTTTTGGTTTGATAAAAGAACTTTTTCATTTCTTAGATAATCAGGTTTTCAACTTAAAGAGAAATTCTATACTGTTACAGAAAAAATTAAGAGAAACAAATTGTAAGTTAAACATTTTAAATGTTTATATTAACTTCTTATAAAAGCATCTCATACCCAACTTCCAACAACATACAGCAGAAGCTATGTATATCTTTACTTGTGTTTTAATTACAATTACCATTTATTCTTTTTGGTTTCATTTCTAAACAATTTTATTTATTATTATACAATATATATATATATATTTTTTTTCTAGCCATTTTTAGATATAACAGAATAAAGTCAAAAGGCATTACATAAACTAACATAAAGATTAGATTTTTGGACGATAATGCCATCCTTATCAGTCATATACTATTTGTTCCAAAGAAACAGGTAGAGACTGAAGAATTGGAAGGATAAAGAAATTATCCTCAAAACTGTAAGAGATAACAAAGAATTGTCATTGTTAAAATTAAAAAATATATATATTGTGCACATTCATATGATAAACTTATATGATAATGCTCATTTCTTTTTGGCAGGAGAATCTGGTTTTCAACAAATGCTTTAGAGCCATTGCATTAAATAAATCCAAGAAATTCTTCTACTGTTGTAGTTTTTATAAGGTGAATTAAGCTTAATGGAGTAAATGTGAAAATAGGCTGCTAATTAGCAAAGAGATCCATATCAAGTACTGATAGTATCAGTGGTACAGGTAAACACTAAAGTCATGTGCTCAGCATGTGGACAGTAGTTGTAGCTGAAATTTTGATCTCACAAAAGCAAGAAATCATTAAGAAGAATAATAATTAAAAAATAAAATTGAAACAAATGGGTGTCCGTCAAGACATTTTTCTTGGATTTAAAATATTGGGATGTTTCTGATAAAATCAAACACTTGACAGGTATATCAATGACAAGTTTGCAAGATACTTGTTTTGGAAAATGTATTTTCCATGCTTTGGAGCCCTTCTCAATCAACATTCCATATTGAAGCTTGATGTAAGGACATTTTATTAACAAAGTGAAGTATCTGCAATGCCATAAAACTGATCTCAATGTCACAACCTCCAGACACCTGTGTCAACTAGCTATTCAAGGAAAGTATAAGGATGTACACAGAGTGGATGAACAATGATGGACATGAACTCATAACAAAAGTTAGTTGAGGATACTTGGAATGCTGAGTATGAAGTGGTGATAAAAACCTTTAAAAGGTAGTGCATATTAAATTCCTTAGATGGAACAGAAAATTTGTTAGGGTGGTAGTAGGATGTATCTTAGAATTAAATAAGTATATGATTTTTACATTTCACCAAAGGTCTGCCAAAATAAATTTAATTTCAAAATTACTATACATTAGAGCACAATATTTAGTATTCCTATATACACATTTTAAGATCTTATCATTTTTACTCATTTTTTTAATACACAAAATTACAAATGCAATCAACCTTTCATAAAAGTTATTAATTATTTTGTGAAATACAACAATAAGCTGCTTTGTAATAGCAGGTGGTATCATTTTCAAAGTGTCCAGTAATTTTTAGGAGGAAACTCATCAAGTTAATATCACTACATCAACATCACAAATAAAATTTGCTAACATTAAAAAACTAAAAAATTGACAAAACTGCTGTGTTTAGATTGTTTTACTTTATTAATTACTAGAAACCAGTTTTACACTGATTGATGTAGAACTTTTGTAAATAACAGCAAAAAAAAAAAGAATTAAAAAACGTTTTTGGGCAGTACAGTAGTCCACTGGTAGACTACTAAGGTCAAAGTTCCAGGTGGATTCTTGTGATGTTGAGCTTGGTTTGGCACACCTCCCTGGCATGTTGTTTTTTCTTTTCAATTTTCTTCACCTGCCAGACAGGTGAATTTCCTCTAACATCTAAAAATGAAAATTTCTAGTAAAGACTTTCACTAAGTCACCCATTTTGTGCAAGTATATGAATGATTCAGCAGAACTTAGCTACTCATACAATCTGTGAGAGTTGCTATAGGAGGAAGTCCAGGCAGCTGTCAGGACCATTTGCTCTCTTGAAATTTACGAATAACAACAAAAGATTATTCATTCTATCTATTTTTAGACCAAAAATTAGTATTTGCAGAAATGCACACAAATGTTCTGTTTAGAATTATACTGAACATAAATGATGAAATAAAATACTATGTATTCATTGAGATTCTTTTTATTTTTCAAAATAAAAATAAAACAAATTTTGGGTTTTGAGTAACTTTTGCTTTTCTTTTTACTAGTTAACTGGTACGGCTACACATTTTTAGCAGTTTCAAATAGATTTACTCCCTAAACAGTTATAGGTGCAATCTTCCAAACAAATAAATTTCTGCTTGTTTTCACAGAGCTAAACATGATTGTTTGAATTCCTGTTTTTTATAGAAAGGCATGAAATTTGATGGTATTCATTTTTTCTTATGACTTTCTTAACTTTTTCCCTGCCAAGGTTTTGTTAGTTTATAACCATAAAATGCCCAACTTTTAAATATTTTTACTTTTTATTAGCAGAAATAAACAACCTTTACTTACACAAGACAGTTTTTATTCATCTTTAATCTTGCGTTTTGCAATATTTCAGTAATACTTCTTCACAGAATGGTAAATATGAATTTCATGTCACAGAGAGGCAGTTCAGCACTTACAGAACACTCAAGTATCACAGTGAAATTCTCATCTTTTGCATACCCCACAGTTTGACCTGGAATTATTTTCTTACCATATGGAGGATACTTTCCCTTAACATGTATTTTTAATCCACCAATTAGTCTATCAGCTGGGTCCTTGACTGTGATCCTTCTGTGGAGTCGAGGAGAAGGATTTTCAACATCAATCAGAGTGTCTGAAGCATCATGAATTCTTTTACCATTTCAGTTGGGATTCATCCAGAATAAGCTTTGGTTCATTATTGTTATTGTAAACAATGTGTGCATTGTGTATGGCCAATTCCACAAGGTAGAAAACAAATTTCTTGGGCCATTTTACAGTTTTTCTGATTACAGGATAGTAGGAAATCATTTGATGTATCCTTATCAACACCTGTCATGAACTGATTTTCCATCATACATGTTGATTTATCAACCTTAGCAAAGTCACAATCCCTCTTCCTAACTCTTACTCTGTCCAGCTTAGCATTGTTTACTTCTGATGTGCCTGAAAATCTTATTTCCTGCCATGCTATCACATCAGTTTCTCATTGTCTCCCTCTTCTTCAAGCAGGGATTTGTCCCAGCAATCCTTATCTTGAGTGGTTCCCCACAATTCTTTCAGAGTGTTCCACATGTATATGTAATAGTGTCAAGGAGTGCCTCATTAGGTCTGACTGAATTATAAAATTTATAAAAGTTGTCCATGTATAAAGAAAAATATTTCCCAATAAGTCTAAAAAAGATGGAAAACAATCTCTTGGAATGATTGTGCTACCCCATCATTATGAGAATATTAACAGTAAGAATCTAAGAGTCTGCCGGTATGTATCCTTTAATTCCATATTTTATTTGGTTTTGGGATTATAACTATAACATCATGAAGGCTATTCTACCTTTCCATTTCAGCATTCACTCATCTATGGAAATGTGAGGATGAGAGGTATAATTATCCTTAAATTTTTCCACTAGGCTGTCATAGACAGGACAGATCTTATAAAGCCCATCTTGACAGTTTTCTAGTTGTGCAGTGTTACCACTGAAGTGTAGAAATTTCATGATAATCTGTCTGTTCCTGCTTATATTGTGTCCAAAGGTAGAGCATTATCATTTGAATAGTAATGGCTTCCTTATAAGGCCTATCAATAACATCAGTCCAAAACAGTTTTCATTTCTGGTACTGTTATCCTTCCACCTCCTAGACCTT
Organism: Nautilus pompilius; assembly: GCA_018389105.1. Classification (NCBI taxonomy): domain Eukaryota; kingdom Metazoa; phylum Mollusca; class Cephalopoda; order Nautilida; family Nautilidae; genus Nautilus; species Nautilus pompilius. The sequence goes on from JACATO010000340.1 coordinate 928,828, forward strand.
AAAATGAGGAGTGGCCTATGGTGGTTAGCAAAGTATTGCTTAGCATAAAGGTTAGTCTGAATAACTATGTGTTTGAATCTATCACGATTAAAAAATAACTGAAAATGTCTCAAGACACTATCACCAACATTCTGAGCTGGACCAGGGTTTGCTGATGCACAAGGGAAGTCATTTGAGAGTTGGCCAGTAAGACCCAGTGCTGACCATTTCAGATTGCATTAGCATGTCCACTACAACCTTGCCACAGTTGTCTGGCATTCCCAATATTACTATTGTTGTCACTGTGACTGACACTGATCATTTGAATCAATATCTCTATGACAAGCACTTTGATCAGACTCATCATCGCTATTACTGTTCAAACTATTATTTCCATCATGTGGATCAAAGTCTATATCCTGGAAGTCATAGCCACTGCCAGATAAGTCATTGTCACTGCCTGAATCAGCAATAATTTTGGCAACTTGTTTCGCAGAAAATTGAATCTCTTCTCCTCATGGGTGTCACCATTTTTTAAACCAGGAAATGATGTTATTTTTGCTAACAGATTCACTCCTCCATTTACAGATAATTCAGAATTCTTCCAAGGGCATTTGCCAATCCCTTAACTAATGATATCTAGTGCTACTGGCCAACCATTCATCAAGAGTCACAAAAACTGTTAGATTGGTGATCTCTGACTTTAGCAGGGAAAGGGTTAAAGAAACAGTTGGTTGCACATTTTTAGAATATAAATTTCTAGTAACTCAAAAGGAAATAATTACTAAGTTGTTTTCCCCAGAAAGAAAAAAAATCAACAATAACCCCATGTCTAAAATATGCCAATCATATTCAAAGAACAGGCAGGATTCATGTATGTTTTTTGATTCATTTCACTTCTATGCATAATAATATAGATTATATTATGAAATGAATTCAAGTGATTCTATATAAACCAAAAGCCTCTTCTTGTAACCTATTATCTTTCCTGAATTTTCTAGTGAAAAAAAGAAATTAAAACACTTTCAGTTTTATTTCTAGGTTGACTCAAGTATTGCCATTGTTTATCATGATTATTCATTCTGAATTTTTCTACAATGGGGTAAAGATATTGTACTGTTATTTAATGTCACAACCATAGCAATAGATGGGGGAAAGAATGTGCTTCATAGATTTTCTGCTAACAAGCATCAGAAGTGAATCTGGAAAATGCAGTAGTTAAAAATCTGGAAGCCAATGGACAGCAAGAAGTTGACTGTGTCAACAGTGAAAAAATAAATGCGTCAGGGAACAATCTAGGTGAAAATTTCTGATCTTGATAGTTGACTATATTAATACCATTAATGATAATTCATAATTTAGTTTTATGGAATCCAAAAAATTAAAAACCTACTTTTCATGTGATACAACAATGTGAACAGACTAAGTTGTCATCATGACCAAAAGATTTAGCTTAATTACTCCACAAAAATATTAAATATTAAATAAAATAGATACTACAGACCATACTTTAATGACATTCATCTGCTAGTCCATGCAAGAAAATATATATTTTCTTGAAAAAATTTGTAATATTTAAATTAATTTTCCTTAATAAAAGAGAGATGCCATCACTAATATAAGTAATTAAGTAATTAATAATGATGATGCCTGACTTTTTACTAGGCTACAAATAATGTACTGGCCTGTGCTATTGTTCTGCGTAATTTGTTTGTTTCTTTTTTATAAATATTTTTATTTAGGTTGGCAAAGAAATGGAAAAATATTAATGACATTAGTTAAAAGCATCAATAATGTACAAATATATACATCTAACTAAATTATTTGATAAAAGCAGCATTTAATATTATTAGCCTTTTACCAATAAGTATAATTTTTTCATTGCCTGTTCCTTACATATGGACTTTTGATGAATTTTGAATATCAGCATTCTTGAAAATAAATGTTTTAACTAATAGTATATAATATCAATAGATGAAAATGTGTCTTCACCCAGCAGTGCAATTGCAAATGCAATTTAAAAGGACATCCAAATGGACACCTTTGAGATGCACAACTATATTTTGAATGATTTCTTATGGTTGCCTATCAGCAGTAAGGAAGGCAATTGTACGTTAATAAAACAGTTGCTACTTTTATCGAAAACCTTTTGAAAAGCTACTTTATCAAAAGGCCCATCTTTGTAAAACACTTTAAATTTCTATTAAACACAAAATGGCCTTTTGTCAGAATACCAATTTTCACTATAAAGTTCTTTTTCTTGCAAATCCAGAAAGCAATTATGCAGTTTCCCATCCAGTCATAAAAGACAGTCTGAAAAATTTTCACCAAGAGGTGTCAACAGTTTATCTGTATGTTTTTCTTTGATTTCATTGAAATGTGTTTCATATCATAGATTTTGATGGAATGTTAAGTTGTTTCATCATGTTTGTTCTCACAATTAGCTCTACTTTGATGCAAGATAATTATCGGCCTAATTCATGAAGAATTTCCTCCAAATCTTTCTTCTTTAAGTGCACAAATTGCTATTCTTTATGTCTTTTGCTTTCATAAAACTACTGAAACATAAGAAAAGTTATTGAGGATAACCCTGAGATCAATAATTTAAGAATTATGAGAATAGGCCAGAAACCTTATTATAATTTTACCAGTAAACTCAACAGCTTTACCAAAATGCTTAATGTAAGGTCTTGAAGGTCATTAAAATATTTTAACTAACACTTGTTTAAAAGTTGGCTAGCTCTCTACCTATGCCAGTTGAAGTACTATCTATCTTTACAAATAATTTACAAAAATTTTACTAGAACCTTCACTTTTTTGTTACCTGTACTTTATTAGAAAGTTACAGGTCCAAAAACTATTAAAAGTTAAATTTTAAGCATAAATGTGTAAAACATTTTATTAAGAATTATGGGAATTTAAAAATAAATTTATTAGTAAACAATAATGTGAGGCAACTACACTAAAATTATGAATTTAGATCTTAACATGCAATAGTTCACCAAAAAAATTTGCCAGTTTTTATTCTGGCCTATAAAAAGACTAATAAAATGGAGTTACAAACTAATTTTGCTTTTATTGTTTTTTTTTTTACAATTCCTGAGTTAAAAAGAACTGATGTAAAGTTTTTTTTTTTTTTTTGAAAATATATTGTCAGTTATCATAATGTACCTTTAATCCACATACATTTCTTCATTATTTTATACAAACACTTAATATGATGGTATTTTGAAATTAATTTCACCACTGAATTTATATAATGGTCTCAAATATAATATTCCTTCAAGGAGATTCAACTATAAATTGTCAAGAAAATTTATCCTATTTTAATGATAGTGGGGTTTAATATATTTAATAGCTTTTGGCAATTTTTTTTTTTTTTTTTACATGGTAGACACTTTTTTCAAATTGAACTAACAAACTTATATTTAAATATCTGTAGAATTCAGACTGCCTGGTTCCTCAAAGATATCCTGACTCTCAATTCAATTTGGTTTGGTCTTTCACTCGTGTGCAGACGCTCTAAGCAGATCTGAAGACAATAGCCTGACAGAGTAATGCAATATTACCAATCCAGAATACAGTCAGCCCTAAGCTGTTTGGCAGTACTCAGCAGATGAGGACTGGAGTGAAGGGGACCATGTCGCTGTGGCAATCATCTAATTACAATCAATTAGATGGCATCCTTTAGGTGAATTGCCTTTGTCCCACTCTATCAGCTGAAAGCTTTCTTGTCATCATGTGACAGCCTTCCATTAAGAGTTATTTGTTTGTAAAGAAAAAAAACTCCATTTAGATTATTGATTGTGAAGAAATAGTGAGTCATGCAGATGTGCAGCCAATAAATGGCTGAAGAACAAATTCTTCCACTCTTTCAAATGCTCCATGCAGCTTAGCTAAGTATTCTTAAAATTTTACACCAATCTCGAAAACTTGCACATTTTTATCTGCAAGCTCAGTAATCCTTAGAGGGCTGAAATTAATTGCTCATAAAAAGCAATAACTGACTGAAGCATAGGAATTTGACTTATAAAGTATTTTCATTTCTAAAAGTGACTGCCTATTTAATTTTGAGAATTTTCAGCCAGCAGTGACATACCCTGCACTGTAGGATAGGTTTTTATGCCTGCATTAACAAAAACTGTGCATTGAAAAGTCTTAACAAGCTTTCACCTTCCTAAAGTGAAATTCTTTCTCAGTAGTTTGATAAAATGAACCCTTCATTTAAGAAAGAAAGATAACAAATTATTTCATTTACACAAATTCTTATAAGGATTTCCCTAGAAATGTTTTAAAGGAATCAAATAAAATAAATCAACATTTGTGCACATGGATGGAAAAATGCATCTCTTACAAATATAATTAAATGTTTGACCTGCTTTTCAGGTTAGGGGGGGAAAATGCTGTTGTTGAAATAAGGGGTCTCAATGGCTAAGTAGCTTTTGAATGGTCTGGACTTAGCATATAATCTATGTGTAAGTGCTTAGTGTAAAAAAAAAAAAAAAAAAGTAGCCAGAAAGTCTATGATGGCTGAACACAATATTAGCCACATCATTCATCTTCTGCACTGATGACTATAAATATTTAATGCTCCTTACCAGAATATGCCTGGAAAACCACAAAAGCCTAAGAAAGAACTTACTAAATTCAACGTAAATGTAACTACTGGTACCAACTATAATTCTAAATAGTTAAAGATAGCATTGTTGAAACGAGAGAAGACTAATACATTACAAATTTTCATTAAAGTCTAACTGAAGTTGCATAATAATCCTCATGAAAAGTAAAAATACAATTCTCCTGCAACTAAACAAGAGCAAGTCAAACACACTTTTCTGACTAAAGAAAAAATATCAGTCTGATCAAATAAGGCAGCAGTTTTGACTTGCTTGTGATAGTTATCTATACACAAATAAGTCTATTTATATTCAGGCATTTTGTACTTTTACACATTGTGATATTTTGTTTATAATCATCTTAATTTTTGAAAATTAATTAAAACAGCAGATTGCAAGGAGCTCTTTGCTGAAATATTTTTAAAAATAGAGACTTATGAAAAGCACTACCACTGTTTTCAGAATTAGATAAAAGAAATTTTTTCAAAACCAAATCATTAACTGCATTATATCATACTAAAATATGAAGTGTGAGGATTAGTATGTTTTGTTGAGTTGATTATGTAGTGCTGATCTAAAATGATCACAATGGATAAAAAAATAAAAAATAAGAAATTGTAATATATAGACTATATGTAGCACAACTAAATAACATTAAGCAAATATTTTTATAATTACCTATCATCATCTTTCAATATGAATATTTCAAAGAAACTAAAATTCTTAACCCATTATCTTACTGATCAGCAAATGATAGCAGAGCTGCATGATTCATAAAGACTCTAACCTAAGCCACCCAACTTACAACTTATTAGGTATCTCAACATTTAAAAAAGGCTATGGATAGCCAACAGCAGTGTATTAACCTGCTGTATTTGAGGGCCCAAATTTGATCCCCATTTGGGGTCAAGATTCAGTTTGGTAAATCTTTCATGGCATGGTTTCTTCTCATTTTCCTGCACCAGTCTGCTGACATGGATTTTCTCTGGATATTCTGGTTTCCTCCCACAACTAAACAGATGCATTCTCTAATCAATGTGTCAATTTTGATGCCAAATTAACAGACCCTGAAAATAGTTTATTGAATTCAGAAAAACTAAATACAATTCTAGGCCATGGATAAGGTTTTAAAAACATAAATAATATATCTTATTATAGATATTAATATAAAAGCATCAATTTTCCACGAGTAATCTCTTAAATTTCTATATAAGTAATTCAGAACTATGTAAACACCTCTAGACATCAATACAAATTATATAGAATTATCATATCAAAGAAACAGATGTCTAAACAATTTTAGTTAAGAAAACCTAATTTTTAATAGAAAACAGATTTTTTTTTATTATTATCTTTTTCACTTCATGTACTAAAAACATAATAGCTTAGGTATGAAATATTATTCATGAAGTTGAAAAAGAAAATTAACAGCACTTTTTAATTTTGTCTATTATGAGCTCATTGTCAACAAAATGAATAAAAGAACTAAAAAATAAAACTCAATTCATTATCTTTTACAGATTTAACAATTACAATTGCAGAAATATTTGAGTTAAATGTTTTTGACTGAATATTTTTTTTAAATGACATATACAATAAATCAAAATCTGAATATCTACAAGTGATCAATTATCATTAAAAATTAAAATATAATTTAATTCCTGAATGCATTAAATTATTAATTGGTTTAAAATATAATAGTTGAAACTATAGCCTCTATAGCAAGTGTGGATAAACTTTGGGCTACAAGCTGCATCCAGCCTGCAAAGAGATTTTACCTGGCCCATGAAGCATTTGAGAGAATGGGGCTATGAAATTAATCCTTAACAGTATCACCATTAACAATGTAATTTTTCCATTTAATGTTCCTTCAATAGTGGTCAACAAGCAAGATTTCTTTAAACTACATGCAAATCTGAACCAATAATTGCACCATACATTGTTACTTACAAATTGGTACTGTTTACTGGTGTTTGAGCTATTTTTAAACATATGTGTGGATGGAAGCAGTGGCTAGCAAGACCACATGGGTCACTTTATGGCAGCAAGTTTTAACTTCAGATTAGTTGGTAGACTAGAACACTAAACACTAAAAATAAGAGATACTGTAAGACTTAATCAGGCCTTGAGATTTAAAAATTGAAAAGATGAGAGTTTAAGTAAGTACTTATGTGATAGGTGAAGATCAACTTTGGTTAATCAATCAAAAACAAGAATGGAAGCAGGAGAGAGTAAACAGTGATGTTGTGTAAAATTTTGGCAGTTATGAACAGTTTTGAGATATTTGAATGGCCACAGGATACAAGCCCAATCAGTCAGTCTTTTGTTAAAGTTTGTAAAAATTTACACTAAGTGTATTTAGTAAATGTATTGTATTTATTATAAATTAATGTGAATATTTACCCTTGTAGAATGAATATGCAAAGAAATAGAAAAACTGATAGTGAATATAGAATTTGAATAAGGAGAGGATGAAAAATATTTTACAAACTTTGACTCCAAAGCTGTACATTATAGGATTGCAACTTGAAATGTCACTTTACTTCAAAGTATAGAAATTACTGTGCTATCTCGTCTCCAAATGCAAAAGTCAAGAAAGATGAAAAATTGATATTGTTGTTACAAAGACAGCAAAGTGTTAAATCTCAGATCAAGATACACGAAAATGAAATTTGTGGAAGTTTTGATGTGGCATATAATATCGTAAAGCACAATAAACTATTTATTCTCAGAAAGAGAATTTATGGGAAAAATGTATGAAGGATATTGCTAAAGTATTGTGCCTGGTAAAAAAAAAAAGACAATTTTTGAAAACAAGTTTATCCAAAATAATAACTGTGTCTTGTAAAACATTTAAACAATGATTTGAAAATGCAGTTAAATGAAACTTAAGTCATTTGCCTGATTTTCTATTGTATTGGATGACAGTACTAATGCAAGTGACACAACTCAATTATCAATATATATACAAGGAATGAATGACAAACTTGAAATTATCACTAAATTACTTTCCATGGAACCAATAAGTTACAATAAAAAGTGAGGAGCTATATGATAAAGTATCATAAACTCTTGAATAATATAAACTACCATAGGAAAAGTTGGTGAGTGTAACAACAAATAAAATGCCTAATTTAACAAGTAAAAACTTGAGTCTTTTAAAAAGAATTCAAAATATAGTAAAGGAAAAGTGTCACAACTGTGAAATATTGTTTCTTCACATAATTTATCAGGAGGATGGATCTATAAAAATGTCCACAACATGAATCACATGGTAAGTTGTAAAATTTGTTAATTTCATGAGGGCAAGAGATTTGAACCATCAGCAGTTTGCATCTTTACTCAAAGACAAGGATGGAAATCACAAGTGCCATACCGTTCTACTATTCAATGGTCAAGCTCAGGGAAAGTTGTTGAGAAAGTGTGTAACTTGAAGAGATTGTAATATTCTTGGAAATGAAAAATAAAGATCAAGAGTTCTCACAGCTTAAGAACAAAGATTGGTTAACTGATCTTGCATTTCCAGCTGACATCATTGAACATCTAAATAAATTAAATGTTATTTTTTAGGGAAAAAGTATCCTTATTCATGAGATATATTCTGCAGTACACTCTTTCAAGGCAAAAATTACTCTTATTTTTAAACAGTAGTTTGCACACTTTTCCTTTCCTTCAAATTAATGTAAGTTTCATAAGTACTTTGAAACTCTTAGCAATTTACACGAAGAGTTCAGCCATTGTTTTAAAGACTTTTAAAAAATTGGAAATGAAATTTACTTGTTGACTCGTTTTTGTTTTCATTGAAAAGGCTCGGTCTAATTCCATGAATAATGTCTAAGTTTTTTTAATTATTAAGGGATTCAAAATTTTGCAACTTGAAAGAGTTTATAAGGAAAATATTGGGAATATTTTGCTCTGCATAGATCAGTGAACAAACTTTCTCACTAATGAAGATAAACAAGGTATAGAACTAAGAGTCCAGTGATGAAATAACATTTGGCTGCAGTGTTGCACATTGCCACATCCAAATTTACTCCAAATGTTGAGAAAGTCATCAATGATCAAGCAGCACCATTTTTCTCATTAATGTAAATGATTACTCACAATATATGATCTTTGTGTTATACTTTAATTGTTTGCTTATGTTTTAAGAATAAAATACTTTTTAAAGTGAAATTTTCACTTCATAATTTCTGCATTGATATATAGACTCTCAATAAGAACTTCTAATGTGGCCCTCATTATAAAATGTTTGCCCACGCTTTCTCTATAGGATAAAATTATACTGCACTTTAAAAAAAATTTTAAATTTAAAAAAAAAAAAACATTCTTCTATTTAAATAAATTAGTTCATTCTACATATGAAACATTCATCTTTTATAAAACGTAATAAACATAACAGGGCTGAAAAAAAGTTTGTTCTGTTTTAATGAAATAAAAATATTTTAGTCTACACATGACCTTATACTTTGTCAACTATTATCACAAGAAAGTACAAAAATTTTAAATTAAATATAATTACCAAATAAGTCTAAATGAAATGTATGATGTTCCTCTAATTTGTTAAATGTCAAGACATTTCTCTTTCTAGATGATCAATAATTGTCCACATTTTAATATAGTTTTTCAATCATCCTATTTTATAGTGTGTTTTGTATATATAAAATGATTAAATAAATTAAATTTTTCTATGATCATAACTTCAATTAATGGATGACTAATCTACTAAGTAAATCCTAACTTTTCATTTTTATTAATCTAAAAGTATCTGATTTTATTCAGGATTTCTCTTTTTTTAATATATAACATCTCTAAATTTCTCATCTAATGTCTTTACTTCTTTATAAGTTGAGTACTAAGCCAAAAAAAGTTTTTTTTTAGACAATATATTTTACCAACCATACATAACCTTAATGAAAATGTTTACCTAATTAATATATTTAAAAATTAATTTTAAATCTGTTTAATATACAATAGCTTACATTTGTTTAATGTTTTTATAATTTTCATGTATGTTATAAGTTTCTTCATATTTCAATTTTTCATTTTTATAAAGATCAAAAGAAGTGTATCCTAATTTTATAAAAAACTTACCTCTAACCTACCATTAAATAACCAGTGGCTCAATATACTTTGATATTACACTAGTTCAGTGTGACCATTTTAGCAACAGTCTAACATCATTATATAAATATTACCAAAATGTATCAAACATGGATGTGTTTTGACCATTTCTTAATCACCTTGTTTAGAAATTAACAAAGCAAACATGTAAAACCAAATTTATGAAATAATTAACACTCATTTTAATAAATTTTACTATTAAAAAGGATTCTTAAAATTAATAATTAATAATACTGAGTTCTAGCTTTTTAAATGGAAAGTTAGCATTTCAAAAAATATAGAATCCATAAAAACAGTAAAGCTAAGACATGCCAAATCTTTGCTTTATAACTTACTTTAATGGAGAGAAGATTTTAAAATACAGCATATACCTTCTTCAGAAAAATAATAATACAAGTCTGTTTTACAAAATGTTTACAAACTATTTTTATGTGGAATATAGTAACTACTAGTATGCAATATAGTGTCTAGCTTTAAAATGTGTGCATGTTACTAGAAAATACTTTAAATGCTTCAACTGCTTGTGGCTACAGACCAGATTAGAGATCCAGTCTTTCTTGTTAACTAAGATTACACAAAACTACAAATCACCCTAGTATGTGACTGAACATTATCTAAAACATTGATTTTTGGATAAGGTAGATTTCAGGTACATCAAGCATGCATTTAAAAAAATCCTACTTTATCATAGGAAATTTTTCTAGATTATTTTTGCAATTATTTTATTGGCACTGACAATTAAACAAACTAATGTCAGAGAAATGTGGAAAGCCACATCAATTCCACATGCTGTTTAGGAATTGCTAAGTTTTTAAATACACACTAAAGATTACCTTTAGCCAGTTGTCATGAACTGTTGATTTAAAAAAAACTTAAAATAATCAACAATAAACATTAAGCAGTCAACTGTACACTGTCATACTTAGTTAATGGAAAAAAACATTTTAATAGCTTTAGCTTTCAACAATTAAAATTATATAAATGACCAGAGAATGAAAAAAGAGTATGACAAATAACATGCCAAAAACTTGCTACAGTAGTCTGTGGTTTGCTATGTTTATATCACTAATAGGGGCATGCACCAGCATAATTAATTTGTATAAAGAAGTGCTAATACTATACAGTTCCTAAACATGCATGCAATAAGTTTTTTAGTTACACTTTGTTTTTCTCATCGATGTTCACATGAATAAAATCTAATTGGTCGCATAGTATTTCAATAAATAGTGGTGTATAGAGATCAAACAGCCAATAATTTTAGATATTTATGGTGCTCCTTGATTAGTTTTAACAGAAGTTATGTTTTTTCTTCTTATTGTGACAAACATTTTGAGGAAGACTAATGCTGTTTGATTTCAAAAATAGTAGTCTATTGTTATTTCTTTTAAGACAAACTTTAATTAAACTACTGTTCTTTTCATATCCAAATTAAATTCAAGTAATTGATCAATTTTAATTTGCATATCAATTTAAAAAATGAGCTATTGCACTGTATTTTCTTTGATATCCACCTACCATACTGAAGGTTTTGGGCTAATCTAATCATGGCATATGGTAAAATGTTCAGATTTTAATAGAACATGTTTGTTGGATAAAAATAGTTGCTTAATTTTGATAGTATCTTGTTAGAAATATCTTTTTTTTAAAGTAATGACTAGTGTTGAAGCCTATACACTTTATATAAAACTATATATATTCATGAAGACCAAATTTATTTTATTTTATTTTATTTTTTTAAAACAACAAGAAACATTCATATGTAAAAGATAAATTTATTATTACTATTCTTTAAAAAGCTCTTGTCTGCAGAAATTTATTTTAAATGCTTGGACATGACAATATAACAACTGCAATAAGGTTTTGTGTTTGTGCATATTGTAGATTTACAGATGCTGATCTTTTATTGTATCTTCATTGATTGGTTTAGCAAATTGGCATTTACCAAAATAGATCTTTTTCCTTTAATATTTAATTATTCAAATTAATGTTGGTAAAGGTATTACATAGCTACAGCAGTTATTTCACATTAGAATGACTACATATATCCTGCTAATGTAGATAATTTTTATATTCTTATCAGTACAAAAATATTAACATTTTTAACACATTATCTGCTACCGGTTTCCAATATTGCCTCATCTGTAAAGTGTTTTGCATTCATTTATATCATGTCAGTATCAGGTAGTGTATAGTATCTCTGGCAATGCAAAACTCCACTTGTTTGGTGATGTTTTTTTTTTTATTTTTATATTTCTTAGAGTGCATTAATTACATATTTTGTGGCATAATAATAATAATTGTAGGCTTTAATGAGTGTCTGAAAGCATGGTGCCTCATACATTAATATCTAAATTAGTAAACTTTCATGCATAAATTAACCAAAATCTAAAATAGTTTCTTTTACCTCTGATTACCAATCACAAATGATATTCATTATGAATTTGTGTATTAGCACCTATAACTTTGTCTATATTTCAGAAGCATTTATATATTGTATTGCTTTGTTCACATTTCAGCTGTTCTTAAAGATTAAACTTTAACCATGAATTAATGCAGTGACCTGTCAGATGATTAAACACAAAATTTGTAATACTTTTAATCACAGTTCCCTCATAAGTGTATTCTCAGGCATTTTAAATGCAACACTAAACTGTAAATTCACATAGTATTAATTATAAAGGCATTACATGTTAACATGTATTTAAATTACTACCAAGTATGTATACTTGAATTTATGTGAAAATAAATGCAATTATTACAAAAATAATTCAATTTTATTATTGTTATCCCTCCAATGCAGATAGTGATGCTGAGTGTAAAAATCAAGCTATCCTGAATAGCATACTATCATATCTATGTCATTGCAGCAAAGATATTGTTAAACATGCATGCTGGAAGGTTAAAATATTCATTTGTATATACATTTTTTCTTCCTAAACCACTGTATACTATGACTGATTCTAAATTTAAAAAAAAAAACAAATAAGAATAAGATCTCTACTTAATCATTCTGTTATAATTCATTCCCATTATTTATTAGCTAATTTTCAGTAAACTCTACATAATGCTATACCCCTGTAACACTGTTCAAATTTCAGCTTCAATAACAAAAGCTACCTTGCTTTGTCTTTCTATACCTTCATATAAGAAATACAAAAATTATCACTTTAAAATTGAATGATTGCACTTCTTTCTTTGCCTTATTATAATTGCTACAATTGGATGAAAATTTTTGTGTAATAAAATACTTTAGTATATGGCTTGATCTCAAAACCTTCCCCCAAAACTACCTTTTTCATTTTTACGGTTTTTTTGATGGAAGCAAAAAGACAGGTAAGCTTAGTTTAATATGGCAGATTAACTCACAAGAATACTTTTGTTGACTTCAATTTCATTGACAGTAATATTTCCAACAATAGTTGAGATTTATTTTTGCAGCATGCATTTTTGTAAATATGTGTAGCTCCTTTCAGAGACTAGGTGAGATGGAACCTCTAGGGTTCTGGGTTTGGGGTATCAGTCCAAACTGAATACCAACAAGCAGGTCTTATGAGCTCCAACCTAAAGTTAGCAATTGCTCCCCCAATTAGGGGGCTTCCCGAACAGCCCCTAAGGTGCCAGGCCTACAAAAAAATGCCAATGCCAACTCAATGAAAACCTTAATCCCCAGAGCAAGATAGCAAACCCGGTCAGAGACCAGAGCATGCTTTGATTTTTTTTTTTTTTTTGTGGTATTTGCTATGTGTGGTGCAGTGTAAAGTTCATGTCTGTGTGTAACTCTCCGAAGAGAAGGGGTTGGGTGAGGTCGAAACCTCTAGTGGAGTAAGCTCTGAGTGGGGGCCGAAGCCCATGTTGAGGTGCCAAAGCGCCTCGTTTTGAGGGGGTAAAAACTCCATTAGAGTGATCACTTCCCCAACCGAAAAAACCTCTTTGGGAAAAAATCCTCGGCACCTCAAGTCTGAAAATTGGTCCAGAGATGCCTAACCTTCCCAGCCAGATAGTGGGCCCAAGGCAAAAAGCGTCCCTTGCTTCCACCCTTGCGGGCAGAGGACTTGTCAGTAGCGGAGATATTCGATGCACTGACACCTGGCTGACACCAGATGACCACAACCAAAAAGGGCACGGCAACTGGTTGGAACCCCAAATGGTAGGCTTGGAACACCAATACCCTGGAACTCCACTTTGATCTTTGTTTATTTTTTTTAATTTTTATTTTTTGTGGTGTTATGCATGTGTTTGTAAGTGTAAAGTTCGTGTATGTGTTTTTATCTTCGAAAAGAAAGGAGTGGGAAAGGAGAGCTCCGTGTAAGGGCCAAAAAGGCTGGAGAAGCAAAAGCTTCAGTTGGAGCGAACTCCTTTTAGAGTTACCGCTTCTCAGCCAAAAACCTCTTTGGAAAAAAGGCCTAGGCACAATTCAAAAATCTGTCCCAACATGCCTAACTTTTCCAGCAAGAGAAATAGGCCAAGGGCAAAAAGCATCCCTCACCCCCACTCTTTTCGAGCAGAGGACTTTCTGTCTGTGCGGCCTTACAGAGTACTCGTCCCCTGCCATCCAGGGCCGAATCCAAGTGACCACACCCAAAAATGGTATGGCACCTGGTCAGTACCCCAAATGAAAGCCTAAGGACACGATGCCCTGTAGCCATGCTTCCTCTCTTTTTTTTTGGTGTTGTAATGTGTGTATATGCAAGTGTAAAGTTTGTGTATATGTGTATCTCCGAAGAGAAGGGTGAGGAGGCCAAAACCTCTGTTGGAGCGAACTCCATGTGAAGGCCAAAAATGGCCAGGTGAAGGTGCTGAAGCACCTTGTGTGGCTAGCCGAAAATGTCCAGCATGTAGAGACACTGAAGCGGCCCATGTTAGTGGAAGCAAAAGCTTCATTGGGAAGGATCGCTTCCCTAGCCAAAAACCTCTTAGGAAAAAGAACCTCAACACGTCAGGTCCGAAAATCGGTCTCGACGTGCCTAACCTTTCCAGCCAAAGAGGCAGGCTGAGAGCAAAAAGCATCCCTTGCCCCAACTCTTTTCAAGCAGGGGACTTTCTATCTGCAGCAGCTAACAGATTACTGGTCCCCTGCCCTCCAGGGCCGATCCCAAGTGACCACACCCAAAAGGCATGGTCCTCAGCTGGTTACCCCAAATGGAAGGCTAAAGACATGATCCCCCAAAGCCACACCTTCTTTGCCAGAGAAGGCTAAATTTTTCTTTCTATAAGTTTTAGTATTGGTTGAATTTGAGCTTTGTTGTTACAAAGAACTAAGTAAATGTTCAAATAATAACCATATGTTTGGGGATTCAAATTCAATCTGTGCCAAAAATTGAGAAAATAAAAGTTTCTCCAAATTTTTAACTAGTGTCAAGACCATCATGAACAATGAATTAGAAGTTTACAAAGATTATTCTCACATAACTGAACTGTCTTACCAGAACTATCTTGTGACAACAAAAAGAGTTTGCCTAAACAATTTATTTCTTAACAACAAAAGTAGTGATAAAAGTTTACAAAATATATACAAATTTTGTGAATAACTTATCTCATTTTACAAACAATTCCTATACGTTATTCAAATAAAAAATTACCATTTTTCACAACTACTTGAATTTCTGTGGTTTTGTCGTTTAAACTCACGTTTGAACAGTGATAGCTTTCAATAGTGTAACACAGAGCAGAAAAGTCAAAGAAATTTCCTTAATTGTATTTTTTTTCTTTTCTAACACAAATTGGATATGTTCACAATACCTGTTGAAAATAAAGCAGCTGCTGAGGAAGAATAAGAATATTAATGTCAAAGATTTTTATTGATCAGTGGCTTTTAAATAATGTATACAAACTTTTTCCATAAATCTAAAATATCTGCAGATGTACTCAACTCCTTAAGAGAGTGAATATGCAACCTTCACCTAGCACAGTTCCTGCAGCATGGGCGGGCATTGTGGGTCTGTGTCCGCCCTCAATGTAACAACCCCCTCATTCTATGCAAAGTGGCCCGGCCCCTCCCACCTTTGTAAATCTCTCATTGGGTCTATTTGCACCAATTTGTTGGTGCCCAAGTTGGCCTAAAGCCAAGCTGGCTAGTGTGCGTCCAGTTGAAGTGACTGTCCAGTCCTTGTGACGTGCTACCACAGGCATTGTGGTCTGAGTCTTTTAGTTTGCAGGCCCCATTGGCATTAGCCAATTGGAATATGGCTCGATTGCATCAGACCTACTGTGGTAACAGTTCGAGTTCTGGCCCCTGTCTTTCTATTATGATTTTTCTTATGTTGCTCTATAAAATCAATGTTCCCCCCTCCCCCACCCGAGAAAATTTAATGCCTGTCCAGGAATTTGTTTCTCGCACCGGGTCTGACCTAGCATAACACAATCCTTTATGCTACAAAGTTCCAAATTCTTAAACCCTTCCAAACTGATACAGTTTAACAGAAAAACAGAAGTCTGACAACCCAACAATGAGTTATCAAAAGTTTCCAATAGATCTTCTTTAGCTACTTTGCCATAATGGAAACACTGGTTTAAAGTAAGAACTATTTCAGAGTTTTGGCTCCTGGTTTGACATCCAAGAAGACAATATTCAAATTATAAAATTTAGTTTATGAACATATTATAAAACTACATGTTTATTACAGTTACTTAGGTTTTTTTTCTTTAGATGATTTTAATAAATTAAATTTCGCATTTATGTTAAAAACTTGAAATTCTGAAGAATTTAAAAAAAAAAAATTTTTTTTTTACTTAGGTCAAAATTCAATTCATCAAACTTAATAATAGTGATATAAAATTTTAGGAAGTTATCTCCCTTCAGAAGTTTCAATGTAATAGGTAATGTGAATATTAAAATGTAAACATATTAGTTGATGTTTTAATACACAAGATACTATTGCCAAACTACAATCCCTCAGCAATATCTCACTTGACCCATCTCTCCCATATATTGTTATCTTATTAAGTCAATCAGCAACATTAACTCTCCCCCTCCCATGGATGTTAGGGTTAGATTAGCAAATCACTCTAATGGCTTCCAAATATTTCCCACTGATTGCTTCAATGCTCCATCATTACTAGAGATCGATTACCCACAGTTAAGAGCCAAATGTTAGTGAGCAACACAACAAGAATCATTGACAATCATCTTTGGCAAAAAAAATTAGTGCAAACAGGTCAAGACCACCAAACATGGGAAATCTATTATCAGGAATCCAACAAAATTACTGCATCATCATTGGCACTGTAATAATGATACCCCAGTTCCACCATATACCATACTTCTCAGAGGCATAAGTGATGAACAAAGATACAATTAGAAAACATGTAATGTTGCAGATTTGGATTCAGGTCCAAGTGATGGGTGTTACATGTTTAATTTTAAACTGTAGCCTTTGGTTAATTGCCCACAGTAGTTAAAGGCAATGTAGTGATGTACTTTAATAAGAAATAATTTTATCTGAACACATTTTGTATGTGTGTACAATTATGAAGAAGGAAAAAAAAAAACATCAAATCAATCATTTTGTAGAACTTTATTACAGTTCAAAATAACACTAATAAATTTAAAAGGAAAAAAAAATTTTAATTGAACTAACATGATAAACTGACACAACAAAGTAACAGGATACACATACAATAAATTAAGTGTTTTACTTGTAGAATGTTAATTTGGCATATCTGGCAAATGATTATTTAAAAAAAAACTTTTAAAAAACTGCTACTATGTAAATTTGAAAATGTTATATTCAAGAGATTCACTTTACTTAAACATTTTTTGTACTTATGTGTAATTAATGAAAAATCAAACATAGTCCAAGTAATTATTTAGGTTCCTTTTACAGTAGATACTACAAATAGGCAAGAAACATAAATTAATATCCCAATTTGATACCAATACTTCTAATTGTTCATTTATTTCATTCACCCACAATTGTATTACAGTCTTTCAGATAATATTAATTTAGAACTCTGGGTGAATGGAATAAATTATCCTTTTTATTTGTTGATAATTGAAAAAGAAAAAAATGTATATACACTTCTTTTAAAGCACAAGCTGATTGTAAACACTGTTTATTAATTAAACTAGATCAGTTTTACTGACATAAATTTTGTACATTGGCAAGAAAAATTGATGAATCATTGAAGAATCCTATATTTTACATTAATTTATTAGTAAATATATTTACATGTTTATCAGCATATTATTTTAAAATCCATGCAAGTAAAATAAAATATTTTAAAATTTTTTTCACACAGGACTTTACAATATAACCTTGATGAATATCATTAACGATCCTATAATTATGGTCCACACTGTAGATAAATACTTGAGGCTTGTTTGAAATAACTCAAATACACTTTTTTTAAAAAAAAATAAATATAATGCAAATGTAGAAGACTTAAAATATAGTAGAAGACAGATCTATAAAAATGTAATAAAATTCCGTTGGTTTTATTATTCATGGTTTAGTTGTCTTTTCTAGCATTCTATTATATTTATTAGCAGAAACATTTTCTTTGGATTTAGGAATTTTTATTTCTTTTTTTTTTACACATGTACATTATTTTCACAGTATCAAACATTGTTTTTCACATAAAATAATACTACTTTTTGGTATTAAATTCATTCTTCATTTGACTGATTTATAAATTTTCAACTTTATCTAAAAATAACATTTAAAATTTTCGCATAAATAGTGGTATCATCTTCAGTTTTTTTATTTAAAAATTCAAAATTATTTACATACAAAATAACAGAATGGAAATCAAAAAAAACCTAACCTGAGAAACTCCAATAGATCCTTAAACAAAAAGATAGACGATTAAAACCCAACTCTCATCAGGTACAAAAATAGATCATTAAGTTTAATCCCAATTCTTCTATTAATCTTAGCAATACCCAGATACTTTTCTATAGGTCATCATTCAATTCTTTGCAATAAGCATTAGTTACATTATTTTAAAATTTTAGTTTAGTTAAACAAGATTTTTAAAATCAAATGTCCATTATAAAATTCTATTTAAAAATACTTTTTCCTAAACTGATCCATCAATTTGTCTGTAATATAATTGCAAGTTTAATGGTTAATCTAATTTCAAAATTGTGGCATATTAAAAATATATCCTTTTTTAATTCCATATAATCAGAAGCCATAGTAAACAGAAGCTTTCCTTGTTATTATATTTTGACAATTTAGGAAAAAAATACTTCAGAATATAAATTTACAGATCGATTCCACTAGTAGTTTCGGATATGCTGCCTTGCTAAACACCTACAAACTTTAAAATCTACATTAGCATCTCTTATAAGATGGTGTCTGTTATATCCAAAATGTTGAAATGAATTTTGAATACAACATTGTGATTTCCTAACTCATGCAGATGTAACTTTCACCATTTCACTCAAACCACTATCCAGAAACAATTTTTTCAAAATTTTTTTCCATGTATTACAGAAAGATGAGTTTCCTGAAGTGGAAAATCATCAAAAACATTATCACCGACTGCCACAATTCAAAATGCCAACTTGGTTAGCAATTAATCTTAAAAAAATAATATCAGCTAGCTGTATATCCTGCAAAGTCATTAAATCTTAGACAACTCAAGTTATGGTATGTTCATCATGGTTATAGATTGCAAATGAGCAGTAGCATCATTCTTGTACTAAAAAAAGAAAAATAATAAATTTCTTCTTTGTAAAATACCTTTTCTAAAATTAAGAAATATAAAGTAGATAAAGAAAAAAGTTTTTGAAAACTAATGTACATATCTACTCAACTTATTAAAAAAATTTTGTTAACCAAGTGAAGTGACTGCAAATCATTTTGATCACTTGATTAATAGCAGTTGCTAATAACTTAAAAAAATTATTGCATCCTTTAGTATCTATCAGTCAGATAAGATCAGATTGTGATTCATCTTATGATCAAGCAAATTCAACACCTCACGTACAAAATTAAACCTACCACACATTCTATTCTAAATTCCAACCCTACTATCTTGTGATATTTTCAACATAAAGGTTATTAAGATATTACTTCTTTTTTTTCCTGTGTAATATCTTGAAAATAAATGAATAATCCCACCACTCTAAAAATAAAAGTTTATGCTAACTAAATTTATTTTAGTTTCTGGAATAATTTACATGTTTATCACTGAAAGTGAAAACTTGGTCTTGATGGTAATAGTAATGCTTTTTCTTTGAGAAAAAATTCTAATATTTAAAAAAATACTGATTTCAGAACTATTAAATTTTAAAATCAGAAGAAACCATTTTAATACATACAATCTGCTTGAAAATTAATTTTCATAAATTATCAAGATCAAATAAAAATTAAATGTATTATTCATAAAACATTTAACAAAATTATCATAATATGAGTGAAATAATGACAAACAAAACAATTTCAAAGTTACAATTCTCGTGAACACTTATTTAAAACCCAATAAAGTATGGCTAAAAGCAGATGTAACATTAGTGCCATGGGTCCATAAGGGTGCAAAATTGACTATATCAAATTTAATTGTTTATTAAAAAAACTAAGAGAAGATAAACAAACATGTAATTGTCTCATTTTAAAATGCTACAGCACTGAAAATAGTGTAGATGCTGTAAAAGTCTGGCTTTGCTGCTTAGTCTAACTATGGAAAAAGTCTTTAAAAAACATATGAATCAACATTTTTTATTAAAATGTAGAAACAAAATGCTGTAGATATGATACAACACAAATGCTCTATACATGTTTTTACACAACAGCATTTTGATACTTCCTTGAAACTTTAAATTGTTTTTTTTTTTTTTAATATATCATTAAAAAAAAAAATTCAATTTTATTTGAGATTACTATTCAGACCTGTACAAATCTACTTGCCCCTACTAAAGTCAATAGAAAAAAATTTACATTGGGCAAATTAATTTCTTGGAAAAGTATTCTATTTTTCTGTTCTACTTCCTCCTAGGAAAATTGTATAGAAAAATTTGTATAGGCTTGCCAAAGTCAATATTTGCTGAGTCATTTTGAATGCATAGCAGACACTTAAAAATTTCAAATTTACATTCAATCAATTTTACAACATGGTACTTTTGTTCAACAAAATGATGTTTCTATACAAAATGTTATAAACCATATCTTGACAAGTAACTGCATTCATTCCAAGAAGACTCTGCATAGCTAAATTTTTACTCAAGCAGTAATTACATTAGCATAAAACTGAAATCCTGAAAGTGAATCGAAGTTTAGAACAGACTCAAAAGCAGATTGCAATAAAATATTCCATCTGGCAGATGATGTGAAAACATCCCTAAATGCTTCATAAAACTTTGGTATAAATGCCTTCTACTTAATGTAAATGAAAAAAAAAAAAATTTCTTGGTGTTTAATGATTTTACTCCCCACCACAAAAAAAAAAAAAACATAATACCAAATTCCTTCCAGCTAAATGGAATCCTAAAGAGTCAGGTTAATTTTAATAATCCCTGGTGTCAACAATCACTTTTCATAAGCATTTCTACAGAGTATAGTACAAGTTCTGCACACTGAACAAAGTCTTGATTAACTATGCATGCTTCACATACCTACTAATTCTGGAACTTATTTTCTTTAACAGATGCTAAAAGCTAAATTATTGATCTAATTTCATTGAGTAGTTGATGGTGTGCCAGTAACTTGGAACTGCTATTGTGTAAAATTCTTTGCAACCTAAGCTATCATTAATATGCCAGAAATCAAGCAACCATGAAAACCTGAAATCAATAAGCAATATTTTATTTAACAATTGTCATTAATTTGGCGCTATTCCATGAGGTGTGCAGAATGCATGCTAAATCTCTAATGTATATCATTAAGATACTGACATTTGCAACAGCAGGAGTAAGAAAGTTGATTACCTGGAAAAATTGCTCAGCACGTACTGATAGCGTTTTTCTTTAAATTTAAAGCTATAGTGATTCTAAAAGCAGACTTAATATTTCATTTAAGTTTTTATTGCACCAACATGCCAAGTTTTCTATTTTAAGGAATGGACTGCTGACTTGTTAAACTTATGAACTTTCCAAGCTTCCTGGTTGGAAAGTTAATTCTATTGGAAAATTAAATTTGTATTTTCACTGTTATAGTTAAAAAATGTTCCACTTGCCAGAGCAACTTTGTTTTTATTTTACATGTCAATTTTCTTGTGAGGTAGAGGGGGAGTAAGATTTTTTGTTTGTTTCATATTTACCACAAGTAAAAATTTCTATAGTCACATGAAACAACTATTTGAAAAGCTTTCTTTTTCATCAAATACATAATCACATATACAGGAAGTGAAGTAAAATGTTTAAATGACTATTAACAACTGCTTGCTGTTAATCAAGTGATCAACATGATTACCAGTTACTTCACTAGCTTAACTAAAATTCTAGCTTATGCATATAACTAATTATAACTTAACTAAACAAAACAATTTTTAAAAAACAAACATTTCATTGCATAATTCCCCTCTATTTTTTTATTTTTAGAAAAATTATATTCAAAAGCAAAAATAATTTTGTTATCTATAGTCTGGAAGTAATACTATTGCTCATTTTCATATTAATAGTAATTACCAGTGTCGTGCTATATACCAATGTGTAATAATGAGCTTGGTTTATCTAAAATTTAATAAGTGCTTTACTCGAAACACAGACATTTAGCAATTCTTGCAAACAAATAAATAAAGTTTACATTGTAAAATATAATAGTTTTGATTCAAATTGCATTGTCCATGTGATGCTGTTAATTTCATGCACTGCAAATACACACACACACATACACACACATGCACACACATTATTATGAATAATTATGTAAACAAGAGAAACTGAGTTATGCGAAAAACAATAGATGGAATTATATCTCTTGTGTAAAAATGAAATGCTTCATAGTACAATGTGAATGGTTATCATACAAACACTCAGAAGAAGCAAAAGTATAGTGTGGTGAATATTATGGCTCCTAGATAGGAGAATCACATGACAACTGTATAGAAATCAAAGTCTTAGCTAGTAAAGGCTACTTACTCCATCAGGCAAGCTATTGCCTGACTTTGTGTTTCAGAAGAAGTTGATTGCAAGACTCTGAGAGGGTATGTA
The DNA here is from genome assembly GCA_018389105.1 of Nautilus pompilius. NCBI lineage: Eukaryota > Metazoa > Mollusca > Cephalopoda > Nautilida > Nautilidae > Nautilus > Nautilus pompilius. The sequence continues at coordinate 951,640 of JACATO010000340.1, forward strand.
TAACTAGTACTATGGACAAAAAACGTGGTCAAGAAATAAAAACCAAACTCCAAAAATGATTTTAAGTACCACAAGGTACATTTTTTATGTGACAGATGACAAGTCAGCAGAGATCTTATGAATGACTTAGTTGCAAGAGCACTAAGATACAAATTAGTGAGAGGTGATCTGAATGGATGTGTAGCTGGTTGAAAAACATGTGAAGCATGGGGTTGAATCAGTACAAGTATGTAGCTTCACACCAGCCAAGGATGTTAGAAATTTTCATGAAATTGAAGGTATACTTTTTTAAGGTTCTTATCCTTTATGCCATTTCTTTAAAAAGACATCTCATTGGGCAGGGATTCATCTTCCAAGATGACATTGACCCAAACATACAGCCAATGTGCCAAAAATCTATTTGGAACTTGAATGTAAAGAGGCTGAAGTGATACTCACAAAGATGCCTTGGCCTGCACAGAGTCCTGATATGAACATCACTAAGGCATCATGGGGATATGGCTACTGAGAAAGTCAAATGGCAACCAAACACCTTGGATGAATTGCAGAAAATGTTACAAGATACTTGGAACATTCCACAAGCATACACTGATACCCTGTAATAAGAGCATAATACAAGATGGTATGCTCTATATAAAGCAAAAATCTCACATACCAAACACTAATGCACTAACTGTACAACATATTCATTTTGTTCTTTATATTTTTTTGTAATAATGCATTGTGTATGTATTATATATATGTGAGTCTCAGTTGCAGTTACACATTATTTATAAGTATCTTGTACTTCCAAAAATTATTTCCAATACTGTATATATAACAATGCATGCAATGATCATTTTTGCATGTGGTACGATAAATATAAAATAATTTAATACATCTATTTTAAAATTACAGGCATAAATTCCAATACATTTTTCAGGAATCAGCAACTAAAAATACTTTGTAGACAGTAAATTAACTAAGTCATTGGCAAATTAATACTTTAACAATATTTCTTTAGAAACATGAATAAATGATTGCCAGTAAGTTTTGATGATTTCAGGGTTAGCCAGCTTAAACTCATATCAGTAAATGTTTCTTTTCCCTGGAGACTTTATAAGCTGCACTGCCTTTCTGTCTCATTGCATTAACTAAAGTAAACATGATAAAATCTTTTTAATAATTTAATTTGCTAACAAGTCACATTTTAAATTAAAGTAAGTATCCATTATGTACACTTAAATGGATCTAGCTCTGAAAAGGTCAAAATTCTAAAATGAACACTGATCTCGTTTAGAGTTATCTGTGGTAGGTTGTTTATACATTTTTTTTTCTATGTATTGAAAAGGATATTTAATAAGGCAGTTCTTTTTTTACTTATGTAAAATATCTGTAGAAAAAGAGAGATAATCTTATGCATATAAAACACTGGTTTCTAATACATGTAATTACAGCATGTAAAATTCCAGAAATATATTTAATGAAACACTTTCTCTTAAAAAATATTTAATCCAAAACCTACTAGTTCAGGAAACCATCCCTTGGTTGCACTAAAAATACAACTACTGTATTTCATTGATCAGGGCGGCACTCTTGAATACCGCTGCACCTTTTAACAGGGCGGCAGGGTGAAGGGGCATTGAAATAATAAGGCGGCACCTCTGATTTGGGCGGCATGCCGGGTTATTCAATTCATTACAAGTGTTTTTTAAGGCAGTGCGTGGCGGTGTGAACGTGTCTCTTTTCACTAACTTTGTTGTTGTTTTCTTCTAAAGTGTTGGAATGTAGTAGTGTGGCGTTTGTGTATCTCTGGCACCAGGTGTGGCGCTTCTAATCTGTTTGACACCGATTGCGGAGCTTGTTTACTTCTTTTATTGCCACAAAACGACTGAATGAAATAAAGGTACTTTACGCCGGAACACAATTAGTCTGCACGTAGAACAAGAAAAACAGAATAACAACGAAAACAATCTTCCTTTTCATGAATAAAACTTATGTATTTACAGAACGCATAATCAATAATGGCAATATGCCAAGTCACGTGGAACCTCCTGATTAGTTGAAAGTTTAAGCAACGGGATGCTCTTTGGAACGCCTTAAGAGTATTTAATGCCCGGTATGATTCCTGGCAGACAGAACGATATTGCGGGCAGTTGCAATTAATATAGTTAGTTAGTGGTTTTGAAAGTCGCCACAGTAGGTACAATCCATACTTTGCTATGTACTCTGTATGCCGTGACTTAGTCTATATCCCTCAATTTTTTAGAATTGAGTAGAAACATGGAAGAAGATCATGAATCTGAGCAAACAACGGAAGTTGCTGCTGCTGAATCGTCTTCATCCTCTTCTAAGCAGAAGCTGAAAGGGCACAGTCTGAAAACAAAGCTGGAAGCTATCGAATTTGCCAAAACAAGCACCGTTTCTGCCGCAGCGAGACGCTTTGGAGTATCGCGGAGCAGTGTGCAAGATTGGAGGCAGCAGGAGAACGAGCTGCACGCGACAATCGATGAGGAGGGACCATCAGTGGCGAAGAAACAACGTCTCACAGGCGGCGGGAGAAAGCCACTCAGTGCAAACATGGAAGCTGAACTTTACGAATGGATAGAAGTCTGCCTTGAAAAGAAGCAGCGGATTTCGCGACGTTTGATCCGCTTGAAAGCCCAGGAACTTGGTAAAAACTTGGCGTTTGATGGAAAGCCATTCAAAGCAACTGAAGGTTGGCTAGACAACTTTATGTCCCGTTATGAGCTGAGCCTGCGCGTTCCAACCACCACCGCCCAGAAGACGCCTGTCGAGTCCATGGACAAACTGGTGTCGTTTGTTCTTTACATTCGCCAACTGCGGCAGAAGGAAAACTACAACTTTGCAGACATTTACACAGCTGATGAGACAGCGGTGTGGTTGGACCCACTGGGATAAAGACAGTGGTGAAAAAGGGATCGCGCAGTGTCACCGTTTTGAGCACTGGCCACAAGAAGATGCGCGTCACTGTGCTGCTTTGTGCCCGAGCGAATGGAGCCAAAGTGAAGCCATTCATTCTGCTGCCGCGAAAGCGCCCAATTCCGGACATTCTGAAGCGTTTTTCGAGCCAGCTGCACCTCTGCTGGTGTGGCAGCAACTGGATGAACCAGGATTTGACGTTGCAATTCCTCCAGAAAGTTTTCGGCTGACTTTCTTTCCGTCGAAAACTGTTGGTTTGGGACGCGTTCAAATGCCATCTCACTGAAGTAACAAAGGTGGACCTGCGGAAGAAGAAAGTGGACGCCGTAGTCGTCCCGAGCAGCTGCACAAAGTTTGTTCAGGCACCGGATGTGTGTTGGAATGCACCATTCAAGAAGCGAATTCACGACATGTACGAGGATTGGATGACCACTGCTGAGAAGAGCTACACACCAGCAGGCAACATGCGGGCGCCGCCCATGGAAGTCTACTTACAATGGATTGTGGATGCCTGGGACATCTGGACGAAGAAATGATTGCAAAATCATTCAAAGTTTGTGGCATTACCAACATTGTTGATGGCAGTGAGGACAATTTCATTCACGTCTTCAGTAGTGATGGCGAGTGCCAGGCTGGATTGCAGCTGCTGAAAGAAAGGGCGATGACGAGCGAGACTCTAGCCTACGACGAGAAAGAAGAAAACGAAGAGAGTGATTTGGAGGAGATAGTTGTGCTACCGTAATGTGTCTATTCTGTCCCGATGCTAAACCACAATAAATGAGCAAAATTTGATTTGAGAGGAGATTGAAAATATACGGCGGCACCTCTGAATAGCGCTGCACCTTTGAATAGGTCGGCAGTTTTTGAGACATTTTGAGGAGATTGAAAAAATAAGGTGGCGCCGCCCTATTCAATGAAATATGGTATTTTTCAAAACAGTTTTTGCTATACTATATAAATACATTTGTGTTTGTTTGCATGTGTCAGAAACATTAATTACCTTGAGTACCAAAGGACTGTCAAGTAATAAGATATGATTGTGAAGTCAGCTCGCATCTGGATTAGTATAATTCATTTCAAATGATGACTATTTGGCAAACATACAAAGGTAACTTAACTACAAGGATATTAAAAGAAAGACATTTAATAATCAACACACACACAAAAAAACTAAATGACAATTCTAATCATTTAGTAAACAAACTTTCATTCATTGAAAATAATACAATTTAAGGAAAACTAACATTGCAATAAAAAAGCAAAAAGCAAGATTAGCACCAAAGTAGCAAGGGTTGTAAACTATGTCCTGAAGGATTCAGTTCAGTTATGCATTTTGATTCTAAATTTATTGCCTCAATATTAGAGATTAATAAATCAATGAAAATGAAAATCCTCTTGGAATTTGTCAAATATTTACACAATTACAATAAAATAATTATGTAAGCATGATTTTATTATAAAATCCTTTCAGTAACTTAGGAATATATGGGAATAATATCTATATTATATTCTATAATTAAGAATTAAATATTCATATTCTGCATAAAATAAACTAAGATGAGATATACATACAACAAACATTAAATAAGAAATATCAATCATTATAACCCATTAAAAGCCTGATAAAAAGACATGCTGCTAAAAATATTATTTTATTGATTCTCAAAATCTGGTGTTAATTTACTGTTTTGCACCATGTAGAGGGGCATAATCTAAAAGCATTGTGGCATTTTTAAAAAAAGAAGTATTGAAGAGATTTAATTTACAGTAAACAATCAATAATACTATCTCATACATTTCAAAATTATTCTTCAAGTTTCTTTAAAACATCAAATAATACAGATTTTTCTTTCATTATTATGGCTATAGTATTCATAACTACATTCTCACAGGAAATAACATCCATCAGTATATATTTTCTCAACATCTGAAGAGAAATTACTTTTTGAAAATTTAATCAACCAATTAAATTTCTTGTTTTAAAATTAACAATTTACTGCATTTTTGAAAAGTCTAAGAATTTTTAAAATAAAGCTAAAAAAAAATTTTTTTTATAAGTTTAAACCAAAGACAAATAATCTATGATTATCAGAAAAGAAAATTGAATTAGCCAGCAAAATCTTTGTTTATTACTGATCAGTGTATCAGGGATTAATTTGGAAAGCATAGTCAGTCAGTCTGCTAAATCTAGCTATTTGTTATTAAACCAGTACATGGTTCTTCTTCTATACCAGTCTGCCTTACTGTGGGTTTCCTATAACTAAGCAAAAAGTTATAATGGGCTGAAGTTTGCAATATTAAATCTGTTTTTATGCAGACACAGGACATCAACTAGGATACCCATGGCTCCTTGATGATGTACATCAATGGTTCTGTGTGTACAAGTTATTGACTAATTATTAATGACCATCACAATACTTCTTGTTTTGGTCGTTAACCATCTTTTAACATAATATTATTTTATAAAGAATCTACAATTGTTAATTTCTACACATACCTGAATCTATCCATGAGTATTATGCTTTGTCAGTTTCAATATATAATAAAAATTTAAGTGTTTGAAGAAAACTAAGATAATTAACAGAGTACTGAAGAATTTAAGGTCTTTGAAAACATAAAACAGGGTTGTTTTTTCTTCTTATTAAATTATTTTAAGGAACCTTTTGGATATAGGCAGTTTAGGCAGCACATAGCCTTAAAAAATCCAAATCATTTAGAATTTGTATGGTTAAGCTTTTAACACCAAAACCTTTGATGATTATGAGAAAATTCAAAAGAATGACTCATATCAGCATCACTGTTTTCTGCAGGATTAGGAACACTGGTCTTGGACTTATTACTTTTAATTGGTTCTTTCCAGAATTGTTTTGTCTGTGGTTGCTCAAAGTTAGACATAACAAAGAATCCTACCTAAACAAGAATTGATTTTTCGACAGGCCCATAAAATATTTGTTGCACTGGGAATAGCAGATAAGGATGCATCAGAGCCAGGTACATTCTGAAATTGTTAAAATCTCATTAGGCTGCTTAATGTAACTACTATCAGACACTCATTGAACAAAGTTATTTTTGTTCAAAATTAGACCATAAAAAGTTACTTTTTTACAGTGTTTGCTCCACTATGGTTAGAGTGACAATGATTAATATTTTATTTCTTTGTAGATGCAAAATATGCAAATGTTATTTTTATAAGGTGTGAAACATTTTAAAACTGAACACAGACTGTAAAGCTAGACATTTGACCAAATAACTAAAACCTTCAATTATTTGACCAAATAACCACTAGGCCACTTAATCAAAAATAATTCAGACATTTTGCCAAATGACTGAAGTTAGGTGGTAATGATTTAGATGAATGCCTATATGTCTTTATGAAATCAGGCAATCAGTAAAATAAATATTTCCAGTTTTAATGCTGAGTTATCAACTGAAGTACTTATATATCCCTTAATATTTCACCAAAATGCTATCCTTTCAGTTTATTGAAGATTTTCAAATAAACATAATCTAATTCCAAGGTTGATTATTTCACAGGTAACAAATAGATATGTAGTAATATAATCTAACTCAACAAGTTTTACACATGACTCAAATTATTTTCTAAAGAGAACTTCTAAGAATAGCAATAAGATTTGTAATTAAAAAGAAAAAAAAAACCTAATAGTTTAATGAAATGAAGTAAATTTGTTTTATTCTGCACAAAATTATGAAAAAAAATCTTATAGCAAAAAATTAAAAAAGGTAAGCATATCAACACTTTGATCTTTATAACAAGGCCACTAACATGGGTAATATTTGTTTCTTTTTTTGTATTCTTTGATTCAGAAATAGTTATCTGTTAAAAACTAGTTAGAAAATAAAATGTACAGCAAATATAAAACTGTAAAGTGCTAATATCCAAAGAGAATATTTTGCAATGAATGAACAGTCCTTTGCCAAAATCATTCTTAGAAGAACTATTACCCAATAGTTAAAAGCTTAGAGAAAAAAATACGAACCAGTAACCAAGAGCAGGTGCCAACTAAGTGCCAACCAGGTATATACACCCCTCCCAGGACAGATATGTAAAAAATAAAACCATGCACGTTTATCCAAATAGTGATAGTGAGATGAAGCTGTTTAGATGGCTGGTAGTGAAAGGTAATGTGAGGTTCAGCCATTTTAACATGTTGGCAGAGGCTATGGCAATCCTAAGAATATCATTAGTGTAATGTTAAACAATAATGAAAATAGATAGTATGAGGGTAAGTAAAAAATTATCTGCACTTTCGCCATAACATATTTTTAGGTTTGTCACACTGCCTTCTGCTCATGCGTGCTTATGGTTGGTACTATTGTGGTCACGTGATTGAAGTTTGAGCTTGATCATGCCAGTTTTCTTGCTGCTGTTACAGTGTAAACATGGCCACTCTGCTAGCAGTGTGCGCCAAGGAGGAACAAAGAGCAGTGATCCAATTTCTCTGGTCAGAAGGTGTGTCAGGGGCTGAGATTCATCGGAGGCTTTTAACACAATACGGCGACAGTGCACTACCGCATAGAAGTGTGTATGAGTGGATCGAGAGGTTTAAAAGTGGCCGGACAAGCATGACGCACGAAGAAGGAGCAGGACGCCCGTCAACCTCCACCACTGACGAGAAGATTCAGCAAGCTCGAGAGATGATAATGGCGAACTGGCAAGTTATCATTGATGAGGTAGCATGTTCTCTGCAGATTAGTCATGGTTCTGCCTATCAAATCATCCACGACAAGCTCGGCTTTCATAAAGTCTGTGCGAGATGGGTGCCAGCGGATAATTTTTGACTTTCCCTCATATATCAATGGATGGCCAGATTTTAAAAAGAAAGTTTTCTTGTAACCATTTTGAGCCATCTCTCCAAAAATATTGACTGCAATTGATGTGAATCATAATTCCAATGTGTCTGTAACATGAAGCTGTGCAACAGGAATATTTTCAAGTGGCAAAAGATTTAAAAAGTTTAACTATATAAAAACAAGAGTTAAATTTTAAAAGAACTAAAACATAATAGCTAGTGACAAAGCAGATATTGGTAGATATAGTTAGAACTGTGTAGTTAAAAAAAATAATCAAATGTACAATTTCCTAAAAAAAGAACTAGTAAACATGTGGTATTTTTACTGTGAGTAAAATGAAATATAAAGATGTCTTTTTTCTTCATCAAATATAGTCAATTTTCCAAATGATTAACAGAAAATCTGTCAACTGGCCAAAGTGTAGTTTGACAATCTAACTATAATGTATACAAGAATGTAAGAGCACTGTATTAACAAGAATGATAAACAACTTAAGCTATACATTAATTCAGTAAAGATGCAAAAGTTTACAGCATGAGCATTCAGGATGTTTTCAAAATCATTCAAAAATCCAGCAAGTTTACTGAAAGAAATTCATCAAAATGCAATGATAATAATAATTTAAAAATTGCTAATGTTGATATAGCTGATAATTCCACATCACACTTAGTGCTGTCAACTAAAGTAAAACATCTTGAAAATATTTACCATTCTCTCCCTGAGAATTTCTATGGAGACACCTAAAATATGTCAATACATCTACTAAGTAGTTTTAATTGTTTGGGTATTCTTCATAGTTGCTGTTATTCATGTTTGATCATTTAATAAAATTACTTTGAAATACATAGTAACAACTAAACCATACTCTGGAATTGTTTGATAAATGATAACTTATAAACAGGAAAAAATATTACTTCTTATGACTTAAAATGATACTCCATCAATCAAAACCAAAGTCCTAGTTATCTTTGTTGCAATAATATTGCATTCCTGATATTACAATGAATGATACAATAAATGAAAGATCCTTAAATTTAGCTAAACATGAAACTATACATAGCTATCAAATTGACTTATAATACTGTGTGATATTGAATTTCATTAGACATTCACAAAACAATTTACATAGCCTACACTATTATACACCTTACCATATAGCTTAGTATAATTTTCACATTAAAAAAAGTATTTTAGAAGCAAACATTAATATCATTAAAAAAAGAACAAAGGGTCAAGAACAATCTTGTGCTATCCCACTGGTAAGGAGGAAAATTCTTTTGATCATCATGCATATAAGTAGTAGACCTAACATAAAATCTTCAATTAACAGTAAGTATTTCACATTTTGTCATTAAATGCTTATGTGAAATTGTTTCAAAAGTCTTATTAAAATTCAAACAAATGGCATGTAGAGGAGATAAGTGTACAGGGAGACAGAAAAGTTGTTTTCACTCATATCACACTTATTAAACTTATCTACTATGAAAAAACACAGCAAATTATCATACTCGACTAATACTTTTGTAATAATAATATTAAAAAGTTAAAAATATAAAAAATATAAAAATGAATAGTCATAATTAGGAAAGAGTAAGACACCCAATTGGATAAGGATATTCCTCTGATGGCAAAAAAACAGAACAAGTAAACTTAGTTAACAGCCATCCAATTGTTATCCTCCCAGATGACCTTAGCATTTTATCAATGCTGTAAAAATCAATAGCCAAGCACCTAGTCTTTTTTCTATAGCCAATCCAGCACATGCTTTGCATGATTCTTAAATAAAAAACATAAAAACATCACTATCAATAGATGCAGATGTAGCTGGAAAACTGTAGTGTGCATGCATGGTGCTGAACATTTTCCCAATGGACACATGCAACATATAGCATAGTTGACAACATCAGCAAAATGACTGATATTATGCACTCTTGAATAAAATCACACTGAAAATATTGTGCAAAATTTTTAAAAAATATATTTGGATATTTTATATTTATATTTCAAAGATTGATCTTTGTGTATAAATGTACAGCAATTTGAATTTAAAGTTGATAATGAGTTAATGAAAATGGTTTTTCATGAGCTTTGTACACAATATGGTGCTTCATTCAAGCTTCTGATTTGTTGGTTAGTCTGACTGAAAAGTTTATTCAAAAGATCAGTGCTACTATAGAGAGAATGAAATAAATTAGACATCCCCCACAAAGACTCAAAATAGACAGTCCAGTCACCTGATAAATACATGATTGATTGCAAGCTATAAGAATAGGTATAGGCCAGTAAAAGCTTCAATCATGCCATAAATAAGAAATTCTGGAAATCATGAAGTCACTCAATATTCTGCTGTCTATTGTTAACGGGGTGACTATCAAGTTTAAGAAAAACCATAATGTAACCATTTGTGTTCTGGATACACAAAGCCAACAGAATGAAAGCTTTCTACTATGAAGAGAATATAAATGAATTCCAATAATCAACCACACATAGCAAAACATGTGTAGACATTCACAACAGCCATCAGACATTAATTCCACAGCACTGGTTAGATAGAAGAATAGTAAGCAGCAAACAGCTAAACTCATGCAATGCAATTTGTAAACTACAATGAATAATGCAGATGCTACCATGTTTAATGCCTTTGGGAACAATGTCCAGTAAAGAATTTTTATTACTCTGCAAGCCATCACAAAATAGCAAAATACATCTTTCTTATTATAAACTGCAATTTGAGCTACCATAACTAATTTCTGCCTGATAATCAATATTTTTATTGGGATTTCTAATTGTCTATGTCAATGGTCATCAGTCCAAAGAGAGCAGAATTCCTTATGGATGATGGGCCCAAGCTCATATTGTCTATGCAATGCAAAACTGGACAGTAGGGCATCCCAGTATTGAACATGTGGGCAATCTTAGCTTATAGATGATGAATACTTGATTCATGTAGATATTTAGTTTATATAGTGTAATAAAGACAATGAACATAAGTGGAATAAGTGTGAATTTAGTTGTACCAGTTTATCTACAAACTGCTCACAGGTTTATGGTAAAATATTGCTTTGCCAAAAATAACACTCTAGCTCATCACAAAACCATAGAGTTTCAATCTGGATGACTAATTAAGTGCACAAAAATTGTTCTGCCTTTACATTAATCTTGCTTTGTCAGACTACTTGCTAATCCCCTTTGAAGTAGGCCCCTTGTGCCTCCACACACTTATCCCAGCGATCCTTCCACTGTTCGAAGCACGTCTGGAATGCTTCTTCCAGAATGGCTCTCAGCTCCACCGTCGCATTCTGCATGATGTCCTTTCAGCTCTAAAAGTGGGAGCCTTTCAGTGGCATCTTCATTTTGGGAACAACCAGAAGTCAGAAGGAGCCATGTCTGGAGAGTAGGGAGCCTGGCGAATGAGTGAAATGCCTTTCTTTGCCAAGAAACCTTGGATCAGCTGCGACAAATGAGCCGGGCGTTGTCATGATGCAGCTGCCAGTTTTGCAAGGCCCACAGATCTGGTCTCTTGCGCCAAACTGCATCACGAAGATGTCGGAGGACTTCCTGATAGTACTCCTTTGTAACTGTTTGTTCTTCTGGTGTGTATTCGTGATGCACAATGCCTCGGTATTTGAAGAAAACAGTCAGCATCACCTTGATTTTGCTCCGGACCCGACGTGCTTTTTTGGGCCTTGGCGATGTTGGGTGCTTCCACTGTGATGACTGAGCTCTGGATTCCGTACACCCATGTCTCCAGCAGGCCCTGCACAACCTCAAGACAAAGTTGTTGTTGTTCCTGAGAAAGCAGTTTGGGCACAAATTTCGCTTCCACTCTGCACAAGCCCAAATCCTCCTTTAAAATTGCATGTGCAAAATCGTTACTGATCCCAACCTCATCACCAATTTCCTGCACTGTCAAATGATGATTCTCCATTATCAAGGTCCGCACTTTCTTGATAACAACTGCAGTGTGGCTTGTTGACGGCCTCCAGGAACGCTGGTCACTCTCCACTGATGTGCGGCAATCTTTGAACTTGTTGTACTATTCTTTTATTTGGGTAACACCCATGGCATTGTCACCAAAAGCCTGTTGAATTTTGCAAATCGTTTCCACTTGAGTATTTCCAAGCTTTTGGCAAAACTTGATGCAAGATCATTGCTCCACACATTCTGTCATCACAGCTGAAATGAAAATGCGACGAGTAAGTAGTACAGCACCTCACACACTGGCTGCCTGACAGCAGCTGATACAACCAGCAAGCCCACCAAAAACCACGCATGCGCATGAAGGCATGCAGCTCCACTATGCACACTTTTTCCTCCCTAATGTCATTACTTCCCATGGGAGAAATAAAATCAGATACTTTTTCAACAAACCTCGTATATTATTTTGTAGTGTGTGCTTTGGCATACATTATAAAAAATCTAACTTTTTAAAATCATAAAATGAATATTTGTTTCAGCATTCTTAGTGAATCATGGATAGAAAAGTTTTTCATGCCATTTTGTTTCACAAGTTCAAACCAGACGACAAGGCAGGAGGCAACTTGTAACATTAAGCAAGCATGGGGCAAGGACAGCAAATGAGCGCACAGTACAATGATGGTCTGCAAAGTTTCAATCAGGGGAGATGTGAGCCTCAAAGATAAGGAATGTAGTGGACATCCTTCCATCTGTGATGACTGTCTGACAGCCTCAGTTGAAGCTGATCCAAGAAAAACAGTGCAAGAAATTTATGGAAAACGTGACATAAGCACTGCAACTATTTCCCAGCATCTTGACGCAATTGTCAAAGTGAAAAGGCTTGACAAGTGGGGGGGCCTCATGAGTTGAATGAACAGCAACAAAATCATTGATTGGAGATCTGCTCTCCACTTGTCATAAGAAACAAAAATCATCACAGCTAAAAGTAGTATTGTGAATTAACCATTTTTCATCAGAAACTCTCCCAATGACAGCTGGCATTGGTGAATCAAAGAGGCCCAATCCTTATTCTCATGTTGAAAAAGCGACTCTTCAGAAACTGAACACATTGGGGTATGAAGTTCTTCCTCACCCAGCCTATTCACCAGACCTTTCTCCCACAGACTACCACCATTTAAAACATCTTGACAGCTTCCTCCAACCAAGCAGCAATTGAAACTGCGTTCAAACAGTTTATCAAGTCCAGAAATCCGTATTTTTTTCAAAATGGTATAAATGCACTTGAAACTCATTGGCAGAAGCATATTGATTATAATGGAACTTACTCGGATTAATAAACTTCACATTTAGCAATGATATGAAGTCTCATTCTTATGGTAAAACAACCGACAAAACCTTTGTAACAACCTAATAGTAATTGCCTTAGGTTTATAATAAGATGATTATGGTAAACATCTAGCACAGGGGTTTTCAAACTTTTTCAACTCAACTAACCCTATAAAATTTTTTAAAATTTTCATTTACCCTTCATTTATAATAAAGCTAGTTTAATGAGCTAAAGTAAATTAAATAAAATTATATTTTAAATTTAAACAATTTTGAAGAACTTTTACATAAATAACTTAAAAAGAATGGCTCTGCTTCAACTCAACTAGTTTGGTAAAATTTGGTTGTTTTGAAAGGACACACTGAAGATCAGCATACACTGATCGCTGAAAGTGAAATTTGGACTTGGTCTGGATAGATTTGACAATGCTAACATGTACATATATGTCAATGTAAAATAAGCAGGTATCGAAGCACTATGTCTGAGGTTTGAGGATATGGTTTAGCAATTCTGCACCAACAGCTTGTCAAGAATTTTTTTTCAAAGAGATTACAAACATGAGAGTCAATGACCAAATCAATAACTTCTTGCAGCTTTTACTCAGCAGAAAAAAATTAAATTTTTAAAAGTGTGTGTGAAGCTATGCAGATTGTAATTCATAAAATCCTGGAAGCAGCATTCATTCTGTTTTTTTCCAATGCATCAAGGTTATCTTGAATCAGTTCTTAGAGCTTAAGAGCTTTTATAATGCACCTGGTTCATTGAGGTCACTGAGTGTGTCAAACATCTCAAAATTTTCTTTGCTAAACCTTACCCCACCAGATCAAGCTTCATGATGAATGCTTTCACTTTGTCCACAAAAATGACAATCATAGCATCTAACCCTTGCAAGGAATTGTTTAGCATATTTAGATGTAAGAATGTGTTCACCAGGTAGGCAAGATATTTGATAAAAAATTTCTGAAAAATAAACCTTTTGGTCATGCAGAGAAAAGAATTCAAGTATCTCTCCATGCAAATTTATAAACCTTTTAAAATCATTTCCATGTGATAACCAATGAAATTCTATATAGAACATAAAAGTCTCATGAGCAAAGACAGTGTCTTGACAAACACTGTGAAATAGGCAAATGTTAAGAGCACTTCATTTGATTTTGTTCACTATCTTAATAATGTAATTAAGAATTTGCTTCAATTCAAATCTTCATTGCTACAGCTTATCTGTGAATCATGCAGTGAATTATTTTGCATTTCATTTGAAAATTTCAGCCATGTTTGTAAACCAGAAAGCCAACCAAACACTGAAGAAACACCATCAGCAGTTATGCCGCACACACTTCCATTGGTTCTCTCCAGCCTCAAACAAGCTTACTGCTTGACATATATCTCCACCTTTTGTAGTTTCTTCAAGTGAATAGCTGAACTTGATTTGTGTGAAATTATTATCCTTAATGTATCTAGCAAACACTAACAGCTGGCCACAATTTAATCTGTTGATTTGTTTAATCAAAAGCTGAAAAGCCCTATGGGAAAGCTTCTAACTCAAAGATGACCTTGCTTTTTACGTCATCTGGCACTTCTGAAATTCTTAAATGAACTGTATTGTCAAACAATGAGTTTGCTTAGCTTCTTTCGTTATTGATCTCTGAGGACAGGTCTTACAATTTCTTTGGCACAGAGCAGGATAAACTTTTCTCCAATTGTATGAGGCATTTTCTGCTGTGGTATTTTGAGCAATACAAGGCAGGTGGCATAGACAACAGCTTTTTTAGTTTCCTAATAGGCACCTGATTGATCAAACTGTGCTTTCTTCACAATCGCTTTTCTCCATTTTAAATAGTTGATGTTCTTGCTCTCCAATTCAGGATGACAACTGTAGAGATGTCTCTACAGAAGACTTGGCTTCATTGAATTTGTGGACAGCACTTTAGTGCAGATGACACACAAAGGAAGCTCTATTCCACTCTTGACAACTGCAGTAAATCAAAATTGTATGTAACTCTCATTAAACACCCTCTTTTAAAAACTTATTTTTTACTCTCAGTTTCCTAAATAAAAAAAAATGTATTAAAGCTGGATATCTTGAAATATACAAGGTCTATCCAAAAAGAAACCAAACTTTTTAAAAAACAAATTTATTGTTTTACTTACAATTTAATCAGACTTTTCTCCTTCAAAATAGTTCCCTCCACTGTTGATACACCACTCCCAATGTTTTTTTCAGTTTTGAATGCGTCCTGGAACACATTTTCAGGGATAGTGCACAGTTCTTGTAGTGAATTTTCTTTGATCTCTTCTATTATCTGAAATCGGTGACCTTTCAGGGTGGATTTCAACTTTGGGAACAAAAAAAGTCTGCAGAAACCAAATCCAGAGAGTAGGGTGGCTGGGGGATGAGAGTCATCTCGTGCTTTGCCAAAAAGTCATGGATAAGGAGTGACGCATGAGCAGGTGTGTTATCATGGTGCAGCATCCAGGTTTTGTTTTTCCATACCTCAAGCCTCCTTTGCACTGCCTCTCTCAACCACCTCAGGACATCCAAGTAAAACTCTACTGGTCATCTGACCACATGGAACAAACTCATGATGATGCCTTTCCAATTAAAAAAGACGATCAACATCACCTTCATATTTGAGCAACTCTGACAAGCTTTTCTTGGTCACGGTGATGATGATCCAACTCACTGTGACGACTGCCTTTTTGTTTTGACATTGTAGCTGTACACCAACATTTTGTCACCTGTTATGACACTTTTCAGAAAGCTTTCATCAGCATTCGAATGATCAAAGAGCTCCTGACTAACTGTGACTCGATTCTCTTTTTGTTTATCTGTCAGCAGACATGGCACAAATTTTGCAGCTACACAATACATATTCAATTTTTCTTTTAAAATCATGTGGCACGAACTTTTACAGATGCCAACTTCTTCAGAAACTTCACAGACAGTCAGGTGACGATTTCCATGGATCACAGCATGTACTTTCTCAATGTGATCGTCATCCGTTGTCGTGGAAGGTCGTCCAGATTTGGGATTGTCTTCAGTGGATGTTCTTCCCGATTTGAAATGCTGATACCACTTGTGACATTGCATATGGTTCAAACAATCCTCCCCATAGGCCTGTTGCAACATTAGAAAAATCTCTGTAAAAGTTTTTCCCAATTTGAAACAGTTTCACACAAACACGTTGCTCTTCAAGACCCTTCATTGTTCAACTTGCGACAAATTGCCAAGTGCACTAAACATACGTTCACTCTACCGCACGTAGATCGATGACTAACTGATGTGGCATGATGCGGCTATTATTAGACTGATGGTCACGGTCACTGATACACATCACTGCAGTTGCAAGCATGCTGCACCAGCTGGTTGGTGCGCTATTTTAAAAGTTCGGTTTCTTTTTGGACAGACCTCGTATGCATATCCTCCCAACCAAACCCAAACTATACATTTGTAGATGTGTACAGAATACTTTATTGAGGATATACATTACATATATTAACAATGTATGTAATTCATATCTTCATTGTATTCTATATTCCTACAGTCATGAATGATTTTGAGAAAACAAATTTGGAACAGTTATTAGGATTTAACAATTATTATTGTTACTAACACTGACCTACACAACATTAACTAGTGGGTTAACCTTTCTGCTAGCTATAAAAATAATAGCTATTGTTAATCCTGCACAGTGGCAGTAGTCAGACAATTTGCTATTGTGAGAGAACAAATGCAAAACAATTAGTTTGACAAATTCAAATTTAGCAGATGAGGTTTGGAGTCAGAGCTTTCATCTGGAAGAGAAAAGAAGATAGAGTCCTTCAAAATGTGGAATGGAGCACTATTGGTTGCAAGGATGAAATTTTTGCTCTTTTGCATCTATAGAGGTGCCTGTGTTCCTCTCTTGAAATTCTCTCCTGCTCTTGATCATGTTCTCCTTTTTTCTCCCTTTATACTGCCATCCTCTACAACAAACATGAAAGACAACCTTAAATGAGTAAAGACCCCAACACCACCAAATAAAAGCCACCACCACCATTACTCTTTCTCACAATGTCTTGAAAATTGTGCAATTAGCTGCTGGATCAATGTGATCTGGGAAAGCAATTATACCAGGAGGCTATTTTTGTACTGACCTCTAGATTAAAAACCACTGTTTATAGCTTATCAGGTATAACTTAATTTATGGGCAACAGATTAAGAGTGGGTAGAGTGAAGTTTTGTATGACAAATATGTAATATACAGTCAATAAAGTATTTTATGCACATTTAATTGTTCTTTTAAAAAATTAAAACTGAAAAACAATAAAACTAATATCTTGTCTCCATGTAACTCCTGAAATAGCAAACCTCTAGGGAATGCATACCCCAATTTGAAAACCCCTGATTTAGCCAAACTATAAAATGTCCTTGGGCATGATCACCATCCAACATGCCCCTACCTTATTTGCTTGTTGAAGTCATGACATTCTGATACTTTATGGTAGAGGTTTGAAACAATGTTCATTTTATAGGCAATAATTTATAATTTTTATGTGGAAGAAAATCTATACCATTCGTAGCAAAATGGCTTGTGCTATAGAAAAACAAAAATTTGTCAAACCAAAACAATTTGCATATGGTGTTCTCTGCATATCCAATGAGGTTATCAAAATTTTAAAAACTTTTGACAGCAAATAGATAATTTTATCAGCATCATAATTTTAAAATTGTATGAATATACTATGCCAGGTTCAAATTACTTTAATCCTCTTAATACATTTATGGGGAAAAATAAATAAGTTATAGATGAATGCCATATTTTACTGTAAAATAGATAATTAATGCTATGCTAAAACGCTAACCCAATGACTGAAATTGCTCATAAAATTAAGAGAAGATACTTTTTCTTTTTGTTTGAGTAACAAATATATGCAAAAATAGAAAAAAAGGAGACTTTGGATGTCTTGTTAAAAACAATCAGAATTAGATTTTATACCAATTTCTTAGTGGCACCAAGTTCAAAATAGTAGCATCTTTTCCACATTTTTATTTAATTTATTCTTGAAATGAAGTATATTTTTTCACTTAAATTAGTTTACCATACTACCTGCAACCAAGGTGGTCCAGATTAACTAAACTACTATACATTATCTATCACCATATGTACATTATTTACAATTATCCAAACTATATGCAGTAGAGCAACTTACATGCAAGTGAATTTAATTTTTTTCCAATGAGGTCTTATAGTTAAGATACTTAACAAAAAATACATTAGGCTTATAAAGATTTTGATTGTATTTAATCATCCAGAATTAATAAAATTGTGAAAAACAATTCAGAATTGTCAAACTTGCTTGTTAGCACACTTAATACATTACCACTGTCCCCATTCATCCCCAAAGCAAAGCCAGCTGAGTCTGACAAGAAGTATAAAGTCATGTTGATCCAGATAAGTTTTACCACTGCCAGTTACTCATTTTTGTTGATAAACATGCAATGCAACCAGAAGTGATTTCCTTGTTGCCTGAGAATGTAATTACTATTCTGAGATCTCTTTCTAGTGATTAGATGTTCCTTTAAGGTAGTCTCAGATAAAGACCTTTAGCCCTGTACTTGAGAAATTAAATGCTCATACACTAATTTATCTGTATAAAATTGCATTGGAAACAGAGCAAAGGAATGTATGGTTTTAATGTGTTATATTTTAAAAATTGTTAGGCAGCTTATGTTAATAAAAGAACATTTACACAATTTTTCTTTAAAAAAAATGCAAAAACTACCAGTGTTGGTAAAACATCTGCAAAATTAATATATACTACAACTTTTAAAATGATTTTTATATAGATTAAATTGGATCTGGATAGCGTATTATCTTAAGATGTGATATACACTCCTATTTCTTTAGATTCTGATCTACAACTTTTATAATACCATAGCAATATTTGCTAAACAGAATATTTAATGATATCAAAATAATGGCTTTTAGACTTGTTAAATTTGGAGCCAGTGCAGTTATTGTAAAAAAATCTATATCTTGTTCTTGAGTGTTCTAAATACATCAAAATAATTGTTAGACTAATTTGTATATCTCATACATTAATCAACTGTTTGCTATTTCTAAATAGAAATGAATGTATGAATAAATAAAGCTGATCTGTTTTTTTCTTCCTTTTTTTAGTTAAGAGAAAAACAACTTGGTTGTTTCCCCTCAATCCCACTAGTATATACAGTAAATTAAAATCATTAGTAAAGGTATCTACACTTTATGCAAAGCAACTGATCTGAACATAATCTCAGAGAATGTAAAATGCACCCAAATGAGAAAATACCAACAACAGAGGCATGGGTGTCTTCTAGGGAAGGTGGACTGCCCCCCCTAAAGTTGATGGTGATAGTGCAGTGATGACACTTTTGCTCTAACATTACCAGCAACAACCTGTGCAGCAGAGAGGTTGTTCAGCACAATAAGAAGGGTGAAAACATGACTGAAGTCAACAGTGGCAAGTGATCGTTTGTCTGGACATTGTAATGATAAGTGTTCATAGAACAAATGTTACCGTTAAAAGTACAAACTTATTCAAAAAGTAATGGATACGTTTGGATAAACCAAAGACTTTTAAAGTTTGTACTGAAAAAAATATTGAATAAAATGGGTTTTTTTTTTATTTGTTATTGTGAGCTCTGATGGAGTAGCAAAATAGCAAACGAAGCATACTAACATAAAAAAAATAATTCAGTTTTTAAAAATTCTAAATGAATCGTAAGAAATATTTCTAAGTAACAAAAATTATTGATCAAAATCAAATACCTATGGTATGAAAAACAAAAACAAATTAGTATGTTTTCATCGCTTGATACATTCCCTGCACTTGGTATTATTTTGTCAATTTTGCCCCCCTCCCCCAATAATTTATCCTGTGGACATTTTGTGTCAATTTTTCTCTCCCCACCTGAAAAAACCCTGCAGATGCCAATTAACAAAGACACTGATGATGAAAGTTATGAACCACTTGAAGTATATTAAACAACAATGATTGAGAATACACCCAGGGCTGACTTTAAGCCAATTGGACCCTGCGCCAGGGTAATCTATATATATATATATTCAGTGGTGGAAATGGGGGGTATGCGGGGATACGACGTATACCTACTTCTAAATTTCCAGATTTTTTATATGTTCAATGTTTACTAATGGAGACATTTATTATTAGCTATCATTTTATCATTTCAGGCTCAGCGGCATGGGCAGGCATTGTGGGTAGCCACCTGCACCAACTTGTTGGGACCCAAGTTGGCCTAAAACCCAGCTGGCAAGTGTGCCACTGTCCAGTCCTTGTGGCACGCTCTGTCTGACCACAAGCATCATGGTCCGAGTGTTTTAGCCAATGGAATCGTGGCTCGATTGCATCAGTCTTAGTGCGGTAACAGTTCGAGTTCTGGCCTCTGTCGTGTATTGTCCATGTTTCTATCAGGGTGGTGGAGTGACAGAAAGTTGTTGGGATCCAGTGATGCAAGTGTAAGTTACTGCAGAGGCCTGGAGTCTGATGTGGGACACAATGGCTTTCTATTATGATTTTTCTTATGTTACGTTGAAAAATCATTGTACGACTCCGAGAAAATTTAATGCCTGTCCACAAATTTGTTTCTCCCACCGGGTCTGCATCCTTTGTCAAGTTTCTATCAATAAAAATTTACTTGTTTATTTGCATATTTTATTCAATTCTCATAATAAAACAGATAATATAGATTAATTGATATTATACTATAACAGTAAAAGCAGTTCAGTTGGACCATTGGGCAGTTGGAGGTTAGGGGATGGAAGTGGCCACTTAGTGGCTTGGTGAAGGATGAAATAAGGTAGTGGTTCCCAACCATTGAGTCACGACCCCTAATGGGTTGTGGAACCATGGAAGTTTCAATTTTTGTTGTATGACTGAGTCAAGAAACTGTTCATGAGTATGTATTTGCTGGCTTATAAGACGCACCTTTTTCCAGAAAAAAGTATACAAAAATTACCCAGCGTCCAATATGCCAGTATCACCAATGGGAGGCCAAGCGCTGAAGGTGTAAGGCTTGTCTCCCACAGCAGGCACTCCTGGTTGTATCACAGGCCTCTGCGGTAACACACTTGCATCACCGGCTTTCCGTAGCTTCCTGTTGCTCTGCTACCCTCATAGAAACATAGACAATACACGCTGGCGACAAAGGCCGGAACTTGAACTGTTACGACAGTAGGACTGACTCAATTGAGCCGTGCTACCATTGGCTAACACCATTAGGGCAGAGCACACTACAAGGACTGGACTGTGACTTTGGCCGGACCCACACTAGCCAGCTCAATTTTAGGCAAACATGGGCACCAACACGACACACCGCACAGCTGTTCTGATCAGAGGTAGAGTTCACTGGTACCAGTAGATTTCTGTTTAGCTGTTGTGAATTTACTATATGTGCAGATGTTGCTTCCCGAAAAATCACTAAAATAATTTTCAATAAATGTATGATGAAATGTACTAAAATTCTTTTTTCTGATATAATATACAATACATTGTTTCTGTTGCTTTTTAGTTCAGAGAACATTTACATTGATTTTTCTCCAATAACATTCATTTGAATTTATATTGATTAAACTTTTTTTTTTGTAGTTTTAAATTTCAATTTTGCTTTAATGGTCCTTCATGCTTTAAGTTTCAGCTTTAGTTAGTATAAATTAAGTTTATTCTTATTCTTTCCTTTTAGTCTAAAGATAGACGAAGCTTAGGGGCTGTCCATTTATTACGTATGCAATGCTAAATTTATTCTTTGATTTTTTTTCAATTATGAAAGTGTAGCAGGGGGTCGCAGGTTTTTGAGTATTAGAAAAAGGTCCACAAGTCTAAAAAGGTTGGGAACCACAGAAGTAAGGTAATGTGAGGTCAGGTAGAGTGTGGCCATGTGCGTGGGTCCTCCTGACTCCTTGCATTTGAGAAAGTGGCTCCTGTATAGCCTGTCGAATGGTGCAGTTTATTGCTTTTATGTCCAGCTGACATAAGTTTTCCTGCAAGAATGGCTTTAAGGACTGGAAATTTTGCCTGCAGTGTGCAGTACCAAGTTCCATTCAAATCAGTCAATGAAAAATGTAATTACTAAGACTTTTGTAATTATTACTAGCAATACAGTTTGTTTGAATTTAGCGGCCGCTTTGTCATATCCTAATATGGCAACAGCAAAGTGACGTAGACTGAAATCGAAAATGAGGCTACTACGGTTGAGAGGCCAGGTCGCTGCATTACGACTTGGCAGTTATTCTGAATACAGCTTGAGCACAATGACTCCTGAGATAAATGCTCAACTTTTCATCAAGTTAAAGTTTGACCACTCAATAATATTAAAATTGTGTGTCTTCTTTTTGTCATCAACCAATGTCACAATGGGAACCCAACAGGTTCACAGGTCATCTAGTCTACTCTAGTCATGTCAAGTAAAACTGCCTTCTAACAGAGCCGAATCTGTAAAGGCTTGTCAAAAACCAACACAAACTTGTAAGCTAAGTTTATGGCTGATGAATTCTTTATGACAGAATACAGATATGAGTTAGACATTAAGTACAGTATGCTTTGTTTTTTTATCAGTTCGGTGACCAATGTCACTTTTAATATTTTGTTTGTTTTTTTTTTCAGGATCCAATAGATATGAGTAAAAGACTAAGGGACATTGGCAGAAAATATTTAAGTGGCAGTAAGAAGAGGGCTATAGCCAAGGAAAAGAAGGCCGAAGCAGAAAAGGAGAAAGGTGCACTAGATAAGTATTTTAGCAAACTTAACTCAGAAGATGCAGAAGAACAAGTGGAGCCACAACACTGTGAAGATGATGACACTGAAGGAAGCCAGTCTGAAGAAGGTAAGACAATCAAAGTGGGAATTTATTTACTGGAAGAGATATCAGCCTTTTCGAAAGTGTTGAATTTGACAAACAAGAAAACTCGCCTGTTGATATCAATGCTGGTGCCTCTAAGACAAGGGAGAACTGGAATTCGAAATCTGCCAGTCCTGTAGAATTAACAGATGATCCTGCAACATGGCCAGAAATGATAAGTCAGAGTGTCAGGGACTATTTAGTAAAAAAAGGACCACCTACAATGATTGTAGAAGATTTCCTAAAGAATGAGAGTGGGTCACGTTTTTCAAAATTTCACTGCAAAAGAAAACTGCCAATTGGTGAAATTGCATATCGTCCATGGCTAATATACTCTGTATCAAATGATAAAATCTTCTGTTATTACTGCAAGTTTTTTGATAATAACACAGCAAGTGCATGTGCAACTTTTGGTTTTAATAACTGGCCAAACATTCATACAAGACTAGCTGAGCATGAGAACTACAAAAAGCATTTGCTAGCTGTGCTTAGTTGCTGTGAACTGCAGCAAAGCTTATCTGCTGAAAAAACTACTGAAGTACAAGAAAAACTAATCAGACAGAAAGCAAAATGCTGGCATCAAGTTTTTTAGTGACTGGTAGCCACTGTACAGTTCCTGGCAGAAAGAAACTTGCCATTCCATGGATCTGAGGAACACATAGGAACACCACATAATGGAAATTTTCTTGGTGTTATTGAGTTGCTAGGAAAGTTTGATTCAGTAATGCAAGATCATCTGCAAAAAATCCAGAATGAGGTTATTAACACAATGGGTGAAGCTGTTCTACAGGAAATCATTTTGCGAATCAAAGCTGCTAAGCAATAATTCTTGAGTGCACTCCTGACATCAGTCATCAGGAGCAAATGTCATTGGTAATTAGTTATGTAGCTGATGGTGTACAATCAAATGCTCCAGCAGGAGTATATGAACATTTCATCAAGTTTTTAGTGGTGGAAAGTAGCTCAGGTGAAGATTTGTGCAACACCCTTCTACATGAACTTGAAACTTTAGGGTTGGATGTTGAAAATATCTGTGGACAAGGGTATGATAATGGTAGTAATATGAAGGGATACATCTCAGGTGTGCAGGCACGACTTCTAGAGAAAAATTCAAGAGCTTTCTTTACACCATGCACATGTCACAACTACAACCTAGTTTTGGGAGACATGGCCAAAACATGTCCAGATGCAATGACTTTCTTTGAAACTCTGCAGCATATTTACACCCTTTTTACATCATCTACTAAAAGATGGACTCTTTTTAGAAAAGATGTGACAGGTCTGTCTGTAAAACCTCTCTCTGAAACACGATGGGAATGTATGATAGAAAGTGTCAAAGCTGTACAGTACCAAGCTGCTGAAGTTTGTGATCTGCTAGAAGAGTTAGCAGGAAGCACTGATGCTGCTCAAGCAAAAGGCGATGCTGAATCATTAGTCAGTCAAATGAGAGATTACAAGTTTCTGGTCTCACTAGTTTTCTGGCACTCCTTACTCTTTCAAGTGAATTTTGTGAGTAAGGAACTTCAGAGTGATACCATGGATGTTGCTACAGGGCTTTCTTCATTCCAAAAGCTTTGTAACTGCTTAGAGACATACAGGGAAAAAGGTTTTGAAGAAGCCTTGATTGATGCCAGTGAACTTGCCAAAGACCTAGATGTTGAGCCTGTATTCAAGAGTAAGCGCTTATGCAAGAAAAGAAAATTATTTGATCATGAATCTGCAGATGAACCTTTGTCAGATCCAAAAACAGACTTCATAGTGCAATATATAAAATCAAGTAGTAGATAAAGCACTGCAAACACTTGAGCTGGAGTTTGAACAACTGAAAAAGCATAAAAATTTATTTGGATTCTTGTGCAATTTTCAGGACTTGTCCAAGGACACCATAAGAAAATGTGCAGCAGATCTGGAAGTGGCATTGACAGATGTCAAGCTGGCACAGGAAAAAGGACAAGTTAAAACCACAAAACTGGCTGATATAGATGGTTACATGCTTTGTGAGGAAATGGAGGCACTAAAGCCAATTCTGCCACCAGTGTTTCGAAACCCCATGAAAATGCTTGGATTCCTTGCCTGCAACAAAAGGTCTACTGCATTTCCAAATTTATTTATTGCTCTTTGGATTTTCTTGACAATCCCAGTGACTGTGGCATCAGGAGAAAGGAGTTTTTCCAAGCTAAAATTGATCAAAACTTACTTGAGATCATCAATGCAGCAAGAACATTTGAACAGTTTGACAATTATGTCCATTGAATGTGAAATTAGCAGGAGTTTAAACTTAGACAAAATACCGAAAGACTTTGCAGAGAAAAAAGCAAGAAAGATAACCTTTTTATAACAAAAGGCAGTTTCTAGAAATCCAAAAAATACAATTTTATTCACTTACATTTTGAATGTTTTTTTCTAAACAAAAAATAAAATTAATATTTTTAATAAATCATTTCACTAAAACAGGCCTTGGCTGTGAACCAGGGGCCCCACCAAAAATGTTCCCAATTGGGCCCTGCAGCTCCTAAGGCCGGCCCTGAGTACACCATAACAGAATCTTTCTGGTCAAGTCACAAAGTAGACATCACCAGGTACTCCTGTTAACAGATATAACAGAAATAAGATAGAACTGCTTGAACCTGGAAAGAATATAAAAAGAACAATGCAGTACTGTTAGGAATATAAACTGTGGCAAAGCTAAGATATGAAGAAAGTCCACATCATGTGTCTTTAAGTTGAGCATAGCAATCTACTTCAGCTAGAAAATTAAACTTCCTATTTTAGCCATAATAAAACAGTAACATATCAAAATAAAATCATGGTCAGCAGAAGTTAAGTGCTGAAATGGCAAAGGTTAATATTAAACAGTTGAACAAGTGAGATTGTTTTTCATTAATAAAATTAAATTTTACTTAGTGAGACAAAAACTTCATGAAGATATGAAAAATAATAACAAGTTAGCATTATCAGAATCTCAGAAGGCATAGACAAGCTTGATATAAATCTCAAGTTTGCAAAAAAGTGGATCCTAATGAGTAGAGCATTAGCAAAGAAGGTTCACAGAGGTCATTAAACTATAATACACAGAAAAGTAGAAAAAAAAATGTTTAAATAAGCAGCAAACTAAATCCTTAATACTACCGATTGCCTTCAGTGTTTATAGAGTTAAAACCCACTTCTCAACTGTATAATGAATTGATCTGATATAAAAAAAGGGAAAAAACTTTCGTGGAAGAATTCAATATTTTTTATCAGTTATTTCAGAAAGTGAAAATTGTATATATTCTAGACTCATTACATGTAAACTAAAATGTTTCAAGCATTTTTTAATTTTAATTTTGATAATTATAGCCTACAGCTAAAAAAAATAGAAAAACATATCCCAAAATATTAGAATATTCCATTTTGAGTTTGAGTAAATCACTATTTATGCAGTATAAATACTATGAATCTCAGTCTGGTTCAGTACATACAACTACAATCATGCGAAAGACTGCTGATTTGACAGTTGTCCAGAAGACTCATTGACACCCTCCACAAGGAGGGTAAGCCACAGAAGGTCATTGCTGAAAGGGCTGGCTGTTTGCAGAGTGCTATATCAAAGCATATTCATGGAAAGTTGATTGGAAGAGAAAAGTATGGTAGGAAAAGGTGCACAAGCAAGAGGGATGACCGCAGCCTTGAGAGGATTGTCAAGCAAAGCCAATTCAAGAACTTGGGGAGCTTCACAAGGAGTGGACTGAGGCTGGAGTCAGTGCATCAAGAGCTATCACACACAGACATGTTCAGGAAATGGGCTACAAGTGTCGCATTCCTAGTGTCAAGCCACTCCTGAACCAGAGACAACATCAGAAGCTTACTTGGGCTAAGGATAAAAGAACTGGACCATTGCTCAGTGGTCCAAAATCCTCTTTTCAGATGAAAGTAAATTTTGCATTTTATTTGGAAATCAAGGTCTCACAGTCTGGAGGAAGAGTGGAGAGGCACAGAATCTAAGTTGCTTGAAGTCCAGTGTGAAGTTTCCACAGTCAGTGATGATTTGGGGTGCCATTTCATCTGCTGGTGTTAGTCCATTGTGTTTTATCAAGTCCAAAGTCAATGCAGCCATCTACCAAGAAATTTTAGAGCACTTCATGTTTCCGTCTGCTGAAAAGCTTTATGGAGATGCTGATTTCCTTTTCCAGCAGGACTTGGCACCTGCCCACAGTGCCAAAACTACTAGTAATTGGTTTGCTGACCATGGTATTACTGTGCTTGATTGGCCAGCCAACTCACCTGACCTGAACCCCATATAGAATCTATAGGGTATTGTCAAGAGGAAGATGAGAGACACCAGACCCAACAGTACAGACGAGCTGAAGGCTGCTATCAAAGTAACCTGGATTTCAATAACACCTCAGCAGTGCCACAGGCTGATCGCCTCCATGCCACACCACATTGATGCAGTGATTCGTGCAAAAGGAGCCCTCACCAAGTATTGAGTGCATAAATGAACATACTTTTCAGAAGTTCTATATTTCTATATTATAAATCCTTTTTTTTTTATTGATCTTATGAAATATTCTAATATTTTGAGATGCACTTGTATACACATCATTATGTCAAATTTATGCCACAGTAATTTAAAATAATTATTTTTGTAAAGCAAATCTTTCAGAAACTTAGAGCATGACAAAGTGGTAAGAAAAATTTGCAAATTTTGGGAAAGAATTTCCAAATACTTAAACTGAAGGAATATTTTCCATAATTTTAAAGGAGACTATAGAATTATGAGATTGAAAAAAAGTATTTTTGGAAATCTATTTTTAAAAAAATATTTTTTGCTAATAATTGAGTTCTAGTATTTAAAGCAATGAATTTGACATTTTATAAAAACAATCAAATGATTTTAGGAGTTAATAAATTAAAAATTAAAGCAAACAATTTTCTGACAAGATTAATTTAGCAGTATGCTGTAAAAACTTAGTTTACTATTATGTTCCAAAACATAAATAGACTGAAAACATAAGTAACTTTAAAATGAAAATCAAAAAACACTATATTAAGGCAAATTCAAAATTCTTGCTAATTTTGAAAATTTTTCCCAGTGGCAAGATAATGATATTCATGATTATATCCCTTAAATTTAAATTAGAAAACATAAAAAATCCATCATTATAAAAGATGATCACAAAAATATTGACTAAAATGACCTATTAAAAGTTTTTAAATATAATTATATAAAAATCTTTTTCTTGAGCAAAAATGTATCTGATTTTTGTTATTTTCAGATAAAAAGATTTAAAGATAGCCCCTGAGAATTTCCTTTTGGAGTCTCAGATAAAACTAAAGCAGAAGCATGTAAATATAATGTAACTAGTTCTAATGCTTTCTGCTGTATCTGAAATGGCATATTAAAAATGTCAATTTTAAAGATAATCTTCAATAAAAATCACTAAATGTGTGGTACCTGGCTTCTATTTAACATCATGGGAATAGCTGCTGCCTGAAATCATGTGAAACCTCTGACCTATACATATAATTGGCAGTTGTGGCCCATGGCTTATTTTTACTTCACTAACTTAGATGTTAGTAAATAGAATTAATGCTCAAGGAGCCTCTCACCCACAAATATCTTAAACTTGTTCAAGATATCAGAAGAAAAGGCAACAACTACTCAAGATACAAAAGAAGGTAAGAAAATACTACTTTAAGATGACACTGCTGAAGACTTACTGCACAAGGGAGAAAAGATCAGTAAAAAGATGATGGTAAGAAGCCTAAGATGCAGGTGTTGCCACCAAGAAATATTGCAGGTATGCTGTCCAAGTAGACAGAAAAAAGATCATGCATTTTAGTATCAGCTTTTGAGTGAAAAAAAAACAAAAAAAAAATTGAGGGCTGCATAGATGTTTTACAATTCATTGAAATTCCTAAATTATGAAAATCAGCATAAAAGAAAGTTTAACATAAAATTTAGTACCTGAATTTTGCTTGTCTAAGGATCTACAAAATGGTGCTGAGTACAAAAACTCTTTGAGTGATATACAGTTTTAAAGTAATCTTTAAATACAAAATCTGCAATATGATTTACTGCCTGCAATAGATAACAACAATACTACTACTAATAAATGGTGAATTATGTACAACATATTAGTTAAGTTAAGGTTCAGCTCTGGATTGTTAAATAGCTCAGCAGTCAAACAACATGAAGTAAGTGATTAATCAAACAGTCTGCAAACAACAATGAAGACCCAAGGCTATCTTATGACAGATGCATGTATTATTGTCTTCTAATTGAATTAATGGAAGTAGAGTTACAATTGTTTTGTTGTTACAAGTTGGCATAACAACAGCTAATGAATGTACTGACTTTGATTTGCTTTGGCATGCTTATTCTGCTGAATGATAGCACCAGTGACCTGAAAATCACTGTGCACCTACACTGTAGCCGCTTGCCAATGGTAATGGAGTCTTAATCAGCAATTTTCCACACTATTGTCAAGTGAGGAATTCAGACATACTCCCTGTGACAGAATTCTGTAGCTTCTGCAGCATATCATATTGAGTAATTTTTTTTCTTTCACAAAACATAATACCAGAATAAAAAAATGAATTTCATAAAAGTGTAAAAATAAAATTCTGTAGCTTCTGCAGCATAAATATATTGAATAATTTTTTTTCTTTCAAAAAACAACAACATAATACTGGAATAAAAAAATTAATTTCATAAAAATGGAAAAATAAGTTTTTATAGGAAATATTTAAGTGCTGAAAAGACTATCAACCATAAAACATAACTATCAGTTTACTTTTCAAATGCATGAATAAAAAATTTATAGTAAATATTGTAAATTTAAAATTCTTACTGTCCTCCCCTAAAGAAATTATGGTAAATTAGAATAAAATTAATAATGAATTACATCAGTTTTTAAGCATAAATATTTCAACTTAATGTCATCCTAGGACTGTGACAAATTAGATTTTTAAAAAAGAAATAGATGTGTTTTTAATAGAAAAAGCATGGAACTGGATCCAAAACTGAATTGCAGTTTCTTTAAGAAATGCATTCCAAAAGTTAAATTTAGGTTAGTTTTCATAAAGAAGAAAGAAGCCACCATGGCTTACAGAAGCCCCCACCCAGGGAAGAGAAGGTCTATCAATATAATTTTTAAGCGTTTTATACTATCACTATAAACTAATGCCAGCAATTTATTTTATTCATTCATTATTAAATCTTTACTGATTTATTGTCTAACTGTAGAAATTTTATAAGCACTTTTCTGTTGTCCATATGCTTAAAACTCTTAATTATTTTTAAAGCTCCATCAGATCTCTGCTAGATCATCTGTTGCCTCTTTAGTGTTCACAAGTATTTAAGAATTATTTGTATGATCTAAATCTAGGTAACTCTCCTGTATCCCATAACAATTATACCTAAATATCTGCTTACAAAATCCTCAGTTTAAAAAAAAATCTTTTTATTTTCAAAAAAGCAATCTATTTGTATTTAGAATAATAGATTATGGCCATCTGTAAATTTTCAGGAAGTTACACTAACAATGGGATGAGATATATATTCAAACTATCTAGTTTCTATAGGTTACATATCTCCAATAACTTTCCACACTCATCTTTTTCTCTCTCTTTTAAAAAAATAAAAATATGCAAAAGCAAGTCAAAATAGATTACAACTGAATTTCAGATAGTTCCTTATTTTAATGTCCATAAACCCTAGAATGAAACCTCTAAAATCCTAGGTCCCAGAAACACCTGTCCATTTAAAAAGATTTTGTTGTAAAGGGTGCATTAAAAAATTTGATTTGTTATTGCTCATACTACCACATTACTTCCTGCTTACATTTTTAAAAAGTTAAAAATGTGTAGTATTCTGTTAGAAGTCTTTGAATAGTAATAGATACCCTTAAGCCTGGGAAACTATAGACTACACAAATTAAAATATCTTGATGGTAATTATTTTAATTTAATACTATATGATTTTTACATTTTTTTTCTAGTATAAAAAGCTGCATTTATAAAATGAGCAGAAGGATGGAACATGAAAACAGGTGTTTACATTTTTATAGTTTGTATGATCAAGAAGAATACATAATTACAAATACTTTACTACAGACTTCTGTGGCAGTTAGGTGCAAAATTCAAGTTGGTAACCAGCAGCTGTTTTATGACATTTATATAAGAATAAATAAGCAAATGTAATAATTGGAGAAATGAATATCACCTTTAATAATTTTGTAAATTAAAATTTTTTTTGTGAATTTAAGCTGCAAAACCTTCATTAAATAATAATAAGAACTATAAATTTAGAAACTCCAATATTATTGATTCTTAGATACCTTAAAGAATGGAATGACACCAATAAATATCTAATCAAACTCTAGAAGGTTATGCATAAGTTGAGGTAAATTAAAACTTAAAAAATTTGTACTTTTGTTTATTTTTGCACTGAATAATGGTGCATAATGAAAATGATAAACTGAAACTAGTTTTTCATTGGACAACATTTATTTTAAAAATTGTCATTAAATTGGGCTATAAAATACCTGTGAACATGAACATCATTTAAATGAATAAAATCCATGTCAAAATTGGTAGTAGGTTGTAATGTGTCCTTAAAAAAGTGATTCCACTTAAATCTAACAATGGTGCTATGATTTGACAAATTTTTTCCAAGAATAATTTGAAAAATCTGCATAGTTAATTTGCAAATCTTCAGCTATTTTGTTTAATTCATTATTAAGGAAAGGTCTTCTTCAAATTGAATGGGAAGCTGTGAAAGTTATAACATAATCCTGATGATTACAGACCACTTTAAACTGCATGTAGAGTTTTAAAACTTTTATTAAAGATAGTTTACAAAATTTAGTTTAAAATATTTTAAATGAATATCAAGGTTTTAAAGCTTTTAAGGTTTAAAGATTGTCTTAACAATTCTAGAGTTTTTATAAAATTTAACTAATTTGATGGTAAAATATGTTATTGTTGTTTATGTATACCTTACTTGGGCTTTTGATACAGTTCCATATAAAATAATTTTAAAAATCAAGGGAATGGGTGTATATATAGTAAATACATATATTGTTAAATAAAATACCATCATCAAGTCAATAATTATCTAATAATGCACATGATAGGGTTTAGTTTTGAGTAAAGCATTGTTTAGTTATATTATTTATATGAATGATATGATATTAAGACTAGCATTGAAATTTTTTGGATGTTAGTGTTAATACTGAAAATGACAATTTTCAAATACATTTAAATAATTTGATTGTTCAGTTAAGTGAAACCTAGAATATAGTACTAAAAAATTTGTGTCCAACAAGCAATAGGTAATCACTATAACACAGTTAGTTTAAAAAATATGATTTAGGATTAATTATTTACCAAAATCTCAAATGTGAAGAGCACTGCATTTCAGCTGTCAACAAAGCAAATGGAATGTCAGAGTAATTAACTGAGTATCAAACTAAAGTTTTAGGTCATGCAATCAATGCTCAGAATAGACATTTTAAAAGTTATTTAACCTTTTAAATCCTAATAGTAACCTCAAACAATTGATTCACTTTTTATGCCTTGAGGTTGAAGCAAACAAGTGAAAAGAATACTTCCTTTGGCCTGATATGACACACAATATTATAGATATTTTAACATGCAAGACCTAAGAGAAAAATCTGCTCAACTGAAAAGAAAACTTCATTATCACATGACCCAGCCATGTAGACTACGAATTATAAACTAAGTGTTATTGACTATTTATTTATGCATTAAAATAGTCATTAACTGAAAAAAATAATTTGTTCTATTAATTATTTTTAAGCAAAATGTACGTGTATTTGTGTTTGTCATGACTGAGATTTTTTGGTTTTACATTTTATGCTAGAACTTCTGTTGACAATGAACGCTCTTTTAAAAATAGATATTTTATGGTTTTTAAATATGCTACCTGTTATTCACCATTATAATATTCTTGTTTGAAATTTGAGAAATAATGATTTATTGAAGAATTCAGTATATATTTACATGAATGTTACTAAGTATTAAATTGAATAAACAATAAAAAAATATTAAATTTACTATGTTTGAATTTTAGACTCTTATGGAGACCTAACATATTTTAAATTAGGTGTTTTGAGCATGAGGATCAGATATTTTTTGGCTATCTACAGTTATTATTATTAGGCATTACAATTACAAAGTAACCAGATTCTGACACAGATAAAAATAAAATATTTTTAGTTACAAAATCATTAATGAAAAGGATAAAAATTGAGTGAGTGAAGTTAACTATAAGAGCATTAAATCAATTTAAAATCATTATTGAATACCTTTTCCATTTGTATCCTTCAATAAGCCCATCTGCCCCATTGTAACTGATAGCAAAAACCCTATCCTTAATTTTAATATGTTGTTAATGCTGAAGTTTGGATAGCTTTATATGACAAAGCATTGTTAAATTTTGTATAACAGTAGTAACCCTGGTATTAGGTACAGCTTGATTTTTAAAAATTTACATTCTAAGTCACGGTGATCTAGTTTACAGTCATTGTTATCTGATCTGAGTGTATTTATCCTGACTTCTTCCCAAAACTTAAGATTTTATGTCTAGTGTGACAAATGATTATTAAAGAGTATAAGATTTATAGAAATATTTATCAGTTGGCTAAAGCAAAAACCAAAGAAACCTACCAGGAAGGTCATGAAATAATTTTAAAGTCAAGCAGAGGAATATTTTCGATAGGCCACATACCAAAATATCATCATCAACTTTAATATTATTTGTCATATTGGGCCAAAAGAGATACACTTTTTCCTTCTGCATACAACCATCAACCCAAAGTAAAAAAAAGAATCAATTGGTTCAGGTTAATATGAAGAATTGTGAAGTTTAATATCTCTTCGTCTTCTAAAAAAATGTCTATTCTAAGCATTCATTTCATCATGATTCAGGATTTCCTTCCATGGTCAAAAGTTCAGAATATATGATCATTAAGATTTTAGAAATCCTTCAATGCTATTTTACAAGAATAAAAAGCAAATAGTGAATGATGATTAAAAGAAAGTACTCTTCTTGTATATTTTAGATATATTTAAAAATGACTGACTATAATGTAGGTTCTGTACAGCTGTGATTTGATCAAATTAATGTTTAAAATTATAAACAAACACATACCTAACATTTTTTCAACTTGGTAAATATGTATATGAATATTTTACATTTTACAAACTTTATATTCTTCAATTTGATTTAAAAGCTTAAATCAGTTAATTTTGAACAAAAACTTTTAAAAATTAAAACTAAATAAAATAGCTAACTTTTCTTTGAATAAAGATTTTCTAAAAAATCTTTACATGTTTTCATAGGTTACTTTAAACTTCAGACATTATTTCTAATACTGAAGTTTGATTGAGTTGTATAAAATCACCTATCCAAACTATATTAAGAGTGAACATTATGTAAAATTTAAGTTTGAATGTGAAAAAAAAAATTGTATAGTTTTTTTTTAAAATTATTTACTTTCAGGACAATAAAACATTTCTTGAAAACCTAACTAAAGTACAAAAAAATCTCAGATTTTGCTCAATTTGAGTAGTGTTTTCCAACTCTAACAATTTGGACCTTGGAAAAATATAATCTTATGATATCATTAACCCATACTGTAGTTGCATAAATCCTTTATACTTAGCATTTTGCTGAATATGGAATTTTTCAAATTATTATTTTATTTATTTCTTGTGAATATCAATAAATAATTTTATCTACTGTAACCTCACAGATATTTTTCTATCTTGCTACTTATGAGATTAAAATAACAGCCCCTCTTCAAAAATGTCACATTAAAATGTATATGGAGTGTCTCAGCATAGGTAGTAAAACAATGTTTCTGGATGGATTTTTTCTGACTAGAACTATTGGTAAAGGATGGGTATTTTTGAAGTTTTACTTTCTTTTGTTTTTTTATAATAATACTGCCATCAGTTGTCATTTTGCTAAAATAATGTGTCTAAATTACAAAAATAGTGGACTTCTTGATATATACATATAAACCTAATTTATCACTATTCCCGAATTTCAACAACAAAAAATGGGCTTATATCAATTGCCTCACCATTGTCTGTTTCTAATGCAAGTTAATTTTTTTAAGACTATAGGTATAATACCTGCAATATTCTTATAATTCAAAATACTAGAATAAAGAAAAGGAAATTATGCAATAACTACACATTTAGATCTAAGCAATGTTATTATATTTTTATTCTTTGATTCAAACATTAATAAAATCCTACTTCAGATCTTGAAGCTTGTGATTTTTGTCTGTTTCTGTCAGATCAATTTAACCAAGCTTCAGTTGTTTAAGGAAAAAGTCTTGTGATTTTGTCAACATTCTTAGTTATCTGTATCTAGAAAAAGAACTTGGGCTGATGAACAGCACCTGCCAAGAAAAGTTTCTTGATTAGCTTAAACCATATCTTAATACCATAAAACTAGAAGCACAAAAGCATAGTTTACAATGCTGAAGATTGAAAAAAAATTCAATAGAACCTGCAAGCAGCTAATGATAATTGTAAATAATGTTCAACATATGAATACAAGTTTTCAAAAGCAAAAACAGGTATCACAGTATTTTTATTTCTATAGTCTTGTAAAATAAGCCTAATGTAATGTGTCTAAGTCTGGGCTGTCAGGTTGGTATTTTAATAAAAGACCAGAGATATTGTATCCTTCTAAATTTTTAAAAGTTTACTATTTAAATTAGATAAATGAAATCAACAACAAACAAAAATCATCCATGCCTTTTACATGTGGAAAACTGAGAATATTTCACAAGCCATAAAGGACAAATACTATACAAAACTTTAATTAATGTTATTAATTTAATCCATACTTTTAAAAAAAAATTCTCCAAGAAAAAATTTGTTCAATGATATAGCCAAACATTTTCTGAAATATTTCAGATAAAAAATCTAAATGGTAGATTAAAATAACACTTAGTATTAATTCTTTTAACAAATGTAGATTCTTTGTCAAAGAATAATGCAAAAAATGTACATTCAAGTCATGTTAAAAATATTTTAAAATCAAACAAGAATATTTCCTCTTTCACTCAATTAATGTTGGAGAATCAATATAAACTGGAATAATTTTTTTTCTTAAAGCTACAAACTTAGTGAATAAATTAGTAATTGAAAACTAAAATCTACTTTCCAGTAGACAAGTTTTGTTATCCATGCTGAAAGCCTTTTTACATTATTTTAACCCCTTGATTGTGTCCATATATTTACAAAAAGTAGCTATTGGTCCTGACAGAGTAATTCACTAAATATACATTTGCAAGGTTTTCTCTATCAACATCAATACCCAATCTCCATAACTATATGTGCACACTACTCAAAGGGTTAATAAATTTATTTAATAAAGTATCAAAACCCCTGTATTACAAAAACAAAATAATCAAAGTGAAAGGCCTATATTGCCAAAATAACTTATCACCATTTGCGTAACAATTGTCTTATACACATTAGCTATCTTTTATATTAAATATCAGTTTTGTATGACTGAAGCACATAAAATATGCAAAATATTACAGACAATGACATTAAAAAAATATATTTTGAAAAAAAAACATCTGGCACTGCTGCTCTCCATTTTAAAAGCCAATTTCAAATGGTTTTTAATATTTTCTTCAATACCAATATTATTTCTTTATTTTCTCTTTCAAACTTTCAGTGTCATTTTTTGTTAAGGGAATACACACACATACCTCTTTATTTACTTTAGTACAACTATTTAAACATTCTTAATGGCACATATGTTAGAATATTTTTTTCTTTAATTATTTGATCTTACTAACTTAAAGATCATTTTCTAGAAAATTGTTCATTGTTGCATAGAAATTTTATATTTTATTTTAATAATTCCAATAATATTTAAAATAAATGGTACTGTAAACTTAGCAATGTATATCATGGTTTGAAACTATTAAATATTTTAAATACAAGGCAATGCAGTTCAAGCACCAACTTATTGTCTAAAATATCTTTTGAATAAACTGACTACTGCAGATTTATTTAACAATGCCCCATCTTGATAATATGCCAATAGTATAGTTCACTACACAATTTAATTAATTTATTTGAAATATCTTTCATAATATATCCTAAAATTATGAATTTTTTCATTCTAAATACTAGAAACTGATCATAATTGCTATTATTATTTTTAAAATAGTATTCTCAGAAAAAAGATTCTGTTGCCTCCTTTTTAATTTGAATATCAAATATTTATCTGAAAATGTTTACCAACCCTACCGTATCTAGCTTTTTCAGACAAATTACTTTCATCTTCTTGAACTAAATCCTCTTCTATAATATATCTCCACTTCCTGGTTGAAACCACCAAAACTGATGTTAATAGATAATATTTAAGTTAATACTTTGCCTAGTTTTGGTTTGTCTTCAGATCTCCCAACAACAATTTTATTAACATCTAACTTAATAGTGTGATAGTGTATAATAATATGAAACTTTCAAAATAGTGAAGACTGGTTTGTAATTTATATAATTTTCCTTAAGCTACTAAAAATTTAATAGAAATCAAAAAAGTTTATTCTAGTGCTTAAGAAAATCAATTACACCAATTAACTTTTTAATCTTGAAATTGTGAACATAATCTAACCAGATTTAACTAATTAGGATTCTAACAAAATTTTAAATGTTAAGATATACAGTAATATAAAGCAAAAAAGAACTTGCACATACACTGTCCACATGTTACTGCATATTTCTTTAAACAAATATTAAAATGCCAACAGGTTTTTCTTGGAGTTTGCATATTTTAGACTTTAAAAGGAGGAGAAAAGATCTAAAGTAAAAAACATGTTACAGAAAATATAAAAATTGTTCCATAACTATGGTTTGCATAAATTTTAACTGAAAGAAAAACAAGGTTTTATGCTGCACTTCTTTTGTGTTTCTCAACATTAAAACATTTAAATCTCATTGAAAATAATGCCTACTACAAAATTTGGAAGCAAACTGTCCTTTTTAAAGTTCTAAATGTTTCCCTATTTTTTATTTAGCTCAGTTTTCACTAATTACAGTATCTAAATTGCCACTCTCTGCCATTTTTTCCATGAAAATCACTTAAGATATTGAAAATAAATAATTATTATTTAATACTAAAATTTTATATATATTTTTAATCAAGTACTCTTGCTATTTGTCTACATAAACTGTTTTGTTTACCTACTTGTTCATGAAACTGTATAGAACTGGTTGAACATTTGTGGAACTAGAAAAACTGGCATAACAGATACCCTAAGGTATATGCATTACCAATACATATCACAATAAAATGATACACTGGTAATGTGGATATCCCTCTAGATTTACTAATATTATTTAGTAAATGGACCCTTAATTAATCCTATAGCAAAGATGCCTGAAAGGAACATAATATATCTTCTCTTGATAGTTTAGTCAAATAAAGGCTTAATAAATATACTTATTTGGTTTTAAATGTAGACTACAAATTTTTGAGTCATGTAGAATTTGAATAACTAATTTAAACCATTTAAATGTCAATTTTTGCATGTAGCAAAATGTATTTTGTTATAATTAAAAAAAATTTAATCGATAAGAGCTTCTTGAAAAATGATAAAATGTAAAAAAATAATTTGCCACATCCAGCAAATGTCTTTACAGGCATCAATACCCATCTGAGGCATCAGCACCAATTGTTAGAGGAGAGGAGTCTAGAGGTCCTAAAGAGTGTGAAAAAGACCTCAACAATTAACTTGGTGTCCACCAAAGCTTGTTCTGTCAGTGCCATATTCAAAGAAAATGTTGGACATGACGTAATGATTTACTATTCTTGAAAGAACTGCAAAGAGGATGTGCTAAATGTGAAAGCACTGCCCTGCTGCAGTGGTTCAGTGTAAGGTGTACCATTTTGGCAAAAGTTGATTTATAAAAAAAGTTGTTTCTATAGGCAACTGCATTCACTGGACTACAAATGTATAGAAGTGTAAAACCACTATATTGTATATCTGCCCATACCATCTCACTTCTGCCACCCTGATGATTTCTCTTGTTTACACAACATTCTGCTTGACATGCATCCCTGCAGTGCCACACTCTTACTCTCCCACTAGCATGTGACACATTACATCTGCCCCAATCTATGAAGAGAACAATAATCCACATTGTTGAAATAATCACATAAGCTGCTGTGGCTACTGAGGCCACAAAGCAGTGCCTTGGTAAAAAAAAATGGATCCAATATGTTGAGATCTTGCAGAAATTACCCATGATTATGCATACTATCTGGGTAAATTGGATCCCATCTGCCTTGAGTTGCTAATTCCATAATTGATTCAGGCAAGAACCCAATCTTTATGCATGCTATGCAGATGCATTGGTCCTGCACAACCATTTTCACCCTTTGTTGTTCAGAATGTGCATGGCTGTAAGTCAAACTTGTCTCAATATACTTGCCTTGCAGCCAAACAGTGGTAGTATTGGTAACATTTTTGCCATCTTGAAACTTGCTTTTCTCTTTCACGATTGATTAGTCTAGACATAGTTATTCAAAACCACTTGGTGAACACACTTGGCTCAAATGAGAAATGGAAAAAAGTTGATCACCTTCTCAATTAAAGTTCTGTAATATTTTAAGCTGCTTTCTTAAATTACTTAAGCAGCATGTGAAAATTGTGAAAAATCACAAAATCAGTGCTGGTGCATTGTTTGCATTCAGTGATTGAGTTTTCTTTCACATAAGCCATAAACCATAGTAATAATCATGTCAATTTAAGTTTAATTAATCAGTGTTAAATGCACTATACAGTTGCTAACATTTTTAAAGTGGTCCAGTTTCAAATCAGTTCAGTATGTCTGAGAACAGAAATCATTGCTCAACACTAAAAGATTCTAGTAGGAAATGTAACAGAGAGAAATTGTGATAACCTATGCTGATGTTTTCAATATAGACTTTAATCACACTAGAATTTTGCTTATTTATTTTTAAACATCAAAATAGGCTATCCATAATCTTCCAGGTCACTTAGCAAGTAGAATACCAATGCTGACTCTGGAATAACTAAGTCTAATTCAACAATAAGACACCTACTGCGAGATATCAAATCACAGCAACAATGTTCAAATTAAATGAAATAGATCAATAATGGTATTGAGCAGTAGTTGGATGGCAATGTTGCTAAACATTGATTCAAAGCACAATTATGGTTCTCTGTAGCATCAATGCAAATACTTCTAGCATCTAGATTAAAATGTTAGTAATTTTATAATATAAACAAAAAACATTTCATTCAGTCATCTATTCTGTTATGATATACAATTAAAAATAAAATTAACTCCTAAACAATGATTATATAATAGCAGCCTTGTTCTGACGTTAACAAATGCTCCCTAACTATGCACATACTTTGCACTGTTTTTAAGTTTCGCCACACTGTATGGCAAACAGCAATTTAGTGAGAAACTACTTCAGAGTTAAAAAAAAAGCTAAAACAAAATAAAAATTTATGAAATTAAATTTTGTCTTCAGTGATAAACAAATTTGGGAGAAAGTACAAAGTAAAACTATCTCAAATGATAAATCAAAGCCAAATATAACCATATCTGTCTATATAATATCAAATAAATAAATGCTCCATTTATTGTCATGCTATTTCTGTTTCCAAAATTCCTATTTCAACACAATAACTCCACATATCAGCATGCATGCAAGCAATACATAACATGTGTCACCACCTGAAGACACTCATACAAACAACATGCTAACCATCAATGTTGAATTTCTTCAAACTTTCATTTAGAAAAAAAAGCAGCAAAAATGTTAGCTGGCCACACAAGTATCAATCACCATGTTTTAAAAATTTCTTGCTAATTTGTCAACAAAATTTTTTTCAGCCTATGAATTCTATTATTTTTAAGCTAAGAGAGTTTTCAAAATTTTATTAAATTACAAAATAACTATAGAGGTTTTTAAATTATTATCAAAGAAAATAGTCAAAAATGTTAAAAAGTTACATAAGTCAAGGTTGTTTTCAAGATCACTTATATTAATAATAAAACATTATGTAAACATTATGTAGAAAGGAATTCAGACATTTATTAAACAAATGTAGTAAAGTTCCAAAATGTTTGATTTACTATTACTTTTAATGCTATATTATAATAAAACAAAGTGTGCTAGTTTTAAGAGTTATTATTATTGATTTTTTATCAACTCTGCTTAAGGAAATGCTTTTGTTCATTTCTTTAAAGT
This sequence comes from Nautilus pompilius, assembly GCA_018389105.1. Classification (NCBI taxonomy): domain Eukaryota; kingdom Metazoa; phylum Mollusca; class Cephalopoda; order Nautilida; family Nautilidae; genus Nautilus; species Nautilus pompilius. The sequence goes on from JACATO010000340.1 coordinate 992,779, forward strand.
ATGAAATTATTAAGCAAGTTCAACTGTATTGTACAGTAACAAGGTTTTGTTGAATATTTTAATGATTTAATTCATGAAAAAATTATGTTTTGCACATTAAAGACTTTACTCACTCTGGTTTTGAATAAACTCCAAATGAACAGCATTACAGAGTGCAGGTTTGTGAAGTACAAAAGAGAATAAAAGGCCACAAATTATACAAAATCATGGCTTCCATATCATACAAAAGTAGAGGGCAATGTTATTGTAAAATTAATTTGGAGTAAAAATTGTTGACACTACAAGCTGGAAGTTACCAGCAATTTTGAAAAAAATACATATGTAAAAAAAAAAAAGTGATTGTGCACAGAAAAAATAAAGAACATAACCATACTTTTGCCATAAAAAAATTCCCTTACATTTTCCTGAGGTTATTTTTCCCCCAAATCAAAATTACTACATTAGGTGACACCAACTGCAATGACAAATCTGCAAAGCATTCTGTAAGTCAGATAGCTAGAGTAAACTTCAATAAACTGAAAGACATTCTGCACAAAGTTGACTTCTTTTCACTGATGACATACAGTGAGAGAAATATTGCCTGTGTAATGGTTGTAAATGGTCTTGCAATTATGCAGTATTTGAAGCTGTGCTGAATGCTTCTGTTGAGGGAATAGTTTTTTCATTGGATACTGCTTTTCAAAGCTAGGGCTTCAGTGTAGATGTTGGCAAAAAAATTAGTAGACTTTGGAGAAGATGGTGCTACTGCTAATTTTGAAATTAATAGATCAGTGTCTACACTGTTAAATCAAGTTGCTTCTTGGCTTACTATAATTCAATGTATAAATCAGCATTTGGAGCCAGCAATCAAGGATTTCTTCAGGAATAAATTTCCAAAATGTAGTTTTTGAAACTCTTATAGCCATTAACTACTGCTACCAAAAATCTCTAGATAGAATGAATGGACTAAGGGAAGTAGGTAACTGGATGAAAGAGCATGTGTCAAGTCCGGCTTGAACCACTGGTACTAAGTGGTTGAAATACAAGGTTAAAGCACTGAAAAAATGGCAAAGAACTATGAAGCAATGTATAATCACCTCTCAAGCTTTGCTGAAACCAGTGAAAACCCAGCAGAACAGAGAAATTGCCAGCATTTTTTGCAAGATTTCACAGTACCAATTAGTGCAAACTATATACCAGGTGAGTGAAAGATGTTCTTTATGGGATAGCCAAAATATCACATTTGTTCCAAAGATATGTGACCAAATAAAGTATGAGAATTAAGTTAGAAAGTGCTTAGCTAATGCTGCTACATTTATTAGCTGAAAATTACTCAAACTACACTGTTTAAAAATTGTGATGATACCACCTATAAGGGCACTAAATTTAAAAAAACAGAAAGCACTTGTTAAGTAGAAATTAACATGTTGAGAAGCTAATTGAGGAGTATCTTAAAAAATCGGACTGAACAAGAACATCTTCAAAGTTCATGTTATTTTGGTCCTATGGTCCTATTAGTTGGCTAAATAAACAAGATGTTTTAATGGCAATGAATAGCTTATTCTCTTCATTAATCATTTTGATGCATTAATACAAAAAAAAAAACTCCTGCATTTGATGCCCAGACAACACAAAACCAATAGTTCAAGGAAAAGCTGCTGATAAGAGAACAGCATTGATTCAGTGTAAATATCCAATTAATCAATCTTTGGAATCATTTACATTGAGGAAAGTGAAAAAGGTGACTACACCCATATCCTCAAAGTTGTATAATTAACTATCTCTACCCTCTTTCTACAAGTGTGCGTGTGTGTGAAAATTTGTTTTACAATGCAAAGGATTTAAAGTGACTGGAGATGCAGCCTGTCAAGTGAAACATTGAATCAATTAATGTGCATTCAGACTGAAGGTCCAAAGTTGAATGACTACAATAAACAGAAAGCAGTTTAACAGATAGTATCAGGTTCAAGGCAGTGGAGGCCCAAGCAACCTGAAAGTGATAACAGCAATGACGATGAGAGTGACTCCAACTAAAATGTTTTACTTCTTAAATAAGCAACTCAGTAAACTGTAAACTAAAATAGAGATAATCAGATTGTAAAATTTAAAATAAAGGGAGTGACAATCTCTGTGTTTGATTAAACAAATCCTGAACTGTTTACTGGAATAGCTTTTAACTCTAGGTCTCACTTATTCCTTCATTTGCTCTCCAGGCAAGCTTAGTTGTTGCAATAAATTAAATAACTGAAAGAATAACTATCATCCACTCAAAATGGGGTTTCAAGGTTAAAAACCAACTCCTTGCAACCTAGCTGAAAGCATAATTTCAATAATAAATAAATAAATATTTTTGACTGAATTTCATCCAATTAATAACATAAGTACAATAAATGAAGCAACATGTGAGCATACAAAAGCCATTTGATTATTTAATATATTGATTATTATTAGTTGGAATGTCCTACATCACAGATTACTTACCACAAAGAAACTTTTACCAAGTTTACATCGATGATAAAACAATGCTACCATACTCAAAACATTAATTTCTAACCTTGCCCTGAAATTTATTTTCTAAATTTTCAGATAGTGACCAGATGTGGAAATAGTTACTACATTTTTTGTACTATATAGTGGAATACTAAATATGGCAATAAAGTGTCCAATAAATCTGTGTCCAGATAAGCTAACCACTAGATGTCAATGCAACCTACTACAGAGGTTATTCCAAGACAAAACCTATTAGAAACTTGAAGCACAAACTAATTGGCTGCCAAAATCTTTTTATTTTGTAAATCTGATGCTGTACATAAAATATCTATAACAATGAGGTTTGAAATAAAATTATACCATAAATAACTTCATAAATGTATGACAAATACTGTAATATGTATCAAACAGATAACTCAATATGGTAGACAACAGTCAATCTATATTTTTTAAAAAAGTAAAATTTTTTGTTTTCTATGTTAATTAAATACCTAGAATTTTTGGTAATAGTTTTGTGTAACCTACTTTAAAACAATTTAGATTTTTGTCTCCCAAAATTAGAAATGTACAAATAAGTCAGTATATAATTTTGAAATTATGTCAGTTCATGTAATATGCTGATTAAAAGTTACCTGGTATTTATAAAAATAAATGTATCATTAACTATTTAAAGAACAATTTTATTTTTAAAAAGATGTAAATATACATTGAAAACAGTGCTTTAAAAAGAAAGATTTTTAGATTATCAAGACCAGTTATAATTTTTTTTGTATTTTCTAGTTTTTAAAAGTTAATAAAATAAAGGATCCATCTGATATGACTAACAGACATTTTTATACTTCGAATAATGCAAAGAAAGTAAACTTATCTAATTTTCTTTATTATATCATAGAGTATGGAAATTAATTTTCTTGTTAGACATATCAACTTGCCTAAATTTTGTAAAATTCTATTTTTAGTCATTTTTAGAAATGCATCTACAAATTACCTCTGAATAATAGCTTTCCTTTTCTTTCACTCCAACAAAGATCATGCAAGTAATTTATTTTAAGGCCATTTAAGGACAGTTTTCTTCTTGTCCATTGTAAATATCAATAACTGGAAATATTTGTTAAAAAATGGAAATGCAATCACCAGACAATATGATATATGACAAAGGAAATTTCACCACCAAAGGGTCAGGAGATGATATAGTACAGAGTAGAAATAACTCTTCACATTTTTTAACAGGTAAGTCATGCAGTGACTAGATAAGATCAATCATAAGAGTGTTTCTGACTAATGAAATAAAATTTTCCATATTTACATGATGTGCAACATACATTATTGAAGAAATTTTGTACATAATCAAAATTTAAGTTTATTCAGAGTACTGGAAAAAAGATTTTTCTAAATAAGAAATTTTCAGATTATATCTTGTTCTTGCTTCAAAACTTTCTTTACCACTTCTTACTTTCAAAACAATCATTAAATTCTATTCACTATTGTGGCCAACAAATTTGAAAATCTGCCACCATTTATCAGAGCTTTGTTTCATTTGCTGATGATTCATAAGCAGCACTAATAAGCAATATTAAGCCTTAAAAAGGGGTTGTTTTAAACAAAGAAAAATGCCTTATTTAGACAAAGGATGTGCTTCTACTCAAAAAGCTCAATCTTTACAAACTCCATATGCACAGCTGAATCCATACCATTTGAGAAGATTCACCCTGACAGGCCCCAAGTTCAAGCTGTTTTTGTCAAAGTTATTTCCATTTAATGCAAAGCATTATGAATTATTCATGCAGTTACTGCAGTACTGTATCTAGTCTGGTTGGCTGACAGGTGCTCACAGACTACTGTAATAGACTGTTATGCTGAGTCATGGTGGCACAAATTAAAATAGCATTTGACCAGCAGTACAAATGGTAATGAAGAATTAAGCATTTTTTAAAAATGTTACACAATCTTACACTATCAATAAATATAAAGACAAGTACCAGATTCCCAAAGCTGAAAATGGAAGAGATTGAAATAAAATAATTAATTCCTGCATATGTAGAATATTTTCAAGAAGTTATAAAAAAAGAAAATATGCAAACTACTTTTTTTCCTAAACAGTTTGAAAATAAGTTTTAAAAAAATTTTAAAAATCAGTAGTTTTCGTATTTAAAATTCTGAAAAATGAATAAAAGATCAAAATGATACAAAGTGGAGTTTCTTCTTATTTAACCAAAAATAAAGTTAATCATTTAATCAATTTCAGTCAAGTACATATAAAAGTAATTCTGGATTTGAATAGCATGATAACATATTGCTGATCAATAATTTTCATTCTACAATATGCAATACATAATTAGCCATTGAAAGTTGATATTTTTTCAACCTTTACAGGCATGTAAACATTTCAGCAATAAGTATCAAAAGAATAATTAGTCCAAAACTAAATATTTGCTTGATTTAGTCTAATATTTAATCACAATTATCTGTCATTGAGAAAGTAATTTCATAATTATTTAGCAATAGTCAGAAATAGGTTAAAAGATATTGTGTACTTTTTGTTTCACAACTTTAAAAATCTCATTTTATTGCTTTTAGTTTAATTCACTTTGATATTACACTGTTTGTATATATATATATATATATATAATATATATATATATATATACATATAAACACATGCACATGCGCACACATGCGCACACACATTTGATTTAAAATTTAGAGGATGGTTTTAATAATTGGTTGAACCATCTTTAACCCATTTGATATGCATTATGGCATAGATTTCAAAAGATATCCTATGCTTTTTTTTTATAACCATTTGTTCATAAGCAACAAGTGTATTTGGTCCAAAGAAGATAGTTTATGCACAGGCTATGATGTATCATTCTCCAAGATATCTTACAGATGCTCAATGAGATAGATACCAGGTAACTGAACTCTAATATAGGTCCAACAAATAATGGCATTATTATCCTAAATCATTCCATATCTATCTAGATACAGGACCAGCAAAGCAGTATGAACTTGATCTGGAATAGCATTTAGATATTCAATGTAATTCTACCTACCATTGGGGTAGAATTAAGTGACCACAACCATACCACCATACCAGCTAAGTATGCCCAGACCATTACATAACCTTCAGCAGGGACTGTTGAAATAAAACGTGGTGTTCTGTGATACTTCCACCACATATACATCATCCTTTCATTTGTTGAAAATAAGGTAAAAACACGATTCATCAGACACACAACCTTCTTCCTGTCCCCATAGCTTTATTTCTCATTCATGCTCCAGGTACCAATGAAAGCAAATCTCCTTGTTCTTCACACTGAAGGAGAATTTACATATAAGTGTCTTGCTACTGAAGCCAATAATGCATAGTTGCCAGTGCATTGAAAAGATCGGAAATGTCTGGTTCAAGCATTGTTAGTTATCACACTACACTGCACACACATCTATAGCATTTAACTGCCATGACCCACTTGTAACCAGATTGCTTTTCAAAAATACTTTTATGAAAATGGTGCCACTACAAATATATTACTGTAGGGACATCAATCAGTCAGTCAGTCAGTACAGCTATTGCATTAAAGGGGACTCCAAAGGTATCCAATATCATACTCCTTGTGACATCATTAATATCCTTCTGCTTCCCCATGATTATTACTGAATAGTGACAAACTAAAAATTTACACGAATCACATAACTTAGTTTACAATGTTTTCAAATTTAAAGGTTTTCAATTTTGATATTGGCTAGCCAGTGTATTATAGAATTTGAACTTAATATGTATGCTACTTGTTAATTTCTTTTTTCCAACATAAACCACATCCAATTAATCTGTTTAACCAATAAAATGTAAATACTAATAGTAGATTATCTTTATATTACCTTAATATTTTGATGTACATATTTATGTTTCAAAATTTTTGCAATGCAAATTTACATTTGTATTATGTTTACTGCAATTTTCAATACCTTCAATTGAAAACTATGCAAAACAGTAAGTTACATATTTTTTGAAGTTTCATGTAAAAATTATTTGAACAAATTTGTTTTTTTTAAGAGGAAAGATAAAAGTCTTATTTCTTATCATAATTATAATCTTGTTCTTAGTAAATATGCAAGACTGTGAATGTTTGCCCTTGAAGTCAGGTATAAAAGATATATCTACTCATAGCTTTGCATTCTGTCATTAAAATTAAGAAGAATTAATGAGTTTAGTTCTTAGTTATATTTTGCAATTCTTAATTCTTAAATATCACATTTACTTTATTCCCTTCTACCAAATAGTGTATGTAACAAAGTGTGAAAAGGACAAGGCTTGATTATATATACACATCTTGACAAATTAAGCACCAGATTCTTCTTCATATTAATTAGAAGCAAACACTGCAGCAATAAAGAATTTTCACATTTAAGTGAAAGCATGTGATTGTGTTGCACATAATCTCATACAGACCTTGCTTCTCTTTGACACATTATGATGCATAATATCACTGTTATACATGCACTAAGCAATTTGGAATATCACATGTCTACAACTGCTATGTACAAGCATGGCATGGAAACAGAACACATAGTGGATGATCCATAGAGAATACAAAGCAGTTATTCATGAAATTCATCAAAATCTCTTTGCCAATGCTACTACTGAATAAAAGAAATCCTAGAGGAGCAACAATGGGGTATCTACTAAAACAGTGTCAAAAAAGACGAAAGGTCTTTGGTTACCACATTTGTTGCACTGTTAAACATCCTGGGCTCTCAAATCAACACAAGGAAGCTGGACTGAATTAAGCTGATCAATGCTTCTAATAGAATTTGAGAACTTCACAAATGATACATTTTATGCAATGAATGTCTGTATGAAATCTTGGCTTAAAGAAAAGTTTACAACAAAAAAAAATGTTTTTCTGGGACTGTTTCCTATAGTAGATAATGCATCATGTGAACTTTGTTTTCTTCTGTGCCAAAACCCCTTAAAACTCAATACCTGACTTTAACATGATGGTGTAATAACTTTAATGGTTTAGCTCATAAATGCAATAGAGCATTGTTGAGATCTTGGATGTAGTATGAAGAAATCTTCCAATTCTGAATATTGTTGAATTGGCCCAGGCTTTGCAAAAAAGAGTGGTAGACAATAACACATGCATTTGATTTCCTGTGAGCAGCATTAGGAGAGGTCCTAGAGAAATCATCCATATACAAAGAGATTACACTATATTGACAGTAAATATAACAATTGAATTTTAGAAAATTAAATGACACATTTATTATAAATTACTAATGGTGCATCTAGCACCATGTGCTTTACAATGATACTTTTCTAACAGAAAGTTTCTACTTTTTTTTCATGCCATTTTGCAATGCTGTATAATACAAGAAAATAAATATGCTTATTTTTCTATTTCTTTCTAAAATTGCAGTACCCTCTTTGGCATATCACTTTAATCAAAAATGAATTTTAGATATGAAAAATCTGGTATTTCTTTACTTGCATTAAGACCATTGTAATAGCTATTTATTGTGCAGCATAATTTTAAAGAGTTAAAATTATTTTTGAAAGAAAATATCAAAATAAATAGACAATATTGCTTGATTAGCCCACAATAAAAATATCCTTTCTTGCTGAATTTTATAAAGTATGATTTATAAAGAGCATTCCCTTCAGAAACTAAAAGAAAAAACATCTTTATGTCACTTCTGTTGTGCACAACAAAATTATGCTAAGTATTTATTTTCTATGTACTAAAATGTTTCTACACTCAATGAATTATGCATTTCACCGTTGGAAACTATATGCTGAATGCATCACAATGACACTAAGTGTTTTACTAGAAATTACAAAAGCAAGCTGCAATAAGTAGCAATACACTATGCAGAAAAATAAAGATGATGACATCTTTATAACAAAAAAAGTAATTAACTAAAACTGATTGAAATTCTTAAGTAGCCATTTCCACTTGCTTAACACCAATTACAAATGCCATGAAATAGCTCACAAATTTTCTATTAAAATGCATGTTTATCCTAACAAAATTAATGCCAATACAAACTTGACCCCTGTTGCAGACAATAATCAACAGATGCACTTATTTTGTGCAATAACCAAGGTGCCTTGCTTTGCAGAAAAAGCCAAGAATGCTATTATAAACAAAAGGGTGACACCAACAAAGAGAAGCAGCAGTAGGATACAGTTGGTAAACAAAATCATTGCAGTATGCAGTATTTCCTATTATTCCTAGCTAAAAGTGTAGTTTTTCATTAGTAAAACCAGAAGATTGTGAACAATGTTGTGGAGATGATTGGAGATAGTAGCCATCACAGTCTGGGAGAGTTTGGTTTGTGACCATCAATCTATTGCAGGCACGAACTAATAGCATTTAAACTAGAATGAGATAGGAAGGTAAAAGAACAGTGCCTTATGCTAAATTTGGACAATGGAAAGTACAGATACATTTCACAATATACACATTTAAGCTTTTGCTATCATTTTGGCACAATAGTACCAAAGAAAACTAAATAATGAAGACAAGCTAAATCCAAATAAATTCAACAAATTTTCAAAGTATAGTATGTGGTGTGAAAGATTTGAAGTTATTAACAATATAGATGAAACCTGGCAAGTTAATGAAAAAAATTTTAATATAGAAATATGCAAACTACCCAAAATCAATTTTCAAAAGTTCAACCTGGGTAATCTAATGGCAAACAATTTTTTAAGGCAATAAAATTAAAATGAAAATAAGAAAATCCTTTTAATAATTATATGTTTATTGGCCACCAGAAGAAGATGCAAAATTTTTGCAAAAATAACTTTATTATTTTAATTCATTAAAAAATTTACAATAGTCCTTTTTGCTATGATTTTAATTTTCCTAAAATTGAGATCTCTCATTGACATATATGGCAGTATAGTAGCCAATGAATTTATTTAGCTCTGTCTATTAAAAAGATTCAAACACCAAGTCACTTAATCTACATGTTTAAATAATATTAGATATTTTATTAGAATATATTTTAAAAACAAGTTTAAAATGCTAGTAGAGAAGGCTTTTTTAAATAGTAATCTTCAACAACTGAAGTCAAGGTAAGTTTTCAAACCAAAGAAAATCATTCTCACACTTTCTACAAGTTCTCAGAGTGAAATAACATAAACTTAAATGGCTGAAAATAAAAGTTGTTAATGATACAGATAAAATTTATTTAGTTGTGAAACCTAAATTAATGAAAATCTGAAATTCCTACAATCAAATATTGATGGATCTTTTCTCAAAGGCAATTGCATTTAATAGTTATTTTTATGAGTTTATATGAATCAACCAGTAATGGGCTGCCACCAGCTAAAATTGTACATAAATCCCAGAGAATCCTAGATGTGCACTTCCTCCTGAAGATGTATACAAAATTTTGGTCGAAGTAGAAAAGATAGCATGTAGACCAGATCACTTTTCCACTTTTACTGAAGAAATTTGTGGGTATGGTTGTTGTGCAACTTCATTACGTTTTGAATTGAGTTCCAATGATTTAGAAACAAGCAAATGTAACACCAATACAAAAAGAGACCACACTAGTTAAAAAACTACCATCCTATAAGTCTGATATCAGTTCCATGTAAAGTTATAGATCCATAATTTGTTCTAAAATAAATTTGTTATACTGTTTCTAAAAACTGCATTGTTTTCTAAGTAAAACATTACACAATTACTGTTATGTATTAATCAAAAGACAAAACCATTAGATAACGGGATACAGTATGATGTGGCATATATGGATTTTGGTAAAGAATTTCATTCAGTATCACATTCAAAACTCATTTTAATCACAAACATTAGTTACCTTTTATTGGTATGGATAAAAGCATATTTAAAATATAAGACCCAAAGAGTTAAGATAAATAGCATTATTTTAAGTAAATAGTTAGTTGTCTCTAGTGTTCTTTCAGCCCTTGTTAGGTCCTTTATTATAAAAATAAATAGTGTCAGGTTAATTACATGTTAAGATCATTTGAGACTAAGGATAAATCATTCCTATTAAAATAGTAAAAAACATTTGTGCATTCACTTAAATATGCAGCACCAGTGTGAACTTATGAAAAAATGAAGGCCTAATAATATCAGTTCAAAGACATTTTAAATGCTGTATTCTTGAATTATCTAAACTGAAATTATATATCAATTGCTTACATAAATTAGATTTTGATTCTCCAAAATTATGCTATTGAAAAAACAGATCTTACCTATGTGTATTATACAAGTTGTTATATAGCTATGTAAATATAGATTATATGGATTCATTTCCATCAACCAGTATTCTAATACCTGTAGAAACTGAAATTATAAAGGCAACATTTCAAAAATAAAGTATGGAAAATTCTATTCAACATTAGAATAGTAAACCCATGGAAGTCCTATCCAAAGGGCTAACACGCAAAATATTTTGTAGTTAGATAATCAATATGTTAAACTGAAATCTGATCTCACATTTTACTCAAATGTTTGATATTAAAAATACTGTACTGCTACTAATTCTGTGACCAGAATATTTTAAATGTTATCTACCATGTTTTCTTTTTTTAATTACTTTTTTAAGTTTATATTATATGTATCTGTTCTCTTGCCTGACAGACAGAAATTACAAAGTACAATTTTTTTACATACTACATGACTTTTGCATGACTGACCTTCTTTCATATTTAATATCATTTAACTATCAAAAATGATCTATTGAGTGATTATGACAGAAGTAAAGTTGAATTTTTATCCAGCTTAAAGTTATTCTATAGAGAACCTTGAAAAAAAAAAGAAGACAACTTTGGTACTTAAAGGTAGTTAGAACAAAAAATGCACCTACATTGATAAAAATTATTGATTACAAACTAAAATGCAGTACCATTTGTAACCAAATATCTTTTATCTACTTTGAAATATTCCTTTAATAAATTTTTTTATCAGAAAGCAAAATATAAATATTTAAAAGTATACTGGTAGCCATAACTATGGATATTACTAATGGAATATTTATGTCAAAAAGAAACTACTTGAATACATATATAAGTATAGAAAATTACAGACAGTAACAATATAGAAAATCCTGGATAACATCCTAAGCCAAGACCAATATTTTTCTAGGAAAAAATTTTATGTGGGAAGGGAGTAGCAGCTATATCAAATTTCCCCACAATAATAATATTGTGTCAAGTTTTAAGTTTCCTTGTACAGTATCTTCTCATACATTAAATTGTAACTTAGTCACAAATTTGTTTTCTTTTTAAATTTCTATGGATTATTATTTTTATTTATTAATTTAAAAGTTTTTTTAATATTGTAAAGAATGCCTTTTCTATAGCAAAGCACAATTTTTGTATCAATGTAACAAGACCTAAATAAAAAGATTGATAATTTATTTTTTCTGGTTAAAGACCATACAGAGACTAAATTTTGTCTGAGGCAAGCCCACATATAAATCACGCCTCCTACTGCCTCCAAGGTGGAGTTGGGTGGCCAACTTCATCATCTACTTTCAGTTTGTTTGTTTTTTTTTAAAACTTTTTCATTATTATTTAAAAAAAACTTGACTATTTGCAATTTAAAACCTGCTTATGATTCATATATCTGATGTAAACAAAAACTAGAAAGGTTATATCTTCAAAATTTGGAATTCTGTTTATTTTTAACTAAAGAACTACATGAATGACAAAACTTCAGAGGATCCAGAAAATGAATTTTATTAAATTTTGTGTAATATATTATAGAAAACCATAAATGGTGAATCATCGATTGCTTTTTTTATATAACAAGTAAAATGTGAAACTTTATTAGGAAAACAAGTTGTACTAACAAACTTTAATGAACCTAATTTTAGGTGCTGATAGTAAATTACGAGTTTTCAGAAGTAGGATATTAATAAGAACAAACAAAAACAAAACAATTAGAGGATTGTTTTCAAATTTAATGTACGTTTTTGGAAATCATTTCTAGACATATTATATCTATTTTTTTTATAGGTAAAATAGTGCAATGTTGTGACTGAAAAAAACAATATTATTATAAAATATATGAATCCACACACATTTAATAAATGTCTAAAATAAATAATTTTAAAAATAGCTGATATAAAAATAGGAGTCCTTTTGATACATGCAAAAAGAAAGCATTTGCATTAAGACAAAATGAATTATTTTTCATTTGTTTACTAGTCAAAATTAATTTTTAAAGGGATATAAAATGAATAAAATTTATCTAATAGATATTTGGTTGTTATTATTTGTGTTTTGCATAAGATATTCATTCTTTTTAAAAATGCTTAGCAATCAAACCTGATTTTTAAAATGCTTCCAGAAACAATTCTTCTATTAGGTCTTAATAGTTATATGATACAGCATAATAGCTGCACTGAAACATGTTTAAAAAAGAAACTAACAAAGCAGCAAATAAATTAATAAATTAATTGGTTTGTGCTGAATGATATACTTCAGATGCAAAAAATAAAATTAACATATAAATAAAATGTGATTCTAAAAGTTTATCTATGATCATACCTACATTTTTGCTGAAAATAAGTAAAACATCAAGAGATTTCCTGCCCAGGTGTAAATAACTATAAGTGAAACTGCACTATGCTCAATTAGACCCTCATACAGTCTGAGATCCACAAACTATTTGAATAAGTGAAAGTAGTCTGACGAGGCACATTGGTAGCTAAGTAGATTTTATAGGAACCATTTTTCATTAGAACCACCATTACTGCATTATTTTAGCTTTTAGTATTTACTGAATTCCCATCGTTATTAGACTCCATTTCCATTATGTCAAATTTTATGGAGCATAGTATCATTTTACGAGTGAGTGAAGAAAACATTACAATGCATCCAAACCTCATCAGCAGAAACAGGACTTGAATAACCATGAAAATTGTCTCAATATCCCTACAGGATCTTTTCAGCTGAATAGAAAGCAATGTCAATTTCCACTTTTTATCTGACATTCATGCTATCAAACTCATGGTGATCCCTGAACACAAAAAGCTGGCCTTGTCCCATGTGGAAAGTAATGGAATTTTCCAGCCATGGGGCAAAGAAATAAACTCCACAATGAAAGCTAGACCATACTAGGGCTGCAGACCCACAGAACTAATCAAATGCATACAAGGAGTTAGTTTACGAGAGGTGCATACGAGTGCCAAGATTTACGATATCGTTTTGTGGGCCATTTACATAGTAACGCAAGTGTACACATGGCTAAATGATGCTCCGAGAACTATGGCAGGCTTGATAGCATTTGATGCTGCCAAATGGATCAGAAGAAAAACTTCTTGGCAACCGAAAAAGAACACGTTCAAGCGTGAACAAAGCAGACAATCAATACCCAAAGGTCTGCTCTCATTTTCTATGCTTCTCCTCAGAATACTGGGCTTAAAGTTTTCAAATAGGAGGTCATTAAGATGTAATACATGAAGCCATCAGTTAAAACTGTTTCTATTAGTAATTGTCAAAATATAAATTAAATGAAAATATTGTTGTTTTTTTAATTAGGAAAATAAAATTGCATCTCTTATTTATTCAGGAAATTCAAAAAAAAAGTAATTGATATGATTCAGTGTACTAATAAAAAGGAATGAGTAATTGTTTTTCTTTTTTATAATATATATTTAAATAATCAAGTAATGATGTGAGTTTAAGCTAGGGTTTAAAATAAATTTGCAAGTATTAACATTAGTTATTTAGAAATATTGTCTAGATTTTATTAAAAAGGTATTTTATTTTAGTGCCAACTCTTAGCCAAAAAAACAATGTACTACTCTCTCTCTCTCTGTAAGTCTTTTCTGTCACTTAAAGATTCCAAAGAGAAATGAGCACAATGATAACCCACTAAAGCTGAAATAATAGCTTCCCATCATTTTCAAATTCTTTTAAAGGAAGATTTCAATTTCATAAACTCCTTAAAGAATTTGTTAATTGTATCTATCAAATGTTTTAAAGAATACTTAAAGTTGCTCATTTTTGAAGAGGAAAACACCTCTACATAAATGCACAATCCATTTGTGGTGACTAAGCATTTTGGTCTAAAGAGAGAACAAAAATTGTTTTCACCTGCAAGAATGTTGATAGTGATATAAGTTATTAAAATACTGCATGAAACATAGGTTACACAAAATCTTCAGAAAAAAATGGTTTTAATGCAAAAAAATTAGCTCTTTAAAAATCAAAAATAAACTTGACAAATTGTAAAATGTGTGCATTAAAATAAATAAGCAATAGGATGTAACATTACTAACTGAGTTTTTAAAACATGTCTGACCAGAAATAATATGCAATACACTACAAGGAGTTAAGTCACTTTCATAGCTAAGATGTTTCAAACTGAAGAATTTAATTAAGTTGCTGAATTCTACCAGCATCTCACTGCCCAACAGTATGCTCCCCTTTCAATGTCCATCAACTCCTGTGAACCTCCTAGTTATGGCACAGCAGTCTGCAGATTGGAGGGTTTCTCTGATTCATACAGCTTGATTATTTGGTTTATTTTTTGCTGCTATACTGCAAGAAGCCATCCAGGAAGTTTCATTAACAAATAAAAATATGCTTTAAAATGAGACAGCTCTTCAAACTATCTTACTTAAAATCTTGCATGTAGATCATCAATACACTAATGAGAAAACTTTTTACAGATGATTGCACAATTGTAACACATCATGAACATGTCCGCCAACTCATAATGTCTAGCTATGTCAAAGTTGCCAAGAATTATGAGATGTCTATTAATATGAAAAAGACTAAAATAATGTACTGGCCACTACTAAGCATGCATATATCAAACCTAATTTTTATGTCTGCAATAATCATATGAACCCTGTTAAACAGTTTAATATTTTTGCAGTGAACTAACAAATAATTGTCTCATTAACAAGAATATTTAATCTAAACTAAAGTCATTGCTGCATATGGTCAGCTGTACATGAGTTTGGAATTAGTATGGCATAAAATTAATAAAATAGAGCTGTATAAAGCTGTGGTTGTCTCAACTCTATTGTATGACACCAAAACATGAACTTGCTGCAGACGTCAAATCAACGAAATGAATCAGTTTCACTACAGATATCTTCAGGTGCTTATTAATATCATATCATTTTGTTCCTAGCATAACTGAATTGGAAAAAGCTAAAACACTAAACAATGAATTCAATAGTGAAAGAAAGATCAGTTGAGATAGCATGGTCATATAGTTCAAATGATGATGATCACATTCCTAAACAACTATCATATAACAAACTAACATTTAATATACAAAATCAAGGTGGACAGTGAAAAAGATACAAAGTTTTTTAAAAAAGCATTTTAAGTTTATTCAGTGAATCTGGATAGTTTCAAAGTAGTAGCCTAGTTCAAAATAGTGTTGCATGATTCACAATGGTATTAACAAGTTTTAAACAGACAAAGCATCAAATTTGAAAGCAAAGCATGCTACAAGAATACACATTTCAAGTACAACATTACTGCGAGTTGACAATAACCTAATCTTAAAGCTTACAATAATGCACTTATGTGACCAGAATGACCTATCTGAGTCTCAGGAGGGATTTCTCTGTCAAACTTCTGTATAATCAATAAAAGGTGTATAAAAGATTTATCTTTAATTATCGATGTTGCCTAGCAAACATACATTAGGAAAAAGTAAAACTTCTAAAGTGCATAACAACAGATTTAACACTAAAAACACAAAACACTTTCAATATTATAAGTGTTCTTCTTACAACATAACTAGTGAGTATAAAATGTATTTGATTAGCAAAACAAACATAATATTTCAATGAAAAGCTATTTTAATATTCATTAAAGTTTAAGTATTAAGTTTAAAGTCTAACAACATTTACAATAAAAAATTACTAAGAATTTTGAAGTTCTGCATTGAATTTTGTCATGCTTTGATAGAATAAGAGAAAGAAAACAAAATATCACCCACTAATTTATTTTTACTTGTCCAAAATATTGTCTGAATTTGTTTTCAAAAGTCTTAACATAATAATGCAGAATTTATGGACCATTCTGTCTGAGACTTCTTAAAAATAAATAAGTAAATAAAAGATTGCTGTGGTGCTTTATCTTCAAAAGTTATGGAATGTATTAGGTAACAACATTGCATTTTTAATTGTATCCAACTATTATCAAAATATGTCTAGAAGACAAACTTTTAACTAAAACAATTTATTACAAATTATCAAGTGTGGTATGTATGTTTGTTAAGGCTGTAACAATGATCCAAAATCCAAGTCAAATATAGGAGCAGATGCATTTACTAAAGTTAGTGGAATAAACTATTATTCTCATTCTACAAAATAAGTTTTTATGTAACACATCTATCTTGCATATCAGCAGTCTGAAAAGGGTAAAAATAACCAATAACACATAATAAAGATTTTGGCTTCTATCTTTTAAAAAGAATCTTAAATTGTACATTTTGTAGTGAAAACAAAATTGTTACACATTATTCTTTACAACTGACACATTTTTAAGAATAATAAGTGCAAAATGAAAAACCTCTAGAACACTTTTAGGTTAATTCACTATATTTATTGCTTTTCTTGAGAAAACACAAAAATCCAACATACTAAATATTCTATCACTATTAAAAATACTCTTATTTACTTTAAAATGTTTGGTTTTTAAAAATATATTTTCAATATTTTTAAAAATGTAGTGAAATATATATAAATTGGAGAAAACTTTTCTATAACAGTATTTTAAAGAAAAAGATAATATATTAAGACTATGCAAAATTTCGAAAAGGTGTGGTAAGTAAAATGAATACTATCATAGTTGCTCTTTAACATAAAACATTATCAAATTAGCAAATATTATGAAAAATCTTCATAAAAAGTTGAACTTGAATTAAGGTCCATGCTAACATTAAACCGCTAAGCACATCTGTTTGAGAGCCAATTCGGTCGGTGCGTATCTATCATAGATCCCTGGTACATCAGCAGCAGAGCCATTACCAGCAACAGTCTAGTGATACAATCACTACAATATCAGCACTTGCCATTTCCTTCATAATATGGATACCTTTTAATGCATTTAGTAATCTCATAACTATAGTAGCAAACAAACAGGTAATTATCATCATAATTAAAAAAATTGTTTCCAGCTTTTATTTTGTATGAAAAGATTAAAATCCAAACTGCATGGTTATTACGGAAATCGACTGACATTCATTAATAAACATTTAAAAAAACAAAGTATCAAAATGAATGAACAGAATGCTATGGCAGGATTAGAGTCATATTTTTAAAATCCACTAAAATGAATTTACCAGATTCAAAACTCATTTAGCCAAATGAGCAAGAATGGAATGTCAGGTAAATATTAAAATCATTAGAATTTTCAATTACCAAAAACACCATAATTAACCATATTGCTTACTTTTTGGATTTCTTTTTTTATTTGTTTTTTTAACATGGTAAGGAACATGGTAATGTTATGTCATATTTTGGTTTTTTTTCTGGAAAAATATATACAAAAACATTACATATAAGAATTAAATAGCAATAACTTTAAAGAAACCAATTAAATCAAAATCAATATCCCTAGCATTATGCATGCAATATTTCTGTGCTTAGATAGTAAAAATATTCTTAATGGAAACAGAGAACTTTGAAAATTTAGTTCACCATGGTAGATACTTGATTTGTTAACACGATTTTAGAGAGCAGATAGCCAAGACCTAGATTTAGAAAGTTCATCAAGAAAATCAAATAAGAAAACAAAAAAAACTTAATATACTGTTTATAGATCAACAGTTTATGACAATTTATAAAAGTCTTGATCTTTAAGTAAAATATAAAGCAACCCTTTTCTTTTTTTTTTGACAAGTGATGAAATAGTAATTCAAGTAAATATAGCTGGTCATACAGTACTTATCATACATGAGGCTATTTTGAAGAAAACTTATTTCATATCCCACAACCATTAATTAAAATAAATTTTAGTCACCAGTAATATACAATATAGTCTGAAAAAATGGACTGACTAATTAATTATCTTTTTAAAAAAACAAACTCAAAAGAAGTCCATAGAGACAACTAATGTTACTAAACTGAGCATACTGTTGATTATGTGAGTGGCATGTTTTCAGCTTCTTAATACTCTCGTGAATTATTTTCCTTTCATTAAGTAAATCTGACATCTGCATTCATTGGATCGTGTTTTGAGACTATGCTGATAAGTCTGTGTGATAAAGACAGAAAAAAAAACAAAAGGGTTGGGTTTTCTTTGTGCATGAGTCCACATGGTTTATTTTTTAAATTCTATTTATAGCATGCGTATTAATCCCATCTCATCTGAAATAAATTAATGGTGTAAACTGCCACAAAATCTTAGTTAATGAGCAAAAATGACCAGATTCTACAAATTTACTTCTGAGTAATCAAATTATTTAAAATCTCTAGGCTAAATTTAAAACTCAGCATGAGATTAAAACATGCCATCCAACGATTTTACAACAGATTGTCAGTTCAAAAAAAATAAATCAAATATGAACATAATGAATGTACCAAACAAGCACTACAAATTTAGAAATGCTTGTTGCATTTTTTTTTGCAAGAAGTATAATCTGAATATCCCTAAAGAAGCAAGTTCATTCATGATTGATATAACTGATCATCATCATTCACTATAAAATTAGCTGCTGAGGTAAACTTTTCAGAAAGTATGATACTAAAAACATATGATAGCTAAAATATATTTCCATACACTACATCGCCTCAGTATAGGGAGGATGGTGTAATTACTGCATACCACCAATATCCTGGACAATGCTAAATTTGTAGTGACCACCACTAATTATTTTGCAGCAGCAACATCACTGTTGATACATCATGCAATGGCTCCTAAATATTCTGACATACTTGACTATTTACTTTTCCTGAGCATAGAGAGCCTAGATAGGAACTCATAAAGCACCTTAGGATTAGATGATCAACACCAATCTCACTGCAATTACTAAAGGATTTCCAGCAAATTTTGAGAGAAAACCATGACCAGGTTACCATGATATAAGAGATTCTATACCTAGATGTCTACAAGCTTTACATAGAATGCAAGAAATACCATCAAATACTGTAAATAACTTTTTTAAATAGATATTGTACTTATATTAATACATATTTCCGAGTGTTTGTGCATTTCTGTGTTTGTTTGTTACTCTTTTACAGCCAAATAATAGCACCTAAGGCCTCAAATCTTGGGTGTAGGTACTTCAGAATCTGGGCAAGGTTTTAAAATACAGCACATTGGTCTAAAGACATTTTTTCCCAATGCAGCACTGAGTACCCTAGCTAGTTACAGAATAAATATAGTTATGCAAAACCTGTGGTGATCAAATTCTTATAACAGACATCCACTATAAATATTAAAACCTATACATATAACATTTGTACATTATATGTATGCATAATTTAATATAATTTTAACTGCATATCACAAAATGCATCAATTTTGTCTGAAGCTTGCCTCTTCTTTTTAACAAGCAGAACAGACATTTAATACTAGCTATTCTCTTAACAAAATGAAAATTATGTATCACTGTATTTAAGAAAAAAGTTTGAAATTTCAACATTAATCTGAGAATAAAATCAATATAAACAAAATTATTAGAAAACAATGAATATCTTAAAGTTATTAATTTTTATTACTATAAGCTACAATGTTGTTATTTTATATCTTGTCATGTCAACGCTAGATGTTTTACTTAAAGTTCTAAGTTTAAGAAAAAAGAATTTTTTTAAAACTTACATGTAGGTTATTTTTGGCTTGTCTAAACTGCAGAGTATTTATTTTATATACAGGCATCTTTCCCACAAAAAGGTAGTCCCATAGCAAATTATGTTTAAGCCAAAAATGAAATTTACACATGTTTTCCAACTCCAAAGTTGCATTCTAATCCATTTTATATAATAAATAAAACCTTTAAAAATTATGAACACCATATGATCTCAGATGACACCACTACAAGAAAAATTTCTAAATTGATCCCTGACAAAAATTGAAAATCTACATTTATTGCTTTATTTAAACAATAACTTGTCCAGTATAAACATTTGCAATTAAATTTCTCATTTCAGGCCAGATATTATAAATTTACCTTTTTCAAAAGATTTTTCACCTAAAATTTAACTAATATTTTACAGTTGTTTTTTTTTTTTAAATTAAAAAAAAAGACCACTGAATGAAACATGGTACTGAAATAACACCAAAGTGTGTGGCCTGGTAAATGAAAATAGAAGCCAAGTAAATCTGCTGTGCTGGTGGATCTCTTGTTGAAGTACCAGCCCTGAGACTGCTGCTGACAGAATATCATATTATAGACTAGTCAGCCTGGTTCACAGCGACTCAAAAAGGGCTAAAGACTAAGAGTTCTGGGGAAGAGATTCTGGTTTGTAACCATGCCATCTGTTTCTCACTCTGCAATTTCAGACAAGCAAAACATATTGGCAAGGGTGAGAAAAAAAAAAGAGTGACAAATAGCATGTTTATTTATCCCATGATTCAGCAGCCAGCTTTTTACAGGATCTCTTTCACACTGTGGATGCCAAGTACATTAAAAATAGGCCCTCTCAGAAATTTGAGGGCATAAAACAAGTTACACTGTGATCCTCTAATGTATTTTTCACTTACTATAGCCAATGATCTGAGCTGATTGAGAAACACTCCACTGTGTCTAAATATTTAAGTTGGAGAAATAGCTTATGCTCAAACATTAATAGTTAATCAGTAACTTTTAAAATAATAGCTTTAGCTTTAAAAATGTATTATTTCCTGATCTTTTATCAAAATCTGTGGACAAGTAACTCCAAACAACAATTTTTATTTTAAAAAATTATTCTAAAAATGAAAGACAATCAGAACTTATAATTTGGTTATTTTTTAGTTTAAATTATTAAACATTTATTATCAAACAATTAGTAAAACATTAGTTTTATGATTGATAATGTATGAAAAACTTGCTTTAAAAACTCAAATGAAAATACATTAGTTTTATGCACCAATAACAGCAATCACATACCATTATACATAGTAATTTACCATACACAAAATTTAAACAATCGGCTATATTCAGGATATACAGTACATTCTATAGTATAGTCTATTTTTAAATACTTGTAGATATTGAGAAAAATTAGAACCCAAATCATTTGGATAGTGAAATTTCAATCAAAGTTATTTTAATACTTTTTAGTTTGTACCAATTCTTATGTCTTCTTTAAATCTAAATTTATAGTAATTATGTTTCTTTTTAGAAAATGGATACTTTTTAATTGACATAATGCAACTATAATATGAAAAACATTATCTAATATATTGTTATTTTTAATATTATTGTAAAACTACTTCAATAATACATTTTCGTTTGTTTTTACTTTTTTATTGAAAGTTTAGCAAGGAAAATAAAAAAATTTAATTTGTTTGGTAAACACACTCTATTATTTAAGGAAACTACCCATCATAAACATGTAGTTTGTTAGAATATATTATGCATTATGTGCCAATAAAACATCCAATAACTAATTTCTAACCTTGACATAAGAAATTTTGTAAAGTCATGTAACCATGCCAAAGATCATTCTAATAAATCTGAAAGGGGCTAATACAAATAAATAAAACGTTTTTGAAGAAATTTAGCATTGATTATATTTTTCTTAATTTTCTGTATAAATTAGTAGACCTCAAAGTAATATTACAAAAGTAAATATTTGTGTATGTACATAATTTTCTACGTAGCAGGCTAAATTAAATCAAAAGTAATATTTTAAAACTAGTTTACTTTAAATGTAATTTAGATTTTTATCATCTGAAATTTTTTAAGACTTAAATTTTAATCAATATGAAGAAAATCCAAAATTCCTAAGATCATAATACTTATTTGCAAAAAAATCTTTTAAAAATGATTCTAAATTCTTCTTATATATCTTTTTTTCAAAAATAAACATATAACATTTATATTACTGTCCAGTTTTAAACCAGAGCAATGACTGCACTGCTGCTTTCAGTTGAGATTACTCCAAGCTTTTGTGAAATTCTTAAGAAGCTGCAAAGCTATCTCACATTTGACCAGAAGTTATTTGGTAAAACAAGAGTAATTAATTTTATTCAAATTAATAGAATGAAAATATTCAAATTTTAACTTGCTGAAGGTAATAAAGCACAATGATTGAATCAGCTAATGTCTCATTTATGCTCTGGCACACATCTACTGGATGGCTTAGAAAAATGCCAAAGTTTTTGTCATTTAACTTTTGATTTAGAATGTCTTAAAAAAAAGATGAAAAATATGTGAACAAAAATAAACCTAGAAGCAGACAATGTTCCATAACACTCATGTCTCAACTGACTGCTATATTCACTCACATTTTGAACAAAGCTTTATTCAAGTAAACAGATTAGAAACAATGCAATAAATGTAGATAAAAACCCAACTAACCCTGGCAATGGTAATAAAAAAAGTATTTTTCAATTCATTTCAACTGACAAGTTGATGGCTAAAGCTTAAGTTAATCTTTTCATTTCAAATGATAGTAGTACATTATACAATGAGTGAGAAGGCCATTGGTGATCAAACAGTTTTAAGGAAAACTCTTTCACTATAAAAGCTCTGCTATCTTTATAATATTTATAACTTAATGTATAGAGAAATATCTAGAACTAGTTTTAGCATGTCATCCTCTTGAGATTTGAAATACCATTAAAAAAATTTTTTTAGCATCCAAGGATTTCAGTACTTTAATGGATGTACAGAAATTATACTGACTACCTTTCAATACAAGAGTACAGGAGTTGCAAAGTCAAAGAGAAAACAAATCTTCAGAAAACACCATACTAATGGCAGCAAGATTACTGAAGAAAAATAAATGGATAGAAATTTTAGAGAATAAGTGTAGAATTGAAATATCAGAAAGTTAAACATACTTTAATACTACAAAATTTTCAGGATTGTTTTTCTAATTGAAAGCATGGAAAAGATTTTTAAAAATTTAGTAAAACCTTAAAAATTTAAAAAAAAAAAAAAGCCACCCATTTATTCTGAGTTGGAAAAAATATGCTAGAGTCAATATATAATCTGGAGTGGTAGAAATCAAGGTATCAAGTTGCAGATCGCACCCAACTCTCTAGAGTCACCTGCAGCACAGCTGCCAAAACCAGGAGTTAATTAACACAAGCTGGATGGAAATTAGTTCAACAATTACCCAGAATAAATACCAAGCCCCACTGCTAAGCACATCTGCAAGCCAGCCATGGAATGGAATTTCAAGCCTAACTCTTTCAGAGTCAGTAGAAATGCAGTAACCAAACAGTAGCAAATTGGAGGCCAATTATTTTATCCACATGGAATCTTGATATGATGTGCAATAAAGAGTTTCACAGTTAATGCTGACCCTGTATAGTGGTTATGTATAATACAAGTTATTGCCAATCAGTAAATGACCTAGAATTATAATAATAAAATATATTGCTTAGTCCCCAATACATTTTTATTGAATAAATGTACTAAAATGCCCAATCTAAGAAATTATTGTACTACGTTTAAAAAAAACAATACAAATGCAGCCAAATTACTTATACTAAAAAATCAGGGTTGATTAAACAATGTAGCATATGTTGTCTTGTTTTGCTAACCATCAGAATTAGCTAGTTATAAAATTGAGCAGATTTAATGAAGTCACTTGATAAGACATCAAGTTTTAAAAGGAAATGCTGCTGGTATTATTAGTAGTAGTATCTAAAATAAATGTCATAATGCAGAATGTTACAGATTTTGCTAAAGAAAACCACTTTTGCATCATTTCAAAATTACTATGAACTGTGCATAAAATAGTTTTAACAAGTTTAATATTCTTGAACTAACATCACTTAAAAAATATAATATAATGAAGAGATATAAAAATAATTAAATAAGCTTTCAATCTTTACCAGCCAGATATGCTCATAAGTATATAAATGTTCTAATAATCATGTAATCAACACAAGTTTTAAGAATTTGGAGGTTATTTTGCAGAAAAATAACATATGAACCGAACTTAATGTCTACATAATATTGTATCACCAAAAAGCTGATAATTGTGAGATTTTTCATGGCTAAAAGATTATTAGAATAAATATATTATATACATGCAAGAAATAGAAAATCTTGAGAACTGAGGGTACAGGAGAGAGTAGTCAGCTAAAAATAGTAAAGGTTGGACATGCTGTTAACAAAGAATAAATAAACCTGTAATAAGCTGATGAGTGAAACAATGTCTTCATACCTTATAAAAGATGGGCAAGAAGGAAAGAACAAAAATGAACACTTGTAGGTGTGCTTGACAAGCAATTAAATCTAGCTATTCTTAAGGGTAAGAACAGTATGTACAGAAATCCTATGCTAATAATAAACTACTATCAACACTTAGGCATGACTTATATTTTTTCTCCTTTTTCTTTTAAGTAGCAATAAATAAATCATCTGGAGTACCCATGGATAACTCCAGGACCAACACTACCTAGTTTTTAAGTGAAAAACAGGTTTATATTTCTGACAATTCTTGTTCAGTTAAATAAAGCTTTAATTTAATGAAAAGTTTATTAGTTATTTTATTTTATTAAATTAAGATATTTTATAAAAGATTGACTGGTAGTAATTTAATTAGACCAAAACAAAGTTATAGTAAAATGCAACTGCAATAGCAAACTGATCAAAAATACCAGGTAACTTCCAGGCTTACCTAGTTCCATAAGTTAAAACAAATATTTAAAAATTACTCTTGCTATATAATTTAAAGAAAATTTATACAATACAAAAAGGTATGTACTTGCACACTCATTTTGTATAGTGAAATTAATAAATTCTCTTTGTAACATACTCATCCCCAACAATTAATTTAACTGTGTTTCTGATGTAATTAAATACAATGGCCACTGGGAATTTCACATTTAAGTTATCTTTATACTAGAACAAACTAAAAAAAAACTTGCAAAACTGTTTAAACCCCTTGAAATATCCACAATAAATAATTAGAATATTATTTAAAAAGCTATAGTATATCAGAGAGTATATGTTTGCATTCGAAAGTTTAAATATTTGGTCTTAAAAAACTGATTAATCAAAATAACAAAGACAGATCCATGATTATTTTTTTAGGAGGCAGTATCATTTTCTCAAAATTAAAGGTATGTAAAAAGCAATATATACCATTTTCAATTGATCATTATTGGTCTATTTTTCATCAATAGTACTTTTCCTTATTATCATGAGTATTTTAATAAGGTTAAAAGTATAATACACAGTTCCATATGCTAAAGAATGGTATGTAATTATAACCAGTAATAAGGCTTTTGTTTTCCTGTGTATCTATCAAAGAAATTAGATAAACTATGCACAAGTTTCTGTCTGTTACAGCAGAATTTATAAAGGTATGATTATACTTTCTTACTGATGGGCAAAAGTTCCCCTCTGCATGACACACACACACACATACATACATACGTGGTTAATCTGCCAGTGACTTGCATTGATTGTCTAGCTTTTTTATCTACTGTATTTCTGTACATTAAAATAAGCATACTTCACATTTTAGACCAGTCAGACAGCTATCTATATTAACATAAATGTTTGACCACGCTATTTATGACATTGTTTAAAAAATTTATATTCTGATCCACTTGCCCTAAATAGATGTTTCTTTATAGCCACACATCAGTACTAAACATACTTTTGTATTACAAATAGCTTTTTGAACAATTTAAATGTATTGTATTATTAAACTACAATCATTAAACTAAATTTATCCTTGAAACCAATCTAATGTGCATGAAAATACTCATATTTACTTTAATGTAGAGCTTTTACTTTGTTTAAAATTTTCTTTACATTTCCATAGATAGCTATAATTTTGAGTTTACACATACAGATGCTATTCTAATGTTATAATTGTCATTCTTTAATTCTTGCCATAAAACTAATGCCTGCTGAATTTCATTTACTCTAAATATTGTATTAGCAGCTTGGCTTTGTAGAGTTACTGTTAATGATTTTTCTTGAATATACATGAAGGAGAAATGACAAAATGTGCAAGAACAATGTCAAATTTAACACTTTAAGTGACATAACTAATGTTCTATCTTAAACACTTCTGCTTCACATTAGTTAGAAATCATATCATTTAAGGAGTTGGCTTGCAGAAAAATAAAGCTAGATCTACCTGCTTGCAGGTTAATGCCACAAGGTCAATAGATGATAGAACTGAACTTGCATTCTCACACTGCCACATTTTTGTAATATACAACTCATTGAGACTTATCTAATTTTAAGTAAGATTGGAGTTAGCCAGCTATTGTATAAAACAACAAAATCACTTGACAATCTTTATAATGCTACTAGCATGTATTCTGGAAGATTCCTATGCTTAGAAGATCTTTCAAAATTCCCCAATTTTTCTTTCCTTTTTTGTACAAGTCATAATTTATGATCATTAAAGCACTAATTCAAATTTGATTCACAGATACTTTGCTTTAAAATAACAAAATAAAATTATGACACCACTCACTGTATTATAAAAAAGTACTTTTAATTCATTCCTTTTTTTGCTTACCAAAAAAAACTTAGAGAACAGCAGCAAATGTACATAAAATAGTTTTTAAAAATCCAAAAATTAAATTTTATAAACAAAAATTTTAAGAAGCAAAAAAACTTTGTTTATAAATATATATTTTTGGTTTTCCTCAAATAAAATAGTCAGGTTTTTACAAAAAAATTCTTTGAATTTTTGAAAATAAAATGTGAATCAATTATGCTGTTTCATTTTTAAAACTTTGAAAATTTCATAAGCCTGTTTTTGATTCTGTATTCTTAAAAGAACAAAGTAACCTTTAATTTTTAAAGTTTAAATACCAGACAAGTAAATTTCAGAAAGATACAATAGATGTTTAATAAAATCATGTGTAAGCAAAAGATAGTTAATAGGAAGCAAAGACTAGTTTAAGGCAGGAAACCATCACGGCTTACACAAGACTCTTGGTAAGAAAATCTGTTGATGTAGTTTTAAACTGTTGCACACCATAATTATTTATGACTATTATTCCATTGAGTTATAGTTTTTTTGCTCACATCAATAGAAACAGTTTGAAAATTCCATTTGAAATTATTTCTCTTTTAGGTGGCAGAGAAACTAAGTTTTTAATGTCAAATTTAAAAAACAAAAAACGTTCTAGACAATTAAAATAATAATCAGGTAGTTAATAAGCCTTTGTTCCATTATTACACATTTTATAACTAATATTCTTTCTAATTAACCCTTTACCCACAAGATAATTTTGAAGCATCTTTAAGATAAAGAATTAAATATGGTTCTCACTATCAGATTATACCAAAACTATCTGATAACTGATAATTTAACCATTTGAGTATGCCATAAATATATGTGCAAACTCAAAGAGTTAAAAATTGTTTTCCCAAATATGTAATTATATGAAAATATAGTAAAATTATCAAATATCTTCAATAATTTAATTAAAATAATGGGATGAAATATATTTTATGTATAGCATGGATTCTGAAACAAAGTTTAATACAAGAAAAACAAACAAAACAGCAGCAATGGTAATCCTATCAGATTTTGCCACAAACAAAAATTATGAAACTCTTCAGATGCAACTAGACTATAGTTTAAAAATCTGTTTGCCCAAGATTTTTTCACAATGCAACAGTGAACTTATTTTTCAGCCAACAAATCTAATTGCCCATGTACAATTGTCACACATAATAGCATTGGATTGTATATGCATTACTAAGTTCTCAGTTTTATGTAACAACATGAACATGAAACCATGTGTTGAATCAACTTGCCTGAATATACAAATCCTCCTTAGAGGGAACAGGCCCATTACCACCCCTCCCTATGCCTTTACATCCAGTATCTCCCCAACCCAGCCTTTTACCTCTATAAAGATAAATACACAAATGATTGTAGTTTATCTTGACTGCCTATAAGATGAAAATCTCGATGTAAGTTATCAGAATTCAACTATTATCACCATGAAGTACACTCAGTCTATTCAGAACAAGAACAAATTGATCCATGAGTAACATCTATGTTAAACAAAAAATACCAGGAATAGTGCAAAACAAAGGAGTTGCAGGAAGGACAGGTTATACCAGGGTAGCAAGGGTGGGGTGCAGTCGCCCCCTGGCACAGGTCTGAAGGGGCACAAAATTTCCTCTGGCCTATAAATTATAATGTCAATTAATAACTAGCCACCCCCGCCCGAGAAATTTCCAATAATTGCAAAATTAGGAAAATGCATATTCAAGCACTCAATACAGTTTGCTGGAGTAAGGAACATAACTGTTACAAAATCATGTGTGTAATCCGGGGAATTTAATTGCAAATTATAGAATCCGAGTATGTAACATTTATAATTTCATATGGTGAAGATGTTTTCCTAAATTTAAAAATTGCATTGCAGATTTTGTTAACAATTAGGGTTTCTATTGCTAGTTGTGAAAGATCTTTCAGCAAGTTGAAATTAATTATGACATACTTGAGAACTTCAATGATTCGAGAACGATTGAGTAATTTGGCAAATTGAAAAATACATACTCAATACCTCAAATTTGATAGTTTAATTGATTCATTTGCAGCAGCAAAAGCACGAAAGGTTCATATATAATGTAACAATGAATACCAGAATGCTACCTGTACAAGATCTAGTTAAGTATATGCACAGTTTTGTAAAATAATAAAATTTATTTGTAAACATAAGTAGTATTTTATCAATCTGTTTCGTAATACATGTACACAAGTGACTGCATTCTGCATGATTGATAGATTAGTCTAGCTATGTGACTTTGAATAATACTGGATGAAATAAATATCAAAATGGTTTACAATTTAACAAATTATGTAACTAAACCTAGTAGGTGATACCTCATTAGTTCCAGGTTTACAGTTGTGATATTGTGACTTTAAATTAGCTCTTTATAAGGCAGTGATTAATTCTTTGTGATTGTCATTAGGTGGGTTATGAGTGATAAACAAATAATCAAAACATTTCAGAGGTGTGGGGGGGGGCACCAAAAAAGTCTCCCCCAACCAGGACACTGAGAACCCTTGCTACTCCTCTGGGTTATACCAACCTATATGAGCAAACCATACTCCAGACCAATCCAGGCTTAAAATGCTCAACAGCTAGGGTAGGGAACAAAAATCTAGGGGGAAACAAGACCAAAATCGTATATTCATTGACATCAGAATCTGCCAATACACAGATCTAAGGTTATCTTAAATTCAAATAGACTTAGTTCACATAATTACAAAGCAAAAATTAATAAAGTTCCTGTAAACAAGATTTTTTTTTTTTAGATTTCCTTACTGATGACACCTTAATATTGATTAAGATATAATGAAGTTTTATCATGACATCTAGTTTTTTAAAATACATTTTAAAATTTTAAGGAAGGGGGGGAAACCATGAAAAAAGAAATAAAATTTTTATAATTTTTTTATTTACCAAAAGCCAAATTTCAAGCTAATTACACAGTGTTTACTTATAATATAAAATACTGTTTTCTTGATATAGGTCTAAAGAGAGATTTTAAAAATATATATATAACTAATTTATAATGTACAAAAAAATAAAAGTAAAAATGCATTCAATAATAATAGCTTTGCTAAATGCAATGTTTAAATGGTAGATAATCTAATTGTTGTATAGTAGTACTACTAATAATAAATAGCCACTCAAAAATATATATTTGTAAGCTGGTTGTTGCAGAAACTTTGAATTTCTTATAGGATACTAAATATTGACTAAAATATACTTGTGATGCTCATATAATTGTAAGGGTATTCTGCTAGATATTTAGAGTGAAAGCTTTGAATTCTTGGGTGGTCT
Source organism: Nautilus pompilius (assembly GCA_018389105.1). NCBI lineage: Eukaryota > Metazoa > Mollusca > Cephalopoda > Nautilida > Nautilidae > Nautilus > Nautilus pompilius. The sequence continues at coordinate 1,023,161 of JACATO010000340.1, forward strand.
AAGGTTTCACCACAAAGGACTGAAGAACAACACCTGGACAAACAAAGCAGAAGGCAGCAAGTACAGGCATACCCATTACCTAATTACCACCACTGTCAGGCAGGCAGTCCATGTTGGCAGACAACCCTGGGCTTTACACAGTGATTGGTATGGTTCAAATATAAACAATGAAATGCAAACTTGAAATTACAAACTCACAGTCTGCTTAATGCTTACTTGATGAATGCAAAGAAACAGAAAATGAATCACATAAGTGTGCAGCTGACTTCTTTGGTTACGTTCTATAGAAATTATTTGTATACACAACTTCTAACCGGGAATGATTTGCTACACGCCTATTTAGAAACCAAATCTATCAACAACTCAATGAATCTGGATAATTTCTATTCTCAACTGATAATTTAGTTTACATCTTTAAGGATGAGAGAATATTACAAGTCTTCTCACATAACACAATGCAATTTGAAATCATCCATTATACTGTAAATAATATTCTGATGTTTCCAGAACCAATTCCTACAATAAAAGCATGTGGTACAGTTTAGATAAAGCATAAAAGGTGTCTGTAGCCTGTTTGTTTATGCTAATTTCTTAATGATAGATTATTCCACAGCAGGGGTTTTAAAGTTGTGGAATGTGTACTAGTTGCTGAAAGACTTATTAGAATGTGCAACATCCTACAAACAGCAATCCATATCTAACCATCTGCAGAATAGAAAATATATAAATATATTTTTTATTTTAGCATAAGGAAATAATACCATACAAAATAGTCATTGAAATTTAATTACTATTTTTTTGTCTTTTGTAGTAAAGTTAAAAGGAAACTCACAAGTTTAGCTCAGTGTGAAATTTCAGCTTTCCAATTTTCCTATTATCTACTGTGCTGTTTACATTGTAACTAAACATGAAAGCAAACCTCTTTAAATTTCTGGTAATATTTAATGAATTATTTTAATGTTTTGAAGTTATTCCTTAACATTAAAATTGAATTTAGTGTGGTTAATTTTTCTGGAAAGCAGATTTGACAGAAAATATTTGCTAACATTTATATGACAGAATTTAAATGCTTTATAAATTGTGGTGTTTGCATAAACAATTCTGCAGATTAGGTAAATAATGAGAAAATTATACTTTATAAGATTGTATAAGATCTTGTTATTAGAAAAGTAAACCAAACAGAATGTTACTTTAGGCCTATTCCTTTTAGCATTGGTTTTAACTGATCTCAATTCTTTTTTTTTTAAATTTGCTTTTTTATTTTCATTTACTTATTACTAGCCACCACACTATCTGAAGTTGGTGTCCATGGCTGCAAGGTCATGGCTTTATTCGTTTTTCTGCTTTTAGCACTAGTGACTTAATATAACCAAATTCCATTTAATATTCACTCAATAACATGATCTTCACAACATAGTTTATATGGCTTCATAAAATTTCTTTGGTATACCAAATTCCCATCAAATACATCTTAACAGCTAAGTATTTTAGAAACCATTTTAAGTGTTGCTTTGTTTATCATTTATTTTTATTTTTAAAATGAGCAAGAAATTATTGTAAAATTCAATAAACATGGGGGGAAATCAGCAAACTCTACCCACAAAGACAGACACAAAAATGTTAATCAAAAGCTTATTTGTACTGCTTTTTTGATCAGATCTCTATTTCCATGACCTAATATCAAATTAAAAATAAAAATTTTCCATAATGATACTACTCACCAAATTTCTTCCTAAACTCCTAACAAATTTTAAATGACTCAAAGACAATCAAACTATGAAATGAAAGAAATCCAGTATCTCATTGTATATAGAAGTATACTACCTTATTTGCACTTTAAATATAGCTTCTAATTTTTAAAGGTTGCAAAATCATTTTTAAAAAAATTCCAAGAATCATATCAATAACAATGTCTATAAACAAAACTCTGAATAAATATTATACTAATATATATATAATTTAATATATGCATACACAGTAATTCTGAAATAACAATACATAACAATGTATGGAAGTTAATTCTGAATTTCAAATTTTGGGATATTCCTAAATTTTATTTTCACATTTATATTATTAAAAACCTATGAATTTAGTGATTGTCCTTCCTAATAATTATAGAAAACCTTTTCTTCACTGAATATAATTTTTAAGGATCATTCTAATTTAAAACTAGCAAAAATTACCAATATTTTCAAGTTATTATTTTCCTTTATTAACCACTTATGAAAAACAAACTTAGTGAAAATAAGTTTTCAGAGTAGATATGAACTACTCAAGCAAATACTATGTATATCAGCACCCCTAACAGTATATGCAAACCTAGGCTTTGCACTAAAATGTAAAACTTTTAGGATTTATATAGATAAAAACCATTGAGATTGCATACTGCAAAATAAAATTATACATTCCAAAAATACATTTAAAAGCATCTAAATTTTAATTAAATGACTTGTTTAATTCTTAAACTAATGCTGATGGCTCCTTAAAGACAGCTTAACTGGTTTTCTTACTAATCCAGTTTAACTAAATTTATGGCTTTATTTCAGACTATTTTCCATAACACTACAAAACATATGGAGAAAAGAAACATTAAAATCACCTGTAAATGACGGAGAAAATCTCCCAATTTTCAGTTTAACAACCCTTTCTTATGCTCTCAATTCAAACACAAAGCTGGCAAAACAGATACCTTAATAATGCTGTTATTTGCGTGATTACTGCGATACCTGACAGGTACTCTGCTGAAATTCCATAGGCAGCTGACTTCTGACCTTTAATGGGATGCTTGCATGAAACAGATCTACCAAATCAGATGAGATGTATAGATAATGACCACTGATGCATTAATGAATAACATAGCAGTGAATTAGAGAGTGCCAGGTGGACTTAGACTATAGCTTTGTCATTCTGATCATAAGGCTAGAGCAGGTATGTTACATTGATCTAATGTAATAGGAGGAATTCAACTTATGTCAATGTAGCAGATCAGATTTTAAACAGTACTGTTGAGTTGCTCAGCCTAACAATACACCACTATGAAGGTGATTTATTGGGCCATGTTATTTTAGAATAAAATAATAGTATAATTTCTTTTGCTACATGTATATGATATGTGTTTCTTTGTTGACAACAATCTGCATGACTTGGGAAGGTGCAATAACAAATTTCTCTTTTCTTTTTATCCATTACAAGCTTGTTGAGCCAAAGCCACAAAGTCCAATGAGTCTGAATGATAAGCAACACTATTTAGATTAATGTTGTTCATCATTGTATAAACATAAACCTTGCCTGCTAAATTCATAATAAACTATTCTAAGTTAAAAGTATGAAAATGATTTCCTTTAAAAACAATTTTATATTGTGTGCATAAAAAGACAACATCATAATTAATCTAGTCTCCAGCATAACAATACACAAGGTGTCAAAATGTTAAACTAGTTATGAACTGCACTTCAATAAAAAAGTATACAGTAATTGTTCATGGAGTGTTCATGAGGTGAAAAACAATTTGAGAATGCTATAAAAAGATTTAAATCATGATATAGAATTAAAAAAAAAAACAACTGCTAATAACATCTTTCCAGATAATTAAAACAAGTTAAAACTTTAAGAGAAAAACTTCAGAAACTGTTCAAGTCAAATTCATAATAAAAAAGAAAAAATAGAGATCATTTTAAAAAGAAAAAGAAATATCAAAATCGTAACAGTACAAATTTCAATAATACATTTATTTCAACAACAGTTTCTGAATAAGGCATTATACCAGTGGATTTTGAGCTACTGATTATACAGTGATTAAACCGCAAAGGCTCCTACAGGACTCATGGTATGTTCCTGTTTTGCTAGTTTTTGCAAAATAATTTTGATTATCGTATAAAGAATTATTTTTAAAATTGTAATTTTTTTTTTTAATTGCAATATTTTTATTAAAAAACTGTATGGTCCAGGGTTTCATAGACCACTACTAGAAGAAATATTGTACCAAGCATTATCATATTTCTTTTTATTTAATTTATTTTTAAGTAAACTTTTTATAAATAAAACGAAAAGATGACGGCCATCCTAAAATTTGAATAATTTTCTAAAAAGTATTTGTAATGACTACTTCTAAATTTAAAATGTCTTTTGAAACATAATGCATGTGTACATTGTGATTTCTACAGATTTCAATAAAAATCAGTTTAAAAGTAAGAAATTCTAAACACTGTCATAATTATTACAGATTTAAAAATTAAATTAATATTTTTAGTTATAAATAGAAATCAAATTTACAAAAATTGAGTAAATACAAAGCTACTTCATAGTTAAAGGGAAGTAACTTAGATACTTTAAACTAAATAATAAATGGGAGGTAACTGGTTTCTTTGGCGAAAGTTTAAAAGCTCTAATTTCTGCCATTGTTAATTAAAGCTGTTTAAAATTTATTTACAAACAATTCAGAAAATAAATCCACCTATAGAAATAAAAACTTCTTTGTAATAAAATAAAATGGTATATGCAAACACAAGCGATTAAAAAGGAAAAAGAAAAAGAAATTATATAAAAATTAAAATAAATAATTAAGGAAATTAGTTGCAAAATAAGTATATTTAATCATGAAAGTTTTAAGGTTTTATATAAATTACATTCCATTAAATTATTCTTTATAATTGTAAATTTTCAAAAAGTAAACAATTTGACAGTTGCCAAAAAAATAACAAAATAAAATGTTAGTCCAATTATTTATTATTATCAACAATATCAATAAATTAATTGGTTAGAATTGTAACCATTATGTCTTTAGATTAACCCCTGACCTCTTCCTACCAAATAGGATAGGATACATTCATTTGCTTTTGTCACAAATATTATTTTGCCTTTGAGCTCTGCTAAAGAGTTGCCAAATATCTTCTCTCTGAGTCCAAGTCAGGTTCTTTTGTTTATTTCTGTACCACAGTTCTTATTCAATGAAAGTATCTAATAGAGAGTTAACCAAAAATAAATAATCCTTTTGAGAAAAAAAATATAACTTAAAAGAGTAATCCTATAGTCAGTCATATACCAAATAGCATCAATTAGTCAAAGATGCTACAAAGAAGAAATTGAAATTGTTAAATATATGCATCAGACTATTTGCAAATACAAACAAAATAAATCAAATCCAAGAAATATATAATTCATCAGATTATCTTCAGTAGGATTGAAAAGTTGCTTCCTGTTTAAAAATTTTGTATAACCAGTTCTATAGGGGTATAAACTATATCGTGACATTTGAAAGATAATTTTATGCCATTTTCATAATGTTTCTCTTTCAAGTATAATTAAAGATGGCACAGTAGTTGACTGCTGGATTAGTAGGCAAGGCCCAACAAAATGGCCTGCCAAAAGAGTGGGTTTTTTGTTTTTTTTTTATTATAGGAATGGGCCAAAGACAAAGTGCATGCAGCAAAACCACGTGATTTGGAAGAGTTAGAGTCCAAAATAAAAGATATTTAGTAATGCCAATTTTCTTGCTTGCTCTGTGGAAAATGTGCCATTGCATGAGAAAGTGTTGATAATGCAGAAACTTAAATTGAATTTAACTAATTAGGGTAAATGGCATAAAGTTATCTTTCGCTTGAAACTATAATGAACTTTCTAAGTCTATTTGAACAAAAGTTAAACTTCTTAAAATAGGAAGGGACTTTTTAATCATTCTTTATATTAACACCTTGAATTCTCAACTATATTAAGAGTTATCTTCCCTATACTATGAATATCATAATTCTTACCCAATAAAATTCATCCTGCACTTTGCATTAATAATTTTTAAAAAATCTCGTGAGACCAAAGAATGCAATCCAAATGAAAAATGTGCCACCAGAAGCTGTTGTCTATTTTATTAGTCATTATGATCTCAATCCACATCAAGAATGGATTGCTATTTAAGAAAATACTAAATATTTATTCTTGTTCAATTCATTTACATTGTGCAACAATAAAAAGCCTATCATTTTAAATTTAAGGAAAAGCTTTTCTATGTAAAAATACTTTTGTTTTTACTTTGAATTTTCATTCCTTCTAACTTATTTATATGTTAAGGTCCTTCCTTTTTTACAAAAAAAAAAGGATTTTATTCAGTTTAGTTAATTTTGATTTTCTTTTAAAATGCAACAAATGACTTAATTTTTTATTAGTTTAAAATTACAGCATTTTAAGATGAGCTTTTACAAAACAATTTCTCATGGCTATGAAAAAGAAATGTCTATCAGTAGGATTTTTAAAAATTTGATTTATACAAATGACAACCAATGCCAGTAATTTAATCATTTATTATCCTATCAACAAAAACCTTCTCTAATAAGTAGCTATGATAAAGCTTTTACCAATTTACAACTTTAACCTCTAGTATTATTAGCTGTAAAATACTTAAGATTTATTTTGTTCACATGTCAAAATCTATAATTTTTTTTAAGATTTGTTAGTTTTCTCTTAAATATCTATATTAAAAAAGATAAATAATGCATTTATTCATTATGTTCTAAATGTTTAAAACCTGGAAAAATGTGATGAATCCATGCTAAAATCTTTCTAAGAATTCCATATCATTTCTTAAAGATTTTACATCAGATGTAACAAAAAATTTCAGAATTTTGTTTCATATCCTACATTGTTAAAAAAATACAAAAGCTAAATAGAAAAATTTTAATAATCATAAAGTAAGAAAGTTTACAAAGAAGTTATAACTTTTATATCATGAAGATTATGTTCAAAACAGAAAATAAAAGATAGATTTCACAAAGCAGTTTCTAGTAATAATCAACTTTACTTTAAAGGTTCTTAGAAACATGACCAGATGCCATTAATTATGCATCCTTTGTGAAAATAGGAAAATACATATGTGCTACAAAGAACACAGGTCCATGATTCAGCGAAAATTAATGCCTTGTTTACATAGCATAAGAGCAATAGATAGTTCTGCTTTGTACCTCATCAGTTCAAAGAACAGTTTCCTGCAAGATTACACTTCAAGAAAGAATTTCTCGTGTATCACATCAAATGAAATCTTCTTTGACATCAACAGCAAGTGAGTGATAAAATGTATAGGACAGCCCATGGCTAAAATAATTAATGCAAGTATCTAAATCATAATGAGACTGCATTCTCTTGATAGCATTTCAGTAGTGGCTTGGAAATATTTTAATAGTATCTTTTATCAAGCATGAAAGCTTTCTTTTATCTGCAGTATTTGATTCTGTTTGAAACTTACAGAAGAATTAATAAAATGAAAAATTATCCTTTTTTTTAATAAAACTTTTATACTACATAGACATTAATACCAGATATGGTTTTAATAAGTACAGATTTAATTTAATTTTTCAAATGTATACAATGTGAAAATTATGAAATTTAAAAAATTATAATTTAACTCTTATGTAAAATTAAAAGCCTCTTCCAGATAAGCATAATGCGTTAATATTTTTAAGCATATCATAAGTTTTGAGCAAATTGACTTAATTTCAAGACAGCAATACCATGAAATGAATAGAATGCATGCTACTGTACTTTTTCACAATTTGGATGATAAACTGATGCCTTCTGATATATTATTTACATTTGTCAGATAATTGCCCATTTTTAAAATCATTAATAATCAAAATTTTGTCAATATACAAAGAAAAAATGACAACAGATTGTGTAAAATAGTGTGAATTGAAGTTCTTATTTAATAGAATGCTTTCTCAATGATATATAGCTGAAGAATTAGTAAAACTGCTAACAGGTTTGTTAAAGTTTTTCTTCAATTAAAGGGCAAGTCTGGCAACATAAAATAAAAGATAAAAATGTCACGTTTATTTAATGGTATGATCATTTCAGAATTTAAGCACCAGCAAACAGCTGCAGAAGACCCCTGCTAACCATGAGATGGAGGTCAGTGATTGCTGTGAAAGGTGTCAGCTGATTAAAGAATGGACTAAGAGGCTAACCATGAAAGCAAGTTAACTGACACCCTATCCAAAATGAAATGAAAAAAATTAACTTAGAAAATGGTAAGTATTTTTATTTGTTTTGTACATCTATGAGAAGTATTTAAATCCAATCACAATACCTTCATTTTTCAGGTTTGTTTTAGGGACAAAACAAGCTTTCATATTTCAGGTAAGAAAACTCAGTCAAGAGTCACTGATCTGGGAAATAATTCAATATAGAATGCATTGTAACATCTGTCATAATTCAAGTGTTATGGTAGGATTGGTTGCAAGTACAAAGGAGCAATAATAAAAAAATCTTCTTAGTCAATTTAGACAAAACATGAGATTTGCCTAATCAGGTAAGGGAACTATATAAGACTAAAAATAGTTCTACCAAACATTAAAAAGTACAAGAGTTAAATTATAATTTTTCCATGTTAGTATAATAGTTTTCCTGTCTTTATTTATTGCAACTTGTTTTAAGCTTTTTGTTTTTATGTAACAAAGCAGATATCATTAACATCACATGTGTTAAAGAATAGTCAAAACTGAAAAAGGGCAAGGTAATGAAGTTAAAACAATCTCTCTTGTGATTACAGTACATATGCTATAATTCTTCTGATGTAATTTATATATTTTTTGTACTGTCATATCTTTAATTTCTTTTTAGAAAACTCAGTATGTAAACTTCTGAAAATAAAAATGTTTAAAAGAAGAATATCATTGTTTTGTTACTAAGTTTTTAATATTTTTATGACAAACAGAAATCAAGCTCATAAATATCAATGTTGCTTTAAGGGTCTCAAATATAAAAGATTAATTTAAAAAAAAATCATGAGTACTGAATATTAGACAAATTATACAATCAAAATAGTACAGTAAAAAACAGATTTTTTGAAGATCTAGAACATACTAAAAACGATAAGTCCAGCATATTTCTACACACAGCAGCTTTAATTTACACTTTCACAAGTAGAATTTTTCCCAAGTTTACTGCCAAATTTTCTATTTCATTAATTATAGTTTCAAAACAATGGCGATATTTAAAGTAAATACACATTGAAATGTTTCAAAATAATTCTCAACAGTTTTTTCTCAAGACAAATGCACTCAAGGTAAATGAAAATTTGTTTTCTAAAGGTTTTCTTCGTATACTAATTAGAGTTTAAGAAAATAGTCAAAAACATTTTACAAAAATAATTTTTTAAAAATCCATAAAACTGGAATGTAAAGCAATGGGTGTAGGTACAATCATCTAAAGCATTTTTGTCTAAAAACCTTTTGTCTAAAATCACTTTGGTCTAAAAGTGCTTTCGCCTAATGACACTTTTGTCTAACAGCACATCTGTCTAAAGGCACTTTGGTCTAAAAACACTCCAAACATGGTGTGCTAAATGTTGATCACAAAAGGATGTAAACAACAGTCATATGTTGTGTTTATTTCATAAATTATACGATTTTATTTATTTTTATAGAATAAGAGCAATTAAAACTGGAAGCAAATAAAAGCATAATTTAATATCCAAGATTATGGGCTATTCCACAAAGTAGTCTTCACTATTAAGTCATTGTGTTTAGAATAATTTCAAATTAGATCAAATGCTTGTTGACTATTGTGCCTTTAGACTAAAGTGATTTAGACAAAAGTGCTGTATCCCAAAGCAATCCTCCCCACTAAAAAAGAAACCTTTGAGATTTTAAATATACTGAAACTTTTGAAAATGGCAGCAAACTTTCAAATAAATATAAAATATTAATGAAATTATATATTTCTGTCATACATGTAACAGCATTTTGCATGAGTTAAAGATGTGATGACATCAGCTATGTCAAGTATGTCACATGCAAGTTTTGTTCTCTACAGCTGAGCATTTATTGCCAAGTTCGCATGTATAAAATTTAAATTATCACTTATAAAATGAATGCTCTTTCAAAGTTCTACCATAAAGCAGCAAGATGCCACAACTAAAAGAAGCATATTTTACACCTTATGCATGTTGGATATCTTTTCCAAAGACACAGCATGTATCCCATCACAAAATTATCAGCAGCAACCATTAGGGTCTATCTAGCCAATCATATGTTATGATGCAGAACTGATAAACATAGCTGTCATACCATAGGTGGCCAATCCCTACACCCAATTTTATAGAATCATTACTTGGTTGAACAATTGTGTAAATGACTATAAGGAAGTGTGTGCCAGGCATCTCATCATCAGTTTTTCCACAGTAATGAAATAGGAGAGGAAGCTAGGGTATAATACACATGCTAGTCCATGATTCAGAGTTTATTCCAGTGTCAAAACAGGTGTTCATACCAGATAACTACTTGCTAAAACTCTAATACCATATGGTGTTATAGCATTCAAAGATATAAACAATAAGCTGCATTGTCATGGATGTTCTTTACTGTTCAAATTCCATTTCTGCCAAATACATTTTACATGTTGCTATTACTTATATCACAGCTAAGATGGCTAAGTGCTGCATTTAAGTGTTTGAGAATAGATAAAAATATTTATTGTTTAACAAAGCCTTCTGATAACTTTCATTCAATATAATTTACTTAGTTTATTTCTAAGTATAATTTAAATACCATAATGTATGTATATTTATAGAAGCTGGTGTAATAAAGACACGATCATTTACCTTATATTACTGTAAAAATATTTTCTGCTTTCTTTTTATACTAATGCAAGGGAAATAACTAGGTAAACAGTTTTAAAATGTATATGAAAAAGTACTGCTTCAAGAATATTTTTTTCGTATTTTTAAAATTCCAAAAAGGTTATTTTTGTTTTATTTAAATATTTTAATAAATTAATAATAATCAAGTTAATAATTCATTTTAAATGTATCCTTGGCTTTTTGGATACAGTTATAACTTTTCGTATTAAAAAAAAAATTTTTTTTTAAATCATTTAAAAATCAAATACATAAAATTCAGTTATACGAATCGAAATTCTTAATGAACAACATCAGCGCTGCAATAATTTTTCTTGGTTATTTATAAACAGCTACAGATGTAAATTCCTAAATCTACATAGTTACCAAAAATTAGATTTTTTTTTAAAAATTTCAGATAAAAAGGCGGCGGGGAAAGAAACGCTAAATCTCCCCCCCCCCTAAATTCCATTTTGATAATATACTAATGTCTTATTGTTTTTTGTTTTTTTTTTTAAAGTGAGTCCCCACCACCACCGCCCCTCCTACAGACAGGTACCTGGAATCTCTTTGGCCACCCACTTCGCAACAAATTTGTACCTAAATCCGACTGGTTTCTGGAGCCATTTTCTCTCCCCCCCCCCAACCCACCCATGGATCTTGGTCTTAAATTATTCCCGTCAGTAATGACGGTATCATCCGGCTAATCCCGACCCACATTCAGCGTGTACTCTCGGAAGAAAACGAAGGGAGCGGGGACGGCATCAGTAAGGCTGGGCCCCGGCGGTAAGCCGTGTACAGCGGGCCCCCCGAGCGCCCATATTTACGAGACGCCAGCAGACAGAATCTTCGCGAACGCAGCGTTTCTCGACGTTTCCACACTCCCGACCCCCGGGGGTGCGGTTCAGCCCGTCGTTTCAGCAACATTTCATCGAAAACAAGCAATTTTCACCCTGTCTAAACAAGCAAACAAACAAAAAAACAGCAAACTGTACTTACCTCAAACAAATGAAATCGTAATCAATGCAGACGTCGCGGCACCATTATAATTTCGACTCTTTAGTATAAGATTTATATCAGGGGGGGACAATTCAATATATATATATATGTATATGCAATTTTTTTTTAAAACGTTACTGAATAGTAGTTGTGTCGGTCTCCAGTCGATTATTATAACTATTATACCTGCGAGATAGAAGATGACAAATATTCTACAAGATACGAATTGTATTTTTATTTTGATGTTTGAATGTAGCAAAGTAGTAAGAAATCTGGTATTGCTGAACCCGTTGTCAGTTTTTCTATAAATCTAAAAAAAAAATATGTACATACGTCGTACACACACATACAAACACAAATATTTACACATTTTAATGCTAAACAAACGTTTCGAAATGAACTTCTTTTGACATTAATTTGTGTATAAAATTAATCTGAAATGCTTAGTTATTTAAAGCAGTACATCCATTTCAATGGTTATTTCCCTTTAACTCAAAGGAGAGAAGAAAGTTACAAAAAATATGCACTAAATGCGACATGGATGGCACCTTTTAATTTTTCTACATTTTAAAAATGAGATAGTCAACAATTAACTAATTGATAAAATAAATATTAACTAAGTTTTTTTTTTCTGCATTGTCGAGATTGTGAACCAGTTCGTTTTGTTTAAAGCAATAGTGAAATATTGATTTTAAAGAAACGCCTTTCTAAAATTTATGGGTTATTTTTCGTTATTTTCTTCAGTTACCTCCCTGGAAAAACGATGAGCCCATCTTTCAGGTTTCTTCAGAAGAATCTATAACAATTTGCCGTATAAATTTAACGAAATACCTCGACCAAGAAATTTAAACTAAGATTTGAAAACATTTGAAACAATCCTCAGTTAAACTTTTTCTGTACAACTGAAAAACTGTACTTAGCCGCTTATTGTGTGAACAAGTGAAGCCATCGCTTGTACTTTTCTAAATTATTAGCAACAAGCAGTTTTACCGTGACACCTAAACCTTAACCTTTGAAATACAATTCCGCTTCCTTTCGCTCAGATACTCAGCCGTTACTCGCCTTTCCTAATAAATTATGCAACAAACCTCACGTCGCGCCAGACATTGCCGGCTTATGGGTGAAACCATTATACATCAACGAGGCCAGCAATTCCTTTAGATATTGCAGATCAGCATCAATAAGCCTTATCAACAGCACAAACCGTCATTTTGATCATGACAAGCCTCTCGCCGTTAGGCGGTCCATAGCCTTCCAAAACAATAGAACTTACAAATTCGAATGTCTGGGCGAGCATGCCTATGGAAAATAAGTGGCCAGTCTTTTGGTTTAGATTGTTTACAAGCAATTGTATTTGGATCAATGCTGTATCGGAGTAAGGCAGATCTTGCATTCGTCAGCGATGGAAGTTTACGCATCTTTCGGATTACCCACCTATATATGTATTTGATCAAGGGATAGATCATCTCAACCGTAACGGTCTTATCCTGGAAGAAGATTACATCACAATCCAGAATCACGAGTTGAAAGACGCGGAATGAATGACATTTGTTTCCACGGCCTCTATTCCGAGACTGGATATAAGCCCCGTCAGGCGGATATTGGAGCATCTTTCTGACAAATGCCCAAGTCTAAAGGTCACAGCAGAAAGTGTTCCAGCAAATTATATAGGAAAACCTGAACTAGTCCCCATCCGAACATTTCATGTCTCGACGTCTACAAGCTCCGCACAGTGCAGATCTTTAATGAATAACAAAAAAAAACAACAACAACAAAAAAATGACTAGCTTTACCTGGTAATTACGTGAAATTAAATTAGATGTCAGGAAACGTGATTTAAAGATTTCGATTTCTATTTTCCATTCTCTACCTTAGTCATTATTAAAGGTGAAGATTTTTCATAATACCAAATTATTATGGCAGAGATTTGTATATTGTGAAGTAAAACGAACTCTATGTATTTTAACAAACTTTTAAAAGAATGTGTAAAAACAACAATTCAGTTACGTTTTGCATTAATTTAAATAAAAACCATAAGTAAATTTTAGGAATTGGGTTAACCAGGAAAAGCTATCACTGAATTACATTTTTTATTTTTGTCGTAATTCTAGATTTTACCGATTTATTATTATTATAGTTTGATTTGGGTTTTCTTTTCATTTTTAATTCACATTCTCCTTTGATGGATTTAATTTTAACTGTTTTTTTTTCCTTCAAAACAATTCTCAATTTAAAAATATTTATTTTGCAGATTTTGTTTATTTTTTTATAAACTGAATTTCTTGTCATTTACTTTAACGGCGCAAATGTTAGTTAACAAATCGGGCTATAATCTAACGGTAATGCCACTGATTTTACTGGGGCAGAGAGAAAATTGGTTTCCAGACAAATGACGCCACATTGGTACCATTAATGTTGCATATCTTTTTTTAAAGAATTTTCTATTACTGTTGTTGATTTTCGCGTTTGCCAGTAAATGCGGTTGTTTTTTTAGAAAATTAAATGAACTTTAAAATGTTCCTTTTTCGGTGATACGAGAAATTTAAAACGTACGATTATAATCGGCGTGCGATTATCTCACCACTACGACGAATGGCGAACGAAAATACCCAAGATTGTCTGCAGCACGTGGAATTTACGGTTGAGGAATCCTGGACACGTAAAGATTTTAGGAGTAATTTACTAAGAGGACCATAAGGTATCAACTAGTAAGAATTACAATTTAGCACCAGCAAATATCTGCGGCCTGCAAAGTTTTTTTTTTATTTTTTATGGTTGACTGCTGTCGTTTCTAAACTTCGATAGGATGGACAAGGTCACACCGAGACAATAGCTGTTAGAGACACGAACTCTTGATGCTCAGAAGAACTGGCTGCTTGGAATGGTCCGTCAGGTCTGGCATTTAAAATAGTGGTTTACAAACAACAGGTAAGTGTCTATTTATGAAAATTGTTTCGAGTGTCTTTTCTAAAACGTTCTTACCCGGTTGTAACAAACTCCTGTGATGAAATATTCGCTTGTTTTCTTTCAACGGGAAGAGATCAGAATCCGCGTGGAGAGGGCGGGATATATCAGACGGGAAACGGGAGCAGAGCGTTTCTTCAGATGGGTGTCTTGAAGAAGTTTTTCCAGGATACATGTCCGGCGATACTTTCCCATTGTAGACACCGAGCCCCGACAGTTATAGGGAAGCGAAATAAAGTTCGCTGATTCTAACTGGTTTTGTACGATTTTTTTTTTTTTTTTTTTTGCTTTTTAAAGAAAGAAATCAACTTTTCATTTTCCCCACCAGATTCCGTTGGAGCCTCGTCACTCCGTCGGCTCTTTCGACTACAGGGTGCCCCACAAAAAACCGGAAAGTTTGGTACAGTTTATTTAATTGTTGGAAATTTTGGTAGTTGTTTAAAACAAAAGCAAAGGATAGAAATTTGGTAGCTTAAAACAGAACAAAAACAAATGTTAGATGTGGTGTTCAAAATGCTTTCCGTGGGCAGCTGCACGACGACGTAGACGGTCTAGCCAACTTCCAGTCACCCCTTGGATAACTTCAAGCGGGATATTGTTCCGAGCTTCCATCAACACAGGTTTTAAGGATTGTATGTCTGTGACCTCTCTCCTCTGTAATTGAAGTTGATGTAACAGTAAACCCCACATGGTAAAATCCATTACGTTGAGATCTGGACTTTTAAAATTTCCTGGTTTTATTGTGGGGGCACCCTGTAGATCAGGAGCTGCGTCTCTACTCGCGGAGCGCCTCACTGTTGATTACGGTAAAAAGTCGAAGCTGCAGTTCCTCGGTCCGTCTATCAGCGCAGATGAAGCCGCGTCAAACTTCATCCTGACCACCCGGTAGCGTGACAAGGGAGGGCACCCTGCAATCTATAATTGCGGGAGCGGGACGAGGGTGCACGAAAATTAACCTTTAAAAAAAATGTATACAAATTTTAAAACAAAACTAAACAATCGGGGTAGTTAATAGAACACCCTCTAACCGACTAGTGCTCAGCCGTCGTTGGGGGGATGGTCCGCAGAGTTCCTAAAAGTTTGACTCGCAGCAGTCTCTCGATCACTCACTCTGGAACCCTCTTAGTATTCTCGATAACTCTGATCGACAGACAAACGGCCTCCACGCTGTTACGAGGGCGGGCTGGTAGCCATGTTATCCTACAGGACAGATATACAACAAACACTTGGCGTCCTGTATTACAAAACTAATTCTTCGTTCGGTTCGCTAAAAATGCCAGGTGACAATTGGTTTTATGACGACGTGGTACCTGAAACACTTTAAGAGTGTGCCGTACTATTTTGGATTAGATTTTCCTTTTAATATCATCTCGATTACTTTCTATTTTATGTGTAAACTAAATTTATTCCCGTGATGTCTAGACGCAGTCTCGATTTTGGTTACACTTACGCAAGTGGAGAGCCCCCCCAAAGAGAATTAAAGATAAAGAACGCAAAACGTAATGAACTCAACTTCGACGATAGCCACTTTCATACACCAAACGCAACGGAAATAGCTAAATCCACTACACCCAGCAGATAAAGTCGTCCAAGAGCAGTGTGAAGATCAGGCAACTGATTTAGACGAATATAAATGTAAACTGACGGCTAAAGTCAAGCTGGGGCTGTGTAGACCAAGAATATGAAGGTTATTTACGAAAAGGATTCGGCATTGTAGAAAGATGTAACGGGTAAAAATGAGATCACAGTTTTCAATAGACAATTTTGTCCAAAATGTTAATGATTTTCAGAAAACTTCTAGTAGAAAGTATGGCGACAACGTATGGTATGACAGAAGCATCTTCTTTAGAATCTTGGCAAATGGAGAAACCGTTTTGAGATTATGGCTAATATGCTCGCATACTTCAGGGACTGGCCTACTATTTCGTGTGCAAGATATTTTCTTCAAAAGAAACTTCATTTTTCAATGGATTTAACGATTGGGAAAATATTCATAGGATTTCTAAACATGAACTGCATTGACAATGCATTATGTGAAACTCTTTGGCATGTATTTTAGTTTGACAAGGAATGCGAATATTGGAGAAACGTTCTCAAAAGTTGTTATCACAGCGTGGGATCGCCTTTCGTAGAAATGAAGCAGTTCATTCTTTTCACAATCGGAATTTTCTGTATCTTTTATAGCAGGTTATTTAAGTCGGTATGGCAACGCGGGGAAATGAAACTACTCTTATCTTTCATCAGCGCTTTGTGATGAATTCATTCAACTGATGGCCAAAATATTGTTTTTTTTTTTGCACCGAAAGTCAGCACTGCTAAATATTTCTCACTATGTGCAGACTCTGCCCCTGATGTATCTCTCGCTGATCACGTGACTTTAACAGTGTGCTGCATTTATCCACGCGGAAGTTCTATTGAGCGGCTTTTTATAATACATACCAATTCTTGGATACGATGCCAAGCCAATGACAGATTCAGTCCTTGAAGCGTTAAATCATTTGAACACCTCTTTTTAAACTTTAGAGATCGATCATATGACTACGCGATCAATACGGCAGGACGATACAGTAGATTACAGGTGAGAATTAAAGCTCTTAATTCTCCGGCTGATTTTTTACATTGTTCCGCGCATTCTCTTTGATTGGTTGCAAAAACTGTTGCAGAATGCTTTATTAAACCTGCTTCATGTGTTGGATTTGTTCAATCTCTGTGCAAAAACTTTTTTCCGCATTTACCTACCGATGGGAAGTACTAACTTCACAATTACATAGATTAATGCCCAAGTCCACCGAAAACACCGTGGTTGCTGGTGCAAATTCCGCAAAATCGCTACATCTAAGTTCTAAATGAATACTGAATGCCTTGCCAGAGTTAGCTGAAAATGAGAGCCAGAAACTGGCCCCAAGAAAGAAGGCGTTTAACTTCACATGTACAACAGAGAATCTTGAAACTTCATTAATGACAGCTGTATGGAATACTGTTGTGCACTGAGTTGAATGCACAAATAAGTTCATAAGGCCTGCACTGAGTTTTCCATGTGCATCAAACTGCAACAGCTTGTTTGTGCAATAACTTTCATGAGAAATAGCTATGTCGTGTATGGAATTGAAGCTTTGTGAATCGCCATAATTATCGAGCAGATGATGAACGTTCGGGCACTAAAGAACGACAGGTTAATGAGATTGCAAAACGAACAACTCGGAAAAAAGGAAAATTTTGATGCAGTACATTTCTAGCTATTTTGGACTTTCTGTTGGAAAAACAGCATACACCGAGTTAAACTGAAAATTTGAGCTATTCTGTAAACGTGGCAATGACAGAGGTGAGAAGCTGCACGACACTTTGCAGAAAGTTCGCTGAGTAATACTACTGCCATTTCGGAAGCGTGGTCGCGCAGTAACAGCAAGTTCGACCTGTTGTATTCCAAGTGGGCGTTCGTACACTGGTACGTGGGCGAAGGGATAACGGAGGGCGAGTTCTCTGAAGCCCGCGAGGACATGGCGGCCTTGGAGAAGGACTACAAAAACGTGGGTGTCGAGTCGAAAGAATCTAGCTCGGAAGAAAACGAAGAATATTAATGAACCAGTCATTTGGCTGACTTTCCTTGGTTCGGATAATTATTTATTTTCCAAAACCGTAAGTCCTTAACTTAATCTGCATATGTGACTATTCTTTGATTAAATAATTCTTTGGCACTATTTTTAGCTAAGATGAAAGTTTAAATTTAGGTGATTCAGTTCCTTTCTGCCAATTCTTCTTTTATTGTTCCCTTTATGTCCTTTGCTTAAAATTAGTTTAATTCCTGTGGCAGCATTGTAAGTTTATTGATATTGATTAATCTTATCGAATTTTTATTTCAATGAAACGATTCTAAAACTTTTAATCTATAGTTGATCAGATGGATTAATAAAGAAAGTTCATAACTGTAACTTTGATGGTTATACTTTCTTCAAAAGACTGAGGTCTTCTGTTGTACATATCAAAGGCCATTAAGATAATAAGTGTATTACCTGTAGTTTATTGGACTTCATTCAGTTTTGATCGAGTGTAGAACGATCAAGCCCAGCTCTTCTAACATTAGGGTTTCTGAATATGCATCCTCTACGTAAGGGTGGATTATCTCAAAGATGCATTTGCCATAACTGTTCTAATCTGTCTCCAAAATGTCCTGACAGAGGCAGTTCATACTAACAAACCCCTGAGAAATACAAAATTCTTTTCGTTATTACTTCCACAATAATATCTTCAGTAACAAGTTCTTAAAATCGATAACATTTGGTATTCTTATTTTTACATAAAAAGTGTTTTATTATTAGAGTTAGAAATAACCATTTAATTCGTGAATATTTGTTTCGACACTTTAATTCGATGAAACTAGTTTTACAAAAATACTAAGGGTTGTATTCCCATTGTAAATTCAAACTTTTTAATATGATGAAAATTAAAAATCTGTTAACTATTAAATAAATTACCTCGATTTTTAGTCAGCGAACGGCTTTCAATTTACATGTTAATTAATAAATTCGCCAATATTAAAATTTTTTTTAAAATAATGAAATTGTGCCTGAAAACTACGTTCCAAGCACTGGAACTGGTTAAAGTCCAGATGTTTGTTGTTTTTTTTTGCGTATCACGGATGAATGTTTCCAGCCCAAACCACGAAGAATTGTCACGTTAAACTTTTCCTTCTCTTTCGACTAAGATCGGGGGGGGCAGTGTGAAAATATAACATTAATCCGCATTCAAATGTTAACCCGTTTCAGATAAATCTCAGCAAATTCATGTAAAAACGAGTAGGAACGCATCTATCTGAACAGGTGGGAGAGGTCTTTTCGAACCTGGGTGCCCGGATCTAATATATATTTCAGCAAGTTATATATTTTCAAGATAAATATTCTTCGGAGAAATTATCATCAACGACAAAGAGAACGACCATCGATGGAAATTCTTCCGCCTGCGTGTTAAATAAAATGGTAAATCGATGAATTAAAAAGAAAGAAAAAAAAAAACAGTAGTGGCAATAAAAACCGGAACTGAATTGTAAAATAGGGCAGCAACTGTTTGTCTCCGGGTCACGTGAACAAGGACTCCAGATTTCCCCCCGGAGACTGAACCGATCTCTGAGTGGGCCGATTGGTCAAGGAGAGCGGCGGTTGGAATCGGTCTGCGCGCGTGTGGAGTTCTGATGGACTACCCTCCAACCGCAACTCGAATCTGTGGACATTCTCCTGAGGCTGCGCGGGTAGATCTGCTATCGACAGGAAGACTGGGGAAACCCGTCGGATGCGATCCTTGCTGGTAGACGTTTACTCATCAGGGAAATCTCATCAGACATCATTTACTGGCGGCATCACTTCTATTAGAGACCTCAGAATTTATGCTGGAGCGAAAACCTTTACTCGTAAACTTTTGTGAACGAACCATTTACTGCGGGGTAGTCCCATTAGACATATTAGAACTCAGTGGCACAAAGCAGTGTTTGTCAGAGGAAGTCATTTGTTCGCTCAGCATGAGAACTGCCTAAGACAGTTTAGGACTCATTACTTGGAATGGCCTTACCAGATTGATTTTCTCATTAATCATACGACTGAGCGAGGAGCACCGAGGGAACTGATTTCTAAAGAGATTTCAAGACAACTTTTTGCCTTGATTATGTTGCCATTCAGTCAGCTAATTAAATACAGTGTGCAATTTTTAAAAATGTACTTTTGTTCCCAGACCCGGGTTATTTTTGTCTATTATCTCCCTTAATGTCACATTGCACGGTATTCCTATGATGGAAATAACGAAACGAAGCAACGATTCAAGAAAATGAAAGTAAGGTGGCTATAAGTGTAAATGAGAGAGAGAGAGAGAGAGAGAGAGAAGAGAGAGAGAGAGAGAGAGAGAGAGAGAAGAGAGAGAGAGAGAGAGAGAGAGATGAAGAGAATGAGAGAGAGAGAGAGAGAGATGAGAGAGAGAGAGAGAAAACAAAACCAGAAAATACGTTTATTGACTTAGAATTGTACATTTATCTTTTTTGTTCTTCACTGGCGGTGGACCATAGCCAAGCCAAATGTAGCTAGACAGATTCTGATCTCGTATTCAGTTAGAAAGGCTGAACGTGGAACCTGAGAAATTTGGTGCAGACATGAGATAGTTCTCACCTGACTTATTTCTAAAAGCAGGAGAGTTGTGATTTACACAAGTGGCTTAGATTACTAAAAGGGCAACTCTTTGGTGTTTAGGTGGTATCCGAGAAAGTGTCTCGATCAATACGACTGGAATTACTAATTTTATATTTAAAAAAAAAAAAAACTAACCTTTTTAGTTGTGTCCCCTAAAGCAGGAAAGCTACTCCAAATAGCTTGTTAGGCTGAACATCTCCAAAGTGTAGTAAAATATCATGTTTTTCTTTGGTGTGAAGTTAAATGGCAGCCTGATAGATTAAAGGTAACTTCTCATCGTAAGTTATAGTCATCTTCAACCACTTACCGCATTACGTATTTTTTAAAGTGCAGCCTTATCCGCTCATATTTTGATATACTTTTAATATTATTATTTTATGTTTCCATGTCTTGGAAATCCTTTTTTTAAAATAAAATGTTTAAAAATTTTATACTCGGCTAATCTCTCTATTAAAAAGAAGAAAGAAACCCTTCACCTAAATCCGATTTCTAAAGTAAAGACAACAACCTCTACGTACTTTCCATTCTTCAGGTAGATTATCTCAGATTATATATAAATATACACTGCACTTGTCCCATAATCCATAGGTCGTTAGGGAACCTCGAGAGGTGAGTCTAGGGCAATGCACAACCTGATGGAGCCCATCTCTCTCTAGGCCAAGGTGAACGTTAGCGTCCAAAGGAAATCTGAACAGCTGTTTCAGACATTTGGCCCTCATCAACAGCACGTACGTCCGATCCCACCGGGGATCCAAACCGCTACCCACTGCGCCACGACACCATCTCTATACATACACTACAGCTTGAATATATCTGTATCTATATGCATTTACCAAAGGTATAATTATATAATTACACTTGTATTGTTTGCTTTGATTCAAACTGTTAACTGTAGATTTGCCAATTTCAAACCTACATAAGTATGGAACAACAAATGCCTGCACTATAAAAAACCTACCATTCACCCTCCATTTATTCTACATTACGCATTCTGTACTGATCCATTGATTATTTAAGAGCAGCGTTAATCCGGAATACAATATTTATCAAAGTTAGTCCAACTCCTGTGAATTTTCAGGCCTTGAACAGCCAAAGATTGATACAAAAAAATGTAATATACATAAACTATTTAATTATGATGATATCCTTTATTGAAAAGTGAAGATTAGTATTCATTATTTTTACTTAACCAGTTTTGTTGTCATCGGGTAACACTTGAATTTCCAGAGGAAGATGCGCGACTAAACCATAGGAAGGGCGACAACCATCCGGGATCGTCCAAGCCACGCCGGCGAAAACTGCCAGAGTTAAGCCTCATGGTCTGTTAATTAAATTAACAGTTTTCTGAAACTGATAATTACGGCTTGTTTTATTTAATGTTTGAATAATTTAACATTAGTAGTGTAAAGTTTCATTTCTCCGTTTTACCAAGCAATTTAATTATTTCTTGACATCCACTGGGAAATTATTTCTATCCTCTGCGGTACTGGGTCTGAAATAAATCTGAGTGTTCTGCTAACTCTTTAACATTTATGTCTACCACGCATCGATATCATCCATGTAAATTAAAAACAAAAACAGTCATTGGATTCAAATTTGTTTCTATTGCTCTTTAGATTTTTTTCACAGATGTTAAACAACAACAAAAAAAAGAGGGTAGGGCTCTCTTGTTACTACCACAAAGAGTAATAGTTAACGTGTCCACCAGGTGGCGAAGTATGTAAAGGTGTGTTAGGGCTGGAACCAATGAATTTTGTGGCAACAGTATTTCTCATAGCATCATAAAATCTTTCCTGCATCACTATAAAGTGTCAGCACTGAACTGCTACTTTTCTCTTTCTTTTTTTACATTTTATTTAAAACCTGACACTTTTAATTTTATTACCGAATTGAAAAAGCTTTTCTTTCCCACAACGTTTCCTTTTACAGTTGATGTTACATTTATATATTTTCTTTTGCATTTTTTTTTTGTTTTTCTCTGCAGACATCAGTGATAAAGTGATACTGCAGGAATCAGCTGCTTCACTCTTTTCCCTTCCAAGCGTTTACCCTCTAGGTTTCTTTAAAGTCTTAACGATGTTCGTTCTTTGAAGCTGTCCGACTAGAAAATTCTCCATTTGACGATGGGATTTGTATCTACCCAAAGTTGGCTGCCCGAGAACGGTTACTGTTGTCCTTAAACTAGATATAAATTGTGTAAAACAATTCCCAGCTGCCTTACTAACCCTATTGTCACATATATTCTAGATTTTCTTATTCCTATTGAGAATTCATTTGAACTAGACAATTTTGCTTACGGTTGTCTTGCAGTAATTTAGTGTATCGGCGCGTGACGCTCTAGATGTGATATCTACAAAAGAAACAATTTGAATAATAACTCATTAAAATTTAGCTATTTTATGTTGTCCCCCCCAGTAATTTTTAACGCTGCACTTCAGATAGTTTTAATGAAGACTAAGTCTACTACTGTATTTTTAGTAATGCATGAGAGATCTACCTTCATCCCAAATAAACGTGAGCAAAGTTAGTGAGGCTGCAGTGACATGTAGCCATGTCATTGAGAAAATAGATTTGTCTGAAAAATGAAGCGAGCCTCCACTGACATCAGCCTCTCGGAAGGTGTTGTCGCTCAGAGAATTGTGATCCGAGCCTTTAATATACGCGATCAGCTGAGTGAGGAATGAAAGCTGGTGATGGAAGCACCAATCTATCTGACCGACACTACTCAGCTAGCCATCTTTAGAAGTTTATCGATATGGTGCCGGTCGGAAAGAAAATACAACCAAAGACTTTTATTGGCGAGGAAGCAAGCTAGCTTGAACTGGTTGGCTGTTAATTGAGAAAGTTGGTAAATGTTTCTACTTACATTGCCCTAAAGCAGGGGTCGGCAATTTCTCGGACACCGGGGAGCAGATTATGGGCCCAAGATCACCTCGCGGGCTGGACCAGAGGGGCTCACGGGCCGGATTTGGCCCACGGACCGCCAATTGTCGACCCCTGCCCTAAAGTTTTGTGAAAGTAAAAAGTGACTTCATAGCCAACATTAAATTGAAACTCAACAATCTGACCCAGACCCATGTCTCCTGCTTGCAGTATTTTAATCCCAAACACCAAGAATAATTAGTGACTAAATTCGACTTTGTGGAAATGTCAGATACTTTTTAGTCTAGATACCGCTGATCGCAAACGAGCATATTAGTTCACCCTAAATTCCCAGCAAAAATAACGTACTCTTAAAGTAACAACAACGGACGGATAATATTAGCTAACATAAAGTTAGAAGATAATCATAGGTACTTGTTGGCTCTATTCATACATCAAAAATTTGGCGGAAGCTTATATAGTTTTCCGAAAATCTAAAATAAAAAAACCATTATAGAAGATGAAATATAATCTTACCCTGAAGACAGTATAATAATAGCTGGAGATTTTAATTGCATCCCCAATCATGAGCTAGATAGCAGAGCCCGATTACTAACTGCAGGGGACACCTGTGCGGAAAAATGCAGCTGCAAAATCTGTGAGCAGCACCTGACCGTATAAATGTCTTTAGAGATAAATACCCAGAAGTTAAATCTTCACCCATTATTCGAATAAGTAGTATAGCTAATAACATAGACAAAGTGTACATTAGTTATAAACTCACCAAGCTCCTCCAGGATGTAGCTCGCATGGTTATCGAACAATCTTTCCCAGTTTAAAATAATCATTAACTAAAATAGGAACCAAGAAGACCAGGCAGTTTAAAATTGAACAACGCAGTTCTGGCAGAATCAGAAACTTTAAAAAAGAATTGGAGAACGAAAGAAAATAGATTCGCAGACCCCCTTTTAATGCTGGGACATAGGTATGCAAAAAGCTGAAAGACATCAGCATGAAGTAATGCCAGAAGCGAAACACGTTTAAGCAGGCTAGAGGGAGTAATCTAATCTCAGATTTGAAAGCTGAGTTCCATAATCTATTGTTAGGTTCTCCTAACGTAGAGAGAATCGCTGCTGTTAAAACAGAGTTAGGAGCAATAAATACTAGAAAAGCAGAAGGAGTTAGAATTAGAACCTGAGCACAGACCGCAGAGAACGAAAGATGTAATAAAGTATTCTTGAATTAGGAAAAAAACAAGGCTAGCTCTAAAATGACACACGGTCTAAAAAATAAATAAGTTGACACTGTCAGAGAGATCGATGATATACTTAAAGCGGAAGCTCAGTACTATAAAGAATTATTCACCAAAGAAGGAAAATGCCCGATCCACAAAGTTCCATTTAGGAATGAAATAACGATTAAATTTCAGGAAATGACAAAATTTATAAACGACTGGGATACTTCATTCTGATGTATAAAAAGAGAATGGCTAGTTAATTGTAGGCCAATTAGTTTGCTAAACTACGATTACAAAATAATAACTAGACTCCTGTCAAATAGACTAACAAAAGTAAAGGATAAGATAATAGATTAGAGTCGAATCTAGTTATCTGCTGAATTAGAGAACCAACTGCTCTAACTGCTCAGAGAAATCTTGAACAAAATGGACACGGATAAGTTCCCTGCGGACTTCATGGGACCAAACCAGTCAAAGGAATTTTCTGATTTAAGGCATTTAAAACTTTCAAATTCGGGGAAGTCGTTATTAAATGGATAAAGCCATGCTCTACCGATACACAAGAAATATTAGTCAGAACGGTTAAGCATCGGCGTACTTTAAAACCTTCCAGAGGGATACGACAGGGCTGCCCTATACGCACTATACTTTACGTACTAATAACGGTCTCACGTTGATTTCATCATTTCTGAATTGTACAGAAAAAAAATTAGACTTCTGTTACGAATTTGCATGGCTTGGAAGGAACCTAAACTAGGAGCCTTTACCCTGGCGTAACTTGTGGAAAATCAGTCAGAAATGTCGGACCAACAACCGTACCTCAGATTTTAACTGAAAAGTAATGCACTAGGTCCTCCAGACCAGGAAAAACAAATCTAAATGAAAACTAATACATTCACTGAAAAGCGCACATTGTGGGTTCCTGCGTGTTACGGTCCCTCATGCCGGTTTACTCTGTCCGCGGGGTCAGGGCAGGTGGCCTTGTAGCTGGCTCAGCATGTGTCCGACCAGGCTTAGTCTGCTCAGCCGCATCTTTGGTTGCTTCGGAACCGCCTTTTAAAATTTTTGATCTTTTTGGCCCAACAGGTAATTTGGAGCAGCCACAGGGCTTTAGATGATGGGAAATCCAATCCAACTGAATTTATATTTAGGCAGTATTTGTGTAAGAAGTTGCTAAATTACCATGCGCTTCAGAACTCCAGTGCTATTAACCGCTGCAACCTTTTGGTAGTTAATCAGCAACGTGTTTCCACTCCCTTCCAATATTAAATTAGTTTTTAGGAGTCCCCAGTGGACCCTAAAGCGTCTGCTTCTTGGCGATCGACAGTTCGTTCTTCGTTCTATCATCTCAGGACAAAATACACCTGACAAGAAGTAAAACACTGTAAAAAGATTTACTAGAACCAGGACTTGGGTGGCCGGCTACTTCACACGGTTCACAAATTTTCAGAAAGGTCGGTTAACCTTAGCGACACCACATGCCCCACTTTCTAAATTGCGCCCTGTAATTATAACTATTGCAGTACTTAACGTGAATACTTTGCAACACCGCAAAAAATTAGTAAAATAACATTTTTAAAAAATCAGGGGTTTTTTTTTTCTTACTGTGTAAACCACCAGATGACGCTTCACGATGACTGCATGGAGAAAGTCGACGCTCAGTATGAGATGAGAAGCTTCTTTACCATGCGGAAGTGGAGTGATGATGTTGGTGCGCGAGTCGCTGTTCAAAAAGATTCTTCAACTTGTTAGATGCAATTCGAAAGTGAACTCGAAAGATACAGAAATATCTAAACCAGGTTATGAGGGTTGATCACGGTCTAAGCCATCGTTGATATTAATGATCACTATGTACGTTGAACACTGAAATACAAAGGATGAACCAAGTTGTAAGATGCCCGATGCAATTCGTGGTTTTATGGCTGAGCTCCGTTTCTGGGGAAGACGGTTTTCTGTTAACAACCTCCATGACCCTTTTCTCTCCTTTGAAATCGGTCTCCAAGTCTCCTAAGCAAGGCACCAATGACCGTCCACCACAACTCTAGCAGATAAATACGTCAGAAAAATAATAGAACATAAAAAATGAATTTAAGAAATCACTTTCAGATTTCTGTTACCATGGAAATAAATTCCCGTCTAGAACCCCATTTTTCCGTGAGCAGTGAAGATGCAACCGATGAATTCCAAACGGAATTGATCAAACTGCAATGTGATGCACATCTCAGGAGGAAGTATGATGAAGTCGGAATGCCAGGTTTCTTCTACTTTGGCAGAATATTGGACTGCTAAGTTTTAGAAGTAGCGTCACCACAGTCTATGGTGTCCAACATTTACGGTGAAGCAGAAAAAGCGCTGAATTTATAATCGGACCCAGCAAACGTTGGTAGCACTCTCTTTTCAACCCCCCAAAACCAACAATAATACATCAATTCTGAAGAAAACAAAAATATTATTGTCGTGATTTTCTTTCTTTCTTTACTATTATACCACCCACCCACCCCCAGCCCTCTGTTCCTGTCCTGCAATCCGCTCTCAGGGCAGTGGTGTGAGTTTGAGACCCTGATCTAGGTAAACGGTAGAAATCCAGTCCCCGGAAATTTAGTCTTCCTTCCTTGATGTTGTCGGCCACCCTGGTGAACCTCTTGTGGCCGCTTAGCACCAAAACAAAGTTCGCCCGAGAGTTTCACATGCAATAGTAGATAGCAACCGTTAAATCATCAGCAGTGAGCTGCGCCTCTAGTTGCGTTAACCACTCGGGAGTCAATGACTCACAGGTGTCTATCATTCAAGTCGTAACCCTGATTCATATCAAGATAACTGTTATATTTTCTAGTATTGCTGTCCTTGTTGCCACTCTTATTCATTAGCAGTAGTTAAAACTCAAAAAAAAATTTTTTCTGTTATACAAAAATACTTTTAAAGGTAAATTCGTAAAAACGCTTTCTTTTAAGTTCTCGTTATTCCCAACTGTGTTCTCGCTTGTTTTCGCGAGGGCCAAGGGAGATAATCGAAGCTGGTTCTCGTGAATTTTTGCCCTCTAACTATCAAAGTTGTTGGTTTGTTGACTTACTAACAAAAAAAAAATGTTTTGCTGCGACCGAGGCCCATTGTTATCGTATCGTAACTATTGTTGGTTGACCCGCGGCCCAGAATTCGCATTTCAAGATGAGCATTTGCCTGTCCTTGTTCGTCGTTGTCTCCGCGGCCTGCGTCGCCTACTATTTGACTCGAACAGATGACCTGCCGGCCGTGGTGGGCGGACATTGCGACCTACGGTTTTCGAGGGTGGCGGATATTTTTAGGCGAGTACCGTGTCTCTGTGTTTAAGGGTTACCCCAGCCCAGCCAGGGCCGGCCGGCGAGTACCCTGTCTCTGTGTTTAAGGGTTACCCCAGCCCAGCCAGGGCCGGCCGGCGAGTACCCTGTCTCTGTGTTTAAGGGTTAACCCAGCCCAGCCAGCCAGTACGTCCTGGGGGAGTGGAGGGCATGGGCACGCGCGCGTGTGTCAGGTCCCACAGAAGGAAGAGAGAGTCTGGCATAGATTCGTTACTCTGTTTAATTTGGAGCACACCGAACGGTTAGGATCCATTTACCTGTGTTAGATCAGGCCTAACCAGGAGGCAAGCCATGTGAACTTCATAAAATAAACGCGGACCACCATAGTAGTAATTGGTTAGGTAGCAGACGGGGGTAGGGGAGGGTCTTCGGTCGTGTTACCTGTAGAATCTAGACCCTTGGTTCAGGCATTTCCCACCACCTGGTTAGTAGTGGAAGTAATTAGGTGGTTTTAGCCAGTGGTGGGATTCAAATATTTTAACAACCGGTTCTCTCACAAAAAGCATGTCAGTTTGGCCCGATATAGGTCCAAAGGTTGATCTTTGGGCTGCCGCGTTCTACAGTTTAGCAAATCAAATTATTAATTATAATTATTTCCCAAATTAAAAAAAATGTCTAAATAATGGTTAAAGCATCACTATAATAACATAGAAGAGACTCTGTATTAGACTATATAGTTAATGAACTAAGTAATACGAAGATATATCTATGTATATACATGTTTGATTGTTTGTGCTTTTTGAATTATTATTACTATTATTATTAATTATACATATTACTGCTTATAAATTTTATAATTTTATGTATTCTTCAGTTTTCTGAGCTAGGTAAAAATAAAAATACTTTACTATAGTGTTTGCTGCATTTCCATTGAATGTTACCATTTTGGCAAAAAAAATAATAACAAAAATTCTTTACCTGAGTCTTTTATTAATTTAACATTTGTAATCTTTCACTTTAAAGATTTCCAAATAGCCACTTGATTGTCATCAATGTCTTTAGCCTTCTTTTGTTTGATCCTGTTGTCATCAGCAGAGTGGTTTTTTTCTAAGCCATGTTTTGACTGAAGGAGTGGCATCCCATGAGTCCAATGGGAGGCCAATCAGATTAATTGTCATAAGGTTTGCTACATTCTCAACTGTGAGGTGGCTTCTTTTATCTGAATATATAATATTCATTCTTTAAAACCCTCTTTCTGCCCTGCAGAACTTACAACAATGGTACTGACAATATTTTTAGCCTTTTGTATACTTTGAGGAATCACAGGGTTGTGGGAATTTTGTAGGACATTTTCCACATAGTCACGGAAATCATTAATGCTGATCTCATGATGGAAAACTTCACTGAATTCACTCAATTTTTCTTCTGCAGCTTTCCAGGGTACAACAACTTCCTCAATGTTCCACAAATTTGGCTCAAGCAAGTTTATCAGTTCATGAATTTTGTTGTCATTTTCTTGTTCATTGTTCTTTGATGTTAAATGATCACAGTCCATCAACCTGTTTTTCATATTTTCTATCACTGCTTCCAGTAGCTTTTGACAAGGAAGGCTAACAACTTTGTTGTTTTCAACGAAATGAATATCCTTAAAGGCATCTGAAGCAACTCTGACATCAATTTCCTTTTCAAATGTTCTCTTATTTTCTTTGAGCATTTCAAATGCCTTAATGGACCTTTTTATTAGTATTTTTCAGCTCTTGGCAAAGTTAAACTTCTAGCTTGAAGGGCATTAGAAAGTAAGGAAATTTCTTGCAGTATGTCTATCATCAGTGCCAAATCATCCAAGAAATGCTTGTTGCAAAGATGGGCACCTATCCCTGAATGTTTTGTCTCACTAGAGAAATATTTGTACAATGCTGGATAAGCACACCACACAGCAAGTGCAGATCTTAGACTGCAAGCAGCCCATCTTGGTCCCAGAACTCTACCTATTTTCAGAATTTGTTGTCCAAGTTCTTCTGAAATTTTGAAGAGTTGCATTTGGTTTTTGTTTGATTGGTGAAAGATTGTGTAGATTTTATCCATGAATATTTTGAAGTGATTCACTTGTTTTATATCATTGACAGAATTGCCCCTAAACAAAGTTGCAAACGATGATTTAAACAATGCCAAATGACAATGTTAGGAAAATCATTTTTAAGTCTAATGCTTACCCCAGAATTGCAGCCAAGCATTACACTTGCCCCATCTGAACAGAAAGCAATCAAATTATTTCTCAAATATTCATTATCAAATCCACCATCGTGCAAACTCTTTAACAAAGATGCGTATATTGTTTCTGATCCCTGTCCTTCCAATTTGACCAAATTAAAGAAAATTGTTGGTGATAGATCACAATCTTCAATCTTCAAAAAAATTATAACCACAGGCTTAATAGATATGGTTGAAGCTTCATCCACGATGAGACAGATTTTTAAATTTTGTTCAATAATTTTGGTAAATATCTCATTTTTTTTAAATCTCCTTTGCAATGTGATCAACTATTTTCACAGCAGTTTTGCGAGAATGAAGTCCAACACCCATGTCAACTCCATTTTTTATTTGAAGCTCAATCTCATCTTCAACATCAGAAAATGGCCTGCTTCTTTTAGCTAAACTGTAGACTGTATTGAAAACTCTGCATGTAGAGGAAAAATGTTTCTGGTTTATTTTATCAATGCATTTGGTAATTGCATCATCTGCACGATTCTGTAGTTGCTTTACACAAACACTATGTGCCTTTGATGAAAAATGCTCTTTCATTTTTTTCCTGAGAGATGCTTGTTGGATGGTTTTATCCTTCCCTGAGGCTTCAACTTCCCCATTCAATTGACATGTGAATTCTCTTGTTTAAGGAATCAAATTTGGCACAGTGATCACAACCAAGTTTCTTGCTACAAACAATCAATCTATGATATTTTTTTTGGAACTCCTCATATTGCTTCATACTCCAGCAGTCTGGAAAAGATGATGCGGCATCTGCCTCATCTGTAGGTGGCACAGTATCAGAAGCAGAAGTTTCATCAGTATCATTCATCAAAGATGGCTGTGTTACTGTTACGTCCTTACTGGCCTCTTCCTTTGAACTTTCAGTTCTTGGGATTTTTCGCATGAACTCTAGTATATTTTGTTGCCGCTTTATTTTAAGGGCTGAAGTCTGAAATGTAAAAAATTGCTTCACTAGGTACTAGGACTGCTACAATGTTTTCACTGCGCAATGTAAAATAGTGTTTTTCTTCAATGGTAATTACGAGAATAATTTTAATAATCATAAGGTAGTAGCATAAAAACATCTACAACCATATCTAACAAATATTATTTTAGATACCTCTTGTAATAGGAGTAGGAATTACAAATTAAATGTGCAAAAATGAATATCTAAAAAATTATTATTAATGGCCTAGACTAGAAGCGGTCTAATGGCCTTGCTAGAAGCAGCCTAATGGCCTAGTACTATAATGCGGGTAATGAAAACATTTGTAAGTGTAACTGGTAGTGTTCACTAGTTCACGTAATTATTTCATAATTATATAACACAATACTTTTTAACATTTAAAGACTTGAAATTATAAGAATTAATAATTTCTTACAGTTTATCATGCAAGAACTGCTCAATCTGCAATGTCAAACCAACAGATACAATGGCAAATTACAAGCTCAGAACTAATTTTCTCCATTGTTCAGCATCAAAAATACTGTAACTTTTAAAATAATAAAACTTCGTATTTTTGAAAATTAAAAAAATATGGTATGTTTTAAAATACTAAGTCAACTGTTTTAGCTCCAAGTGCTTTAAAAGTCCAATGTGCTCAAAAGTATCGGATATACTAACAGATTTTCTGCAGCAAACCAATGCTAAATATTATTAGCAGATGATAAACTCATTTGAAATGGTCTGTAGAAAGCAGCCGACCATTGATTATGTTGCCAAAATTTGATTTTTTCATTTATTTTTCATTTCATATTCGAAGACTAATGGCGGGGGGCTGTCCCCACCCTTATAGACCAATGGGGAGGCCAAGCCTGCCTGACCCCCAGTCAGGTCCGCTAGTGGCTGTGCATAATTATAGAACATTTCACTTACTAATAAGGGATGTTTTATCTATTTTCTGCAGCCGTAGAAAGTTACTGTAGATATTTCTAAAACCAAGATGAATCATGCAATATGTAGCAAGAATAATTGGATTCATGCCTTATATTTTGATGATAAAATAAGTTATGGGCTAACAGCCGGTTCGCAGAACTCATGAAATTCCAAGAACAGATTTGCACAAACTGGTGTGAACCGGCTGAATCCCACCACTGGTTTTAGCAACAATGAGGTGTGAATACAGTTTAGTTACTACAGTAAGAACAACTCTGTCTGTGAGCATTTTATTGTGCAAGGAAATAATAAGATCATCCTGTTTTTTTGTTTTTTAAATCTTTGATAATTATTTTATCTTCATGTATTAATGAAGTCTGACAAAGCACAGGAGACTGTGCAGATGTGCAGGCCCCTAATCACATAATGGCCAACCTAAATAGGTGTGAATCTAGTGATTTCATGAAATTACTATATATTATTATATATATATTCTGTTTATAAGACCAAACTGTTCATTTATTAGTGCAGGTGATAAATTCCTGGAGTCCCTGAGTGAAACCAGTGGTTTTGTGAATTTGCTGAATATTTCAAGAATTTCATGAAATCATTAGTTTCACAAATTACTGCTATATATATATACACACACACATACAGTATGCTCTTTCATATATTCAGTAATTACACTTCTGAGTGTCAGTTTAGGAAGGAAATGACAGTATTCATTAAAATAATAATGGTTAAACATTGCATCTGCTGTGTTTTGGTTACAGCAGAAGTTGATGCAGAGTTCACTAACTAGGCTTTGTAGACAGGACAACACAGGACAACACCTGTTAAATATTGCTTCTCTCAATTTATATCACATTAAGATATTCATTTCATTACCCAAGATTTGCACATCAAAAATGTGTCTAATATTCAGGCAAAACACCCGGGAACCAATAATTCTAGTACTGTAGGGTTCTGCAGGGGTGGAGATTGAGTAACCCATACCTATTACAACTAGTTAGAAATAAAATTCTTTTATCATCATTAAAAAGACAAATATGTAACTTTGAACTTATATGGACATTTGTAGCTATACATTTTAATGTCAAATGAAGATATCTTTTTTTCTTTATACCTATGGTTAAAATGTACTATAACTTTCTGCTTATCTCAACAGATGAGAAATCTATACACAGCAATAGTTTTCAATTCAGATTCTTAAATAGAAAGTTGTCAGTAACTTTTGTTTAGTTTCTCTAGGTTGAAGAATTAAATAGATTTAATG
Organism: Nautilus pompilius; assembly: GCA_018389105.1. Classification (NCBI taxonomy): domain Eukaryota; kingdom Metazoa; phylum Mollusca; class Cephalopoda; order Nautilida; family Nautilidae; genus Nautilus; species Nautilus pompilius. The sequence goes on from JACATO010000340.1 coordinate 1,056,661, forward strand.
CTTTAACTTCTAATCTTATTCCGTGTGTACATGATCCTTTTATGACTTTGAGTGTTTTTACTTGGATGTCTTTAAAAGGAGTACCTCTGGTCAAGATTGCTGTGTAGTTCCTTGTTTCTGCAGGTTTCCATGATTGACCACACCAATTTAGTAACAAGGCATATAATAGGGAAAAACATTTGGTTTCTAACCTACTGATTAGGAATAGATTTTGTGAAGTGAATGTGTCATCTCTTGGAGATTCTCACAGTTGTAAGTAATATTATTACATACACCTGCTAGATTTACATGTTAGTGAGGTGTTCATTTTTCTCTTTTTTTTAAAAAAAAACTAGGAAAATATCTAGGCATAAAGGAAGATTTATTTAATATTTGGATTCATTTGTCTTTCTAAATGTTTAGCCACAACTAACATGAAAAGAAAAAAAAATCACTTAAGCCAGAGAACATGGTGGATATGTAGTGAATGACTTCATGTGCATAGTAAATGAGGTTTTTATCGTTCTTCAAGGCAAGATTTTTATTGGTCCAACTTTGATGAGTGATCACAAATAGTATATTTATTGTAAACATTAACTGATGACAAAGAAGTTCTCATATATTTTAAATAAGAGATTTAGTGTAATTTTGATGTTTTTCACTGCTAAGAACATCCTAAAAATGGTAGTTATTGTATTGCAGATCTCAGATTGAGAATGGATTTGAGAAAGGAGCCATGTTTTCGGTTTACTACCAGGGAAAACCTGTAGTGGACCTGTGGGGAGGTTATGCCAACCCTACCTGGCATCAAGCATGGAAGAACAACACAATGTTAGTTGTGTTTTCATCAAGCAAAGGAATTGGGGCACTGCTTGCTGCTAGAATGGTGGAGAAGTATACCTCTATTTTTATTGTAGACTCAACTCATCCTCACTTAAATCCCTTGGTTCAGGTTTCGTAAAGAATGTTCACTAATATAAAAAACATCAAAAGAAACAAACAATGTCACAGACAAAATAACTATATGGTAGGTTATTTGCCCATATGTTATAACTATGTAGTGAAACACTTCATCTTAGTAGTTTTGTTATTATTCAAATTATAGATAATTAGATGGATTCTCTAGTAGAGATCTGTTGGTTTTTATTAAAATGAAAGATGTCTTAGCTTTTTTTGTTTGTTTATCTGTGAAACAGGTTTGTGTAGTTAAAGATAAATCTGAATATACCTGTCATTAATTGTTAGTGTTATGACAGTGTTTTTTAAATAATTTTATAGCAATTTTATTTTTACACATCAGTTTCAGGATTTTTAAAAAGATTTCTGAAAGAACATTGAGTTAAAACATCAACATTACAAAATTCTTGTCTTATCACAGGGGTTACCTTGACTACAAGAAGCCAGTGAGCTTCTACTGGCCAGAGTTTGCTCAGAATGGGAAAGAGTCCATCACTGTTGAGATGCTTCTTAGTCACCAGGTGAGTAAATAAGTGTTGATAACTTTTACCATCAGGCTTGTATACTGGATGTGTACAATGTGAAGGCCAAGGTTAGTCTGTGATAAGTAACATTTAATAGAGCCAGATCTTATTCTCAGAATACCTTGAGTATGACCAGTTTACCTGGCAGGTGGATGATTAACATCTGGCTGCAATAAACATGCCATTTGATACTGGCTAGAGGTTTGCTTATTTGTATTTTGTCAAGTTATAACAGGAAACTTTGGCAAAACAAATTTAATATTACCTTTGCTAAAATAATTAGTTTTCCATTGCTGAATTATTATTGAATCAGTTCATTACTATTAATTTAGTTTATCAAAAAAGATGCAAGAAAAATCTAAAACCATTTTTCAAAAGAAATTGATACAATTACTGATGCAAAAGATATCTTTGAGGGGCTACAGGCTGCAATGTTTATATACTACCCTTTAGAACACCTTTTTAATTTAGTACAATGTAAATTGTTAATTGAAACAAGTCAATGAAGTTAAACTGCAAAAAAATGTTGCAAAATCATTGTTAAGCTTTGTCTTATGAATAATAAGACATTTACAGTTTCTGATTTAAATTGTAGTACAAGAAGCACAAGTAATAAAAACTCTTTTCTGTTGGTGGATAATACCATCTAAGCAAATGTAAAGCATGACAATATGGGCAGGTATCCAGACTGCTCTATATAAGGTGTTTGGGCACTGTGGTTTATTTAACATAGATTAGAGTAGTTGTAAATGAGTTGTCTTTGCTAAGGTTAGTACTGATACCTGTCAGCTACTAATCTTAAGGTTTCCACAAGATCCTTAAGCTAATATTAATAGGGATGCATTATGTTTCTGTATGTTATTTATTTTTTTTTTTTTACAAACTGAAGTGGAAGTGGGCCAGATTGATATTGATATCAAGGGAGATAACTGGGAACCAAACCTCATTAAGTTAGGGCTAACTCTGTAAAATAAAATAAAATATAAATAGTAGTCAATTAGAGAATATGCATTTATTATTATTAATCTTCCTTATACTGAGTACTGGCAGACTTAATAATAAATGGTCTATTTAAGGTAGCCAGGTGCCATGCTTTACATGATCTGAGTAGAGTGGCTATGAATGGTTATTCACATGAAACTACTATCCATGTGATGTAAATAAAGACTAGAACATTGAAGATATGAATTATGCCCTATTTTGCACAGTTCTGTTTCTTGTATAAAATAACATTAAAACATAATTTATTAATTTTAATAACAACTAAATTAGTATTATCATTTTATGTAGCTGTTTATTTATAAAATTAATTTACTAAGCTGTGTTTTTGGAATGAAAGTAGGTACTGCTTAGTCATTAAAAATTATTGAATAAAATAGGAATTGGACACAGGATTACTACATTAACCATTTATTACCAATGTAAAATTAACATTAATTAATATTTTGTGCTACAGTTGAGTTTCTGTCAGTATTAAGTGTAATCTACACACACGACTAGTTACAGACTGACTGGCTAGCTGCATTCCTGTCCACTTTTCAACAACCCCATTCTTTAAATAGAACATAGGAACAAAACTTTTACAAATATCTTGTCTGGGAATATAAATTTATCATATTTGTAAATGAATACTCCACCACTGTCTTTTTGAAATTTCCTCATATTCTTAAAATTTCACTGGCCTACAATTGTTGCTATGGTTACACTCAACAGGTTCTAGCATCTACTTGCTTACTACTGTATTATGCACACCTCTGCCCTAATAGTCTTAATTATGCAGGTTTTGTTTTGGTGTGCATGTGTGTGTGCATGTGAGATTTTGTAATGTATGAACAACAGCATTTAAAGTTGAGTCAGGGTGGTCTCTATCCTCTTGTAATGTCAGATTATTAATGGTGTCTTGAAATTTTAAAATAAATTTTGTAGCCATTCTTTCATTTGGTGCTGTGAGATTGGGCTCAATGATTGTTTGTCCCTTGATCATGATGTTCCCATAGGTGGTTCATAAACAGTTCATGTCCATTGGGATCCAGAAACAAGAGTAATCCATTTTGTGTCTTCCAAGCAGTAGTGATTCTTGATGTATGGCATGTTGCTACATTTTCCTTTCTGCCAGATATATGATTACAATTAAGGATCACCTGATGATGTGCAAGCAGGATAGTTTTCAAAAGGATGGATATATAACTAGCAGAATTTAGATATCCTCGATGAATGCAAGAACTGTCCCTCTCGCCCTACCATTGATCCATATTCTCTGTGTTTAATAATAGATTATAAACAAAATGGGTCATAGTCTTGCAAACCTTCTCCATACCCATGTACACTCTGACTAACTGACATTCTCTGAGTGTGATTTGTCTGTGAATATGGATCACCAGTATGGAAGGTGCTTTCTAATTTGCAGATTGCACTAGAATGATTAACAATCTTTATTTACACCTGCCATATATGGCTTTTGCTGGGAATTTTATTCATTATGCTCTAGTCTCTGTAGGAACCATTGCACAGTGACTGATTTTGATGCTGCAACAACTGAACAGGATTGTTGGTGAACAGCAGTTCATTCTATGCATGTTTAGATAGTGGCAGGATGTGTAGGAAGTTTGGTATCAGTAATTACAGTTTTCTGAAGAAATAAGTTATTTGATGTATAACACCTAATGACAGTGAAAGATATTGGCAACAGTATGGTGTATGTGTGACACCTACAATTGGAAAGAAAACACACAGACCCAACTGTACTTAAAATACACTGCATAAATACTAAGATAAATTTAAGATAATAAAATTTAATTAATTATGAAATGTTCATAAAATATATGCATACAATTGTTTTAACAAACTAACAATTTACATGAGTATATAATACACACTATAAGAACATCTAAATATGTCAACTAATATGACAAAAATTTCAACAAAGTGTTCAAAAACTTTAAATAAACTAATAATGCAAATCTGTGAGAATTCAGGTAAATCCTGGTAAAATGGTTTTGCAGAAACTAGAATAAAACTACAAACAAATAATATAAACCAATTAAAAATGTGATTCATGAAAATTGCCCAGAATATTATTAGATTCTAAGACACTTAACACGATAGTAAATATTTGCTATACAAATCCTGGTCTGACATTACTGCTACCTGCAAATAACAAAAACTGAGAATTTGTGGCTGCAGATCCAGTGCTAAAGTCTGCAGTAAAAAATTACATCCATCAAATGAATATACTAGATTGATAGTAAAATAATAGGAGCACAATCTTTCTCCATCACAAAGTTACCTAAGATACTTTAAAAAAATGTAAATTAAGATAGGATGAGAACCAATATATTTTGCATAAAATATTGAACTTGCAGATTTTCCATTATTTATATTAATTATGGTGTTCTTGATTATATTTCAGTCAGGCCTAATAACTCTGGATAAGAAAATCCCTTTGACACTTATCAAGACTGATCCTCAGAAGGTTGCTGATCATTTAGCTGCTCAAAAGCCAGAGTGGGAACCAGGTATAAACAGTCTAGTCTTTTTTCTACTTTTCTAATAAGAATTATTATTAACTATTTTTATAGTCAATCAAATAGCTTCTTGATTGAGTTAATAAGTTTATACAATCTTTAAGATTCTCTATGTAGCTGCTAATTAAACAGCTTTTGATTGGTGACTTTATATAATCTGCACTTACAATTCTCTTGATTGATTTCTTAATACAACTTGGTGTTACAGCTTGTCTGATTAGCATTTCTGTCTTCCCCTTACAGCACTTCTCATTGGCTACTTGATAAATGCTAGTTAATTATATCTTAGAATTGGTCACTTAATAGAAAGCAAATCAAACAGTACTTTTGATTGGTCCCTTGATGGATTCTGTTCTTACAGTCATTCTGATGGGCTATAGTGATTTTAGTTACTATGGAATGTCTGCTTGCTACTTAAAAATTATTGAGGCAGGTGTATTTCTAGGATCCATAATGTCTTTTATGAATGTAGAAATTGACTTAAAGAATACATTTTATTAACTGTAAGCAAATTGGCTGAAATAATTAAGCTTCTTTTCTAGGAACTAAATTTGGATATCATGCCATTTCCTTTGGTTTGTTTGTGGATCGACTCATAGAAAAGGCAGATCCAAAGAAAAGAACTTTCGACCGCATTTTTGCTGAAGAAATTGCCATTCCATTTGGTAAGATATCTTTTTTTTCTAAATTTTACAAATCCATAATATAAGATTACCTTGAAGTATTTAAAGTAGTTCCCTATTTACCAGTAAGTCCATGGTACAGGGTGATCCAGATGAGTGTCATGATTTTGCACATTTATTATTAAGGAACTATTAATGACACAAACATAAAACTGGTGCCACTATGCAGAGGAAAGTCTAAAGTTATGTTTCATATAAAAATATGTTCAATATGACCAAGTACCCCTAGGAGAAGTCTCATGGATTTCAGGCTTGTCAGTGGGTGGGGAGGCCTTTGTCAGAGCATGCAGGGGAACTGGTTTGAAATTACCTTGCAACTGATTTGGAAATAGAGACATCCAAGGCATCATCCATGGGCGTTCCCCTCCTGTTGAAACTTAGCATCTCATCAGAAAATGTTGACATCACATTTCACAAGGAAGGATGTTTGTAGCATTTCCAAGTAGCCATTCCATTTGATGTAAGCATTAAAAAAATGGGCTCTGTCATTCCTTGTTTGGAGGTTGTGCACCAGAACAACACTAGCATGAATTTTGTATGGAAACACATTTAAGTCCTTCCTAATAATTCTCCAGGTTGTTGACACATCTGCTAACAATGATGATGATGATGTAATGGTTTTTTCAGGGGCTATCAATCACCCTACAGCAGATATCTTTCATTTTCATTGGTGCACACAATCATCTGGCAATGATGTTAGGTTAGTCCACACATTGCTGCCTATGTTCCAAAATTGCTGAACAAAACCATGAATGGACAAACAATTTGTGGCACATTGGTTAACCACTCCTTCCTGAACTTCCTCTTTACTGTCATTACAACTTCGTCTCAGTGAACCAATCAACAAGTTTAGTTTTTATATTGTACAGTCAGTCTGTGATCTGCCATGTTTTTCCATCTAAATTCACCATCTGTCAACAACAACGGAACATGATTGTGACTTTAGACTTTCCTCTGCATAGTGGCACCAGTTTTGTTTGTCATTAATAGTTTGTTAATAATAAATGTATGAAATAATGGCATTTTGTTTGAAACACCCAGTATATGATTACTATTTCTGAGCTGATGGTAAAAACTCTGTAATTTTTTTCTCTTTTTTAATATCTTCCTCAATTAAACTTTAAATGGTTTGTATTTTATGGTTGACTTCTAGACTAAATTCCACAAGCTATTGTTTTTAAGAAAAACTCAGTAGTCTACCCATATGACAGTTGGCTTATTTCACTGGTTTCACATCCCATTATGTCACTACTATGTTGTTTATTACTAGGCATTGACTTTTACATGGGCGCTCCAAGAAGCGAACACTACAGGATTGCCAACTTCTTTTTCCAACCGCTGACAACGATCCTTCATAGTGCACTGTTAAAATTCAACTACCTATTTCGGGAGACGATGAAGCGCATGTTGGTACCTAATGAATATTTCTCTAAGGCTATAAATGTCCTTCAGGGATTTGAATCAGTAAGTTTGGGTTTGAATGCATTTAAGTTCAAATTCTCTGACAATGCTGTGTGTGTGTGTGCATGAGTGCATGCTTCATTGATTGTATGACTAGGACTTTTGTATTATAGACCCTGATCTTGTTAGCCAGCCAACAAAATAAGTCTTATATTATAAAACAGTGACCAACATGAGCCGACCCAGTACACTCCAAAGTTAATCATCTTGCTGACCAAACTGGAGAGCTTCTCTCTTTGAACATGTAAGGAAACTAGCAGTTGTGGTAGTTTTTCTTGTTGAAAGAGGAGAGACATAAGTTAGATTACCTTGAATTCATTTGTCACATTGCATTAGTTTATGGGCTACAAGTCCAGGAATTTTTTAACATTACATCTACAGACTTGATTGGTCACCATGGTTACCACTGAATGGCTACCAATATCACCTGATCTGCTTTTCTGTGGTTTTTCAATGTGGGAAATCATCAAAAACAGAGTTTGTGCAACTCTCCCCAAAACTGTAGAAGTCTTGAAAGCAGTAATCCAGACTGAGTTTGATGCTTTTAATGACACAGCTGAACTATGCAGAGCCACCTGTCATAATATTGTTAGAAAAAGTGTAAAATGTATAGAGAATGAAGGTGAGCAGCTTCTCTGAATTTGTGAAGTTAAGATTAAAATTGTTTAATTAACCACTTTTGTGTTTGCACTGTGTAATAAAAGCACATTCTTTATTCAGGGAATTTATTACCTCATAAGAGACATGAATATCTGGTAAACCAACCTTTGAGGCATAAATATTTGTATGTGCATTTGTTCAGGAAGGCAGTGGAAAACCACCTCAACTGTATGGCAGATTACTGATGATAGGGCACTTATGTATATTAATATAATGGCAAACAAACTGCCTTACACAGAATGAAAAGAGAATTACAGAGAATTATGAAATAGCTCATTAATAAAACTAGTTGCATTGTGCTCATTTTCAGCTGATTGCAAAAACTTTAACTGTTTTGTTGTGGCAGGCCCAGCATCATGGCCTAATTGTAAGCTGTGGTAGGCCACACGTTTTGGCTGGGATAACATCATTGAAAACTGTTATGCCTACTTTGACTTGTTAATAACAATTTTACAGTGTAATATGATGTAGAAAACTACTACTTTTTTATGCTGTTCATTGAGAAAACATAGTAGCGAAACAGTTGAAAGTGTCCACCAGCAGTAGTTTTCAGCTGCAGTCATTGTACAACATCATCTGTGCATTTATGATCTCTCCTGTTTGACTGGCAGCAGTCAAATGACTAAAATCAAAATTACATTATGAAGAAATTCAGTGCCAACAAAGTATGAACTGAATTTTCCCTGCTCTTATCTGTGTTAAAATATCTGTTGATGTTTTGCAACACTCAGCTGTTTTTTAAATTGGGATTTCTTACATTTCCAATGATTTCTTACTGCAAATTGAACTGTGGTTTGGTGAATTGTTGAGAGCTGTGTTTGTTGCATCACATTGTATGGCCAGTGAGCAGCAGATACAACTGTGTTCCAACAATGCAATACTGCTTCTGATAACCTAGTAAATATGTGATAAGGAATTTTGGATGAATATAAATTTGAAAATAATAATTGATGATAATATCTTTGAGACCAAAACATCATTTCCTTCATTGTTGTTATTTCAGATAAATGTTTTGAATGATCCAGAAAACAGAGAAGTGCCATTCTCTTCTATGACTGGGATTGGTACGGCTCGAGCACTTGCTAAACTTTACAGCATTGTAGCCAATGGAGGTAAGCACAGTGGACAGACGCTGTTATCTGAGAAGATAATTAAAAAGATACAAACACCTCTGGTGTCTGGAACTGATGTGGTGCTGAACATTCCTGCTAAGATGGGCCCTGGCCTTCTCCTTTCATTACAAAATCCACTGGTAGGTTTTTACCCAGATATTTTCTCATTTTTTAAATATTTATTTTCACCTTGCAACTTTACTGATAGAATTACTGTTTGATTTTATTCTTTGCCTCATCTTTACAACTTTCTCTTTCTAAATTATATGCATCTGCCTAGAAACAAAACAGGGAACAACTGTTGACTTTGCCCTAAAGATCTGCACATGGCCCTGATAGAACACTAATCATTCACCTGCGTGCAGTTAATGATATTACCTTCAGTACTTCTATGTGGAGGTATTTTGGCAGTCAGTAAAGGTGTAGCACAGGTGCATAAAATTTTTTTTTGTTGCTTTCTAAGTATAATCACAGTTTTCGTTTGTTCCTCCAGGGTGATCCTGTGTTTGGCCATGCTGGATTTGGGGGGCAGTTTGCTGGTGGAGACATGAAGTACCGAGTTGGGTTTGCTTACCTCACTAACCACCTGGATCCATACAGCAATGCAGATGACTGTCGATTTGAACCACTTTTCAGTGCTGTGTACAAGACAATCAGAGACTTGGAGAAGAAAAAAAACCATTGATCACCAATAACTTGTCATTGTCTGCTTCCTCTTTTTTTTAACATCACCTTTAAACTTTTAATAAGCTTAAGGGAGGAGGGGTTATATTAGTTAAAATTTGTTATAAAATGTTAAGCCACCAAAACAAGAAAAGTCATTTACTGAAAAACAAACAAGTGATTTCTTAAATGTTACTTACTTTTTCATTTCTTTAAGTATAAATTATCAATAATTTTGTGGAAGAATCTTAAATTGCATGTGTCCTGTTTCAATGAATTTAAGGGATACTTCATGCAGAAAGGTTGATCAGATCTTGTCTGTTGAGTTCTAATGGCATCTGCAGCTGGTGCGTGCGTGTGTTTGTGTGTGTGAAGAAAGCTTTCTCTAATGGTTGGTTACTTTGTTATAACTCTTGTTTTACCCTATTATATGTTGTCAGTTTCGGATCTGTAGGGGGAGAAAGGGGCTTTGTGGCATCAAAAACATACTCATCATGCAAGTGCCCATCAGATGATTGCCAGCCATCTAACAGAAAAATCTTCTGGAATGTTTCATATTGGAAGGGAGAGAGAGAAAACTTGTACAGAAAGGGACTGACCAGTTTACTAGCTAGCCAGGATGGAGTTGCTACCATGATAAGAGAACATGCTACAATAAATCACTTGCCACTTCAGATGTTTTGTTTGACACTTTCATCATTTGATAGGGCATTCAACCAAGATTGTTTTCAAACGAAGCTTAGATAGAAAAAGGAAAAGTAACAAGTTGTTGCAGTGAAATAGCCTGTGTCATAAGAGGTATGTATACCCTTACTTAATATGTTAGAAGTGGGTCTAATGTTATTTAAAATACATCTGATTGGAATTTCTTTAAAAGAACACCTGCTTGTCTTTAGTATTATTGTAAATATTATTCTGTTGTAAAATTTTTATTTACTATTACTATTTTATCTTTCTTTCATACTTATAAATTAATATACAGGTTGTATAAACCCTTTTATTGTTTACTTTTGTGTGTGTGTGTTACAAAATCGGGTGATATCATTTGGATCTTTTATACACAAAATAAAATTAGTATAGAAATTGAATTATATATGTGGCTGAATCAGAATTGTATAGATGAGAATTTTTATATATACTTTTTAGTTATTATTTTAATTGTAATTTTAAAAAAATGTTTTGGATTCTGATTAAAGGTTTTCTCAAAACTTGTTGCATTTCTTCTATGTAAAATCTCAGTCATTGACAATTCTTTACAAAGGGTAGTAACTCTTGTGCTCTTTTATCTGTATATGTACAGCCATGGCCAAAAGTTTTGCATAACCTAAAAACTTATAATTTTCCTTTGTAAACTTGAATTAAAACTTAATTCGCACAGTAATGTTACATTAATGTTTTTAAGTATATATCGTTTTCTAGTTTTCCTTGCACAATGGGAAAAAATGACCAAAATTGAAAAATATGGCAATTTGAATTCTCATACAAATACATACTTATACTTTCTGAAAAGACTATAAACCATGATAAGAGTGGCTAGACATTCAGAAGTGGTCATGGGTACAGGGTAAAACTATGAGCTTGATTTGAAGATAGATTTGGCTACATTTTTAGTGATGCAAAGTTTCGGACTTGTTTTTGTATATCTGATGATAAAACTTCTTTATATAAAAATGTAGTGGTGTGAATGTGTAAATTATTTGGCTTTCAGTTATTATAAGATGATTTAATGTGATTTTTTTTAAAAAAATCATTAAAAATTTTAAAATAATTATTTTGCATATTGTTCCTCAATTTCTTGAGATGTGAGTTATCTCCCGTAGACTTGAAGTGATACATTTACACCTAGGACATTAGTATTTTGGCATTCTTAAAGAAATACAGAATTTCGAAAAGAGATTAAATAAAAGACTTTAAGTTTACAAGTGAATCTCATGAAATAGAGAATATTTATTAATTGGTAGGTGATTGAAAATGGCTGTGCGTGTAATTTCAATCTGGTTTTTTATCGGCCAATAGCTTAGAAAAATATTTCCAGAGTGCAGTGGTACGAAAATTCGCGATTAGCTTCCGAACGTCGCCGACTGTTTCCGAACGCTTGGCTATCAATTCAAAATGGCGAATGAAAATGCTCAAAACAACAACAACAACAACAACAACAACAATAATAATAATAATAATAATACTTTGTCTAATATGTAGTCTCATGAGTTCGAAATTAAATTGCTTAGTTTAAATAATAGGGCCAAAAATTAATAGATGAGTGGTTGGAGGTGATCTAGAATCCGCGACTTGCTGGTTGTTGATGTCCACCGATGTTTCATCCCACTGGTATCCATCAAACTAATCTAAGCACAAAATTAGATTTGTACAACCGAGTTCCGACAGCACAAAAACATCATTATTTTCTTGACTGACCATCTTCCAGAAAAAGAGAAAAATCTATTTTTGCTCCCACCTTTGAAATTTAATGACTGACAAGCGAAATTAATATTATTATTATTATTATTATTATTATTATTATTATTATTATTATTATTATATTATTATTATTATATAAGCAAAATCTAAAATAAGCCACCATAAGTGGTATATTAGGTACGTTTCGTCATATGAATTATAGATGAGCAGGAAAACTTCATATCCGGTCCGTCATATTAAAATGTGTAAATTTAGGGATAAACCTGTTTAGCTACTTCAGTCACCAAGCCTAATGATTGTCAAAAGCAATTAACAGCAGGAACCGTACAAGTTCGTGGCCCATGACCGAATTCTAAGAAACTCACCAGACTGTCCGTTACAAAAAAATGAAATCGTGCACTTAGCGGTAAGATTTGAGTTTACGATCAGTTATCATCTACTGTTGGAGAACTGTGCCCAGGTCACGGGAGAAATATGAGCGTCCAGCGGTCGTCGCCAGAAACCAACAAATTTGTTACAAAGCTCAGGCCCCAACAAATGAAGTTCACCTGCCACATGTCGTTGATTGCTCCAGTCTCCAGCACACCAATACTCCCCTGGCCGTCAAATGCCTCTGTCACCGTTGCTCCATTCTGTGTCGATCAGCATTTTTTTTTTTTTTTAAAAAAAGACTGATATTTTCGATGAAGTTCTTCTTAAATACCCAAGCAGCAGCGAGCAGCACATTGGCACTTACGTAAAAGTGATGGAGAGGCTGTTTATTCCTGCGCATCTCAAACCCTACATAATGGAGAAAACCAGTGATGCTGTCGGTGAGAGTCCTAAGGAGGTGGTTAGGGTGAAGGAGCGAAAGTAAGTTGTACTAATATTCATGTCTTTTAATAAACGTTCGATATTTAGCATATTTATTTACTAATCTTGTTTTCTTGTCGCTTTCGAAATTTCCTGGAGTCCATATTCCACATATTTAAAAATTCTCCCGGATTACATTTTTTGGCCTTTCACGCATGCGCGATAATTATGCATTTTGTTATTTACTTGTTTTAAATTACGTAACAGCTTTCACCCGCACTTCCAATTAGCATTAAAGCGCCTGAAGAGCGAACTTCTACTACAGCCTATATTTTGCGCTGATCTCCGAAGCCTTTGTCCTGTTGTTTATTGCCAAAGTTAAGTCTTGTTTTAGTTGCTTAAGTTTTGATGTCCTGACCTCAAATTGTTTACAACGATGGAGAAGAGATTTTGGTGTGTTTACATTTTGCATGCGCATTTATTCTGCTAAATATAAACCAGTTCTTTTAGGCGAAAACTATGATCGATTTACGAATTTACTGATCACTTTCGAGTTATTCGAGGAACTCTAGTGCTTTTATTTTCCAGAATTAGCACAGCACGGCTTTATGCTGATGGGTTACTAAAGGTTTTGGAATTTCAAGGTTAACGGGAAACTTTCTGTGAAAGCAATTCCTGGTTGGAATATCTGATTTTACCGACGCTTTATTCCATTCCGTGAGACCATTTCTGTACTGTGGATATACCTGGGTTTCGTTTGTTTTAAATTCTACACGTGCAGGGTTGACTCTTTAATTACCCAAACGCGAAACTTAGCGTACATGTGACGTCATCTTATCCAGGACTGTAATAAACTTTATTTTGAACCCTACTTTTAAAGAAAACTTTTTGATAAAGATTAGCATAATGAAAAATATATTTTTAAAAATCCTTTAATATATAGTTGCTAATAAATAGGCGCCGGTGCCAAATCTTGCTAAACATACGAATACAATCAAATTATTTGTCACCCGTTACTAAGCAACCATTTCCAATTATTAAGCCATTTAATCTTTGCTTTTCTAAAGTCATGCTGATATTAAGTTAGGAAAAAAATGAGATCGTAAGTATTTTAAGAAAAATAAAATAAATGTAAAAGTTATAAACACTACTTATGAAAAGATTACGGCATGGTAATGGAAATCGTAGGTTAGGTTTTTAGAGAATTTAAGACTAGAAGTAGAATCGACTTTTCGTGAGCTAAGAAAACTTTCACTTCCTGATAATTAGTTAAAGTCTTTTTAATGACTTAACTCATAGCCAAGGCCCTTGGGAATTTATCGGTGTTTATTACAACAACAGCAATAACAAAAATGACAAAACAGCTGAAAATCGATGCAATCAAATGAGTAAAATCATTTTTGTGCGGGGGATAAATATCGGGATTTATTTTGGTAGACAGGAAAAAGTAGACTAACGAAATGGAACAAAACCTCATGATTTTGTTGTGAAATAAAAGATGGCCTTCAAATCAGTGCACCTCCGAGTTTGAGAAAGACGATGTCTAATACAGTAAAATACATTAATTGTATTTGCGGTTTAGTGTAACTTCCAGAAGTTCCTGCAGCAGCATTTTTAAAGAGCATTGTCCAAGACTCGTTTTTCTGCAGTTCCCGCATGTGGCCGGATTTCGGAAAAAGCTTCTCCACATAAGTTCAGCCGCGAGAAGCTGAGCGGTGGATTTTACCAGAATTCATGGGGAGTGACGGACGGACGGACGTCTGGTGCCGTGCCGGCATTGCCATATGCACGTTGAATTCGCTTTCCATTTCGGCACTTCCTTCACGGGGAGCCACACACACTTTTTGCGATGAGGGAGGATCAAACAGCACGACGGTTTTCTAGAAATGCCGATTCGCTACGAGAAACTTCAGGGGACATGGTGCGAACGACGGTAGCTTCTCACTTCTTTGACAACTCCGAGTGTTTTCTGCCGCACTGACTGGCAGCATGGATGTGGAAAGATCGGTTTCTTCTAGAATCTCCCCCCCGGGGGGTGGGTGTGCGTTTTTGTTTTTTTGTTTGTTTTTTTTTGTTGCGAGGTTTTTCAGAGACACTGCCAACCAGAATACTGTGTCCGCTGAACGACAGGATTACAGATTCTCTTGTTTGCTTTGTGCAGTGGTCGAAGTGTTTCGATGAAAACAAAATCACCGAAGTTACGTTCGAGAACGTCTCGATCGCTTTTTATTCTCTTGGTCAGGGCGACATCATTTGCCTCCAAATATTTTCTTGGTCAGATTGATTGAATTTTGGCAAGGATTTTGCAGCTGGACAGAGGCATTGTACACAGTCCTCTAAAGGACCCGTCAGCAAGGCTCCTGAAAAGCATAGGACACGGACAAATTCACTTACTACACCATATTTACCTTGACCTTTCTGCTGTGCCCACATGATGAATGCTGATTCCAATGCATTTGATTTTTAGTTTCACTTCCTTGTTTTGGTTTTAAGAGTCGCTTGCTCTCCAAATGTTCTTTATTCCGGCTGGCACCAGCATCAATTTCGATGAAACACCACTTGCATCACAAAAACTCAACTTCACCCTCTCCTGTTTTGTTTTCTTATCACATTCAAAATTATCCTTATGTTCGGTAACGTATCCAATATAGTTTCTCGTTTTCGTCCCATTTTTAGTAGGGCTTGCTTTAAACCAATCATCTTCTGCTGTGAAAAGTGCACAATGGGTATGAGATGATGCTACATAATGTACATATGTGCGTGAATGGCCATCACTGTACTGTCGCATTAGTGTATTGTTTATCTGCCGCCTCATTACCTTACTTCAACAGGCGCCTTTGAGACTAACGTTCTATTAACACAACTCACATACCTGATACAATGTAATGTATTTTCCTAATAATAATAAAATCCTTTTTTTGTACTTAGTGATACATAATTCGGGTCAAATCCCAATCATAGAATTTGTAAAATCCGGGAATTTTTCGGTAAAAATCTGTTTAAACTGAAAACGAAGGATTTTGCATATAATTTAGAAAGCATGATATATAAATCATGAAAAGACAATAAATAAAAATAGATAAATATGATCCACTTAAAGTATCATCTTATATAGAATTACTCAACTTTTTATTAACGAAGAATTATGCACTAAATATTCAAAATAATGATCAGAAGTGTTTACTCCAGTGTGAACTCGCACATCACATTCATTTGATAGTGAAAGTCACCCATATAGCGCAATCTGAATTACCTATGAAAGGAAAGGCATTACTTTCCCTGTTTCAATAAATAAAGTGAATAGGTTTGGAAGCGACATCTTAGTTAATCTGTACATGTTTTATGAAGATAATAATAGTGTTGTGCCACAGAATTACACATTTAAATAATGCGAGAATATGCATATGTTACGCATTATAAAGATCAAACTCATTATACATTACTTAAAAATCTATCTAGACTAATTATAACGCAAAGATCAAAGCATCATAAACAAAGAGACGCGTAATAAAAATGTACCAATTTTTCTTACTTTGCCTAAAACCTAAACTAATGAAATAAAATTTTAAAAACCGTGCATCTAAATTAAAAGTAATCTTTGCAATTTATGGAGATTTTGAAAGTGATTTGATATAAATGAGACGTACTAAAAGCTAAATATATTTTACTAGATATATTACGAATATATAAATTATAACTCAACTGAAGAAAAATCTCACATTAATTACTTAGATTCAAATAATCTCTACGGTTTGGCTGTCAATCACTCCACTCCCAATGGATGGACTTTGGTGAATAGACCACAATATTTAAAAAATTAGAAAAATGCTAATACAAGAATAAAACTTTATTCACCAATAGACGTGAAATATAAAGTAGATTTAGGATAACCCGAAGAATTACAGCCACCATAAAGACTATCCACTAGCTGTAGGAAAACTTATCTCGAATATAAAATGGCTTTCGCCTTACCAAAATAAGATGGTCAAAAATAAATTCAGATGTAAACCCACTATCAAAAGTTTGCTAAATACTAATTACAGTAAACAGAATCATGTTGTACATGATAGAAATCTTAAGTTTTATTTGTCTCAAGATATAAAGATAGTAAAAATACATATAGATGTTACTTTTAATCAATCTGTTTGGTTAAAACTCTATATGAAGTTGAACAAATATGAAAACTAAGTCTACAAAAGATTTTGAAAAAGACTTTTATAACTTATTAAATAACTCTCTTATGTAACATATTGGAAAATCTAGAAAAATGTACAGTTGTAAGAGTTTTCACAACCCCCAAAGCAACTTTAAAAAGCATGTGTTGATAAAATAATTCTACACTAGAGATATTATTAACAAAAACTAGTTATCTTATATGCAAAAAATAAAGTTATCAACTTTAACAAATCTCTTTACTTAGGAATGTGCATCTTAGATTACTTAAACATTTAATGAATGATTTTTACTTTAATTTTATGAAATCAAAATACAAAACTAATCTAACATTATTTCCATGTGCTATTTCTCTATGTTGTCGCTTTAAAAAAAGAAAAAATATATATGAAGATATGTCTGCTTTTACTCATTAAACCTTTCCTATAAAAAGACTAAAAATCTGTAAGAAGGATAAAAGACGAGAATTTAGGAAAATAAATAAATTTTGTGGACTTAGATCTAAAATATTTGGAACAGATCTTGAATTTAAAAACTTTTGAAAAAGAAGTAAGATCTGTTTTTATATAGACACCAAATATAATACAGAACAAATACATAAAAATGTAAACCTAATTAGGTTGGAAAAACATATATAATTAATCCTACGAAAAATTGCACCATCTCCCTTCGATGATAAGTTGATAGGATATCCACTGTACCTTATGGACATTTTGATATTATTAATTCAGTAAATGTTTGCATTTGTAATTTTTCTTCATAAAATGTTCTCGATATTTTCCCTCTATTTAATGCTTTTAATTTATATGTACAAGGAACAGTGTTGTTAATTTTTATAATTATAAATATTTCATCAATGCAATTTTAGTGCATCCCTTTAAAGTTGTTTTAATAACGAAATATTCGTATTATAATATCGGCTTTAACTCGACGTTTCTCATTTTTTTTTCATTAAATTTTTGTCTACTTTAATTATATTTTTACTCTTTTTTCTGATAATCTTCCAGTTGTTTTATTCATTAATGTATATAAAATACTTATTCAAATATTTTTTATTATTTTCTGTAAACTTCTTCCACATATTATTTCTTAAGGTTTTAATTCCCTAATGTGCTTCACATACCAGCCAATAATTTATTTGTTTTTCTACTGTTTAAATAACTAAATGGTTCTATTAAAGATTTTACATTTTTATTTTTAAAGAAACACTTCATGCATATTTTAAGAATACATTTATTACATTTAACATATATTTATAACCTTTATTCCATTTAGAAAAGGCTGGCATATCAATTAAATTTTCTGATCAATATTATCTGTTGAATGAACGGATAACCGCTTGCTAGGGTAGTTTTTTATAACAGGTTTATGTAACTCTTCAGCTAGCACAAGGCAGATTCTTCATTTTTTGTTTGTTTTTTTTTTTGGTTTGGTTTTCTACCTGAACCATAGCCGGAACAGGTCTCATCCTTTGTGGAGCCTTCAACGACTACTTTACTTTTTATTGCATTTTTAACTAAACTATCTATTTTTTCTCTTAAACTAAGATTTTAAATATTATTAAGAACATGAATTAAATATGTATCACTCTTTTCTACGTTTAATACCAGCAAAGCTGTCTGCGGAATCACTATCTTTATATCTTAAATCACGTTCACACCAAGCTTGATCAACTTTAGTAATAAGTTTTTCACAATGCTTTGTTGAATTGTCTAGATTTAATCTTAAATCTAATCGCGTTACCAGACCACAGTTGTTATATCCAAGAAAATGATTTTTACTAGGCTAGTTAGACCACGGAAAACCAGGAAGTTTTCCTAAAGTTAACTGCATATCACCTCCAACGAAAAATTTTAATCCTGAAACAAATGCTTTTACTTCTGTCACAAATTTGACATCGTACCCTAAACATTAGTCGATTATTCTCAAATTTGAGTGATTAAGTAAAGATAGGATTTTTTTATAAATTTAAGTATTTTACAAAAATATTTTTGTAGTCAGACTCTGGGTGTGTAGTTATAGACAAATCATCTGATAATATACTAAAAGATACTGTTTAAATTTTGATAAATTTTGTTATCCAACGTAAAGATTTTGAAGGAAGTTTTGTTTATAACACTAAACCACCAAGTAGGACGGTTTTCTTTGCTTCATGGATTTTAAAAATATATTAATGTAGTTTTAAAAAATAAAAAAACGAAGAAAAAAAGATTTTTAAATTTAAGAATCTGATCTCATATTTTTAAAACATTTAAAAGCAATTATTTGATGGAAAAATACGTGAGCAAGATTTTTATGCCAAATCAACAAAATTATTTCAGTCAATTACAAATAAAATAAGCAACTAGCTTTTCCTCTTCAATACCTGTCCATAAAAATCTAGAAGTTGTACCGTTAACGCCTCAAAAATTAATACAAATAGAATATTCATTATTTGATTTAACAGTTTCTTTATCAACATCATCAGGTTCTCTACTTTTAAACGGCTACAGCAGTCATTATAAGATAAAATTAGATGCAAATTCTGCAGATTATTTAGTTTATAAAGATTACCAGTCAGCATTCGTTTTACAACACCTATAATCTAATTAATATTCAAATTAATTATTTATTTTAGAAGTAATTCCCAATAAGCTTAATATTGATGCTAACTATAAAATTGACACCACAATCAGTTTATGGGAACTTTTAGTATAAACAAAACCAGATAAAAATATTCTTAGTAAAAAAAGATATTTTAAATTATGCTAGGAAACAAATATATTTCTCCTGAGCTAAGACAAAAAGAATTTATTAAAAGTCCAGCAAATGATTCATCTAGACTAAGTCAATTTAGATTAAAAAGTACTAGGCAACCATATTTTGGTGAAAATGCTACGTTTTTTACCCTCAGATCCAATCAGTTAGTTGAAAGAATAAGTTTACTTTTAGGATCTAAACAAGCTGGAAATAATATTGTTTTAATAAAATAACTATAATTGGTAATTCATTTATTAAACTAAATTGAATAGATAAAACGTTTTTTGAAAATTACAAATGGTTGAATGGATCATTGAATAAAATTTCAAAAAAACACAAAACCAAAAGATTCTTTAAGTTTTGTTTTATCTTAAAAAACAGCAAATTTAAAACAAATTTTTAATCCATCACTAAATTTAGATTTCACGAAGCAATACGAATTTTCTCCGATTAATCTAGTGACATCATATTACTTTTTTCAAATGTTAATAATACAAAACATATCAATGCTGATAATACAACTACTTAAACTACAATAAATTTACCTACAGGTTCTTTCATAAACTCACATGAAAAATAGCAATCTTTGGCATTAAACAATAAAGAATTTTTATATTACTATGAAATACGATAGTGCTACTCTCAAATCTATCACTTACTATTTCTAACTGTAAAGTTTATTATACTGCAGAGAATAGATTTAAAAATCTGTTAGGATTTAACACTAAGACTATCTTTTGGTCATAATAAAAGTGTCCAATCCAGTAAATATTTTACCAATTAATTTTATTTTGTACACTGTTATTTAATAAAAGATTAATATCTAATGGACATAATTCTCAAAGTTATATTAATTTTTTCAAAATGTTTTACCTGATATAAAATAGTTGAAAAAACAAAAATGTAGTTTATTTCCCAGTCAATAAAAATTTGATTTAAAGCTTTCAAATTTGTATTATAGATACAGATGCAAATAGTATAGGTCTCCGAATGAATTTGAGACTTGTATGTATGTATGTATTTTCAGTATCTCAAGATACTGTAGACAGCTAACACTTGGATCTGAGGCAGGAATCTCCAGTTGCTAACCCATGAAGTAGGAATCTCCAATAGCTAACCCATGTCTGCTACCAATTGAGCATACATGGGTTAGCAACTGGAGATTCCTGGTTCAAATCCAAACATTAGCGTTAGCTGTCTGCAGTATCTTGAGATACTGAAAACACATATACAACACATCATTCTACTTGTGACAAAAGGCACTAATTCAGTTACAGATATTGCAGTGAGTTTTGTAGAAAAACATCGTTTAAACTTCTTTACAAAACGTTAATTTAAAAAGAAATTAAATGCCAAGGAGAATAGACTTGAAAAGAAAATAATATAACGGAAGGATTGACTAATACTCTAAAAGCACTTTTGACATAATGGATAAATATATTTTTAATAATCCAAAACAAATAAAGCTATTAAAGATAATGTTGAAAATATTACTAAAATTTAAAAAGCTTATGATTTTTTAATAAGTAAACCCCAAACAGTAAATGATACTACTATAATATTAAATACAAAAATTCAGCATTTTAGTAATTCGCAAATTATATTTTATTCAAGGCATAAATGCTTTAATTATTAGATCAGAAACTTATAAAAAAAACATACAGAAATGTAAAAAAAAAAAAAAACTTTTAAAACAATAAAAATTAGGAAGAGGAAATCAACTAAAGCCACTATAGAATCAACAGAAATTTATTATTAATAAAGCTGCTACAAAATCAACTGGTTTTTAAAACAGAATTTTGTATATTAAATTCATTATAATGGCATAGCAAAAAATGTGATCATTAATGAAACTATAAATAAATATGAGTTTTAAAAGTATGAATCTATAACTGGGACAGATCTAAGTAATCCTGGTGCAGTTGTTGATATTACAACCCAAAATCAAGATGTGGATTTGTTACCACATAAAGCTAGGTTACTGTTTGAAGGATAACTACAATAAGCTGATAACAGGGATTATGCTGATGCTGATAATGTAAGTTTGAAGAATAACGGAATTTTGCGTTTATTTGATCAAATTAAATATATTTTAGGTGGTAACGAAACTGAGAGTATACTTTATCCAGGTCAAGCAACAACGATGAAAGAAATGATAACTTATCCAGATGATTTCATTAAGTATCAGGGGTTAAACCATTGTTGGTAAATACAAGAATGAAGCAGGTGGATAGTATTTAAAGCAAGTAGTTATTAAATAGTATGAAATTAAAATCTCAAAAGTATATTGCATATTTTAATTTGGTAAAGACTATTAGGAATGTGTGAAATAAAGAATTAAATTGTTTTAACAAGGAAATGATATATTGATGGATTTTATAGAGAAAGCGGAGCTCATGATGGAAAAATTAATTTGGTAAAGATAACGCTACTTATGCCGCATATATAGTTGTCTGATGAGCAGCAACTAAAATTTAAGATGCTTGAAAATAAAGTAAACTATAATATTGGTTATGCTAATAGACAATACAAAGCAATTGCAGCTACACAGATTACTAACTTTGATCGCTGACTATTTCAGCAGGAAGGGAAAGGCGTAGATATATTTTGTTATAATTTCAAATTGCTAAAGATGACAGCCAAAAAGAAAATTCTTCTATATTTAATAACTGTTAAATTACAAGTGCATATATTATTTTAAATAGCAATAGTTATAGTGCACTTGATCTACATCTGGATTATAGAAAAAAAATCACTTTAGTAGAATATGTAGAGAAAGGGTGGACTTTTAAACAAGAGCAGATTATTTAGTTTCTGGTAATCAAGTTGCATCTAAAGAGTTAAAAGAACATCTCTCTCTGGTGTAAGTAAACAGTCGGAAAAGCTAAAAAGGCTGAGCATAAGCTTTCTTTAAAATAAAAAAAAGCAAAGTTATTTTGCAAATACGCAGCTTTTGCAGTTGTTCTGTCAGATAGTATTATAAACGAACAATCAGATGGTAATGAGCTGAAAATTGCATTACAGTTTATTATTTATTTTATACATTTTTTGCTAAATAAATAGAACAATACATTTTTGATGGGGTTTTAAAAGTGAACATAAAAAATAACAATGAATAAGACTTTATGAGGGAGTTTGAGGTTGAACAAAGATCAATTACATGATGATTTTCCTATTCTTAGGTTTTATTTAAAACCTAGCTTGTCACAAATGGAAAAGTAGGAATAAAGAAAGATCTTTACTTGTTATAATTGGATGTTTTTTAGGAAGTATACTTCTTAAACTATTTTTGGTAGCGGTTTTAATTAAACCGAACGTTTACCAAAATATGAAGATGGTGTTATGACAGCAGTGCAACCCAAAACCTTGTGAACAAGTTAATGGATTTCTTGGAGCCACCTTTATTGAATAATACAAAAAAAAACTATTTTATAGGCGAAATAGCAACTTTTGGAGGACCAGCTCACGATCTAGAAAACAAAAACCTGTGAGTAAAGGTTAGTATTTTAACCACGGCATTGATTTATATCGAAAAGGTTTTAATTTATCACATGCGATGCAATTGATAATAGAGTTGAAAAAATAAAAACAAAAAATAGTTATTTACTTAATGGTACTTGCAAGTGTGGAAAGAAAAGAATTATATTTGTTGAAAGTTTAGTATTTGGACCAGAATTTCCGTTTTAAAAAATGTGCCTATTTTATCATAGAAAGTGATGTTCTAAATTTAGATTCAGTTAAAAATCATGGAAAACGCTGGTCTTGTTGGTATAAGATTAATTAAAATATTTATTATTTTAATTTGTTTATTCTGCTAACCCCAACAGATCTTTATGAAATATTTTTAAAAAGTTTGGTTTGATAGGCAGTTCTGCTGATAAGAAATATTTTTATCACGGAGTTGAAATTCCAAATAAAAACAGCGCAATTCGTGGTCAGTTATGTTTATAAATTATTAATGAATTTTCTAAAAGTAAAAAGAAACTAAAAATCTATAAGCATAAAATTTTTCAAGGAGTTATTTTAATAAATAAATTAATTAAAAGTTATAGATAAAATTTAACCTCAAGATAATGTAGGCAGAAAATTCGGTGCTTCTAGTAAAATAAATGAACTAAGAACATTTTTAGAAAAAAAGATTCATGATTATGGAGAGTTAATAAAAGTTAAAAACATTTTAAAAATTAAATTTATTAGTTTAGCATTGTTATTTCTGCCTCGTTTTCATGTGGTTGTGTCTACTCTAATCCACACCTTCACATCCATCATCAGTGGTACGTTTGGTTTAACATCTTCTATAATAACTATGTCATCAATCAAACTGAAAATTAAAAAAAAGGATAATATAAGAATCAATTGAAAAATTAAATAAACTTTACCATTATATAATTTCATGTAGCGGTTCTTTGACAGAAGGAAAACAAGACAAATTACTGGTCTGAGGTTCTGGTGATACCCCACAGCCGTCAGCTATAAAGGGGTAAGACGTTGGGCATTATCCTTAAGGAGGTCACCTGGGTACGGTTGGGGTCTGTTGAACCTGGTCAACTCCAATCAAGAGTTAGTTACCTGCGGGATCTCCACTACGTGTACCCCGAAGACCCCAACTAGAACTCCTCTGTTTAGTTGTCGGGGGGGTAGGAGAACTGGAAATCCCGGAAGAAAACCCACACAGGAAAGCGAAATAAAAATCCATGCCAGGGAGGGTGGGTCGAATCCTGACGGGAACCAGTCCCGGGCCTTTACCCACGGAAGGCCAGTATACTATGAGACAAAAGATTTAAGTTCAACTACTTTTAATTACAGGTATGGATTTTATAAGTTATATTCTTACATACATAAATTAGTACTAATAAGCTGGTTTGCGTATGAGATATGGCTTAGTTTATTTTGAATTCCACAATTATAGCTAACGGTGTCTGCACATATATAAACAGATGTAACTTAATCATACAGTATTAGGTTCAATGATAGTCAAAAGGCTAAGATTAGTGGAAAAAAGATTTTCCAAAAAAAAATCTTCATTTTTATGGATTGTTAAAATGAACGAATGAATGAATAAACAAATAATAAATAAATAATTAAGAGTTTGTGATTTTTCAGACTTTTAAATATTTTAAATACATTAAAATTATTTTCAAATTACTTGTGCATGCAAAAAAGCTGCATATCTCAAGATTTTTACGCAGAGAGAAAGATATGACATTTGTAGAGAGAGAGAAATAGATGACGTCAGCACAGAGAGAAAGATATGACATTTGTAGAGAGAGATGACATCAGAACAGAGAGAAAGATATGACATTTGTAGAGAGAGAGAGAGAGAGAGAGAGAGAGAGAGAGAGAGAGGAGAGAGAGAGAGAGAGCAATAATTATAATAAATAATATAGGTTTTTATGGAATAGTTCTATCCTGACATGTCAGAGATTAGTTGTTTTTGGAAGTTATACTCTTACTTCAAGTTATTTTATAACGTAATATGAAAGTAATATAATTGGTATTACCAAAGTTATACACTCATTCCCTCGTCATTGTTTTTACTGCTATCACCAGAATTAAATAACATCATTATATAACTACAGTAAACTCTGCATATTCCATTTACTAAAATGTACTACCCAGGTCGAGAACGACGTTTGCTGCGGCCAAGCAAATTTGTCAACATAAAAGTAAACGACGAGAGATTTCACTGACAACAGCTCCCCGCTTCTTTTTTTTTTTTTTACAGGCAACATTTGGTAAATGGTTTTGTGGGCATTAAAGTTAAAGAACACCAGTACGATGAAGAGTTCATGTCATGCTATCATTTAACTTCCGTAATTCTCTGTGGGAATCTAAACACTTAGCTGGGCCACTTTGTAAATCAGCTGCTAATTCAAAGAACTAAGTTTACCAGCAGAGTTAATGACCTTTTGAGAACGGGAAAACAGCTACGGTTTAGCCGTAGGATTTCTAATCGCTAGATTGGCCAAGCACCACTACGATTGTGGTTGCGGTTTTTTTTCCTTTGATATATATACGCCATCTCGGCGATAAAAGCGATGCAAGGTTACAAAGTAAACTATTCTGTAATAACACAAAAAATCTCTACAATAAAGAATAACAGTAAGCAAAGAAAAGTAACTTGACCTGTGGGTTCCATAATACTTGAATGATGTTAAAAATCCCCCTTACATTCACCACTTTTTCTACTGTATATTTTTCGCAATTTATTTCTTTTTCGAAAGATTAACCTCTGCGACGTTTAAAATGGGGAAAAGTCGTTGTTTGACAGATTCGAAAGAACATCTGGCATGTGTGACTTCTGCGAGTCTGTTCTGGTATGGTATTCAGCAGGACTATCGATTAAACCGATAGCTTTCGTCAAATAAAATTAAATTGTTAGATGTCTTGACTGGTTGTGATATTTTAAAGTGAACCTTCTAAATAATCCAAACAAAACATGATTCTTCAATCTTTCTCTCTATCTCTTCTCTGTGTGTGTTTCTCTCTGTACTGATGTCATATCTCTCTCTCTCTCTCTCTCTCTCTCTCTCTCTCTCTTCTCTCTCTCTCTCTCTCTCTCTCTCTCTCTCTCGCTCTCTCTCTCTCTCTCTCTCTCTCTCTCTCTCTCTCTCCTCTCTCTCTCTCTCGCTCTCTCTCTCTCTGTTTCTAGTTTTATGATAAACACCACAAACGAGCGTGCTCCTGAATACTGCATTTCTTAATTCTCTGTATACCACCTTGAGATGGGCAAATTCACCCACCAACCGTCAAATATGTATTACTCAGTATATGATGAACCTTGAGGGTATGACGCACAGTACCATCCTCTTTAACGATATTTATTGGCACCAGTGCTTTAGGATTGTGGTAAAGCGGTAGACGCCATGCTGCCCAACAGCACTGATGTACGAGTATTCTAAATCGCCCTCTCGCGGCCCAATAGAGTG
Source organism: Nautilus pompilius (assembly GCA_018389105.1). Lineage (NCBI taxonomy): Eukaryota > Metazoa > Mollusca > Cephalopoda > Nautilida > Nautilidae > Nautilus > Nautilus pompilius. Next base: position 1,083,275 of record JACATO010000340.1, read on the forward strand.
AGTAAAAAACATGGCCGCACAGTTGTCGGTGCGCACCAGTGAAGGGCGGCGGTCTGCAATTCGTTTTCCGTGTTCATGAATTTGTTCCTCCAACTGAAATCCACCAAAGAATGTTTACGGTTATGGAGGGAACTGTATGGCGCAAAGAAAACTGTACAAGATGGTTGACGTGTTTAGAAATGCTCAAACATCAGTAGTGAGTGGGAATCGACCAGTTTGCTCCAGAAGGGTAAAAAATTCAAAAGAAAACCTTCCTTTGATAAAATCAGGTTGCTCTTTTCCTGGAACTCTCAGGGACCAATCTTTGCCCATTTCACGAAACGTGAAGTCAATCACCAGTGGCATGTAGTGTTTAGGCGATCACTGACAATTTGAAAGTTTATCACAACTTTCCTATAGTAAGACTCGCCCTATCCCTTTTCGTCTCTTTGGATCCCTAAAAGATTCTCTCCGAATTCGAAGATTTGTCATTGATCACGAGATCCAACAGGCCGTGCACCTGTGGCTTACACACAGCAACTAAGAAATGTCAAGAAATCTGTGAGTCGTTGGTCTTAGTTATTAGACTACATTCCTTCTCTAGGTAGTCTCCCTGTTTTAAAACTCGTCTATTTTTGTTTTATTTATGAATCGCCTTTACTTTCTGGAACACAATTCGTACTAATCTAGTTACGAGCAGTTATTACCGAAATATTAGCTATAGGATGTATTCTTATGAAACAGTTTAACAGTTTAGCGAAAACAATGATTTACAGATGTCTGATTATAAGCCCGACTGTTTATGAAGTATTATATAGGAAATACCTGAGTCAGAATCAATAAGATATAGTGTTGCGTTTTAACTGTTAACTGATTATTTCAAAATCTCAAAAGGAAGAAAAGTCTCCAGACACTTTTCATGAAAATATACATTTTCGGACACCTTAATTATGATCACGGGCGCACTTATATTGTTTGAATCCCGTAGTATTAAGCCGACCATATTTATTGTTTATATTGTAATACATCAGGAAAAAAATGTAGACTTTAAGAAGTTAGTTAATTTTTTTAATTACCCATAAATTAAAGTCACACATGGTGAAATGTTTAAAATTTAATTTTATTACATAAGTAAAATCCAGAGATAATTTCTTTATTTGTATTAATATTTCTTGGCGTCGTATATGTTGTGTTGACCTTAGTAATAAAAGCAATTGCTGCATGCGTTTGTAATCAAAACAGTGAGTGCTGGACGATTTGAGACTACACTACAAATCTAAACATGTAAAATGCTTTTCGACAAAACATACTATAGGGAATTTGCAAACAAAGAAGCAATTTTTCATTTTACTGAAAAAAATTTTTTTTAAATTATTATAATGCTTAGAAAGGGTACAGTGTGTTTATATAAAAAGCCACAGAAGTATGACATAATGGATTAAAGAGCATTAATTGATATACTAAATTGAAAATATATTCTACAAAATAAGTTGTCTATTTATTAAAGACACACAACAAATGTTTGTAATATTCTGAAAACACTGGAAACATTGCCGCTGTTAAGTTAATATACCGCATTCCCTACTTCTGAGGTAAACAGAACTAATACTGACGATGCCATTGGAGTTACATCAATTTCTACAGAAAGCTTTAAATTACAAAATAACTGTTTCTCTTTTTACAAACATTTATCATCCTGATTAAATAATACATCAAATCAACAATACTGTGGGAAATTCTTAGCAAACCCTGCAAAAACACTCATGATTGTTTTGTTTTCTTTCAGAATAATAACTAAATGAAAATTGCAAAGATATCAACTTCTAATAAACACAAAATAATATTTCTTTACGAACAACATAAAACCCAATGCGAAATAAGTTGTATAACTGGAATTTCAAGATGTATCAATTAAGAAATCATCAATAAATCTAAAGATATTGGTTAAATTTCTTATAATAAAAGGTGTAAACGACTCAGAAAACTATTTTAAAAGGGTTAAATGTGTTTGATGATGCCTATTCTCAGGGATAGAAAGAGACATCCAACAAGGAGATAAGGCAAGATCTGGCAGAATCTCCAGGGGTTCCGGTTCATGATCCTACAGTACGAAGATCTTTGGGACAAAGTGTACTTAAAGGCCGGATGGTAGTCAATAAACCATTTTTACGTAAAGGGAATAAAACGAAGCAACTCAAATATGCCACCCAACACAAGAACTGGAATTAAAAACGGTAGAACAAATTCCTTTGGTCGGAGAAAATAAAAATTTGAAATTTTTTAGAAAAGCAAAAGAAAATTTTTCTGCATTCTATAGTAAAGCATGGTAAAGGTTCTGTTCAGTTTTTCGGGTATATCTCGACCAGGGATGTTGGAAATTTAGTAAGAACAGAAGAAAATATAATTGCAGTCAGATGTATGCAAATTCTATCTGGAGAGCTAGATTTATTATAATTGGCTCAACAAAGTCCTGACCTCAATATTACTGAATATGTTAGAGACTATTTGGAAAAAATGAAAAATGAACAATAAGCAATAAAACCAAAGATAAATTCTGGGCAGTGCTTCTGGATGCATGAACAACGTTCCAGATAATATTATTTCAAAATTACAACCTGCTATTATTCTGTCTGTATCAAACTTTTAATACTTTAAGAAAAGTTATCCTTTACAGTAAAGCCAAGATTTTATACAGAAATTTATTATATAATTTTGTAAAATATTCAAACATTCCATTTATGGATGCACCAAACTGCTCACTTTTATTAGCATATATTTATAACTTTATCTAAACTACAAAGCCCAGATTGTTACTGATGTCTTACGAAAATATTAGGCTGGCGTTCTTTTCCAGTTTGCGGAACAAAGGACTGGCAGGTTGTATGCACTGCACTTCGTTGGAGATTCCATAGCGATTGATTCTTGCTCCTTCCATGAGGTTTCCCTTATTGTGCGGATCAATACGAATTGCATTTCCGGACCCCATGGCTGGATCTTCATCGAAGTAGTTGTAAGGAAGAAGAAAAAATGTTCTGTGTCCTCCAGTGGTGGTCGTGATGGGAAGATCTTCGGTGTGTGGTATGTGGTGCACTCCCAGCGTCACCCAGGCAACCAGATCCTGGTTAGAAAGAGTAACAAGTCGTCTGTAATGTATTTATATTTACATATTATTTATAAAGGCCAAGAACGTTTAATTTTAACCCTTACAAAAACGTCGAGTGATTATTTATTCTTAGAAAATTACGCAGGTTACTATTTATAATAAATTATCGTCGTAACGGTTGGTGCCTGTTAGGTCAGTGGTGGTTGTCCGTCAGCAATTACTTTAGTTTAAAGGATATCACTTGAAAATGTGCAGAATTATAGAGTATCATTACACGTTCATCTCTTTGCTTTACGAGGGTAGCTATAAAATTCTGTATGATTTGATGTTCATCCTATTTTTATTTAATTGATATAACCTACACATTTAATTACTGCACGTTCCATTTTAATGTTTTGACTCTGTATTTTAATATTTTTTCTCCTGTTTATGCATTATTTCTGTTCATTTTCATGGACTTTGGAAACCAGTATCACGCTAGACACAGATTGACACCTTGGCTGCGATATATCCTCTGTGATCAAACTATCGTCTTTGCTTAAAATATTTCTGTAACATTCGGAGTTTTAAAATAATTATTTTGTATTCGACATACATTTTAGTGCAGTCGCATAAATCCTTGGTTCTTCAACCTGTTGGATATACCGTGCATGTGTACAAATGTTTATTAGAGTGGTGCGCGTATGTTTCAGGTCTTAAGCATTTGAAATATACAAAATCATTAACTCTTTAGATCTACTGAGCTTTGATTTTAGATGTTTAAAAGAAGATCTGATAGTCATTATAAAATAATAAGGAGTTCTGAGCGTGTTGACAGGGAAGGACTTTACTGATTTCAGGGGTCATAATAACAAATTACTTAGACTCAAGAATCGTTTGATATTAGAAAATTTAAAATTTAGTTTTAATAGAATCGTTGATGAGTAAAATAAATGCCCATTAAGTGCAGTTAATAGTAATAGTATTGATTAATCCAACAATTATATCGATGAATGACCTCTTTTCTTAACTTGTGGATCTTTCATGAGTTGTAAAGGTGTATTGTCTTCTTGTAAATACTACATTTAAACTAAATTGCTAACATAATGAGAATCTCAACGATCGAAACATCTGTATTTTGAGATGACACTTTCAGCTCATACACTGCACCGTATTTACATGTGTATTTGTGTTGTGATTGTCTTAAACATTGTGTGTGTGTGTTTGTGTGTGTGAGTGTGTGTGAGTGAGTGTCTGTGAGTGTGTGTGTGTGTGTGAGTGTGTTTGTGTGTGTGTGAGTGTGTGTGTGTGTGTGTGTGTGAGAGTGTGTTTGTGTGTGTGTGTGTGTAAGAGTGTGTTTGTGTGTGTGTGTGTGAGTGTGTGTGTTGGGGGAATTATGTGATTAGAATTTTGGTGCAAGTCTGATTTGGATAAATAATAGATATATGCGCAAAACAGGATTTAATAGTAAATACCTGTTGATTTTATTTAAAAATTCCTTGCTTGGCCAATTTAATGTGTTATTTTCTTATAACTTTTAAAATTGCATACATAAATATCAGTATTTTTTTTTCAACTTCACTTGACAACTTTTTTTTTTTTAAACTCTGGATTATATATTATTTTGATTTATTTTGACGTCTTTAACCCTACCAAGTAGTGTCTGTTACTCGGTTTACATCATGGAGGTGATTCTCGCATCCTGGAATTACATATTGCTGTGTGGTCAAATTTATATGCAGCAGTGTCTAGCAATCTCGCTTTATTGGTGTCATAAGATTATGGTGCAACTGTACCGAAAAATTAAAGGCGATAGTTTAAACCCATGCACGTGCTGTGGGGTGAAATTCGTATCAGGTCAGGGTAACACTTACTTACCTTATCAACAATATCCTCGTCCTCGTTAATAAAAGACGTGAAATTAACCGTAGGCTGAACAGCGTCGTAAACGGCGTACATCGAACTGCTGCGCGTCTCGTTTTCCTTGTGGTTAGTCACTGCCATCTGGTATCGAGCCCAGGAAACTGCCGGCTCGTTTCCTTCATCTTCCGAAAACATTTGCTTGGATAAACCTTGGATATACAGTCGATACGCTTTAGGGTTTCCGTATTGGGATTTAAAGTTATTGTTGTAGAATAGCATATATTTTGGGTGGTCAAAATTATATTTATACACCGCCTCTTTCTCGTTCTTCTTCAAATTTCTTTGAAATTTCGTCTGGAAATAATATCGTCTAGGTGACCATTCTTTGTTATCTACATGATCGTGCAAAATGTCCAAGGTTTCGTACCTGTTGCTGGTGCCCTTTATGTCAAGGTCTACTCGAAAATTGAATGTATGGAAGTGTAATGGCCCAAAGAGATTTTTATGAAGCTGGAATCCATATGAAATTTCTTCTTTAAGAGTAAAACCTCCGAATATATAACCCGTAGAAATTACTCTGACTTCAATGGCACCGTTTTGATGAAATACAAAGTCAAAAATATAGTCGTAGTTTACGACTGTTATAATTGTTCGCAGAATCAGCACATCGTCCATCATTCCGTTGTAAAAGTTACCTTCAGAACGCGAATATGAGTGATGCCTTCTAAGAGGAATACCTGTATTCTGTTCGAAGATACAAAATGCAGATTGGGATACTGCTATGTTGTTTTCCGTCTCCTGATCGTAATGAACTGCGGGAATCATAAATGAATGTTCCGGACAGTCAGCTCCTGGAACGAGATTTTTGGCAAGTGTACCATATGTCGCTAAGCTGTCCACGAAATCAGAAAATCTTTGAGCAGGGTTATTGGCAGAATAAAATACGGCAATCTCTTGTAAACTTAGTTCGTAAACAATTCTTTCGTTATCGTAACGGATGTCATACAGCTGAGGTCCGCTTTCAGATGACATTCGGAAGTCAAACATCCATCCCATGTACTCCACGTGATGCCCCCTGACTCTATATCTTTTCCCGTCCGGTTCAACTTGATGCGGTCGACGTTGAGGAGGATTTGGAAAGAAATTTCCTCTTCTGTTAAGACTGGAGAATTGTTTTTCCGACTGGTCAGGAAAGGTAAGTTCGATCTGTTTGATGGATGGATTTCCAAAGTACCTTAAGTTGAATTGGTTCAAAGAAGAAAATACGAAACCGTTGTACCACACCTTTTCCACATGAAAAGCTGACGTATTTTTTCCACTCATGTCCAAAAGAATCGCCAGGTTCGTTGGATGGAGAATATAATAGTCAACGTCATAGTTAAATAAAGCCCAGAATTTCCTCTTTTCCGTTCTGTGGATGGCGCTAGACACGGGAATAATTAATAGTTTCAAGCATTTTCCCCCACAGTTAAGTAAAGACGTCCCATAGCTGTCGCGCATCAGGGCTCCTATTTGCCTCTCAAACATTGGTGTGAGCTCTTTAAAGCAATACTGGAATTCAGGCATGTTAAATGGTCGGTAGGAGTAAGAAACTCTTCTTTGTAGCTCGTGCAGTCTCGGCTTTGGTAACGGTCCTACCATGTACTCTTCAATATCTGGAATTGGTTTGTCTCCTCGCATAATAATTACTTTTGCGTGTCTCTCTGGTTTAGGACCATTTGAATCTAGGTAGTCGAGTGCGTCGGATTTTTGTGGTGGTCTCAGCTCTATCGATATCACTACACTGGCATTTATTGCGATTTCGGATGGTCTCGCCACCCTGAGCTCTCGTTGCTGTCGTAGATACTTGAACACTGTTTGGATTTCTTGAGGCGTCAGGTCTTCAAATATTTCTGGATTTTGTGGATTAATCCCGGAATAGCTGGAAAAGTCACCGGCGCACTCAGGATTGGTAGTTTTCTGTCTGTCTCTTTTCAAAGTTGTGCCTAAGATCAGAACTATAGCCAGGACGACCGAAATAAGCAGCCAGACAAAAGTGCATATTTGCCATTTTCTGCAATTCCTGTCTGAATCCACCATTTTCTTTGTCTACAAAAAATGTTTAAATTTTAAAAACTGTGGTCATAAAATTTTGTGCTGAATTTCAAAAATTTTAAATTCCTATTAAATTTAAAATTATTTTCACAGAGTCGTATGCATTATATATATTTAAAAAGGTATAAATGTTAATCTGTCCATATTTTATACAAGGCATATTTTTTCAAATTTTGTTTTATTAATTATATTTTAATATGTGTTCCTTGATATTCTTGTGTATTTGCATTTGATATTAAGGAAGCAAGATAAACTTTTAGAAACCATTTTGGTACATTTTTTACTAAATGACAATATTGTTAATCGAAAGGGAGTAAATATATGCTAGATTTTCTGGGCGGTTGCCATGTAACAGTGGTAATACAGTCTTTATTTATCTGGAACAGGTCGACCTACGTTTTGAGCATTGAGATATGAAACCGATGCTGGCTTTGGGATTGAAAATAATGATGGCAATAATGACTTTGTGAGACATTTTTAGAATTAAATATCCTAAATCTCGTTAAACCTGAATGCATCACGATATTTCGATAATTTATTAAAATCAATTTCCTTTAAAGTTGAAATCAAATGACATTTATTTACTTTATTCCAAATCTCACTAGTATTTTTTGCATACAATTTTCACAGAATTTGCTTAGGATTTTATGTGATGATCTTAGTTTTTTTTGGCCTCAGAATGGCCTTCTAATGGCGGAAGAAAGGATACCTATCCGTCTTGATGTAGGTTAGATGCTGCTAATGGCAGCACTTTAAATTCAGAACCAGTCAGCGTTTATTCAGGTGAAGAGTCCACAGACGGTAAAGTGCCACTCAGAAAATTAGTCATTTTTTTTTTTATATGTGTGCGCGTGAGTCTGAAGCATTTTATTCGCAAGCATAGAAGATACAAGTAAACGTTCCCTCGTCAGTCTCTCAGCCGTAAAAGCAGACGACAACTGGTTACATCTTTTTTTTTTTTTTTAATTGAAAATTCGATATATCATGGACAGAAAAAAGCCAGTGTCAGCAACAGTTATTTTAGGGTCATTAATCGAGGTCATCACTTGTCGTCTGCATCTTTACAAAATAAAGTTTTCTTTTTTTTTTTCCTTTTGAAATAAGCAGTTCCGCTGCTAAGTTCTCCCATATCGTCGTAGCATTCAAAATATTTCCACGCTGGGGTCTATAAAAACTGATACTTATACGTATAATATATGTAAATGCGTTAGTATTTCACTGCTACATGGCATGGCGACACAGGGTTTTAATGGTAGTATATATGTGAACAGCTATGGATACTGTACAGCCTTAGTCTGTGAAAACAACAACAACAACAAAACTGCTGCTTACCACGTTTGTTGTCTCTTCTTCCCGCTGTTCCAGAGACAGACAGACAGACAGACAGAGCGAGTTCTTCAAAAGCAGGAAACAGTTAAGTAAATTAGTCGACCAATTACGGTTTTTTCTCTGAGCGCGTTGACGAAAGGTTGAGAGGTTAAGTAATCGGAGATCCGTGATATGCTTTAGTGGGAGGCGAGCTGCTGGTAGAATCTGAGGAGCGAGTAGGTTGTTGTGGCAGAATTCTACAGCTGTCGCCATTTTGTAGCGTACGGACAGATCGGACATAATAGGATGGAATGAAAACTTCAGAAAAATTATGCGACCACTGAAGGATTTCCCTAAGCCATATTCCCCTGAATTCTCCAAACACCCCATCCAGCAGTTAACTATCGCCTGTGGTGTCGTCATCCGTGAAATCTAAAAATCATCCTTGAATGTTATCATGTATTTCGGTAGCTTAAGAATAGTTTGTTGTTTTTTTCAGATAAAATCACGCAAAATACATGAAAATTGATTAATTTTTATATATAATTAATTTGGTTTACAAGAAATTAAATATCGATTATTTTGAATTTTAAACATAACAATCAATATATGATATCTTAACATCTGATTTAGTTATCAGTAATATATTACCATGGTAATAGCTATTGAAGTAAACACTTCGATAATAATTAAGAAACTTTTGTGTTTACCTAAAAACTATTATTATCAAACATTTTATTTTAATATTAAAATCAATTTAAATTAAATACTCATTTTTTAAATAAATTTACATTTGCATTATCCTAAAAAAAACATAAACATTTATTTTATTTACATCCATTTTTATCGGCTCAAAGTGAAAATTAAAAGACAAAAAACATTTTAACATTATTTTACTTTTACTCAAAGGCCTTAAAATCAACCATGAACCAAGAGCGTGGATACATCTCATCTGAAGGTTTTAATGGCGTCATCATCCGAGCTACAGATGGTAGAACTGGGTTCGCTAAACTTATCAGCAAAGCCAATACCGATAGACTACGCGAAAAGACTGATCGTCGTACGGAATGTCCTACGAGCCAGTCACCGTCAAAACCAGTTTCGGAAGAACTTAAGACTTTTAAAAGTCTGAAGACACAACTCGGTTAATGCGAACAAACATGGCGGCTGTCGCGACGCACGTTCTATTCAGGAAAAAGATAGCAGACAATACAAACTGAAGGCCGATGTTAAGTCACTATCTCTTTGAAGGAAACTTATCCAATTGGGTAGAAGCACGCGGTGCAGACAGTAGGTTAAATGTTTTAGAATTTTCTAACCATATTTAAGAACATTTGCCAATGAATGCATCGATGCAAATGCGCGTAGAATATTAAGTTACCTCGTACGTTATCTTCATGTTAGCGGTTAATCAGTAAATGCACTTTTAGTTGTGCATATTACAGAAACCCATATCAGTTGCATCTGTAACAACCTACATCTAGAAGAGTTAAACGCTTCTGAAATAGACCCTAAACAGATGGCTGCTTGTGAATCTGACGGAGCTGCAAACTTCTGTGGAAAACAGAGTGCAGTACAGGCTTTGCTCAGAGAAGTGTGTAACACTGATCTTTCCTAAACGCTACAGAGGATACTCTACCCTTAAGAGCCTTGGAATCTTTAGAGCCATAAAATTATTGTCTCCGTTATATACTTTCTTCAGCGAGAGTCCAAACCGACTGAACGGCTTGGAAAAAATAGAGGATCTTTTGGGACTGAAGTTAAAATTAGTCCAACCTGGTAAAACCCGCTGGTTTTCTCACGAACGATCTTCGACTGTTGTCTTGAAATTACCCAAACCGTTGTTCCTGGCTCTGGAAAGTGTCTACCAAGAGCGGACGGCTCTGAGAGTCAGGCCAGTGGACTGTTTTTGCTAACACGTTCAGAGAAGACAATAATCATTCGCTCTTTTGTATATCTGCTGATGAAACCCCTTGGGTTATTAAACAATGCCATCCAGGTATCTGTTACGGCAGTAGTAGATTTTTCTCCACCAATAAGAGCTACAATTAGATCAGTCAGAGAGACATCCATTAAAAACGTGCTAAAAATTTCAAAGACCCCAGTCTAGAAGTAGACTAATGGCAGCCTTTACACCGAATTCCTAAGTGATGAAGACAAGAAGTGTTCGTTAAGCCAAATGAAAAAAAAAAAGAAACATACAAACGTAATTCTTATCAAACCATAGCAGTGACCTTTAGATTCTACTAAATTTCTACGTACTTTTAGCACGTGTCTGTCTTATAAAACACAGATAGTTTATCGCAATGAGGCTGCCTTGTGATGAAGATCGAATAGAAAATTTGAACACAAGATGGAATGTCATTCGACGAATGTATGAAGACGTGACTTCAGCTTGTTGTTTATTATCTCTAGTGTTTCGATCTGATCTTTGTGCTGTTTCCTAGAATAAAAGAATTAAGAATTTGAGCGTTATTTTTCTTCATTAAAGAGAATTTTGTGTTCCGAAAGAAGTCGTCGTCTTCTGTCTGGTCATTTAACCGAAGTAATGAGCGTATCAGCTGGAGAATACCGGACAGGTAGGAAACCACGAAAGATTATCGCATAGCATTCGAAAAGTTAATCAACAAAGTCAGACATTAGTAAACAACTGATTTATTTGTATGATAAATTTTAAATACTAGTTAAATCTAATAAAATTGCCGTTAAACATTTTAGACTATACTGTGGTGCTACAGAGCGCACCATCGCCCCACGCTTACACTTCTAGGTGTTCGCCAACCCGGACATTCAAACTCTCTCCATCTTTAATTCTTCGGAAAAACACTGGACCCACTCGCTTGTCGCCATTCATCTAAAAAAGAAAATGTGACAGTTTGACGAATTTAAGTAAACCATAACTCACCCAGTAAGATGGAAAAATCTTCAGTAACAAAAGAGCAGAGATCAGAAATGTAGAATTATTATTGAAGAATGCTGGCAGAATTCCTAAACAAATATTTTCTGTATATACTTTTGGGCCTCGTCAAAAGTGTATCGCGATTGATGTTAGCCTCTCCGAAATATCTATCACAGTAAGTACCATAATAATGTATAATTTATCATAGTTGACATAAGTATCATGACTGCATCATTATGCATACCGTGGAAAACACTACGACATCATTTTTATGATATACTATGGCGTCGGGTAAGGTTGTCCAATGACAGAGTACTAGAGTTTATAAGGTTGTCCAATGACAGAGTACTGGAGTTTAGGGCCCGTATTCGATTTCCTGTCGGTTCAATTTCACGTCGTATATTTCTAGCATTTCTTTTTTTTTTTTTTTGCTTTTCTTCACCAGTCGACAGTGTGAGGTTCCTCCGGATTCCTCTCATATTAAAAAAAAAGAGGTCCAACAGGAACCTCTGTTAGGTCGGCATAAGTCAGAGAGCCATGGTTTTTAGGGTCAAGCTCCCACCTTCCACGTCCGCCTCGTGTTCGAGATAAGAGGCACAACAAAAGGAAAAGCATACTATGGTAAGAAAGAATAATTAGCAGGGAAGACAGTATTCTGATTATGTCAAAATACCGTACATTCTTGAACTTGCTCTTCTGTCACACCTCCACTGTGTCGATTGTTGGTTTTTTTTCCCACGTATTTCAGCCGCTTCTATTTTAAAACCAAATTTTAATCTTGACATTTGATTCTTACTATTTTTTTTTCAATTTACCTCTATATTGTATTTCTTTCCCTACGTGACATTCTTCACTTTGCAGTCCAAAGATTATCAAATATTACAGTTTTATTAACTCTTAAATTTTACAGTTAAATTTTACTAAACCTTGTTTTTTTATTTATTCTTGGAAGTTAATAAATACTACATCTCACAATAATCACTATTGTAAGACGATATAAACAGAAGACAAGAAAACATCAGAAAATCAATTATAATATCAAAAATGTAAATAAGAAAGACATTTTCAAAAAACATATTGTTCATTTTTCATATTAAAAAAACGAAAAATAGCCTCATACCAGTGATATATTTTGAGTAAATATAAGTTCCATGTCTAAATCCGAAAATGATAAAATGTTTAATAAATTATAATAATTTTGCTCATTTAAATTCTTTTTTATGGTACATAAAAAATACACATAATATTCAACCAGGAATATAGGCGAGGCCTGGCTACAGTCTTGGAGCTATCAAGATTAAATGTACGTCCTGTACGTGGCTCAATGAGGCCGAATCCTCAGGCTTCAACAGATGAGGATTCTAAATTTGGCGTAATAAGCTTACTGCGATTTCTAATGGTATCTAAATGGAAATAAATCTCTCAATCTAGCACTGATATTGAAATATAATTTTTATGTGATTGTGGTAATAATTTTAATTAGTTTTAATTATTTTTTTTCAAATGAAGACTGTGAGTACTTGAAAAAGCTTTTGCAAGAATCATGATTCCTCTCAGGTTTTGAGCAGATCACCCTGTGAATAAGAAAGACCTAGTTAGCTGTTACATTGCCAGCAATTTTTAATTAAGGTGAAAATTTCTTCAAATTTTTTTTCTTCAAAATATACTAATAAAGTGAAAACAACTATTATCATATGAATGTACTATATTTAATTGAGAAAAATCACCAATAATATTATACTTAGTTTCCACGGTAGCCATTCAAAATGGAAGACAAGTAAAAGAAAGTAGATTTAACTAGCTCAACCATTTTTCATTTTTTATTTCACTTTTTAAATTGAAAATTTCTGTTTGTTTATTAAAGGTGCATCTGTAATGAAAGCTAACAAAAGATCCTCTCAGGCTGAAGTGAAAATCTTCAGATTTTTTCACAAGAGTACTATCATTTTGAACTGTGTTTACCACTTGTCATTTAAACTCCCGTCTTTTCTACACCCAATTTCAGAGTAGTTTTTAGCTTATATCAGTTTTATGTGTATTAAACAGATCCTCAAAATTACATAAAATTTACTCGAACCATTCCAGAGATTAATTTTTCCCCAAGTAAATAAGTGCGTTCAATTTTGTAAAACTGATAAAAACGCAAAAGAAAATTATGAAATAAATTTTAAAGGAAATAACCATTAAAAATTACTGTAAAATATGATTCATACAACATTATATGAATCTAAAATTCTCCAGGAACATGCATTTTCTTTCCCTTTCAATATGTTTCTTTCTGTCTTTCTTTTTTTGTCTTCTAATGACCTTCTGGTGAGTTTTCTTAACTTCTTTGTTTTGGTAGCCTGCACTGAATAACCGCTTTCTGTTTCACATCGAACAAACTTTTACAGTATCACGGTCTGAACTCCCTCCATTTTTTGTTCAACAAAACTTATGCCTTTCTGCCAATTTTAGAGTTAGCTACTGAATCATACACGCCAAAGGGCAACTGTCTGAAGCCAGTATAGTTTTTCAGGTTTAGGGTTAGGGTTAGATATCACACGGTGTAAGGAAAAGGCAAACTTTGCATAAAAATGACATAAATATTTTTAAAATAGTTATAGATAAAGGTTTTAGGGTGGTTGAAGCGACAAAATAATTTTTACAAATTTTGTTTTAAAATTATTGCGATTTACCAGTAAAATTTGATGATGTTTCTATCTTAAACGCGCAATTGAGGCTAAAACAGACGTCACATACTTTGACCTTTAAATATATGACGTCGATTATAGCCCGATTTATGCCGTAACAACTTGACTGTGAAGCAAGTAGCCCAGGTCTTCCCTGCTTTACAGGAGTGCAAGAGTCTTCACTACCAGTGCTAAAATGGCGATTTGTTTCATATCATTTCTGAATCAACTTACAAACAATTACATTGTCCTGACCTAGTATTCTTGCCAAAAATCGTAATGTTTGCTAGTGGAGACGTAATTTCTTCTTACGCCCGCAACTACTTACCTGATTTATACGCTCACTATGACGAGACATATTTGCTGCGCGTTGTTTTTTTTTAACGTACAGTTAAATTAGCAGATTCTCAGAGTGGCTGAATAAAGAACATAATAATCTGACTTTTACCATGGAGGCAGAAACTGATAGATTCTCTTTTTTCTTTCTTTTTTTTTGGACTGAGCATTATATGAATAAGAGAAGAAACAGGCAACATTAGTATTAATGTCGGAAACCGACTCGGTTTACTTAAGAGATGTCAGTATTTTGTTTCTTTTAATTGATTTAAAGACAATTTTGTCTCCATATACGCGGTTGGAACACAAAACTGTCAAACCAATACTGATGATTAGTGACTTTCCTCTTTAATGTATTCACGCCAGTGTATGTAAATTAACATGACGATCTACTTCAAACACATCATCGATACTTTTTTTAAAAAGATTATATACCGGGTGTCCCAAAACTATGCATACACACTTTAATACACTACCGTACAAAAGTATTTTTGTCTCTGGGTTAATGTTTAATTCGTGAGCTGATGGAGGACGGCGGTACCGTGAAACACAATATCACACCATTGACGCTACGTGTGCGACAAAGATGTATGGGGGCATCTTTGGATGAGGGAGATGCGCACCAAGTGAATACCAGGCAGAAGCTCCAGGTCTCACATCGCCAGGTTTTTCTTCGTTAGAGGTGTGTTGAAGAAGGTGTGCACAACAAAACCAGCAGCTGCCTTCCACGAACTCCTACAAAGGATTGTTCCTATTTCAACAGCCGTTCCTCTGAAATCGCGTGTGATTGCGGGTCGCTCCGGTGCCAGACTTTGCAATGTCTGCTGAGGGAATGCCGACGGTGAAGATTTTGGAACACTCCACCCATTCTAGTCCGTCGTGTTTGAGGTGTTTGCTGTCTAAAGCAAAAATTTTATTTAGCAATATGTTTTTATTTACTAGGTTATAAGAAAAGGTGTATGCATCACTCTCTAAAAGCCTTACTGAAGAGAAAATTAAGTAAAACAACTCAAAATCATTCATGTTATATTAGCAGGCAGCCAAAACCTTTTTCTGAGACTCGTGGAAATCAATGAGTGCACTGTTTCTTTAACTGAGTGTACTAAAAATGTTCATCAGGCATAAGCTAATAATCGTCGTGCTTTTTTGTACACAAATTTATGAAAAATTCTTTAAATTTTAAAAAGACATTACGTTAGTTTTACTATTCGAATCTCGATAAATAGTTAATTTCAAATTCGTCCATAAACGTAACAGACAGATTTCCTTCACTTTGGCTGCCATCAAATAACACGATAAGTTATCTGATCCATAAATAAAGAAATAATTCCTATTTCCTGCATGCAGTTATTGCCATTTCCACCTGCAATTTTTTCCTAAATAATTCTCCGTTCCTTGCTTGTATTTTTGTCTTTTTTTTTTCTTTAAAAATCTCAACGATGAGGAACTTTAAAATAAAACACTTGTGCAGAACTGAAGTCGGAATTACTGAGTGCTATTTCGAAAAGAGCTGTCCGGTTATTGTCGTAGAATATAAACATCTAGAAACGTTATACTGCTGCAGGCGGCTCAGCACGACCAAGTTTCCTTTGCCAGACTCTCGTTGAACTGAAAATTTAGAAAATGATGTTAAGTGTTGATTTCCACCCTACCAGCGCGGCGTCGCTAAGGAAACCACCTCTAGCGTGACCCCGTCTTCACTTCCAATACCTCCTGGGGTTCGTGAAACGGGATATACGAGGTTTACTCTTTTTTTTTGCTGTTCTAAACTGTAGCAACACGGAAAAAACAATGCAAAGAAAAGGGGGGGAGAAAAAAGAATTATTCTTTTCCCAGTCTAGGAAAATGATTTCGTTTCAGTGTTCTGTTGGGTACTTATTTCAGGATTATCAACATTTATGATGCGCAGTAGTGGAGACCGCTACGGTACTAAAACATTAAAGCAAAGGTGTAGAAACTGTTTATTAAGTAAATGAATGCTGGGTGGTGGTTACAACATCAAGACGAGACGAAAAGTCTGCTGTAAATTACTGATTTTCTACGTAGCCCACTTCCCTGTCGATGCACTTCTTCTGTCAACAAGAAACTTGATGCACGACCCCCCCCCCTTCTGGCCAGATCTTCGGTTGCTCAGCGGGTTATCTATCTATCATCCCGCAACCCTGGGGTGATTACTGGCCGGAATGTTCACCGGGTCATCAATGCCAAGCCGTTTTTGGTCGAGGCTGGATGCTCAAAATTCTGAAACGTCGGGTGCGGGCGTTACCACGCTGCAGGTGCGCGTCCAGCTTGGATATGACCCGCTTTGTGTGGCGCAGACGGTCGGTTTCAGACAATAACCCGGCACGTGACAATATGAATGGCTGGGGTAGCCCCGCAGGAACGAGATCTGTCAAAATGTGTACCCGTCCCAGACTCTCTCGAGCCCCGCTGTCTTCTCAATTCTGTTGTTTAGTGGAGAGCTCGTTCGCTCTCTGCTTCGTTATGTTGAACCCAAGTTCTTCACCAGTCGCAGTTCTCTTCAGGGAGCCTTGCCCGCCATTGCCTTATCTTCGGTGTCAGGCTGCTTCGAACCAGTTAAGCGGATGATTAATGGAAACCCAATTTCTTTGAGAATGTTGTTGTAATCTGACCCGTAACTGATGTCGATATTTTCGAAAAGCTGCCATAACGGATTTCAGTCGCTCAGCATCTACTACAGTTACCATGAGATCAGCCTGAGCCGGACTTCGCGCGGCACTCGATAATCCCGCCCTACACACAAATCTACAAACACCAGTCTGTGGCGGACATTTGTCTCCATATACTTCTCCATTCTCCTGGAAATTTCTAGACCATTAATTTTCTATTTTTTTCGCAGCAAGAAATCCGATAACATTGTAGTCATTTCCGCAGATGAGCGGCAGCCCTTTTAAATAATGCTATCTCCGGATTCCCTACGAGATTTGACCCGACACGGTTCACTAATCTACTAATAAACGCCGGGAGAATGTAAAGCCTAAGATCAGATTATACAATCTTTCTTTCATTTTGAGATGATCCCTGACTGTCAGAACTTTTACCAAAAGCCAGCAGATGTGATCGTGGATTTGAAACGCGAACGGATGTTTTCCCCTGTTTTCTTTTCTGGATATCAGGGGCCGGCGGGTCCAGGCCGGAAGCCGCCAGTGCCGTGTCCTGGCTTCGTTACGCCTGCCTCGCGGACGGACTCTACTACTTAGAAGATACAGTCGTCTTTCGTCGTCAGGTCCTGGTACGCCGTTGCCTGTGAAGAAATCGATGCAGAACGAGCTGACTCTTTTTACAAAAGAGATAAAAAAAACACGCACAGCGGTGGGAATCAAACGTGATCCCGAGAGAACGGGATGAGGGGTAGAAAGAAGTGTAGGTGCATCCACCTGTGCAAGATTAGATCGCGTGCTTCGTCGACATGTTCTAAGACGTCGTCAATTAGTCATCTGTCCGGAAAAGTAGAAATGCTGAATGCATATGTAGTTTAAAGCTTTTTTTTTCCTCGAAGATTAGTTCGACAGGTAAATTCTATAGGAGTGAACCAGGGCTCCTTAACGTTCCGATTTTGCTCCTTATTACTTGTTGTACCGAAAAGATTTTTAAAAATCTAACATGCTATCCTTGTATTTTAGCTGTAAAGCCAATTTTCACTTGTGCTTATTGGCTCTAAAGGGGAAAATTCCGTGTAGAATGTTCTACTGATTAACAGTAGGGTGATTCTTTATGAGGATTTTTTTTTTTTTTGGTTGCGTTCTAAAACATCCATAGAATGGGTTTGTAATTTGGGTATTCTTGCCAGGCTAATTCATACTTATGGGCCGTTTTCAAAAAGTTTTTGAACCGATCCCTGATAGAGTATCTCACTGTGTGACTTTCGAAAGTGGTTTTGTGGTGTTAGTAAGTTTAGCAGAATTTACCTATACGAGTTATTTGGATCTTTCTCTGTCTTTACGTTATCTTTATGACGCTTATTAGATTGGCATTTAAAATTTGGTGAGTAGCTGCCTTATTATATTTTTAAGTAGGAGAAAATTGCTTATCATTCTTCAAAAATCCCTGCTGATATGGGGATTTGTGTCAGCCACCAACCTGAGGAACAATTTTACCAGAGCCAGTGTCTTTTAGAGGTATGCACGGCAGGTAATCAAGTTTATGTAACCTTTCTGCTTTACTCGACAGCACCATTTTGCTGCCATCACTGTCTTTAATTGTCACTTAGTACGTTTATTGTTTATTTATGGCTTTGACCCTATCAAGACAGAAAGTCGACTACTAGATGCTTTCTCCTTGATTATAATACATTTTTAATGATTTGTTGTTTTATTATTTTTGTTATTATTTATCTTAATTTTTTTTTAAAAGAGATAATAAAGAATTTAATCAATTAGTTACTGATTTCAGGAAAAAATTGTTACTATCCCAACTCGCTTGAAATAACATAAATCAAGTGCCCGGACCAGTCAGAGTGGAATAAAACTAAGATGTTACAGAGATTGCGTTGTAGAGTGAACTCTCTGATTGAAGTTCCTGGCTTTTAAATTGTTGCCCGGAAACACTGAATTTCAGTTCCTCTGATAAGAGGAAATATCAGTAAATTTTACACGCAGCAGTCTTCCTACTGATGAGAATATGGTGACCTTCAAAAAAGTATTAACCTGTTTTATTTAAACGGTCGTTAGAAAGGATGTGAATCTGGTTTACATCAGCTCTGCGCTCTTCCTATTTGCTCCTGGTGGTAGTATAACAAATTTAATGCTCAAATGCCCCACAAGACGACAGCAATCCTTTGTCTGTATGTAGGGCGTAAAGAGGAAAAACTCAAGACATGACGGACAAATTTCAGAAATGTTGGTCTCTGACCTCAGCCTCCCGCTGTTTTAGGAGACCTCATTTTATTCAAACTAAAAGAAAATAGTAATTAACGTTTCACTATTAAAACTGATTTCCGAATGATTCCTTGCTGGATTATTGGCTTTCGAGCATAACTGTAAAAATACAGGATGTCTCAAAAGTAGGTTACCTTAAAAATCCGTTTGTCGCATTGCATTAGATTATGGGCTTCAAATCCGAGAACATTACATCTACATACTGGATTGGTCGCCGTGGGAACCCTGAATGGCCGCCCAGATCACCTGATCCGCCTTTGTGTGGTTTTCAATGCGGGGAACCATCAAAAAACGGAGTTAAGAGCTATGGTGTCGACAATGACATCACAACTGACCGGAATAATACTTCGACGAAACTAGGAAAGCTGCTCAGACATTAGAGCAGAGAATCACGGGAAACGTTCTCAGAGTGCTAACACCGTGATGCTTAACTCCTTAATTGGTTTGGCAAAACGGGCCGCGGTCTGCAGCTGTAAACAGTGAATCGAAGTGGCATTAAATTGCCAAAAAAATTTAAAAAATAAAAAATGTAAAGTTCCCCATTTTTATGCAAAATGGTAGCAGAGACCACTTTCACGCAGTAAAGATGAGAGGGACCGAGAGCCGGTGGTCCCAGTGTCTCTTTTCCACGTACAATGTACGAAATGTCATCACTTCATTTCTCAATAGTGGGATCGAAAGATCTTCATTACTTTGTATTCGCAGGACATTAAAAATGAACAATAGTAAATGACACGTGAATGCCATCCCATAATATTCTTTTCGACAATAGTTGATGCTGAAGTAAGAATGGCTACTTCTCGTACAGCGGAATGTATGGAATTCGCATAACCTCGGCTTCTTGTTTACGCTCTGCTCGTGGCTGATCCCGTCTGCCAGAAAAACATCGATGCGTGGACTTAGATAGGAAAAGGAAAAAAAAAAGAAATTTGTTTTATTTTTTTTATTTCGTGCAGTATCTTGTATACCGCATCTTGTGTGTGTGTGTGTGTGTGTGTGTTAACATGAATCTTTATCAGGGTCTCCTCATTATGAAGCAAGTGTGTTGTATTTCACGTACACATATACGACGCTAACATTCGCCTCGACTAAAGAAAGTGCTTATTCAGATGATGAAAACTTACAGTTGTTTTAACTAATGATACTGAAAATTAGAATCTGAAATTGACATTATGCAGGAACTTGGAATGTTCTTCTCTGCCCTTTTAGCAGGGGAAAATGTCTGTAAACTGATCATTAATCAGGCTTCTTCTTTGAAGTGAATATGTTATGTTATTCGCGCACATTTGAGACAGAACTTAATGCTCCGGCCAGTTGTTATGACGCAGTTGTTTCCTGCTTTAATCGGGTGGAATTAAAAGTTGGTAAAAGTTGATTTTATAGCTGATGCTGAAAATTACAATTTGATTTTACTAGAAAATGATTTCAGTGTCGCTTTAACATTTAAAAATATGAAAATTTATTCAAACAGAAATAGAAAAGAAATTGTCTGTCTGTTATATGGAAGACATTATAATAGTGTAGCTGTGAAGAGAAATGTAGGAGTGGTTTATAAAATCTTTCAATGTCAGGAACAATGTTGGACCATGGAAAGAGAGAGAGAGAGAGAGAGAGAGAGAGAGAGAGAGATGACGTCAGTACAGACAGACAGACAAAGAGAGAGAGAGAAGCCGTGGAAATTTTGACGACAACAAATAGGATTTTGGCTCATTCACAAATTGAATATACAGTGAAGGTAATCAACCCTTAATAAACAAAGGACACATAATAAAAAGGCTTCGGAATGTTTTCTCAAAAGCCTTTGTAGCCATTTGAAATCTTCGGCAAGATAGATTCATCCACTCTCGCATTTTGACTGCCGTTCACCATTTTCTTTGGAAACGTCCGCAAAGGGCAGCATTGCTTTGTTGCTGTATCAAATCTTCCACTTAGATTCTGGCAGGCAGTTAGAAGAAAATTACAATTAATGAAAGAAAAGTCGTTTTTATTTCACTTTTAATAACTGATTAAAAAAACCAAAAAACGGCGTGGTATTTGCGACAATTACTGTATCTCATTTAATATCATGTAATGACCATTTAAAGATAGTATTTTTGGTTATCTACGAACTTTTCGTCAATTTTAAATTATTTTTGTACTTAGTTATTTAACTACATAAGCACACTGCAATATTAAGCAGTAGAATATTTTACCATTTAAAATGTGCTGTAATGATTGTGTCCCTTTATAAATGCCACGTATTATTGTACAGTGTATAAAAATCTACTTTTTCAAAGATTAATTTAGAAATTTTGTTATTGTAAACTATGTTTGTATAAAATTTAAACAGACTAAATTTATCCTTAATATTATCTATGTATCATTTGAATTTACCAATGTTCTTGACGTTACAAAAGAATAGTCTCCCTTTGATCATAATTTTTACTTTCAAATTGTTAGTTTTTAATTCGTACTTCTAAAGTTGTTATTATTATTATTATTATTATTGTTGTTGTTGTTGTTATTGTTATTGTATTGTTGTTGTTGTGTTGTTGTTGTTATTATTATTATTATTATTATTATTATTATATTATTATTATATTATTATTATTATTATTATTATTATTATTATTATTATTATTATTATTATTATTATTATTATATCGATAGTACATCAGTATACCGATGAAAAATATGTAATGTTATTAACTTTTTCAAGCATTTTCTTCTAAGCTAAGATGAAAATTAATTCAACGATTAATATCTGTGAATTAGTATGAATTTTCGTTTTTATTGTTAAGTGAAATTAAATTATTAATTCAGAAAAATTAACCATGATTCGTCGCAAAGTCTGATGTTTCTTATAATTAAGATATCGTCATCTTTAAATTTCTGACGTGTAATTTACAAAATTCTCAACAACAAGGAAATGCACATTTCTTCCATGATAGATAATCGTAGGACAGGTAAACACACTTTACTGACTTATCTGCTTTATTCATCTTGCGTTACAGTGGGATATTTTCAAAATAATTCCATAAAGGTGACTTTGAAGATTAAAAATTAAAAATAAATACTTTAGCTTTAATTATCTCTTGTTCCGTTAATGCACCACAAAATTCTAAATAAAAACGGCTGATGATTCGATAGGAAAGAAAGAAAGTGGATGATTTACAAACTGTAAAGTCTATGTTCGCCCATCAGCAACAATCTTCTCGCTATTCTTTTTGAATGATAGATTTTGCTATGAATAAAAGATTCCTACCGCTTTCGCGTTTTACCAGTTTCGGAAACTTTATGTATGGATGAAAATAGGACAGAAGTGCACTTTTCTGGTTATAAAAGGTTTATTCCAGTTTAAAAACCAGCGCCACGTTCCCAAACTTACCTTTATCAAAGGCAGTTTCTTTTTTTTTGCAATCTGTTGGTATGTTGGCCAACAATTTCAGGTGTTATGAACGTGCTTTTGCTTTACAAATACAGCCGGGGAAGATGTGTCGGCAGAGCCTGGACGTTACTGGCAAACCAGAGAACTGAGAGGCAGCTAACAAGTTTTCCGCTCTTCATCTTTGGACATTCTGCAGAAATAGGCGTCGGGAGATTCCATAGAGGGATCTCGGTCGAAGTAGTTGTAAGGGAAAAGCGTGAAGGAGACGTCGGTGCCAACTGTCGCCACGTTCGGCACATTTTCCATCTGGGGTATATGCTGCAGTCCTAGTGTCACCCAGGCCACGAGATCCTGAAAGCAGTTTTAAAAAATATTCATGCCTGAAGAAATTAATAATTTTGAAAAAAAAGGAAAAAGAAAAACCCTATTTTTTTTTTTTAATCATTAAAAGAAAAGGAAAAGTTAAACTTCCCAGTCCCACATAGAAATAAAAATATGTAAGAAAATTTCAAATCTGAGATATTTTCATGTTTTTGTTTTAAGACAACAGAACTGACGACCTAAAAGAAGACAGAAACTTGGAATGGGAGAGTGTCAAACAACATCACCTGTCTAAAACCACTGAAATGAATCACGTCTCACACACTAGGAATGTTCGAAGGAAAGCCTGGCGGAATGGCATCTTGGTGGCGGTATCCGACCTGAGGGTTCCTCGAACTCGCCCCCGCTCTGATATACAATCAAAGATGAGACTTTGTCCAAAGGAAACGGTTGTCGGATGTGGCTGAATCTTCTGTCCCATATCCGATTTATTAGTAGCTAACTGATTTTAGCTGGAAAAAAAATTTGTGTCCAATTTTTAAATAATTTTGAATTTTTGCATCGTAAAATCGTCCAGCTTTTTAAAGAGAAATTATCCGAAATTTTTCTTTCAATTTTTTTTTTTTTTTAGATTAAGGGGAAGCAACTTTAATTTCTTCAATAATAAAAAAAAAAAATTGTGGCTTATATTCTTTCCTTTAATAGCGTAACTTTTGTTGTTGTTTTTTTTAAAGTTTGTTCACAATTAAAGTCTTCTGATTTAAATCATTGTTGACGTAACGCACTCCTTTGTGTACGGAACGAGGTATTTTCTAAGTTACCATACGTAAGCCAAAAAGGACGTGTCTGTATTGCCTGGTAAATGTAGCAACGTGGCGAACCTGCAGTCAAACAGAAACTCTCCGAGCTTCCTCGTGGTGATTGCCCAGGTAAGCGGTATCGTTCTCTCTGGCGATAGCTTCTTTGCAAGACATTCTGAAGGATCTCTAGGTGTCACGAGGCGCTAAGACGTCAGACTTACCCGACTGATAAGTACGACTTTGGTTCTTTTTCGCTCACCTTCATTACAGTATTCCAATGTTTGCCCTAATGTCCGCTTCTCATTACTGTACTTACCATTTGTAAACTTTGTCACTTTTTTTTTTCAAATATTCTTACCTTATCAACAATGCTTTCATTGTCTTCCAGATATTTCTGAAAATCCACCACTGGTTCCAGAAGATCCCACATGGCGTATATAGACGAACTCCGTTCTTCTTCTTCCTTTCTTTTGGTAACGGCCAGTTGGTACCTCGTCCAGCTTACAGTTTTTTCTACCCCAAAATCTCGAGGCAAAAACAGTTTGCTAGACCCCCTTACAACCAAGCGGTACGATCGCGGGTTGTCGAACTTGTTTACCGAATCAATGTTGTGAAACAACATGTACTTCGAGGAATCGGAGTCGTGCGGTACGCAACCTTGCTTCTCATCTTCTCTCAGAACTCGTTTGAAAGATTTCTGACAGTAATAAGGGATGTTGCTAGAAAATTCCCAGGGGGTCGTTTTGTTTTCAATTATGATGTCTAACGTTTCGAATCGATTACTTTCTCCTTTGATATCCAGATCGACTTTAAAATGGAACATGTGGCTGTGCATACCTGCGGACACGTGTTCTTTAATTTGTGTGCCATACGCTCTTTCTTCGGAATAATAGAAAGTCGTCAACAGGTACCCAGTCGATAACACCCTGACTTCCATCACTCCATTGTTATGGAAGATACTGTCGATGACGTAGTCGTATGTGAGGAATTTAATAATATTACGAACAATGAGTACATTGTCACTCATTCCTCCGTAGCTACCTTCAAAATTCTTGCTATTTTTGTGTCTTCTTAAAGGAATTTGGTTGTTATGCTCGAAGATACACAAAGCTTTCTCTTGCTCTTGCAAACCTCCGTCAACAGATGTGAACATCTGTGTTGACATAAAAGTCGCATAAGTTGGACAATCAATGCCCGGATGCAGCCCCTTCATTCGGGTCCCGAAGAGTCCGGCGCTGTCTAAATATGCTGACATCATGGCAGCCGGGTTATTTCCGGAGTAAATCACATTAACCTCTTGCATACTTAGCTCATACACTATCCTTTCTTCTCGAAAGCGAATGTTCAAAAGCCTTAATCCTGCACTTGGAGCTATATGAAAGTTAAATTTCCACGAAAAATATTCGACCGTGCTGCAAGAAACCTTATACCTGTTTTCACCAGGTGTAGGTAATTCAGGTGCTTCAAAAGTTTGTTTAGATGTCGTTTCACCTGGCGGAGACAGGGTTTCATAAAAAGAAGTCGGAAATTTTAGCTGTGACTTTGGCAAGTTGCCTCTGGAGTAATTCCTCAGCAAGGTATCTAGATCAGGATACAGTTTATTTGCATACCAAACCTCCTCTACTTTCCATAGATCAGGCGATGGATCAGTAATGTCGGCTAAGAACTGGAAGTCCACTGGATGAAGTATGTGAAACTCCGTTCTGTAGGTGAACCAAATCCAAACTTTACGCCGTCTTTCTAAAAACGCATTAGAAACAGGTGTGAGGACGAAATCTAAACAGTGTTCCTTACAGTGTATGGGCAACGCGCCGTAACTTTCTTCCAGCACGATCTTTGCCTTTTTTTCAACATAGGCAATGACGGACTTCTGTAGTCCCCTAAATTCCGCTTTGGTTAGTGCTCTCATGTAGTAAGGAACACATCCGTAGTTAGTTCGGTTGTCCTTCTTCATGTAACGAATTTTCGGAAGAGGACCCACGATATACTCTTGAACACATGGGTTCTTCAGATTTCCTCGAAACACAACCACCCTCGCTTCCCGTACCGGCTTAGAACCATTTTTATCAAGGTGATGAAGCACAGAATCTTTATCGGGCAACTTTAGTTCTATAAAATGCACGAAAGTATTATTTAATTGTTCCTTTTTCAGTGGAACAATTTTCAAATTGCTGTTGGTTCTTATAAAACCAAGAACGGACTCTATTTCGCGCAGACTAAGTTCATGATACCATTGTATTTCATAGTTTGTATTAATATTTTTCGTCACTATTAGACCACTGCTTAGCAGGTGCTGTTTATCTCCCTTGCTGATCGCCACGAGTAACGCAGTGAATATTGCCACACAGAGAATTGATAGAATTAAAGTCAGCATTTTCCACAGACGTAGCCTTCCATTTGTCTTCATTTTGTTACTACTCATTTTTCTGTTGAAGAAAACAAAACAAAACAATCAAGAGATGTATTAGAGTTGTTTTAAAGGAAATAAGAAGAGATATTGTTTATGGTGCGGTGGTTGCTTATCTCTTGGCTACTTTATTTATAACAGATAACAAACGCGTGTGACAAGCCTTGGGGCACGCGCGGTCTACCCCTGGCGGCAGACACTGTACAAAAGATGTATATCTACCGAGTACCAGGAGATAACTCCTAAATATATTTCCGTACTCATCGATTTGTGAGAATTTTCAGAATAAAATGGCATTGTACAAAGATTTACAATCAAGCGCGCATTTGAAATCATAAGATAAAATCTTGTGCTGAAGAGACTGCTATAAACAATGTAACAAATTGTATTTAGAGTCAACTGTATTTTCATATTACTTAATTTCATTGATTTCTGTCACAATTAAATAGTTCGAGTGGTTATGAGGTGTAATTTTGCATTCGTTTAAGCTCTGGGACCTAGAATAGGTTAAAAAAAAAGAATATACACTTGTTTTAAAAAGTTAAGCGACAAAGAAACAAAAAATATTTCCAAAATGACTAAAGTTTTAATCAACAAATATTCAACGCCAACTTCCCCGCATGTAACACAACTTTTATCGAAGAAATATGCACATTACAAATAACTTTTAGGGACGTAAAGAAAAACAAGAAGGAATTGCAACAAAGAATATAAACAAAAATGAATTAGAGGTGGTCAGTATGGGTTGTGGCTTTATATATATATATGACACAGCGGCTTTGCATGTTGCTTATAACTTTATCAACGAGAACAGTGGGCAACGAAGCCCACGCCACGTGACCTTATAGAAATTTTTGCGGTACTTGAAGTAACCCTTAAAGGGTTTGGAAAGAAGCAACACGTCTCCCTAGAGTGTCCCAAATATTCTCAAAATAATTTAGCTCAAGAGAACGTGCTGGCTATTTTATAAAGGTATTGATTCGGTCTTGAAAATATTTTTCAATTACCGTATTTTTCGGACTATAGGTCGATTTGGTAGTAGGTTGATCTCCTCCGAATCTCCAGTATAGAAAACCTCGGTAAGTATGGGTGAGTATGGGCTCAGAAACAACCATGCTATGATTAAGCTGGTGTTTAATAAAGTTTGAAAAATTAATAAAGAAATATATTCCTTGTGTTGTTTGTTTGTCTGTCTTATTTCGTGAGAGTAACAACAGTGTTTCTTTGATCTTCTGTCATGCATAACCTATATCGAAGGTGATAACGACGCTCGATTGCTGTCGTTAGATGTGGATTAGAAAGCTTTGTTGTATAAAAATAAACAGGTCAAGTGTTGATCTGTATCTAATCTGTTAATTATTCTTTTGAAGTCCCGCATGACCTGCGTAATCACCGTGATTTATTTAACTACACTTGTAAGACAATTAAATAAAGTCGGTGTAACGAATCGCAGATGATGTTAAATGTACCTAAGGATCTAGCAATTTAGTCGACCAACAAATTTTGTTTCCATCTGCTATTCTGTAAATATTTGTGTGTGCATGTGTAGAACGTTTGAGGCCCACTGTGGGTTATTTTGTGACACCGCGTACTTTTGATTACTTGAACATCGGTAAATATTTATAAATTGGATTTATTTGTAGATATTTTTTTGTCCAAAGTCCACAAAATTTCAGATTTCATCCTTAGAGAGGTCGAGACTTAAATTTTCATGAAAAAAAAAATGTCGACTTATAGCCCGAAAAATACGGTGCATTTGCTCTTTGGAAAAGTGTTCACTAGCGTATGGTCTGAGGTAGAGATACAGAATCTTGTCCCTATGGTTACTTCATGTAGTCAGGGTGCCTTCCTAGAACACATGCAGATCTGTATGCCCACCATTTGAAGTTCCTGAGTACGGGCTGTCAGCCTCATTGAAAAGTAAGTCTTGACTCATCAGTAAGAAGAACGTGGCTCTAGTTATGTGGCGTCCAAAAACATGTTCATATCACCAGTTTAACCACTCCTGTTTATGACGATGGTTCAAAGGGTACAGGTGATGAGTCGTCTGGCATAGAACCCTGTCTGTGGCCGCAGAGAAATCAGAAGAAAATTGGTCGGTGATGAAGTTATACTTCGCCAATGCAAAAGCGACACATGGAGATCATCTGCTGCGATTGTGACCCGTGGTCGACCTTGAACTAGTCTTTCGACAAACATCTCTACCCACTTAAAATTGTCTCCATAGTTGACAAACCACAATTCTCTTCACCTTTAACCATTTTGCCACTTGGATCTCCGACTGTCGGGCTTCTATCCTAACAATAACTCTCCACTTTCAGATCGCGCTGACGTCCCCGCTTTAGTGTTAATGACCCAAGAAAACACAGATAATAAGAAAGAATCAGCATGTTGTTCTTCTTTATTCTCTGCGGACCTCTGTTAGCTGGGAAGGGGGCGGGTGTGTAATGGGGCATCGGTCACCAAGCGAGTTGTCTGGGCCGGGAGTCTCTCGAGGGGTGGTCGGGCCGGTCACGAGTTACCCGCGCGCGCCCGGAAGACTCCAATGGAACTCTTCATTGTCAGATGCGGGAAGATACCCACGTAGACTGGTATAGAAGAGTGAGGAGGTCCTCTGCTGCGGCTGGGGTGGGGCCACCAGGCCGATGGTCATCGAAGCCGGGGGAGCCCTGTTTTCGAGACCACATGCAGCGCGTAGTCGAATCAGGACGGTAAGAAGGCCGCGCGTGATGGCGGCGATAGCTCCTGCGGTGTCACGAGACCCTGGAAGGGCAGAGATGTGGCGCCAACTCGCTTCGAGACTTGGAAACGAAATCGTCCTTAAGTGTCCCCCCAATATCGCCGTAGCAGCAGCGGCAAGAGAGTTAAACGGCGGGCAAGGGAAGTGCTGCTGGTTTCATACAAAATGTGCAACGCGATCTGAAGAGAAACGGATTATGGGAGGGAGACAAAATAAGAAAAGGAATGGAAATTAGCAGCCTACAGGGAGCGCAAAGAAAATGTCCCTCGAGGTGGAATAAAATGTTTTCTAGTGAAAGTATCGTTCTACTGTGTAAAAAAAAAAAGAAAGCCTCGCGCCACGGACAAAGTCTTATTTCAGGTATTTATCAAACACGGCTGTGGACGACCAGCAACCTTAGTTCGTCTTGTCCAGTCTCAGATAAACCCCTCTACAATGGAGACAACCCTGGCGACGCTAGATAGTGTCGCGACCATCCGCCAGAGAGCGTTGCTCATCGTGCGCCGAACACTTCCGATCTCGACTGAGTAATCCTTACTGGGATGATTCGTTTTTCAAATGAGAGCGGAAAACGGACCATCGAGATGGCGAGGAGATGCGAGAAGGAACCATACGACCGACCGACCACCAACCCCTCCACCTCTGCAATCTTAGTTACATCCCGGGAGTTTTGCGGTGAACAATCAGTAGCAAAATGTAAACACAAATTTTTCGAGAAAATTTGTAGGCTGTTATAACTGTAAAATCGCAGCAGTTTTTAGTGAGAAATAAAACACAGACAGAAACATGCAAGTTTCTGGGTATTGGGCTCGTTCGAGATCCCCGTTACAGATTACGGTGGATCTGCAAGAATGTTACTGTGAGAGTGCTGTAGTATGCGAAATGCCGATCAATGACTGAAATAACTTATACCATAAAATGTAATGCGCAGATGAGTAAGGAAATGAACGACAAATGTTTACGTTATTCTATTCAAATTAAGCGTTGCTATCGAGGACTTCATTCCTAAATATATAGAGAACACACTTTAGAAAGTAACACAGTTTTATCCAATCAGAGGCAAAAATAATTTTGTGCCAGGCGATGTTTCCTCTTTCCCTGTCATTAGGAACAGGAAATTGCAGGTAATGTTCGTGCAATCCGTGTCAGCTTCCTTCCAAAGCCAAAATGCTAACAGTTTATCGTTGAGTGCAATCAATGGCTTATCGTCAGAGTCGCCTTGCTGGTGATTCTGTGGCCAGGAAGTGGTAATTCTGACGGACACTATCGCTAGAGCAAACGCTAATATCCGAGACGGTTCATGACCGAGAAGGAAAAGCTGCTCTTGTGACTGATAAGACTTATTAGCTAATAAACGCATTTTTTAAATATATAAAATAAAAGTGAAGTAGCTACTTGTGAAAGAGTTTTCTTTTTTTCTTCAAATAATTGAAAGGTTTTCAGCGTATGGACAAGCTGAAAATTGTCTTAGGTTATCTGCTGTAGCCAGTACTTACTAGGAATGAATATCACCAAGCCGACCAGGATCTCAGCACGGCCCGATGTTAGTGAGCTGTAGGTTCATGGAATGAACTCGGTCAAACTTCGTCCGGAAGCTGTTACGTCATACAATCGATACGCACAAGAAAAAAAATCTATAAGCAGCGATTATTTGAAACAATCGAAGGATCATCGATTACGTTTTGTAGATTAAAATGTATAATAACACAGTGAAGTCATTAGCCACGGTCGCTGAGGATATTTGGATTTTTAAATATATATATATATATATATCAATCATAGGTTCTGTCTAAGGAAAACCTAATTTAAGCTAATTGTTAAATATTTACTTTTGCTTTATTTCTATAAAGTTCTATTAGCAAGTACACTTGAATATAATTAATGTGGAAACTCTTGATGATGTTTGAATGCAATATTTTCTGTTTGCTTTTAGTTATTTAAGCAGTTATTAAATATATCTTCTATTGATGCCAAAAAAGAAAGACGAATTAACAAAGGATAAATAAAATTCAAAATGATATTAAACAAGATTAAAGTAAATGGCAGAGGGGACCCACTGTACAATTTCCACGGGTATTTCGCTACCTCCAGTTCACATTGTAGCCCCTGTTGTAAAAATTCCCGTGACCCTTTGTACACCACTG
The DNA here is from genome assembly GCA_018389105.1 of Nautilus pompilius. Lineage (NCBI taxonomy): Eukaryota > Metazoa > Mollusca > Cephalopoda > Nautilida > Nautilidae > Nautilus > Nautilus pompilius. Next base: position 1,114,185 of record JACATO010000340.1, read on the forward strand.
CGGCGCACTTGCGCCCCTAACTCGTTTTACTCGGCACATATAGAGCCATAAAGGCTGCAGTACGCGGAACCTTCCTCCTTGATGTAACTGTGACGGCGAGTCCGTGCTCCACGTCAACGAGTCCGGGTGGGGTTGCGGAAAGGACAGGACGACCGAGGTTAACTTTGAAACTTAATCAGACTTTTAAGTTAAAATTTGAAAAGCGGGACGATATGTTTAAAGACATGACTGCCTCGCCGAAATGGGGACATCTGGTCGCTCTTTTACTGGGAGAGTCCCCAACACACAGAGACGCCGCCATCTTTTCGACCGTGCTGACTGAACATACGTCCAGCTCGACAAGTACCAAACGGCGCTGCCAGACCGGCCCTGGTGGTCTCAGTACGGCCAACAGAACCCTGGCGGGACACGCACACAGAAGGTTCAGTTCGTCGCGAATCCACAGGCTGATTGGCGCAGTGTCAGTTAATAAAACAACATTTAAGCGATTTTACAACACAAAGCACGTGCACTCTTACAGACGCTGCTTCCAGGATATGTCCAGTAGAAAGGTGAGATCGGTAGCCAGGGGTGGTTTTGTGGTCTCACGATTAATTTCGTGTATGGAAACAGGACGTGAAAAGTTATGACTTTGAAATGGCGCCACTGTGAGCGTTGAAACTTTCAAAGTCCTGTATTTGCAATTAATGTAGATAAATATATTGCAATGATTAAATAAATTTCAGTCAGGAAATATCACCAAAATTCTAATATTTAAAGATCTCTAAGCAGAGTAAACATCCTTGTCTCTTTCCAAAACGTTTCTAAATGAAAACTGAAAAGAAAACCAGAATCTCGCTTCGATAGAACTGCGTGGATCCATCCGTCCATTACTCTATTTGGAAAACTAATAAAATTCAGGATTTCTCTCTTAGAAGGGACAGAAAATATCCGATATTTTATTTATCTTTTTCTGAGCATAAAACCGCGAACGCTTCACGTTTAGCGATAGATATCCGTACCGAGCGAGAATCATCGAGTCGCAAACTTTCTCTCTGACTGGGAACTCGGTTCAGTCAGCGGAGAGAACACCTGCGACCATTAAAGGATGGATTTCTTACTTACTTGTGCGAATAGACAGCCGGAACCAGCTGCTGGCTCGGACACACTTGGCCAACACACTGCTGCACTTCTTCTGAGAGGCCTCTCTCATCATTTCCGAAATCGGAAGCGGGTCTTCTGCCCGGGGACGAGGGAGGCGAGGCTAACCACTTGATAAGAAACAGCTAGTTAACTATCACTGGACCAGGATTCGCTTATTACGGGCCTACGAGATGCACAAGATGCAATTGTTTAAGGAAGGAAAAAAAACAAACAACAACAACAACTTTTTACTTGAAAACAGTGGGGTCCATTCAAAGAAAGATTCACCAAGTGCACATGAACTTTCCGCATTATGGATGAAAGTAATTCAGAAGTAAAACACAAACAAAAAATAAATGGATTTCCAAACAGTAAAGTAAAACCGCCGAGAATCTCTAAAAGTTAATTAGACGTAGAAATTTTTCACTTTAAATCTTTTTAACGGACTCTGGACTCCTACTGAGACAGAAGTAATCGGTTACTCTCCTTGGATTAGTGGCCATGGGCCGAGCAAAACTGAAGCTTCTTTCCTTAAAATAATTATTTTATTTATTTGTTCTATATTTATGTCCTCGACCCTACGCCGGCTGGTCGCTGGTCTAAGATCTCTTTTAACCTGTTATGTCCTCGACCCTACGCCGGCTGTTCGCTGGTCTAAGATCTCTTCTAACCTGTTATGTCCTCGACCCTACGCCGGCTGGTCGCTGGTCTAAGATCTCTTCTAACCTCTCATGTCTTCGACCCTACGTCGGCTGGTCGCTGGTCTAAGATCTCTTTTAACCTGTTATGTCCTCGACCCTACGCCGGCTGGTCGCTGGTCTAAGATCTCTTCTAACCTGTTATGTCCTCGACCCTACGCCGGCTGGTCGCTGGTCTAAGATCTCTTTTAACCTGTTATGTCCTCGACCCTACGCCGGCTGGTCGCTGGTCTAAGATCTCTTTTAACCTGTTATGTCCTCGACCCTACTCCGGCTGGTCGCTGGTTTAAGATCTCTTTTAACCTGCTTACATTTGATTGCCCTGACCAAACACGTAAAAGTTTTATGATTCATTCAATGATCCAACTGTGCACAGAATATGTTGATATATATCCTTTAAACTCATCTAATGGAATAACATCACACGGCGGGACGTTGTAACAAAGAGCGAGAGACATTATTTAATAAATTCTAAAAGTTTTTCAAGCGTACAGCTTAGGATCTTTAACGAAATTACTGTTCACTGATTTGGCATTTTTCACGTTGACCCATGGCTCTGATACAAAGATGATTCGCTGCTAATGTATTATTTTAAGATGTTTACTGTTAATAATATTAAAACTGTATTAAACTAGCATTCCTATCAACCGAATTTTAACTTCCTGTTATTGTTGAGATTGTCGCTGATGTATATTTCATCTATTGTTTTTCATAGAGGTTTTTTGTTGTTGTTGTTGTTGTTTATTTGTTTCAATTTCTTATCAATAAGATTATTCAGATTTAGTTTAAACAGTCTGCAATGATGAGGTTTTTTGCTGGAATTCTGGCGTTTTTGTTTGATTTTAAATCTGAAAGACCGGAAACTAGGAAATCGCAACAAAATAACACTCCATAAAAAAATAAAACTGCGGATGCACGAACGACTGCGGAGTTTGTCTCTGGCGTTTGTTCATCTTTCTCCTTCACATTGATTCCACATCTACACTCGAAGTAAAGTCCGTTTTATAACACTGAGCAGATGCGATCTCTAAGCGATTAAACAAATGCTTGCCGATGTTCCTCTTCCTTTCCCCCGATCAGTTATTTTTAAAAGGCTCTTCCGGAAATATCGTCCATATGCTTTAAATCATGCCTCCATGACGACAAGATCCCGCCCAGGAAGAAGCCCGCGATGGCGGCCAGTTTAGAGCGACGCTTCTTCACAGACGCCCCGACGCGACCCACTGACATCGCCAAGCACCCTGCACGAAATATTTGCCAAGCAAACATTATTAATACGTAGCTAGATTAGTTTAACAATTCTCGCCAGTCGCTTTCACATTCCGCGGATTTCGTACAAAGACCTTTAGCGAAGACAATTAGCTGCAGTGTCTGAACGTTCTAGGCGATGTTTTGTTAGTATAGAATCGTATCACTTGGTCGGTTGAGAACCAAGAAACCGTCTTCCATCCTCCCCTCGTTTGTTTCTTTTGGGGTGATTTCATTTTAATGTTTAAAACACCGCAACACTTAGGTCCAACATGTAGGACTCGCACTGCACCAGGGACGCGGACTATGACCTTAAATAAGCGCACGACTTTAGTGGGGCGTCTATGTCAGCTAAAACTCGAGTAGTTTATGGTTCGGGTTCAGTTCCAGTTGCTTTTTGACATCAAAACGACCGTTTGTGTTCGCAACGTTTGATGCCCAAAATGGCATGAATACCACCCATCCCGCTTCCCGTTGATAGCAGATCTAGAAGTATTAACAGAGAGTAGAAATACTGTCTTAGGTTTGCTAATTATAGTAACAGTGACAGTCAGGAGGAATGATGCTGTCCACTGGCCCGATCCTGTTTCAGCCAAACAAAACTTTCTTTCTTTTCTTTTTTTTTTTCCAACAAAACCTTCGTTGATAATTTTACAGAATCTATTTTATGTTTTGGCTTTTAACAGCGCAGAGCCGAGAGGCCGATCGCGGACTCTTTTCGAAGCTTTTGGTATCCGCCATATCAGAGAGATGGGGCGGAACTTCTTTTTTCTTTTTTTGGTCGGTCACTGTTTCGCCCAGGCCGACGAGGCGTGGCGCGGTCGGACAGCAGAACAGACGCACGGGAGGGCTCAGTTCGCAGAGTGGTAGAGAAAGAGGAAAGAAGGGCGGGTGTTTTCACAGACAAGCCTAACGCAGGCTGGTTGGCAGGAAGAGAGGGGCATTGTGGGAATGAGACCTCCAAGTGGCGGAAGTGGCCCGAAAAGATGTGAATAGTTTTTATGAACAGGTGCACAAAGCCATAATAAAAAGGAAACCATCCCTGATGGGTGTTCCTGGATTATGATACAGGTAAGACGTGGATTGGCCTCAGTGGGAAGCAATAATCAACTGCTAAAACCCATTTTGTCTAATTATATTAAGTTGAGCCGACATTCTTTTGAAAGGTTTGCTAATTAGGGGCATTTTGGATGTTACACATAAAAAAAAATAAAGATGATTTAAAAAATTATTATAGACAAATAATTTAATTTTCTTATGTCAAATTCGCTAAAATCTCAGGTTTTCATCGAAGAGAAACCGCCTCGGGATTCTTGTTTCGTATTTCCATTATCCTACCGGAGAAAACTTAGTTTCCAGTTCACTGGCAAAAGGAATTTTCAAAATTAATCCCTCCCCGCACTGAAGTTAAAAGAAACTTCTTTAACATCTAATGCACCGCACGAACTGGGTTTTTGAGTGTGGTTTCACTCCTTCTTTCCCTATTAGAATCCTTTTGTTTTGTAGAATTATTAATGTCTGGACAGATGCATTAACCGGCCAACCACCCAACGCCCACCGTGCTGCCCTCGCTAATTTACCCTTGTACCGTTCTTCTACCCGGGTTAAAGTGGCCAGTCTCCTCAGAGTCGTTGCCTCTCATCAAATGCCAGAATAACATTTAGAGGTGAGAAAACAGGTCGGGTACCACCTACAGCAGGTTCTTCCTCTGCAGCCACCGTGCTGCCGGCTTACAACAGAGCTTTCTCGGTGGGGTTCGATCTGTAGAATCGCACGTGACTTTTTAAACTTAAATATCGCTCTTAGTCAAAAAAATTTTACATCTGTTTTATAAGTAAATGCTGCAGGCGCTGTATCTTTGACGATGTCACGAAATTATCACAAACACCTTAAAGCGATAACAGACAAAGAAGATAAAGGAAAGAACCAAAATCAAACGATGGATACTCAAAACGCACTGCTAAGTCAATACACAGAATAGTGGTTGGTGGCTTTTATCAAGGTATATCCGAGTTATTTGCAACCGTTATATACTCAGACAGGCCGGTGGTCCTCTGATTATTACCAGACCGCTATCTATGGTTGAGGGACCGGGTTCGAATCCCAGTCGGGAGTGCCTTGGTTTGACGTACCTCCCTGGTTTGGTTTCTTCTCGCTCTTCTTCTGTTTCTTCCAGCATTTAGAAACGAGGTGTTCTAGTGGCGTTTACCGGGTACTTGCGGTGGAAGTTCCGCGAGAAAACCCTGACTGGCTTTCACCTTGATCGTCGCTTAAGGTCCCCCAAACCGCCCTACCCAGGTAACTCGCTTGGTCGCCGAGGCAGATGACTCTCGATCATGACAAAAAGCAGCCATTTCTTGTTGGGGTTGTTTTGTTTTCTTTCTCAGAATGATTGGGAACGTCAGACACAACAACCCTTCTAGTCCACTGCTGTGCGATATCTCTAAACATCGAAAGTCGGGGTAGATAAAACGACCATCGGACTAGAACGGCGTTTGCCAATGTGACAGATTGCTAGACCAGGCTTCTATTATTATTATTATTATTATATTATTATTATTATTATTATTATTATTATTATTATTATTATATACTCGTATCTTAAGAAGTTTAAAAGCCGTAGGGCTGTCTGTCATATGGCTAGACAAATTCCATTTGTAACTAGACATATTTTAGAATTATTACTACACATCTATAGCTAGCAATAATTAGGGGCTGGTACTTCAGTATCCTTTTACTGCTGTACTCTAAAAATACTCCGAGACTCAGTTACATGATTTATTGGATAAGTCTTTTATCTGAAAACCCATAGATTAGCCAATGTACATCGATTTGTAGATGGCGTAAACGAACATTTTCTTACGAAATATTTTCTGTATGGGAATATTTGAAAGACGAGAGAGGGGGGGGGCCGCGCCAGCAGCCCGCATTGCGTGGCCTTCGTGAAGTCTTAATCGTAAAACGTTACCCTTCCTCAGAAGTTTTCTGTTTCATGACAGGCAGCGCTGGCTGTTTCTCACTTCTTCCCGAGGGTCGTAAACAAAACCCCGCCTATCAGACTCTCGACGAGCTGCAGCCCGATTTCGTATCGCTGGTTCTTTCATAGTGGACTGGAACCGCGTCCAACAGCCACCCGCGAGCCTGTGAGCGCCGATGTACGAATCGAGAGGCTGATCTGCTTCCCGCATTCACTGCCGTCAGGAAGCGGAAACTACAGTGGCGCCACGGGCAAAAACGGAAAATGAAGAAATTAAAAGTACCTCTTATTTTTTTTTTTTTTTTACAAAAAAAAGATATAACAATAATAAAGATGTTACCACGTCAACATTTATCTTCTCTGCCGATTTAAGTGGTGCGCAACCGTCCGCGAATTTTGGCCAATGGCTGTAGCAGATGACGCAGTTCCGGAAACAAGCGGCGACCCCTGACCCGTAACAACGCCTGTGTAGAACTCCGAGCAAATGTCAAAATAATTAAGACTACATGCAAAGTCGGGTTACTGTTTAATAAAAAAAATTCTACTTGGAAGCCTTCCAAAATCTGTTAATGGCCGAATCCAGACACAGCCGAATTTCTAAGTGGTTTCCATTAGCAGAAATGTTGTTGTATTTTATCTGAATATTTACAAGTCATTGACAGTTGCTTTGTAGATGTTTCAACCGAGACATTACACAGAGGTGCTGTAAACACAGGCTGATTGATCCTACACCGACAGCGCCGAAGTCAAATCCTGGTGTTATTACCCAAATGCGGCTGTTTAAAGGCAGACTTAGCAAAATTTGCTTGCCATGTTGTCTCCGATACCATCGCTTTGATCATAGCTTCCAGCGATAGAAATGTTTAGCGTAATACCTTATTTAACTCTTTCTAGATTAATAAGGTTTATTTCTTCCCTCCCCACGCCCTTTCCACCGCTGTACGTTTTTATTCTTAGTTTTTGTCTACAGTATCAGCTTCATATAAAAATATTGTTAACTAAAAATTAAGGAGACTGGAATTTTTACATGTATTTAATTCATTGTGAAAATACACACGAGGCAATGAAAAGTTATTTAAAAACAATGTTTTCTGTAACCAAATTAATCCACTGAATTAATTACAATTTCATTGGTCTGACTTTCCGTTGATCACGGGCATCTCTACAGCGGTCGCGACCTCTGCTAGGCCTTCGTCATTGTCACTGGTCTAGCGCCATTTGGAACTGAGTCGCGGTAACAGGTCTCTGATCACGTGATATGTCTCTGCGAACAACTTTCGCGAGGTTTTTCGTACAGATGACGCCGGCTACATCTTACTCGATCATGTTTATACTCATAAACAGGCATCTATTTCTAAATTCACGTATTTAAGCACCGTGCAATTTTTCTAAACCAGGGGAGACGAGAGTCTGTGGTTTGACAATCATTCTTCAGGTCTCTCGCTTCGCCCGTCTGTACACGCGTTCGCCTGTTAGAGGACGAGAGAAACTCTCACGCAGTGCATTTTGGGAAGTGAATGCTGTAGTTATCAGATCTTATAAAACGATTTAAAAGAAAACACTTGATTTTCAAGCAGTAACTTTTACTCATATATGTTACGGGAGAAGAATTTTAAAATAGTGGCACATTCTTCATTCATTCGCTAAAGTTTGTAGCAAAAAGATCTTTGAAATGCATTTAAATTTGTTCTTGTGCTTTTTTGTCGTTTATTTTTTGTAAACAGGATGGAAATTCTAAAGTGAAAGTTATTTTAGATTCCTGGATAGTGTTTCTACAGTACAGATCCATACAAATCTTTTCTTTCACCAAACGTTTATTAAAAGAATGGAAAATATATCAATGAAACAACTTTTAAAAAAAACTATAATTGAAGATTTTGCACTTATCAGTTATGAAACTGCTTGACTACCTGCCCGAACATATTTCGCGATAGTCCTTAGCTCTCGCAATTTGGAAGAACCACTTGATCAGGGCTTTGATTTAAGTGAAGATGGTTTATCCACCTGAGTATCTCAGTCCTCTGCATGCGTGACCAAGTGCGCGGCTCGAATGTTTGAGACTTTGGCACACTGGAAAAGAAGAAGGCCGCAAGGCATCTTCAGGACTGAACTCCTCTCTTTAGCTGTTCGAGGAAACTCAGGCCGAATGGAGTGATACAGAGCGAAAAGAAACCATGCTGTGACAGACTTGCCAGACAGATGGAGCACCCAGCTACGTCAGTCTCGAAAATTGTGAAATTATTATCACAGTCGTCTGCATTTTTTTAAAGAAATTTATATTTAGTAGTAAACTAAAACTTAAATGGAATCCATGTACGGCCAACACAGGATTTTATCTGCACCGTCCACATCAGTGACGGTTTCCTAAAAATTTTATAAGCAAGTGGTTAAGAACACTTGGCGGTAGATGTCGCTGTTGATGGATCAGGATATGTGGGTTTTTTTTTTTAAAAGTTAACTTCTAAATGTAATATTATTTCGGTTTTTAATTTGAACTGATTTACATTTTTATGAAACTACAGTGAAATCAGTCAAAGTTTGAAAATGTTTGAACTATCAGTTTTAAGGAGGTCGTAAGAATATTTACGCGGCAAGCACGTTACTGTGTCGTCTGCATCCTGCTCCACTTTCATTCCAGTTTTAGGGTCGGTGACGTCGTTCGGGACCAGTCGGAGCGCACTTCGCGAACCGATCGAAGGGTCTTCCGGAAAATAGTTAAAGGGGGAGATAAAGATGGAAAGTTCGTGTCCAGCAGTCACAACGTTTGGTACATCCTCCGTGTGAGGGATGTGGTGAGCTCCTATCGTAACCCAGGCAACGAGATCCTGAAAGGAAAAGGAAAAGAGAAATTGAAAAATTTCGTGCAATGGTCACCGAAAGGTTAGGATAGAAGAAAGTGGCCCCGGTGAGTAGAGCGTCCATCATGTTCGAGGAAGACGGGTCGTCAATGCACGACACACCGTCCGTGAGTCCTTAACTTGGTTCCAAAACCCACTCTTGGAGCCCCGCAGAACCCGCGGGATCGGCGCAGGAGGATGAGTGTCAATGTCCAGCAAGTTCCGAGTCTCGTTGGCGATTTCCAGGTCAGGGTTTGGATCATACCGAAGGAGTAAGTAAATCTTCACCGTACTGTTTAGCAAACAATAAACATAAGGTTTCGTGCTGTTATTCTTCTATATTTGTTGGGGGGCGGTTTCTAGAAAATTAATAGTTTTATTTCTCGCTGCCACGTGTATTTGTTTCCTCTTAGCTTTTCTGGAATTAAAGGGCGATATGTTTGAATGTTTACTTCCGTTCTTCCTAGATGAAAACAAAATCAAGCTCCGCTAACTGTAGAAATCTGAACAGATTTCATTAGACTTTAGCATTCAGTTAAATTTAGTCGGAGCAAAGATGTCAGCCCATCCGAGGATATCCAGTGAAGGTCGAAAATTGTTTATTTATTATACTTGGTTTGCAATATTTTAAAATCTGTCCAGAGGATCAAGCGGGTAGTGGGTGGGGCAGCTCCCAGCGGTTCCGGGTTTGCGCGGACTGCCACCCACTCGAGTCGGTAATTGGGTGCTGTGAAGGGGCGGAGCACTCGAGTCCTGGGTTATAAGATCTCTAAGGTGTTGAGGAAATATGGCCGCTGGAAAGCATTAGGGAGCTAGGATAGTTCTTGCACAACGACTCAAATTTCCAAACATCTAGAATGAGGAACAAAAGTTGGAAAAGTAGAGATAAGCAGTTAAATGATGCAGAAGTAAGGGAATGGTCTAGTATGGGGGGAACACCACAGTGATTACCGCGCAGCTGGAAGAGGAGCGGTTTGGCGAGGTAGCAAGGTGCGCTTTGGATGTCCAACGGCGCGAAATGGCCGACCGCATCCTTCTAGGGCTGAAGTTGGAACCCCTGAAAATGCCTTGGCATGGGCAGTCAGTAACACTGCGGTTGGAAACAGATTTGTGGATCTAACGAACTCACTCAACCTTGTCAGCAGAATTGAGAGGGTTAAAGTCAAAGGGTTGGCGGGTGGATCGCAGTTTTTGGAGAAACTGTAAATGGTAAACGAAATTGTATATCCCGGGATACAGCGCTATGCTATACGAAGAGAAGGCAAACCAGCGTGCTGACAGTGCACAGCCATTTGGATCCTGGAGCTGAACTATCAGAGGTACCTACCTATTTGAGCAGGCAGACAACACGTGGTCAGTTATGGGGTAAAAACATGAGGATGGTGCTAGGTGCGAGCTTCAGAGAAGCGATCAACATGCCTTCAACCAGCATCAGCTGGGACTGTTTACGGAGAAACCCTGAGAAAGTTGTCTAAGAGAAAGAGGCCGGAACATCTGCCGGAGCCACACTCCTCTAGCGTTGCAAGTCGGAGTTGACAATGAACGTATGTCGATAAATATTTCCAAGATAAATTAAGATCTTTACTGTTACTAGCATTTATCTTGCTTTCAGGTAAAAGCAGAAGTCGATACCACTGAAAGTACGCGTTCTCCACTGTGAATTTTTAGTGGTCTGTCAGCACATTATGACGTAAAACACATTTATTTTACCAGTTCTTCTATATCAGCATACCTAGAACTTGTTAGTCACAAACAAGATGTGTCGCCACCTGGAGACTCGTTTGTGAGTGTCTAATGCGTTTGTGAACTACTAGGGACGTTCAGATGGAACTCTAACCCTGATACAATTTCAGTTATTTTAGCCAAGTTTTATTTGGACAACGTGAAGATGTATCTCCTTTCTGGTCTTGAGGTTTCGCTACTTCTATCGCTGAAGGGAAAAGAGGGGCCCAAGAAAATCAATCTCAGATAAGGATTTCGATTAAATGACGTTTTCGCATTCACTTGGAAATATTTATTGCAACTTTGTTGGGTTTTTTAAATTATAAATGTATGCTCAACCTTATGCAGAAAAAAAATTAACAAGTACCTTGTCAACGATGTTTTCATCGTCTCTGATAAAGTCTTCAAAATTTATCACGGAATTTCCCGAATCAAATAAGGCATTTATCGAACTGCTGCTCTGTTCTTCCTCCTTGTGGCGTGTGATTGCCATCTGGTACCGCGACCAACTTATGGTTCCTTCCATTCCAAAATTCTCTGGCAAGAGTTGATTGACCATTCCAGACATAGCGATTTTATAGCCACGTGGTGTTCCCCTATAGCCAACTTCGACACCTTTACTAATCACGTGATACTTTGGGAAATCAAAGTCATACCTGTAAGCTGCAGCCAGCTCTGATTGTTTGAGATTTCTTTTGTACTGGTACTGATAAAACTGCTGACGCGTTTTATTCCAGGGATTTGTGCTATTGTTTACGCTTATGTCCCACGTCTCATATCTGTTTTTAGTACCCAAAATATCTAGATCCACCTTGAAGTTGAATAAATGAATATGCATGTTCGCTGTGATGTGATCACTAATAGGTACTCCGTACCTCATTTCTTGCAAAAAGTATTTAGACGTATACAAATACCCAGTCAGATGCACTTTCACCTCGACGGCCCCGTTCTGGTAAAATATATAATCGAAAATGTAATCGTAGTTAAAAATTACGGCTATAGTGCGCATGACAAGAACCTCGTTTCTGAGACCGGCGTAGAAGTAACCACCACGCACACTGTTAGAATGGTGGCGCCTTAATGGTGTTTCTTTATTGAACTCGAAAATGCACAATGCATTTGGGTATACAGCTGCGGTATCGAAATCCTCGGTGAATAGGGTACTGTTCTGGAATGTGGCGTGGTGCGGACAGTCTACACCGCCTACCAAGCCAAAACTTCTTCCGGGAAGTCCTGCACTGTCGGCGATGTGATTGTACATAAATGTGGGGTTGTATCCGGAGTACAGAACGACTATCTCCTGTAAACTCAACTCGTAGATTATTCTTTCGCCGTCAAATTTCACATTGAATATTTGCAAGCCTTTTATTGGCGATATGCGATAGTCGAATGACCATTTCATGTAAAAGACTCTATTTGTGTGGATTTTGTATCGTTTCCCAGCTGGTTCATACTGTTTTGGTCCCGTTGATGGATGTTCAGGGTAGAGGGTGCCTCTAGGAGATAAGAACCCATGAAAACGTTCTTTACCCATGGGAGAGATGGGTCTGCGATTGAGTACGTTTTCATAGACGGAATAATTTTGAACAAAATTCTGAACCGAGTTGTACAACACTCCGTCATGCCATATTTTTTCAAGCCTCCAATTTTCAGGGTCTAACGAGTCCACATCAACGAGAAATTGGAAATCGATTGGATGCAAAGTTGGAAATTCTAAATTGTACAGAAGTGTAAACCAGAACTTTCTTCTAGTATCGAATATGGAAGAGATAGGGCTTATAGAAAATGTTAAACACAGATCCGTACAGTTGAAAAGTACAGCTCCATACATATTATAAAGAATCTTTTCGATACTCTTCATTTTCTTAGGCAAAATTTTATAAAGAAGCATTTCTAACTCGGGATAGTTATAAGGACGAAGTCTGTAAGAAACTGGATTATGTCGGGCTGTCCTGTTACTAAGGTAGTGATAGGTTGGTTCTGGCAATGAACCGACGATATATTCTGCTACTGATGGTGGATTATCTTCTCCTCTGAATATTGTGACAACAGCTTCTCGTCTCGGTAGGGGTCCAGAATGATCCAAGAACTGCAGTGCCTCGGACTTTCTGGGGATGTTTACTTCAATTAAGTAGATGTAGTTCGATCTAATTTCGGCTTTTGACGGTTTTACCAGGTTCATAGATTCCTGTTCGTAGAGATAACGTAGAGTACTTTCAATTTCGGTCAAGTTTAAGTCGGCGAAAATCTTGTTCGTCCTGTCTCTTCCGTGGTTTTGGTAATCCATGAAGGTAGCGCACGGTTTTTCCCGTACAGAATGTTCGCTCTCGGCGGAGTCGTTTACCTGTATCACAACGAGTGTCAGCAGGCCAGTTAGCAGTGCGATGTTGATCAGCACAGAAAGGCCAAACAAGCTCTTCACGATTTTGGACATCGTCTGGAAGGTTTTCTGCAACAAAAAAAAAAACAAAAAACAAAAAACAACAATCCAAGCAAGAGTAAAAATGCACTGTGAATCCAAGGTGTTTTTTTTTCTTTTCTATACTAGAAACCGTAAATAAATATATACCTGTTACGTAATGAACCATGACACTGAATAAAACTTTAAACTAATTAATTAAATATTTCAAACAGATTGAAAGTTATTTCATTAATTCTGACCGACTCTGGTATTTTATTTTACCAAAAAGATTTATAATCTCCAATGCGTTTTGCTAAAAGGATCTATTGTTTTTAAGTGTCTACTTGGTCCAGCTTCAGGAAGAAATTCTACTTAGCGATGATGTCATGATATACACTACATCTTTAACGTGTCAGTAAATTCCGTGTAAACCACCGACCTCATCAGTGAATTCCAATGAATGTCATGTAAAGAATTGCTTACCTTTACAGTAACCCCGAGAATTTTTTCAATTTATATTTGAAATGTAAGGAAAGGAAATTTGCTGAAATCCGTTGCTTTTTCAGTGTCTGTTTCTAGCGCAACTGCGTCGCAAGAAACGGCTGGCAGGCACTGAAGAGCTCTACAAAGAGCTGAGGCAATGGAATTTCTTCAGAAAACAGGTAGAATCTAGCTTCCTGGCGGAGAAGAGCAAGCAATACATGGTGTTTAGATTTCATAAAACACTACATTTCCCACCTGGCATACAAAATTTTAAAAATATGCAAAATATTTCTTCACTTGTTTAGCGTTTCGAGCAGTCACCCTGGCAGCTGACCATAGGTTCGGTCTGGTTCATTAGGCTTAACCAAACGAAGAAAGACGCGTGAATGCCGTTTGATAAATACGCTGTGAAACATTTTGAATAGTATATTTTTACCGTATCTGACGGCATAAAGTCGAAGTCTGAAATCGAGATATTTATCGTTAAAGTTCCACATCGACTCGTACATCGTATCGACAGTTCTAGTAATATAACCTTCAAGAATTTAACCAATTTCGCTTGCGTAACGGTCAGAATAGCCGCCTACATTCAGACTGTTCTCGATGCAAGTAATTGCATAATGAGTTGGTGACGACGGTTTGAACGCATGTTGCGCAGTCGCACTAATTACCTAAATTAGTCATCGTAATCCCACTTCCGTTATGATCGGATCGTTGTTTACCTCCCTTTGTGTAAAAAGTGCAACGATTTTCTTTAATAATCTTACATTATTGTTTCTAGGCTAGTAATCAAAATATAACATGAATATATAAAAATGACATTTAATTTCATATCATTGCTTAGCGATTTTTTTTCTGGTTACTTGTGGTAGTTCGCATGACCGTGGTTAGAAACAGTTATGGTAGCGATTGTTTATTCTTGTCTCTTTGGATACTGTGCATTCCTATAAATTCCTCCTCTGCAAGAGAATACTTACATGGAATTTTTTTTTATTTTACAAATGGATCATTATAAAAAAAATGGGTCGACTTATACACCAGATCTATAAAAATATTTTTAAATTAGAAATATGGGGTCGACTTATACACCAGATCTATAAAAATCTTTTTAAATTAGAAATATAGGGTCGACTTATACACCAGATCTATAAAAATCTTTTTAAATTAGAAATATAGGGTCGACTTATACACCAGATCTATAAAAATATTTTTAAATTAGAAATATAGGGTCGACTTATACACCAGATCTATAAAAATATTTTTAAATTAGAAATATGGGGTCGACTTATACAACAGATCTATAAAAATCTTTTTAAATTAGAAATATAGGGTCGACTTATACACCAGATCTATAAAAATCTTTTTAAATTAGAAATATAGGGTCGACTTATACACCAGATCTATAAAAATATTTTTAAATTAGAAATATGGGGTCGACTTATACACCAGATCTATAAAAATCTTTTTAAATTAGAAATATGGGGTCGACTTATACACCAGATCTGTAAAAATTTTTAAATTAGAAATATGGGGTCGACTTATACAACAGATCTATAAAAATCTTTTTAAATTAGAAATATAGGGTCGACTTATACACCAGATCTATAAAAATCTTTTTAAATTAGAAATATAGGGTCGACTTATACACCAGATCTATAAAAATATTTTTAAATTAGAAATATGGGGTCGACTTATACACCAGATCTATAAAAATCTTTTTAAATTAGAAATATGGGGTCGACTTATACACCAGATCTGTAAAAATCTTTTTAAATTAGAAATATAGGGTCGACTTATACACCAGATCTATAAAAATCTTTTTTAAATTAGAAATATGGGGTCGACTTATACACCAGATCTATAAAAAATCTTTTTAAATTAGAAATATGGGGTCGACTTATACACCGCATAGATGGAATTTTTTATGGTGGAAGGGATGTAACTCGGTCTAATTTGTTGATTAACCAGAAAAAAATAAACTTATTTTTATTTTACTATCCAAACACAGAGCCAACGAACACTTTATGTAGAAATGTCTTCATGACATTATCACATGACATGCTGACAAAAAAAAATTTTTTTTTCACTTGTATCATACGACTTTGCATCACTAATCGTTCTTAGATATCAAAAAATAGTATTTTGTCACTTTTAATTAATTTGTCAAAATAAAAGTTACTGTAAACAACGAGACATGAGAAAACAACCAATACATTTGGTTATTAGAATTGTTTTCCTAGAATAATACATAAAAAAACAAAGACATTCACTTTGCAGATAATTCTCTCAACATGATATACACTAAACATGCCGCTTTAATTACTAGTACGTTACTTTTAATGATTGACAGCTATACCACGGTTCTCAGTAATGCTAATGCCGACACTCCACTATCTGATGTTCGTGATAACCTCGGTTGGTCAAAATAAGAACACCAAATTTATCCCTACAAACAGTGTCAAAACTCTAGGATCCAAATGAACCGATCGCAGAATAACTACAGTTACGTAGTCAGCGTAGTAGCGGTTGGTTTTAGGTACAGTAAAGGTTAGTTAGAAAACGTTACGGAACGTATAATATATCAGAATTGTTCCAACGCACCTAATCGATAAAAGACACTCTCTCGCGGTGTTTTCTGTTTCTCTTCTTTCCTGTGTGGTGGCAGCACTTTAAAAATGGACGGAGCAAACCCAAGAGAGCTTAGTTTCCATGGTGTTGCTTCATAGACTGCTTGAAGTGCAGTACTTTTCCGACTTCTAAAACTATGACTTAGACAAATATATAATTAAATAAGTCACTTTTTCAAAAATGGATATATATTTTCTTAAAGTCCTAGAAACGAAAGCGAAATGGTTTCCGGTTTTCTGGTAACAACCAAACGTAAACTAATTTCAGAATCGTAACCATGATCAGTACAACTTTGTTTGTTTTCTTATTATCTCAAATTTCATTTCGTTTTAGTTTCCAAAATGGAATCAGCGTCGACTACAAATTCTTGTCTTGAACGGCGCCGCCTCTCGGGCTATCACGATGTTACCGACAAAGGAGATTATTACACCCATCTTTAATTTACTATACTGCGTCCGTTCTTGTTTACAGTGAACAGAGAGTCTTCCAGCAGCTCTGCTAACGCCCATATTTCTTTCACGTCTTCAGCCCCTTGTAAAAATAAAAAGCCCGTAGGCTGGGTTTAAAACCTACGATTCCAGTGTTTTGGCGATCTCGTGTTTGGATAGATTTTATTAAAGATGCACGTCACGCAGAGATTTTGTTACATTAATCTTCTGGCACTTTCTCGAAACCGGTTTCTGAAGTGTGTATGTATGGCTGTACCGCTCGATATTTTCGCATAAGTGTAGTCGTCTTCTACACATTAGAGACAATCTTAGCAAGAAAATGTAGTGCCGCGGTTATCCGCCAGAGAGCGTTGCTTATTTTGGGCCACGAAGGTTCCGGCACCTCCAATTTCGATAGGAAGATCCCGTAGCAGAAATTTTCACTTTTAGATATGAGAAGAAACAGGATTACCCAGAATAAACGCACACAATCGCTAAAGGAGGGCAAGAAGAAACCATTCCAAGGAGGCACACAAAACTGACATGACAGTAATGTTGTGACTGTCTTTACTTCTATATGCCAATTATATGTTGTTTGTTTCCCCATGAAAATTTTTGACACCAGTTGTTTAAACTTAAAGAATATTGATATTTATGTACGCATAAACACTGCATTAATATTTAGTTTGACCACTCTTATCTTTACTAGCAGATTTTAGTTTTGGTTTTCGAACGTTCTGGCAAAGAGAGAAACTTAGACACCGGCAATATTCAGCAGAGGTTAACTTCTATCCATTGCCAGAGATATTTTTAACTGATTCATTTATATAGCATCATATCTTTCACCAGGAGATGGTACAGCACATTCCAGCATTTTACACTTTTCTTTGTAAAATAAACTATACATCACTTAGTCTGAGGCGTGTTTAGAATCATTTTCTTACTGGAAATATGAATTCATCCAAACAGTTTTCTTGATGGCGACGACACTTTCTTTTCCAGTATGTCATTGCATGCATTTCTATAAATGACCTGGACACTATTCTTAAATTTCTTCTCTAGGATGCCTCTGGACATAAATTATTTATACTATCTAATAAATAGAAGAGTTTTTTTTTAAATTTTTATATTCATTACTCTATAAGACGCTATCCAAAAATTCCGAGGGCGTCTTTAGTAGTTTTGTTTTATTCTTCTTTTTGGCTGCTCTATATACAATCCACCATTACGTAGTCTATATCTTACTGTTTAAGGACCAGTAACCCTGGCCTCTCCGCTCTCTTGCAGCTGTTTGGCAAACTGTGACAGCTTTTTTAATTGTCTTTTTCCTTCTCCAGCACCGTGCTCCGTGGTTTTCATGTTGCAAAGCAAACAAACCACACCGAAATTCACTTATTCCATAGCTTTTTACACAGAAATGATTATTTATATGGGTGTATTTAATCAACGTAGACTTGGAGTATATACTCGTATGTGTTTGTTCTTTTTTAATTGTATTAAACTTTAAATAAATTCTAAAATATGGTTACATATTCATTTTGGCATAAATTTCCAAACAACAATATCTCATTAGCTTATGGACGTGGAGATTCCCACAGCACTTCTTTTTCAATCTGTATTTGTTACAGATGAAAATATCAGGTGACACTTCACTTTACAGGTGTGTTAACATATTTCGGTTTCCAGCTTTTTCAATAGGCTGATTATTTTCCCTGAGGTGAATTGAATGCTGTTGTTTTTGTACACACACCAGGTGACCATGACGTTGATGTATTCGCCATAAAATAATTGATCGAACATAGAGGCTGATCTTATCAATAAAGATCTACTTTTGTGACAAAAGAATAATTTTTGGGTTAAAAATATGGGTATTTTAACAGTCGTGAGCTTACGTAACTATATAAACTAATAAAGCGATTTATATATGAAATCTGGTGAGTCCGCTACCGGTGTCTTTGGTTATTACTGTAATCATGCATTAAACTGCACGTATTTTTTGTGGTCTTTACTGGCGTCGTCTATACACAAATGAAAAGTATTTAAATTCTCTTAAAGTTAATGATACAGGTAGAGTGTTACAGAAAATGCTATTAGCTATGCAATGAATTAAATGTTTATTCAGCGTTTCGGATACATGGGATATCCGGTGTCACACATTTAAATAATAAGTCTTTCTTCCAGGATTCCCACAATCCTTTCCTTTCATCGCCTTATGTATAGTGAGTGAGTCGAACAAACATGTCTCCAACGCCCCGCTCTGTCATCACAAATCCAGTTCATGGCGCTGACCCACTCATTAAATGTGCCACGACATCGCACTCAGGGCTCATAACAACCCGTACAAATCCATTCATAGATGTTAGAATGCGCAAATTCGGAAACTCAGAAACATTGTTTTATTAGATGGGCAATTTATCGGGTAAGTAACAGCGACGCCATGCGGTTTTTCAAATTAAATATTATACTTTCGCTGATATATGAATTAACACTAACACAGTAGTAATATAAATAATTTGACCCATTTCTTGAAGCTTTGGGTTTAAATGTTTATTCATTTATTTATTTATTTTAATTCTTCGCCTTCACTGCTGCCAGTGTTTATTAGAAATGTGTAATCTCATTCGAAACACTAAGGGCGGTAACTCTAAAATAAATAATAACAGAACTGACACGACTTGACCCGACCGACTTGTGCTTCCAAGAAAGCTATAATTAAGCAAGTAACTCTAGAGAGGTTAAGTAGATAATAATCAAAAGAGATTGAGTGAAATTGTGGTTATAATAGTATTATAATTCTGGGGGGAAGTTGCTAGGAACTTTAATTAGAAAAAAATCAAATAATGCCAAAAATAATAAGAAAGAATTATTACCTGATACCAAAATAACTAAGGGTGGCAAGATTAATGAATATTATGTAATATTTATTTAAATTTTAGAATTTTAATTCATTAGGAATTTCAGAAATCATTCCTAGGGGGGAATAATATTGCAACCTGCAATCTTTAAAACAAAAAAAAAATAAACTTAGTTTATCTAGATTCATTGTCTTTTGTCTTTTATTTCAGCCACTTTTGGAAATAGTTGACTTACTACATAAAGCACTGGTACCTGCCATTGGATAAATTAGAACGAATGTGAAATCATTTGTCAGAGATATAATGTCCGACAGCTACAGAGTGGCACGTAATATTTCAAACCATGTTTGTTTGAGGCATTCCTGTCTTTGAAAATTCACGCAGAACTTCGCGGAATTTTATCTCCGAAGAACCTGTGCGCTTAAAACGGAATTTGGTGCCTTCTATCGTCGGAGAGAAACACCTCTATCACAATTTGGCCACGCCAGCGCTATCTCAGGAAATTCAGCCAAATCGCCGACAAGACCGCTTCGATTCTGACTGAAAATGCGTTGGTTGCTTTGTTCGTTAAAATTGCGTTTACAGCTTAAATTCCCCCCATCTTATTAAATGCAAATTTGACAAGTACCAACTACCAACGCGAGTTAATAAGAACCAGTAATTCTACAACTGACTTTATTAGACCTTTAAGCAAAAAAAACTTCAAAGTCCACACATTTTTAACGTATAGATCGACTACTTAGGATTTAGTTTGAACGCTAAATTTACTGACCACGAATTTTATAACGCATAAAAAGTAAGTAAATGTTCCCATATCGATACCTCGGCCATCTTAAGTTTTTTTCCTTTTTTTAAAATTGTAAGTAGAAAAACTAGTGACTTCAGAACCCCTAAAAACGCCATGAAGCGCAAAAACCCGTATGCACACCAATGACGTAAACCAAACTGTTCGCAATCTAATTTACAAGATGGCTGTAGTGTTGTCAATAAAGATTTTTAAAGTCTTGTTTTTGTTGTCTCACTATTATATTTTTACGACATCAACGTCTAAAATGCTAACAAGGACAAAAATTCATGCTGCACACAAATTTATAAAATAAAATAAATGAAAAAATAGACGAACTCTCAAGTTCACAGCTGGGCGGCTCGTGTTACTAGCAGACGTACAATAAATTATAGAGTATTCCCATAAATCTATGGCGTCTGGCGACCCAGTGATTGAGATACTAGCGTGCCAAGGTCATGAACCCGGGCTACAGCCGGCTTGGTTTGACGTGTCTCCCTGCAATACGGATTTCCTCGCTCTTCTTCAACAGCCGATCGTCAATTTCTTCCCAGGTGTAAAAATGAAGAGTTATAGAAAAGGTTTCCCTGCCAAAGTTAACAGTGCCAGCGATTCAAGACTGGGCCACGCCGAAAAGCGATTTTTAGTAAAACTATCAGCAGTTTGCTACTGGCTTTACTTTGTCCATTCTTCCTCACCCTTCAAGTGGCGTAATTCGGAAAAGTCTTGAAAAAGAATTTACGCTTAAAAGGAAACGGCGATCAGTTTTAACGTTCTGCTGTGAGTATTCATCGGAACCTCAAAGATGAGTAATTATCTCCTTCGATTTCTTTCTTGCTTTTGGCGGCCATAGTAGGGAACTCACCGGTGGAACATCCCTATGTCATCCATAATCAACTCATCGGCACGCGCCGTTACCAGTGCTTTAGCGTGTGATCGTTAAGTGTGAGTGTGAAAAAACGTGTTCCATAAGTTTAGGTTGTAACTTTGATCATAATAAACCCTCGCGGCCCAAGCTTGCTTGTGTGTCCACATCTTGGACAGGACTCAGGGCACAAACATTTGGAAAGTTTCCTCTTTTTTGGATTAATTACGACGGTTTGTATAAGGTAAGTGGATGATTAACATAGAATTAAAATAAACATCAATCTACCAATCGGCAGAATTTTATAACCCGAATAGTTTGCTGGTCGTTCACTCCTTCGTTCCTCACCTTTCAGAAATATTGTAGTCTTAAAAAAGCACAAATATCCCTAAAAACGGTGGCTAATAAAACGCCTGCCGAGCTCACGCCACTTCTCACCGCATGATGTAGACATTTCATATACACTACTAACTGAAAGTTTGGGAAAAAATACAAATATGAGGACAGTTATTTCTTGCCATAACTTACTGAATTTAAGATCCAATACATGGACACAAAACATCGCAGGTTTATAGTAGACTCTGATTTGAATCCACGTGTTTCAGGACGTCGAGCTGGTTAAAGTGGCCCGGAGCTGTTGCGCAAACGGAATACAAGAATTACAGCCCCAGAAATAGTTGAAAACACAAAAGAAAAAATGTCCCTGACAACAGTCAAGAAGTCTTAGAGGTGCTGGTTTTAAAGGGCTCTGTGATTGTGGGAAAATAAAAGGTCTAATGAAGCGAAAAGGGTTTAAAGGGAAAATTTACACAAATATCGACTGGACTAATGACTGAGAGATGGGGGCGTTTGGATTCGAGTGTAGAATGTTCATGCGCAGAGAAGCTGGAGGACGGACGTTCGTCGGCAGTGTGTCGTTCCTACAGTTAAACGTCTGGAGAAGCTGCATAATGGCTGGAGCCAGTGCAGTCGGTGATCTTTGAACAATTAGTGGATCATTGACAAAAGAGTGTTACCATGGTCTTCTGGCAGTCTACTAACAGGTGCACGTCAATATGCAACGGAATAATGACTCTAAGCACACTTCTAAATTAGGCAGACAATATGTGGACAGCAAAAAAAGAGTATTGATCTTCCAGAACATAGTTTGACCACCAAAGTTACATAACACATTACGCACTGACTCTTACGGGAGGAACTACACAAATGTCAGAGAAAATGATGCCAAATAATATTTTGAAGAAGCAGCGGTTTAAGTAAAAGTTCATTAAATATGTGTAATTTTTGGATCCATGTATTGAATTTCACATTCATTTATTGTGACGAGAAATAAATTGTTTTTACTTATCTTTTTTTTAAAAATAAATGTTCCCTTTTGGCCGGTAGTGTACATCTCTAAGCCAGATATATTTAGGATTTGGAATTTAGAAGCGTAATTTCACCTCGCAGTTTCTTCTTTTACTCAGATGCTCCGCCAGGCGGCTCACGTGTAGTTGCGTCTGTTTGTATAAGAGAGAGAGAGAGAGACAAAAATTTGTGTTTTTTTTCTAATTCTAGATATTTTTACTGCCAATTATTCGCTTGGCTTCTTTTAAAATATTAAATTATATTCGTTGTAACATCGGGCTGCTGGTGTAAACCAGAGAACCTTTTCTTTCGGTTTTGCTTTTTTAAACTAAAATCTGTTTGATTTATATCGCAGGTTTCCACTTCTAATATTTCACCATCACGCGGCATCTTTTCAAGGTCCAATTATCTTAAGGAGAAGAGCACGGCAAAAATAGTTCAGGATTCTCAGAGAAGACGGTGGTAATCAGTAAGCGATGAGTACTTAGAGATGAACTTCAGAAAGCTTGTTTTCTTTCGGGAAATGCTTAAAACACATTCGAGGGTTGTGGTGAAAGTATTAAGCCCAGTTGATCGCAGAAAATTCTCACATTATAATGTTGACTCTACTCATTAGCATCAGTATCTTTGCTACTCCCTGGTAGCAGCGCAGTAGCCACAGCAAATAAAGAGGGGCGTGAATTATGTGTGGGAACCAAAATCTACGACAAAGTTCATCACAAAAGAGGGAATAACACCTGAGATCATTTACCTGCGACTGCAGAACGTCCGGTGAGTTTAGCATCAGCTGGGTTAGTAAAACGGTCATCTTTACACTTCAGTGGAGGGGAAACAATGGCACTGAAGAAAGTCACCAAGTGCTGCGACACCTGACAACAGAATGTTCGTGGACGAACTGATTTAAACACCTATTTTTTTTTTTTAATTAATTTATTCGAGCACCTTGTCATCATCCCGACCCTCGAGTTTTGCTAATCTCAGACTTCGCCGACAGCCTGGAGACTTTATTTACTCGCAGCACCTGTCTTGAAGTTTGGAGTTAGTTTACTTAAAAAACGATCCGTTGTAATTAATTCGGATTTCTTTGCTGCCACATCGCCCCATTAATTAAGGCACGCACGGTGAATTTAAACAATGAGTGGACCAAAACAATTAAGCAAACAAACAAATTTGAGCCACATTCCTCGCGGACGTTTTTTTTCTCCATATTATAATTGAAACCTATTTAAGTTGGCGAGACCAAATTGGTCTTGCTGGTTCAGCATCACCGTAATTATTGACGATTGTTTTACGTTGCGACTCCTGCAATTTATTTCACTGAACCAACCGTCTGGAAGACACTCAAAGATTGGAGACCAGACTTTTTTTCTGATATTCTTAAAATGGTGTATGGAATAATCGATAATGATTTAGCTATACAATATTTCCTAAACTACTTAGACAATTATTTCGCTACAAAAATTACTGGAACTAATATCGATAAATAATGTAACAAAAATTATTGCATACAGAAACGATTAAATAGGGAAGCCTAAATGTTTCATAATTACTCCGAATGGTTTTTCTTCAAAGAATTTCTTTTCTAATATTAAAGCTGACACAAAACATATTTTACTAGAAGATATGTTAATACTAAATGTAAAACTAATTAATTACGTTTATCCCTGACTTAGTAAAATAAACTATTTCTTTTTCTTTTTTCTTTTCTTTACACATGAAAAACGTGATCAATGGAGACAAAAAGCCTATCAAAGGTTTGCTCAAAAAACCATTAAAATTTGTTTTTTGTTTTTGTTTAGAATTTTGAAAATTTTTAACTTTAAGAAAAAAAAAGTATGCGTCTGAGTGAGCAGGAAAAGCGCACTGGATTCACTTTATTCTGTTTTGTGCTGATCGAGTGGGGGGGCATTGATTTCTCCACATAACGAGCTGAACGCAGCTATTACGCGATTATTTTTTTTTTTTAATTTACAATTGTAAACTCTAAACTAGTGCCCTCAAATAGAGTTATCTCCCTTATCCCTTAACCACGCATAACTTTACGAAATAATTCGCCAGGTCTCGCAGAAGATTTCGATTAGCTCCGTTTGCACTTGTTTTTAAAGGTTCGACGGGGGGGGAACAATGGCCTTGTGAATTATGTCCAATTTTATTGTTTCTCCATTCGACTATAAGTATGCAATACTGAAGTTATCAAGTTTGACGTTTTGGCGTGGTGGCATTGCCCAAGGACCACGTCCATGGATGACGGCAGCAGCTGCAAACATGGCGCTGGTCAGAGCGTCACGTGATTAAGGCGTCACGTGCTGTGTTGCCAGTGATATTTTTCTCTGAAAAGAAGCTAGCCGGACATTTAAAGATCATCTCATGATTCAGTCTGTTATGCTGCATAAGATAATACTGAATACTGTAGAAGAAATAGGAACCGCATACCTCATTCGTGTATGTTTTAGTCAATATCTGCCGTAACATTTTACATTTATACGCAACGTGAAACAAAAAAGATCTTCAAAGATTTGGGTCTGCTGACTGTGGCCTGTTAGAGGGGGGGTGCCTTCCAGCAAGGAACGGCCCCGCCTTCCGCTCTGGAAATCCTTTCTCGCGAACTTCTAGAGGAGCTGTACGCGTAAAAAAACCAGACCGTTTCTACACATTTCTTGGAACATCTGCAGCACGATCAACCACCAGCAACACGTTCAGATTCCAGCGTATCCTTCGCCGAATTCTGAGAAGTCATTCCCACCTTTTCCTTTTATGAATATCTCGACTACATTATGCAGGGTTGACTAACATTAGGACATGTTAACAGCTAATCCGTGAAGGATGCCGCAATTTCATATCAAACACCGCTGTTAAAAGGCCTTTATTATTATTATTATTATTATTATTATTATTATTATTATTATCTCTGCTTTCTTTTACAAACAAACTACATTGAATTAAGCGCTTTACGGATCTGTATTCTCAAACCAGGAACAAGTTCTTAGAGTAACTGAAAGAACTCACGGCAGACTTTGACAAAAGGACTCCATGATAGGTAAACCCTGGAGATTACAGGTGAACGAAGCCGCCGACAGGCTTACCTTTCGATCACGCGGAGTAGAAGCCGTTTGATTTCTCGACGTCTGTCCTAATAAACTCCTCCAAGATGTTCACTGGATGCGGCCCACATTGTTCTCGTGCATTCCGTTAACTTTACTCTCCAGTCCAGGCTGCTGGAAAGACTATACGGGGAGGGGCTCCCTCCCTCTCCATCGTGGGAGAAAACCTGGCTGTCAGGGTGATGTATCGTGATAACTTGAAATCAAAGAAGCGTTCAGAATAAGAAAACGAGGTTGGTTTTTTTCTCTCCCCCTCTCACTCCTAGCAATTAGCTCTTTTTCTTCTTTTTTATTTATTTTTTATTGCTGCTGTTTTTGCAAGTGGCCCTCGTACGTCACCGTTTTGGTCCGATCTGGCCCCAGGTGCGCGTAAATCATCACTCCTGAGTCGAAATGATGCTCGCGAAGTGTCAGAATGTATTAAACGCAGTCACCTTTCTGGCTGCCATTCTGGTCTTCCGAGAACCGAGAAGCTTACACACATTAATTCCGCCTCTTCATCTTTTTACATCAACATCTGCCCTTTCTTATCTCGCTCAAACTGCATTTCCCATGGAGCGGAATCCCTCCAAGTTTAAAGTAAATAGACTTCGGCAGATCAAAGACGGGAAATATTTTGAAAGTACACGCACCCCGGTTATCACCCCGTTGAAGGCGCGCGCGAGTCTCTTTCCCATCCTTTTAAAGCAAAAAAGTTTGTTTGTTTTTTTGGTAAAGTCTCGCTAAGGGGTAGGAGAAGGCATTAGTCCCTTTCAAGCTTATTTTCGACTTCCAACTCAAAATGGAGCCGCCAGTAGTGATGTGGACGCTATACCGTTGACGTCAAGATGAAGCTTCGTCGGCGAGCATCGCTTGAGATCATCTACTGGGATCGGAGCGGTTTAACCCATTAATGATTTTAACAAGCCCGTGTAGGCGGTAATAGCGGTAACCGTTTCTCGTGTTGTTACTTTCTAACCTATGTATTGCAACCTTGATTGTCGGTGTTGTAATTGCACAGCCATGATGATATAAGGTTAGAATCATCATCATCGTTTTTACGCGCTATTCAAAACTCCTGAAGTTAACAGTCCACCATCCATAAGCCAAGAGATACAGGGATGAATTGGGTACTTACATGGTCGGCCGCCGAATGTGTAGAAATCACAGAGCCCAGAGAAAACCCACGCGACCGGATGACAAAAAAGAGTAGAAAATGCCAAACCACGCCCTACTCGGATTCCCGACTTTGTAGGGGGGGATAACCGCCGGACCACGACGTCGCTGACATAAATCATGGCAGCGCCATAGTTACAGTTCCTACCACTCTAAATGCCCCCAACTGAATCTTCGCGAAAACATCTGTAACGTGCGCATGACTCGAAGATTATGAAGATGATAACGCATTCTATCTGAATTTTACGAACTCGTTGATAACTGTTTTAACACTACGACATGTTTTAGAAAGACGTGCACCGACATTTCTGTTAAAGGGCACTTATTAAAAATCCGTGCGTCTACCAGAAAAGTGTGCGTTATTAAAGTGATACGGCTATTTCAGTTTTTGACAATGGGTGAAAAATAAGGAAACAAAGTATTTAACCCCCAGATGAGATGAAATTCACGCTCACGTCTATAAACAACTACGCTCCCTTTCGTCTCTTTTTGTTAAGATCTAGTCTCTGGTTTACGGCACTCCAATTTAATGTCATCACCACGACCGCGTCCAGTCACCAGCATAGTCACGAAATGCGCGCAAACCCAATGATATCTGCATAAATTCTAATCCAACTTACAGATGTTCTACTATGGCTATAAGTCAAAAACGGATTCGAGTAACGTCCGTGAAGGTCTTGGGAAAGATTGCACTTCACCCTTCGAATGCTGTACTGGGCTGAAAATACAGGTGTGTGTGATTTATGTGGTCGAGCATGCACACGGAATGCAGGTGTATCTATGTTGATCGGGCGTTCAATAATCTAGCAAATTAGTTAAGTGGAAACGGGGTGGGTTGAAATCAGAGTGATGGTGTTGAATGATTGTGCTGGACTCCATCTTGTAGCAAACGAAAGGACAGAAGCTGAAGGCCGCTATTTTCTAAATATCGTGTATCGTGGCAGTGCCGTGCTACTTTGGCGCAAGCACTTCAACTCCGAGCCGACGAGGAGGAGTAGGTGGAAGATGTTTGGAACTTAAGTCTCTTGTAAAATCGGCTGTTTGTTTGGAGACTGTGAGCTTTAAACCCAGTCAACAATGGTGGAAACAGTTAAGAAATATGGAATCTCTTTTGATAAAGTTACTGCTTTTGGTACTGGCATAAAAGGGGTTTTCTCTTCTTGCACCGCTCACAAGGCGCGGTTCCATTAGTCAGTGTAGGGGAAAAATGGGAAAGAACCTGCTGCGCCACCTTCACTGGTAATCGAAGCTGTCCGTTTTCGTGCCAGCCACCTACAGAGAGAAATGTTAGCGAGGATGTAGCTCAGTGGCTGATGACACATGGTCATTTTAACTCTCTCAGCAGAAATAAAAGTAGATGTTCCAGCAATAGAAGCATTTGCTCCAAGTATAATGTCAACTACTAGGGCTCCACGAAAAAAAAAAAACGAGAAATTGGATCTTATAAGGTGGGAAACGATTTGGCCAATCTTTCCAGGTAGGCAAACTCTTTTAGTGACAAAGTGGACAATGTGTTAGTTAAAAAGTCCTTCACACTTTTTTCAAAGCTCGAGGAACATTCAGTCCCAAACGAATTAAACCACTTGTCTTTGATGTTATTCCGACATCTGAAGACAACGCCTTGGCAAAAGCCAAATTTAGTAGCTACATCAGTACAATTTCCGATATTAAGTGGTTGAATATTGTTGAATTCTGGTGGAACTTAGAAGATCGCTTTCCAGATCAGGTTGTAATTGGTTGACTTTGCGAGATCGTTCTATTTTACAGAGATGTCTTGCGAGATGACAGACGTGGAATTAAAGATGACAATTTGAAGCGCGATCCACAACTTACTGTTTCAAAAACATGGGAAATTCAACCATTTCGTACTCTAAAGTAACAGTTAAACTTCTCAACAGTGTTTATATTATAGGTGTTAATGCGCTATTTAAAAATGTTTATGTATGCTGGCTTATCGAGAGCTACAGTATTACCTTTCCACGAATTATTGTTTTTTTTTTTTATTATTTCCGTACCTAGGTTGTGGATTCTACTAAAAATTACCTGACAAAATCGTATCTCTGCGCAAGATCTTTAAAACAACGTATGGCGATAAATCTCCGCCTCATACCCCGTCTGAAAGGCGATTTATAGAGGTCCATGGCGACACCTGGCAGTGCTTCATGGCAATACTTCCCTGGTGAGAACAGTAAGACCGAGCGAGAGAGCTGGCTAGACGACGGTCTGTTATCAACCCTTGACAACTTTTACTGAATGTATTATAACCCTGCTTTTCTCTGTCATTCAAAGCGAAGATGCCAGATAAATCGCCTGGAATATCTTCTGTCCACACGCGGTACTTACATGGAGTTGTTGTCAGTTGTCACGCAGCTGATAGTTTTGCGTGTGGGATTCTTCAGAAAGATAATTTAGAATTTTGCGTAGCGGTGATGTGGCTGTTTTGCGAAATAATTTCTGCGGCAAGAAAGGAATTGTACGGTATACTTGTTTTCGGCTTCTTTAATGTTGATAAAAGTACATTTCTCCAGCAAAGAAAGAAGAACAAAAGAACACGACCGTGACGTTGGCATCACTGCACGCTTTCTCCTTAAAGATACCCATCTTCCATGTGGATAACTGCTGCCCGGACTTTGGGAATCCTATTCAGTAACTTTTCAAAGTATTTACTTATAAGTAATTCGCATTCTTTGTGCTAGTAGTTCTGTTGCTTAGTGACATTGGCTGGACATCTGACTTTTCGGTCTTTTCCATCTCACACAACTTTAACACAGCTCATCTCTGCAGGGAGAGGCAAATCGTAGTTAAAGGAATCCCTCCGATTTTCTCCTGAAATGATATCGTGTTTCGAGCTTTGCGAGCTGTTCATCGGCTCGCTGCTGTATTAGCCAGTCACCTATCAGCCGATGAAGCCCTGACAGAATTTCAACGTATTGTAGAACATTGTGATGCATCTCTTTCGTGAGAATCCCGTCAGTCTTTTACCAAGACACCAGCCGAGTAGACAGCAGCTTAGAGCCAAAGATCTCATGCCCGCTCTAAAATAAGCGGACGAACAATAAGCTGTGTTTCATCTTCATTGACTGACATGAAAAACCAAAACACCGTCCTTGCGTCTATCAAACAATTCATCTGATGCAGCTGGAGGAGGAGGAGGAGAAGGATATTTGGAACTGGAAGGGGGGAGTCTTACGAGACAAAAGTTGAGCTACATTCTTCTGTTTCTTTTTTTACCAACATGTATGGGTTCTCTGCTGGCCATATGCTTATGTACCTGTAACTATAGTTGTTTATATTTATAGTTAATTAGCAAGATTTCTATTGATGAGCCCACCACTATGGTTACCGTTTTGTGTGTGTGTATTCATAATGAGAAATAACCATCGCCTCTCGTTCACTGTTGGCACTTCATGACAATTTTTGGCACGTTGCTCTGATGGCGCCATTCTAAACTTTAAGCCTAGCGTCAGGAAGTAAACCTGTGGAACGTCTCTCCTTCGCCTCTCCCAGCCGCCGCCCAGGCACGTGTCATTAACGCATTACTACCGGTTAAAAAACAGAGCCGTAAAACCGAAGCTCGTTAAACTTCGCCGACTGCTTTATATCCTGTGATCGCGGCCAATCAAACCCCGCAGACCCGCCAAATTATGTTATCACAACCGGTGAAAGTAATCGGGGGGGGAAGGGGCTATTCACAGCGAAATGTTCGCCGACTGCCAGCTACTCTGGAGGTCCAGGCCGACTGAGCCAAGCTCACCATGCGGGTGTTATGCAGGCACTTACTTAAGTCAGGGTATTTTAATCCCACTTTATTTAGTTTTTATCAGTTACCCTATTTTTTTATTGCTTGGCAGGTGCCTGGACATGCATATGCTGTTTCGCGAAAAGAACCCCGAGAGGCATGCCGTTCGAATGGCGTTTACTCCGTGGGGTCATCATGGGCTGTCCTACCGGAATGTTGCTACTTTACTGCTGAGCTATTGGCACCGTTGTGGACGTATTTTAAAATAATGGAGGCGATTTTTTATGGTAACAGTAAATGCCACGATACATCAGGATTTGTTGCCGAGTGAAAACAATCTCGATGTTGCTGAACCCTTCTGTAGCTTCCTTGTGCAGATGCAGTTACTCTGGGCCGAATTGTGCAACGCCTATTTCTGGTGATGCTACACGTTCGCCATCTTTTGAAAGCCGTTGCTAGCCTCGCATCTAACAGTGAAGCGACGAACCTCTACATGCAGTGATTTACCAGCAGTGGCCTGCTCAGGCTGTGCTCCTTCGGCCGTGACACGGTCACTTCTAATAAATTAATGCATTTTACACATTTTATACCTTTCACCTTTAGATGTGGAAAATGTGCATAATCATCTGGCCATAGACGTTTATGGTTTGCGCGTGTTATTCACATTTCTCAATCTGCACCTTTTCGGTTCTCAATCTAGACCTTGAGCCAAGAACATTCTTTAGTTCTGGGTTAAAGTCTTGTGTAAGCCATAATAATGTCCTATCCCCTCCCCCATGTAATAAATACTGAACAGAACTCCAAAACAGCTTTCACTATCTTTTAAAAATTTGTTTAACTATTACGTTTTGTGGCTTTCAATTTTTGTTGATCTCAAAATGATTTAGCGTCGTGTAAAATTACTTCCAAGAGAAGACGTCAATGTACTTCCTTGGTTACAAAGGACTTCCGGTTTTATTCCGGCGAGATTTTGATTTTTTTTTTTTTTTTTTAGCTTTCGAAATCTCTCTTGAAGAATTTTATCAGCGCGCCACGACTTTTGGCTGTAATAACTGCGTAGCTGTTGTTTAGCTCCGGGAAACTTACCGTAGCATTTATCAGTAAATTTCCTGTGATAGGCTCCACGCCACAGAACAAAGGGCACTTGTTTAACTTAAAAACTGAGCGATATGTCTCAGACAAGGTTACTGCAGGGACGACTGTGATGAGGAGAGGGCTAATTAAGAGTTTGGGTTAAAGTTACACATCCAAATGAGAGGCCTTGCTTTTAAAAGTAACCTAAATCCAGATGGAACGGGATTCCAAGGAAAAATTACTACACGCCAATAAATCATTTAGGCTGGTTGATGCGTCCAACTCTGGCATCGTGGTGACTCGCTCTCTCCCTCTCTCTCTCTCTGTACTGACGTCATATCTCTCTCTGTTTCTGTCTTTACTGACGTCATATCTCTGTCTCTCTCGTTCTCTCTGTACTGACGTCATCTTTCTCTGTCTCTCTCTGTACTGACGTCATCTCTCTCTGTCCTGACGTAATCTCTGTCTCTCTGTACTGACGTCATCTCTCTCTTTGTCTCTCTCGTTCTCTCTGTACTGACGTCATCTTTCTCTGTTTCTGTCTTTACTGACGTCATATCTCTGTCTCTCTCGTTCTCTCTGTACTGACGTCATCTTTGTCTCTCTCTGTACTGACGTCATCTCTCTCTGTCCTGACGTAATCTCTGTCTCTCTGTACTGACGTCATCTCTCTCTTTGTCTCTCTTGTTCTCTCTGTACTGACGTCATCTTTCTCTGTCTCTGCCTGTACTGACATCATCTCTCTCTGTCTCTCTCGTTCTCTTTGTACTGACGTCATCTTTCTCTGTTTCTCTCTGTACTGACGTCATCTCTCTCTTTGTCTCTCTCGCTCTCTCTGTACTGACATCATATCTCCTCTCTCTCTCTGGACACATTTCGAGTTTAGAGAGGATTTATATGCTAAAGACCACACACACACACCACACATCTTCCCGAACTTCCCGGAATACTACTTTACTAACCTCTCGCTAACAACGACGTCTATATGTTACCGCGGCAGAGAGTTAAAAGAGACCCCTCGGAGTCGCGTGTAAAGTCACAGGTGGAGCCCACGTTTCCGGACGTTCCCCCTTTTTGCCACACCCACCCGACTAACCAGCGAAGTTCTATGGAGCCTCCTCCTCTAACCAATTCTAGTTCGAGTATGATGTGCCTAGCACCGCTCACTAGGGTAGCTGCTGCTGTCAGCAGCCAGCCCTGCCTTACCGTTGGCGTTCTTACCAGAAGCCGTTTTGCTCAAAATCTCAATTAACTTTCTAATTTTTTCCCCGTACCTGCCGACAGATTTCCAATAATACTCCCCTCCCCACCCGACCACGCCCACAGAGTGCAGGCTTCTCTGGTGCACAGTTCGGCTGTGGCCGATGCGGGGCCATTTTGAATTTCGCTTAATCAAACAAAAGAAAGAAAGAATCCGATGCCCGCTAGAAAACCCTGAAGGCGAATTTATCGGCGTTTTATTTCGTTTTGCTGGAAAAAAATTAGCCATAATTTCAATAAAAGTATCAACATAAACCCGGGTTGTGAAAAATTTCTTCCAAAACGATAGCTTTTAGGCGGGCCGCCCTTGTTAGTTAAAGGGGGTCGCTTCACCCCACTTTTTACAGCACAAAAATTAGAAATCAGACATTGAGCTCCTTTCGTGTACAGTCGACGGTATCCCCATTCTTGCCAAGTCGGAACTCCTATCCAACATGCCTGCCAAAACCTTGGAAGAGCAAAAACAAACAAAGCTCTGTTTTGTTTCTAAGAGAAAACTCGCAGTCAAGACAGCGAGCTCATGTAAGAGAACAGAAGAAATAGTTTAGCATTTGCTCGTACTGTGAGCACACCAGCTTAATATTTGGCAGGTAGAAATGTTCATATGGAGACCGTAAGTCTAGAACATTTATGATGATACTGTTGATTTGATGAGGTATCTCTCAAGTAAGAGAATCGCTTGGCGAAGTTCCCCTCCACTATGGTTAAAATAAGGGAAACCGGGGTTGATGGAGGGGGGAACGGTACAGAAGATAAACAGAGCTTGGAACAGTTACTACTGATCACACAGTGGGTCTGCATGTTGGTTAATAAATTGTGCCAGCAGCAGTTAGTGGGTTTGCAGGGATGTCACTGAATGATGAAGTCAGCTCATTACTACAACTAAACAGAAGTGGCTCACATAGATGATGAGGCGAGTGATTTGATTAGTTATGCTTCTGCCAGCAGTTGGTCCAACTGCTTGCATTGCGTTCTTCTAGAGTCTATACTCTGCCCAGTGAAATTCTTTTCTAGTATTTGGTCAAGCTACCTTTTATAGCACAGTGAGCCCCTGTCTATGCTGTTTGATCTTGAATCTTATCTAGAGTTTGCATCACATTTTGGTCCAGATTTTCCATGTTAGTGTGAAAGCTTCCACTAATTAAATCTCATTTTTGCAATATGGATGAATTTCTCCCCACTGATGATCTCCATGGTTCACAGATGCCTGTTTGGATTTCTATCAGATTTTTGGCGGTACCCAAGGAAAATTTTTAATTCCTTGATTACTTTTCCACACTGTGCATGTAGTATCCATCTTCTTGAAGTATATAGGCATTCCATATGCTTTGTTGGTTAATGGTAGAAGACTTGTGTTTGAAATAGCAATGTACCATACTCTTGCCTCTTTACTTAACTGCAGGTTTTGTAAGGTTTTCTTTGAGCCCAGATATGAATTGATGAAACCTAGAATCATCAGAGAAGAGAACACACATCTGACATATTGTACTTTACAAGCTTTTGTTACCACCTTCGCCAGACATTTCCCCTGACCAGAAGGCTTAAAGCTTTAGACAGAGGAAATTCCTTATATGCTATATACCCTTTGTTGCCAAGCTGGTTGAGATGGTGACAATGAATCATTCTTTTGCTCATTTATGTTGCACGGGTTGTGTCAACAGGAGAATCTTGATGGGAAGTGTGGATGTGGTAAGTAATGGCACATTCCTGTCATGGTGCCAGGGTTAAAAGCCTTCCAGGTTGTTTTCATACAGCAGTGACATTCAATTAACTTTGAGATAATATTAGCTGCAGATCCACGAGAAATGTCAAGAATTTTTTTTTTCAGTCTGTTAACCTTGGATAAAGAGTAAAATAGCATGAGATCCACCTGTTTTTTGGCATAAAAAGCATTATAATAGTGCACACTGGTTACCTGCTACTCTAGCTAGATGTCCATTATATACACATTTATGCTTTAAATATACAAATTTCTGTGAGATACATTCATTTATGAGAATGGTTAAATTAACATTGCAAAGAAAAAATATAATATGCATGTAAATATGTCTTTCTCTTGCTCAAGTACAATAAAGAAATGGTCATATGACAAAGTGAAGTCTTCATAGGTGATATATATTATGATAATTCCACCGTGCAGTTTATTTTTCCTTTCACAGATGCTAATTTTATGTGGAAATTACTTTTCCTCTTTGTATTGAATTACTAGAAAAGCAGTATTAGATAGTCTTTAACCAGTAAATATCTTTTATTACGTAAGAAACTGAGGCGCACAAAAGATAGAGATGACAAGATAAATATATCATCAGTCAGATGTAAACAAGATTTCAAAGATAAAAAAAAACTAAAGATCATCCAAATTCTTTATGATCAACATTCCATGGCAGGAGCTAAGTTAGATAAAGTTCATTTTGGAGAAAAAACAACTCAGGCTTAATAAGCAATAAAAGTTTTAAATTCTACTTCAAATTATGGAGTAGGTTTTCAAATATAAAATCAAAAATAATCTCTGGTACCAGTATAAAAAGATACAGGAATGAGCCATGCAGGTATATGGACTCTTTGTTTTAATCA
Organism: Nautilus pompilius; assembly: GCA_018389105.1. NCBI lineage: Eukaryota > Metazoa > Mollusca > Cephalopoda > Nautilida > Nautilidae > Nautilus > Nautilus pompilius. The sequence goes on from JACATO010000340.1 coordinate 1,149,483, forward strand.
AAGAGCTACTGAACAAATTCACCAAATAATTTCTAGAGTTTTTAATAGGCTTAACAATGTAACTAACATACGAGGTCTGTCGAAAAAGTATCCGACTTTTTTTTTTTTTTTCCCGTAGGAAGTAATGACGTTAGGGAGGAAAAAATATGCATAGTGGAGCTGCATGCCTTCATGCGCATGCGTGGTTTTTTGCGGGCTTCCTGGATGCGTCACTCGCTGTCAGGCAGCCAGCGTGTGAGGTGCTGTATTACTTACTCGTCGCATTTTCATTTCGCCCATGATGACGGAACGTGGGGAGCATCGATCTTGCATCAAGTTTTGCCAAAAGCTTGGAGACACCCAAGCGGAAACAATTCGCAGAATCCAACAGGCTTTTGGTGACAATGCCATGGGTAACGGTACAACAGGTTCAAAGATGGCCGCACATCGGGGGAGATCGACCAGAGTAACAGGAGGCTGTCAACAAGCCGCAATGCAGTTGTTATCGAGAAAGTGCGGACCTTGATAATGGAGGATCGTCGTTTGACGGTGCGGGAAATCGGTTACGAGGTTGGGTCAGTAAATATTCTGCACATGCAATTTTAAAGGAATATTTTGGCTTGTGCAGAGTAGCAGCAAAATTTGTGCCCAAGCTGCTTTCTCAGGAACAACAACAACTTCGTCTTGAGGTTGCGCAGGACCTGCTGGATACTGTCAACAGAGATCCTGAGATCCAGAATACCGTGATAACTGGAGACGAGACCTGGGTGTACGGGTACGACCCGGAAACCAAAGCTCAGTCATCACAGTGGAAGCACCCAACGTCGCCAAGGTCCGGAGAAAAATCAAGGTGATGCTGACTGTTTTCTTCAACTACCAAGGTGTTGCGCATCACGAATACGCACCAGAAGAACAAACAGTTACAAAGAGTACTGTCATGAAGTCCTCCGACATCTTCGTGGTGCAGTTCGGCGCAAGAGACGGGATCTGTGGGCCTCGCAAAACTGGCAGCTACATCATGACAACACCCCGACTCATTCATCGCAGCTGATCCAAGGTTTCTTGGCAAAGAAAAGCATTTCGCTCATTCGCCAGGCTCCCTACTCTCCAGAAATGGCTCCTTCTGACTTCTGGTTGTTCCCAAAAATGAAGATGCCACTGAAAGGCTCCCGCTTTGAGAGCCAAGAGGACATCATGCGGAATGCGACGGCGGAGCTGAGAGCCATTCTGGAAGAAGCATTCCAGACGTGCTTCGAACAGTGGAAGGATCACTGGGCTAAGTGTGTCGCGGCACAAGGGGCCTACTTCAAAGGGGATTAGCAATTGGACCCCACCAGTACGTAATTTTTTTTCCCAGCCTAAGGTCGGATACTTTTTCGACAGACTTCGTATTAGTACTAAGGATGTTCAAATGGAGCCTGCTGAAATAGCATCATCATAATGATATCCAGCTTGGTGTCATCTGAACATTCGTAGTTTGTTTTTTTTATTTATTTATTTGTAATACCAGTTTCCAAAAACCTATATTATTCTGAAAGACACCAGATTATTATATTACACGTATTATCAGTTATTTCCAGGTGTCTGTTATATATGTTTATCCATGTTACTGATCATTCTATGATACTTCTCAACACATCGTCTGTAAGAGAACCTGGGTGGGTTTAGAACTCTTTGGCAAACTGAAAAAAAAATTTTCTCTAAAGTCTACAGAATCATGTTAAATATGCATTTAGGGTTCAGTTATTGACGATAACTTGTAGGAAAAAAAACATTTTAATATTTTTTTTAATTCATTAAATTTTTCACTAAGTGAATAATTAGTTTTGTGGAAAATCTATAACTAATTTGGTAGTGATTAACTGATAACTAAAAAATGGATCAATTGTTTTTTAATAAAAATATTTATCAATAATAATTTTTGCACTAAAAGAATTCATAGTAGTTCACATCTCTGATTTTGATATCTAGATATTAAAGATACACTGAGAATGGGGGGGTTTGATGCCAAAAACTAAAATTAAATAAATATATTAATAGGAAAAGCAGAATAATAGATAACTTTTAAAATACTTAGTAACCTAGTTCTTTTAAAATAACTAAATATAATAATATAGCAGAAATCCTTGATTTAAAAAAAAAAAGTGTTCCATCATGTAAACTGCAGTGAAAGTTTTATCTATTTATCATTTTAGGATAAGAAATAAATTTAAAATGTAATTAAAATTGAAAAAAAATGTTATTAGTACTATCAGTAAAAGGCTTCGTTTAACATCTAAAGATATGTCAATGATTCTCATATTTATATATACATTTTAAAAGAAATGCAATGACTTTGGTTGTAGATAAGGGTGAAAGTTTTTAGTTGATGAGTAACCTATAGAAAGTTAGTCAGTTAGTTCAAGCACCCCTCACCATTATTAGCAGAACTAATTGGAGAACCTATGTTTCAGTGATTTTTACATGTCACTATCATCAGGATGTAGTCCTTAGAGCACAGAAGACTAAAGTATTGGTCTAAAAAATACATGAAAAGGCTTGGAAACCAACAGTCAAGGCTGACACCAGCCACTTGTACTATTCCAAAAATATAAATCTCTACCGCAAACATTTATCACAAATTAACACCAATGTACACCAAAATTTGTAGGCACTGTGGCATTTGGAATTAAAATTCTACTGATAAATAACTTTTCCAATCATGGAAAGCAGACTATGTTAAAAACAAAATAAATTAGATAAACTAAACAAACAAAAAATTTACAATAATTAAACTTTAATAAACAACTGTTTACTTACATTTTATTGAATGTATTGGCTCATAATATAATATTAACCAGATGTCATAGGTAATAATAAATGAGCAAAATGAAAGAAAAAATTCATGTGCAACAAAGTGGCTTTTTAAGAACAGTGTATCCATTCCTGCCTTCTAAACAATTTAAGAAATATATTATGTTTGGTGACATAATGTCAGTTTTCTGTCTGTCTTTTAACAAACTTTATTTGTTTGTATATATTTAATAATCATTTGTGTTTTTTAAAATTATTTTCTTTTAAATAATGAGGATACTTAAGGTGTTTTACTACAGAACTCGCTGCAATATCTGTAACTGAGTTAGTACTTTTTGTCACAAGTAGGGTGATGCTTTATCTCGAGATACTAGAAACACATATACAATGAAGATACTATTTAAAACATATTTAAAAACATGATCTGACTACAAGAAGTATTCTTTCAGATATTTTTAACAAAATATGATAATAACAAATTACAAAATATTTCAATGAAACCAAAATAATCAAAATGTCTTGGCATACTGAAAAGTTAAATTTACTTTTACTTTTGAATATAGTAAAGAGGTAAAAATTTCTTGTGTATATTACTATTTTTAAAAAAAAATACAATATTCCTTGATATGCCTACCAAAAATATATACTTCTTTTTTAAACATACTGAAAATACTTTGAAAACATTTTTTAAAAAATGCTGACAGAAGCAGCCAAAACCTTTTTTTTTATTTGTTGCTAGTTTTCTACTTCCACTCTTATATACATTATGATGCCTTTCTTCCTAATATTTACTGAGGTAAACTAAATTGTGCTTCATGTATTTTCTTGATAAACCCCATCTTGACTTCCAAGGTCTAAGGAAATCTCCCAACAGTAAGGTAAGGAAGGTGGAGCCATGGGAATCTGCATGATTTTTTCCAGAAGAGTAGAAAATGTCTGCAGGATAAACTGCAGTGAGGAGGTGGCAAAATGACAAAATAATATCAAGTGCAGGGAATGTGCCTAATGATGAAACATACTAGCATCAAAAAATAAAAAAGATACTAATTTGTTTTTTTTCCTATCAAAAGTATTTGATTTTGATCAATGATTTTTTTTTACTTAGAAATATTTCTTGTGATTCAATTAAAAAATTTTTTCATTTACTTAATTTTTTTACTGTTGTGTTACCTCATCTCACAATAAAAAAAACCAAAAAAAAAACCATTTTATTCAACATTTTTATTCAGTACAAATTGTAAATGTCTCTGGTCTTGTCCAAATGTATTCATTACTTTTTGAATAAGTTTGTGCTTGTTAACTGTAACTTTTGCTCTATGAACACTTATCATACAAAGTTCAGACAAACGATCATCTGCTATTGTTGACCTCAGCCACGTTTTCACCTTCTCATTGTTGCTAAACAACCTTTCTCCTGTGTAAGCTATTATTGATAATATTAGTGTGATATGAAACACTTGATGAATGGAAGGGAATAGATCAGTGAACTGTAACAACTTAGTGAGTCCATTTTTTAATTTGCTAACATCGTTGCCCCTTTTTGGACCACATCTCAAACCAGGTGACAGTTTTTAATTTCATACACTTAATTTATTCTACAATTTGATTTTTGAATTCTTCACATCATGCACCATTTCTACAGGATGGAGGCAAAAAAGACAGAAATTTTATTTATTCTATGCAACACATCCAATTTCTTTGTAAACTGTTGAACTTCAGTGTAAAGTTCATTAAATTGTTTCTGCTTTTTGTCAGCATTCATGAAACACACTTATAAGCTCCTGAACATGATCATACACTTTTATGGTATCAAGCTCAACAGCATGGAGATCTTGTGTTACAGACTCTAGCATTGCTGAATAGCTAAAAATTACAGTCAGACAAAAAATAACCATCACTGTGTTTGAAGCAGATTCTAATTGGTGCGTATCTCATTGTGTTTTACCTGAAGCTGTAGTGGCCAGTATGCTTAGCATATCAAAAATGCATTCAAAGTTGTTGCAAAAAATTCTAAAACTGTACTTTTGTATTTTTGCAGTCCAACATGCTTCAAATAGTAGTGGCACATTTGGAAAAAGATATCTTCTCTTTGGAGTCTCATGGAAAAATTCTATGATAGCTTTGCTTGTACCCATTGAATTGTGTATCTCGGTTACACAATCCAACAACACATTCACTAGCAAATTGAGTTTATGAGCAGCACAATGGACAAAAACAGCTTTTGGATACTTATGTTTTATTGTAACCTGCACACCTTTCCTTTCCTGTCATCAAGGGGCACACATTGTGCCATGTAGCTTTTCTAGATTCAAGCCAAACTTTGTACGCTGATCAATGATAGTATTGGCATTAGAAGTAGCATCCAGTTCATATAGTCTCGTGAATCTTTCAGATATTTTTAGTGGTTGTTACATCAATGAAACATACACCATGTGACAATTGCTCCTTTCCAGATGTCAGCGCTTTCATTAGCAATTATTGAAAATCCAGTGAAATTGTTTGACGAAAAAACTATTTCTTTCCTGATAATTTCTTCACACACAATTATTAGTTCATTTTCTACATGGACAGATGCATAGTGAGTATTAGCTGGATCATTTTCCAAATATTTTTGTAGTGTCTCCTGATACAATACAAAAATTAAACAGGCTTTAAACATTTCAAGTTTTTCTTTCTTTATCAACGAAAGCAATGTCATGTGTACCACAAAATAGAATGGTCAATAATATTGGATTAATACTTTCTGGTTCTGTTCAGCATCCTGCTTCAAAGTACTGTCAAGTTGACACACGTTGTTTATTTCTGGTTTTTCCTGATAGCAAAAGGTTAGTTGCATCTATGCGCACATATCTGTGCCAAGTGGTAAGAATATACAGTATTCAGAAATTGCTTCTTTTAGGTGAGGGGAATAACCAAGTTGTGGTGAATATTGATTTAGCCACACACCCAAAAGAAACAAGTCACTTTTTACAAGTAGATTTTGTTTAAGATTGTCCAAATTAACATGCAATCCCATATCACCAGGATTATCATCAGAATGGTTGGGTTGATGACATCTAATTGCTGTTGTTGAATCTGGACCAGAGATAGTGCAGCTTTGTTCATATATTCTCACCTTCTCTGCTTCCTTCTGTTTTTTTCTAATTTCCACTTTGCTGACATCTATTTTTAAAAAGTGAAGATTAATAAAATATCTAAAACAAATACAAATGTACACTGCACTTGACTTGACTGAGTCACTTGGCTATTGGATGAGGATTTTCTTGCCAATTTGTATAGCTTAGTTGGATCTGAGAGTGGCTCCTATTGTTTAGTTCGATTTATCTTTTAGAAGTGCTGCTTGGATTACTAGCTAACTAATCAAAACACTATCTAAATGGCAACCTCTTCATTCTTAATTAACTTATCAGCTTGTTTCTAAAAACTAGACAGACAGATGCTTTACTGCCAGTGCCTTATATGTATTTTCCTGTGTTGCTACTCTCTTCATGGCCTCTGACCTTTTGGTCTTTGTCCAGCTGTGGTCAGATTTGTTATTTCTTGCCCAAATTCACTGTGCTCACTGGTGCATGGTGAATTTGAACAAAAAATAAAATGCCAACATTACAGTATCCCCATCAACTTTCTAGGGTTGTGTGGGAGGGGAGTTGCCCTTTTTCGACCCTCTTATGGATACCTATGGGTGGTTGGTATCAGCCTTGGTGACCAAGGAAGTTATCTGGGTATGGCAAGGGGCTCTTGAGCAGCTGTCAAAGTACACGCGTGATCAAGAGTTATCCACAGACTCTCCACCACATGTAACCAGAAAACCCAACTAGAAGCCTTTGTTGCTAGGTGTAGGAGGAAACTTATATAGCCAACTGGTGAAGAAGACTGAGAAGAAACTATGCCAGAGAGGTACACAAAAATGTGCTGGTCTCACCTGGAATTCAGACTCAGGCCTTCGCCCACTGGACTAACACCATCCACCCATGTATCTTAAATAAGTATGAACAATACAAATGTATAAACAGCTGGGGACCGATCATTACTAAAATCATATTAAATATTAACGTTTAATAAACTAAATAGCTAAAATTCCTGAGAAATTAACAGATTGTAAACTTGATAAGCATATATCTGTGGTAAATGTAGAATAACTTGATGGAGACTTTTAAATACCATAATAATGCAAGGTGTACAGGAGTACAGTGAAGTTTCACTTAACACGAATTCCCTTTACGAGATTTATAAAGTAGGGAATAAAATTCGCTTTACACGGCGATTTTTCATTATAACACGATCCCGCCGCGAGGCAAAGTAGTCCGCGAGAGGGGGCAGTGTTTGATATTCTTCCGCGATAGCTAGTGAGCCATCGCTTATCAAATTGTTTTTATACCTTAATAAAAATGGGCTCAAGAAGAAAACGTGGGGATATTAGTGATTCAGCGACGAAAATGAAACGGAAAAGTCACTCTTTGGAGGTAAAATTGAAACCAATCGAGCGATTTGAGAAAGGTGAAAGACTAATGGATATTTCACGTGCGATGGGGATGGACGAAGCAACATGGCGGACTGTCCATTCAGATAAAAGCGAGTGGACTGGGTGCTGCATCAGTGAGCGTCACCGAAATCAGTCGTGGTAGGCCTGACATTATGGAAAGGTATTTGGATACTTGGATTGAGCCGCCAGACGAAGCAGAACGTTCCGTTAAGTCTGCAGGTTATAAATTGCAGAGCATTGAGTTTGCTGAAATCATGGAAGAAAGACGACAGTGAGAGTGGTGGGAAACCTTTCCACGCGAGTCGGGGCCGGGTTGAGAAGCGGTTTAATCCACACAACATAAAAGTGGCGGGAGAAGCAGCCATGGCCGATAAAAACGCAGCCGAAAAATTTTCCGTAGTTTGCTGGTACAAATTATAGCCGATGGCGGTTACAGCTTTAAGCAGGTGGTCAGTGTAGATGGAACGGGGGGGGGGGATTATATTGGAAGAAGATGCCAAACAGAACTTATATTTCCCAAGATGAAGAAAAAGTTCCCCGGTTTTAAAGCCGCGAAAGATCGATGCCCTCTTCTATTAGGACTAGGAGGCAATGCACAAGGAGACTTGAAACTTAGACCCTTAATGGTGTATCATGCGTGGACTCCCAGAGCTTGGAAAGGGTGTTCAAAGGAAATCTTGCTGCTTATTGGCGTTTACGTCCTGCATTTTCATGGAATATTTAAAGTTTATTTACACAAAGAAATGAAAGAATATTGTGAAGAAGAAAACATAGCATTCAAAGTGTTACCACCAAACCCAGTGGATTTATCAGAAAGTATTAGTGTCTTATTCTTGTCCCCAAATACAACCTTGTTAATCCAGCGTATGGATCAAGGTGCCATTGCGCCTATTAAAGCTCATTATTTATGCTTCACTTTAGACAAGTTAATTCACGACACGGACGGTGAGGGAAAACTAACAATAAAACAGTTTTTGGCAAAATTTTAATACAAAAAACGCAATAGACATTATCAGTGAGGTCTGGCAAGATGTGAAATCTTCACGTATGAACAGTGTGTGGCATGAATTATGGTTGGAATGTGTTAATGAGTTTAGATGGTTCAAAATCGATGGAAACGTTTCCAAGGTTACGGCTGCAATTGTTCTTTTAGCCAAAAAAGCAGTCTTTGATGAGGTAGAAGAGGAAGATGCATCAGAGTTACTAGACTCTGCCAGAGACTAACTGATGCAACTAGAAGAAGAAAATAAAGCTGACAGCAATGATGAAACCAAAGACTCCATATGCATATTAATGACTGAGAGATTATCCAAAGCATTTAGTTTATTGGATGAAGAAGTTGATTCTGATCACCAATGAAGTGCTGGTGTTGCTATATCCCTTAACCATGCTGTTTTTTGTTATCACAAACTTTATAAAGAAAAAATGTTGAAGTCTAAGCAGTTATCGATTGAACACTTTATGAAATACCGAGATATTCCTCAATTTGTTATTCCTTCAATCTCAGAAGGACTGGCGTCCTCCCCAATTGCTTTCCTTCAACCTAAATGGTAGTGGCAGACAATGATGGCATTGATGACCCTGTCAACATTGATGATGAGTAGTGGCTGTGTACCCTCTTTCTTTCACCCCTCAACATGGAAGCAGAAACTTGAAGGATTTAAAGTTCACTTTCACCCATCAGCACTGAAACTTAAAGGATTTAAAGTAAATTTTCAAAAATTTGTTTTTATTTTATCTTTAAAATATAATACATTGTACACTCATAATACCTAATTGTTTTGTTACTCTTCATCTCTTTCTCTCCTGCACACCTCCCTACCTAATTACATGTAGTCTTATGGGAATTACATTTCACATAATATGATTTCACTTAAAACGGTGTTTTTCAGGAATACGCTAATTGTGTTAAGGGAGACGTTACTGTCTGTAAGTACATGTGACAACAATTTGATTTTCTAAAACCTCTTAACCAAACAATTGTACCACTTGGAACATTTACATTGAGAAAAAAAAAGTTATTTGCTTTTATTTATATAATCAGTTTTGAAAATAAATACAAATGTATAAACTATAAAAAATTTAGACTGCAAAGCTATTTTTAAATTATTATAAAACATTTTCTGATCATATAACTTATGTAATGTTATCAATACTAATTTAAATCTAACTTGTCAACAATGTCTTGATTAGATTTGTATAACAGTAATTTTGGAAATTAGACTTGGTCCTTAGTTATCAATATGAAAGGCTATTGTTTGTGCCATACCAAGATAAAGTTTCCATCTTATCTCAGCTGAGTCACTTGATCCAGTTATCTATCATTTTAAATGTTAGTTCAAAGTTATCTCCCTCTACCTAGCAACATAAAGTGAAATCATTTGTCAAAATTTAAATGCCTCTGAGTATATTCATTTGTCTATTATTATTATTATTATTATTATTATTATTATTATTATTATTATTTTGACATCTTGAAAATTTTTCATTAGAAGCATATCTTTTACTAGTTCATATAATTTTTCTCCACTGTGTACTGAATTGTTTATATAGTAATGTCAAATAGATATTGATCTTGGTGATTAATACAAAGCATTTGTTTAAATTTTTTACTGTCTTACCACATGTTGGGGTTTTATTTATCATTCATAACCAAATCTAGTGAAAAACAACATCAACCCTAAAATCCCTGCAAGAATAATATAATTTTACGTATGATAATTTACTTTTAGTAAGCAGGTAAGCTTGGATTGTTCTAATAAAATAAATGGTAACAGACAAAATTTATGACAGCTTTTTAAGAACCCATCATAATATTGCATATTAAATCTCGTTTAGTTTTCTTTATAGAAAATTAATTTGTTTTTTTCTTTAATTATTTTTATCATTACAAATAAATGAGTTCAATATTACTACAGTTTGATTGTGCATACAATGTCATAACTTGAAATAAATTGATTTAAGAAAACTTGCAAGCATTTTGCTAAAAGTATGCTTCCCTTCCTAAACTGGAGAGATTGAAACTGACCACTTCTGAAGCAAGAGTGAGTATGTTTGATCGGTGACACACAAAATCTCTTACTATCTTACTAGTGTATGGTCAGTTTATTGATGAATTTCCAACCAGGGACCTTAGAGCCTTGTATAATTTGTGATAGTTTTTTGCCTTCTTGCAACCATCATACTGTATTTGTACCTATTCCACAATATAGTGTAAATGCAGAACTCAAAATTTGTTTTCTCTTTTTCAACAATTCACAAGTGAAATAACTAAAAAAGGACTAATGGTGCTTTGTTTCTACTACATTGAACTGCCCTCAAATTCTGCATTTATTTTTGGGATTTGATCAGATATTTAGATGGGAGGGACACTTGCAGATAATCATAGAGTTTAAAGAAGTGTCTTTTTTTAGATGTTATTCATTGCTGTGACTAAATATAAGTGACTACTTTTTAAAATTCATTTTTTGGTATAAACATATCTTTCACTTTAAGCCAGAAAATAACAACTCTGATACTACAGTCTGTAACATCTCAATAGAAAATTAGTAATTTCTTCTCATTCAAAATAATCTTATTTTAATTGTAACCCATAAAATAGTGCATTTTAAATTGTAGCATAAGATAAAACCATTCATTTTAATAAAATGCATTCTTATTCTTTGCTTCCCCTTGCCAGAGGCAGCACATAAGGCAGTAGTAGCCCAGTCAAGTTCTGTTTTCATAACCAGTTGTCATATTTATGAGGCTGGGTGATTAGTCTACTGCTTAACCTTTCTCTTAATAACCATGCAGATGGCCAGAGATTACACCAAGATGCATCAGAAGATAAATAGAAAGTTCTTTCCTTTAATTTTAAACAAGGAAGAAAATCCATGCTGATGACTGGGGAAGTATCCCTGTATACTAACCACTGGATCGAAATTAACAAAATATGTACCAAAAAATTTTTAGATATCACTGTATCCAAACAGTTCACTCCAGACTAGTCACATGTAGCACATTATATTAGATGTTGGGCCTGTAGTCCCAAATACATTGTAAAATTCCAAATACATTGTAAAATTAATCCAGTGCCTTTATGAGTTTATCTTACATTTTTCTGGATGTGGGGACTCTAGCTAACTTAATCATATGACAGCATTGATAATATCAGCAATCTGTTGAGGTCCTATGATAGTTTGAAATAAAAAATTATGGAACTTTTTTTCTTTATTGGGGACTTGAAATCCGTTGAATGATCAGACTAAATAGTTTTTTTTCTCTACCCCTTTTAATATGATTTTTAAAATTTACATACACACCCCTGTCCAAACTATATATTCAGTGCTCCAAAAGTGTGATTGTGGATTCTTTATTTCTGTATGTTTGGTTGAGCTACTTTTGATTGAAGATGGATGCGGTGGTATCTGAGAATTGCCTTTAAGCATGTATTTTGTTGCTGACACTCTTGTGTTTGTTTTTGTTGAAATTTAAAATTTTCCATTTCAACTTTAATGTAGACGTTAATAGTTCTAGCATTTTCTGTTTAAATATTAAAGTAGGACTCATTTGGAGAATTCAGTAGGCCTGGAACCCTTGTTATGAAAAAATGTTTTACCACTGTGATTAGTAAGGGAGATCACTGGAAATAGTTGCTCCAGCACCACTAATTCCTGTTTAAGTGTATAGATAAAGCTATGGCCAATGCCATAACATGACCAGTGATCCAGAAAGTTAGCCACATCTTTACATTTAATCAGGAATTACTGGTGCTCTAACAACTTGCCTCTGTCTCCTTCCTCAATTGTATGTAATCTTAAACATGAAGAAAGTGTAAGGAGCCATTTGATTCCCTAGATTAACAGAAATTTTTCAAGGATATAACAAGTTGTTTGTTTCTGGAAAAAAAAAATTCATAAACCAGATGTATTCTTTGATATTAGTAACACACCATATACAACCAAAGATCATTCATGTAAAAGAGGAATGTTCTCGATTAGGAAATAGTACTTTTTAATAACTGCATGTTATCTGTCTGAAACGCCTTGCCAAAGATAATATAAGTTTAAAGCAATTTTTTTTTTTTTTTCAAAATAAACTAGACAAAAAGGGGTTTATATGATTGAGTAGTTCCTATCCATATCGATTACAACTTAATTGTAGAGTTATCTTCCCTTTGACCATAAATAATTTTGTTAAAAGAAAAACCACTGTATTTGATAGAAAACGAACGGTCCATTTAATGATTAATGATTATTATTTATGCATACAGCCTAAATTGATAAGTAATTTGATAGAAAAATTCTGAGCCATGACAATATTTTTTAAAATTAATCTCAGTAACTTGAGTGCATGTCAGATAATTTTTCTTATTAGGGCTATCATCATTTGCTGATACCTCATATCAATTGAATGTCTCTAATCATCGCGTTGTCTTACTGAAAAAGACAAGATAATAATGCACAATATTATGTAGATCTGTTAAACACGTTTGTCTAATAATAAGAAATGTTTTACCTACAAAAGTTTCTGTAGGTAAAAGCACAACAGATGTTATTTTAAACTGGTACAAGAGTCACTTGCATTAGATTTAATCACCATACATTACAACAAAACAAAAATAACAAAGTGAACTTTATTGTTTATTTGTCTTGAGAAAGTCAACTAAATCGCTGCCAAAACTACTTTCGTTGTTTCTAATATTTGGGGCACTTGTCAAGTAAACTTACATTACTGAGTGTCCCCACACTGTCTGCACTTTAAGCTTCCTTCAGCTCTCTTATCTTCAACACTGATTACTTGTTCTTGCTTGCAAAGCAACTGAGTATTACTTTTTATTTAACTATGTATTTTTAGTTTATATTCCTCCATGTAGGCAAGGTGGTAAGCTACTTAAATGCTAGGATCGAGGGTGTGTCTGAATTCCAGTCTTAATTTGGCACACCTTCTAAGCATTGTGTCCTTTATGCTCTCTTCTTTTCTGACATCTAGAAATGAAGATTTCTAGTAGGGCCTTTCATTGCACACACAGCAAAATACTAATAATACCATCAGCCCTCCAAATATTTACAGAAGTCATTTGTTCTCACTGAATCAGATTATAACTGATAACTGTCAACAATAAAAAATTTCTACATTCCAGACGTAATAAACAATAATCTGAATGATTTTTTTATAGAAAAAATACACAGGAGAAAGCTTCAAAACGATGGTGTCTTTATGAGAAAAATGATTTTTATTAGCATATGTTATTGTTTTTGTTGTTGTTATTATTTAAGCAAATTTTGTAAAAGATTTTGATTATTTATTACAGTTGTTTTTCAAGTTGTACTAAATAAATACTTTACTACATCAGCTAGCCTTATTTCAAGGTTTTCCATACTACCTATATGATTTCTTTGTTACAAATGTTGGCAGTAACAATTTAAAATAACAGATTATTTCCCCCACAAATATTAATCTGTCACATTTCTGGACATTATTCACTTGCATTCTTCCTATCTGTTTTAAGATTGACTTTTAAAAAGAGAAGAGCCTATAGTGTAATTAAAAGGCATCATGCGAATGATATGCCACATTGTACTAGTACAATTTATGGTTTTCTCTTTCTAGAGTATGAGTTGACATAAGAGCTAATACAGCAAGTAAATTGGAAGCAATCATTGTATTATGATATGTAATATTGCAACATTAAAAAAATACTATTGTGAATCTTCCTGTTAATGCTATTCAAAGAGAATATTAATATCCACTGCTGTCATCTTATAATTTTCTGAAAATATTCCTATCAATGACATTAAAATAGTTAACATTTATAATGACAATCCTATTAAGACATATAGTGTGATTCCTTTAAATGTATTTCTGTACTATTGCATGAAAATGTTAATGGTTTCTAATTATACTATCATATGGGAAGAATGCAGTTTACTATTAATCAGAGCTACACAAGCTGTATATAAACTTTTAACAAATGACATATGTACTTGTATATAACATATATAATTTATTTTACACATGTTACCAACAATAACTGTATGGAAATGTTTTCTTCTATATAACAGACTTGTGCAGTTGCACAGATTCTTTATAGTTTGAATTAATGAATACAATGTCTGCTGAGTTACAACTGACAGTATAAAAACCATACTTTACCTCTAATTAACATCAGAGTTTGATAACTGTATGTTGTGATATTTTGTTAGGTTTCTGTTGTTAACCACAGTAACACAAATTTACTAAAACAAGGCAACAGGTAATGCTTGCTTAAACAATCGTTTATTTTCTGATCACTTTATGCTGAGGCCTTAAGATTTAAAAACGACAACAATATCTAACTCACTCAGTGTTTAAAAAATGTTAATTTTTGTTATTATTAAAATCAGCAATGGTTATTTATAAAAAAATATGTTCCATTAGATTCAACAATTAAGGATAGTTACACTACCAGATTTGACTAAAATTGTTATTTCTTTTAAAATTTTGAAATATATTTTATAGAGAAAATAATTCAAATATTATTACAAAGTTTTAAATGAAATAGATCATGTAACTTTAAAATCTCCACTTAATAACCAAAACTAAAATAGCAGAGTAAAAAGTATTAAATCAATCAATTTTTAAAAACTAGTAGGGACATTCAAGTGAAACTTGGCTGAATCTCACTTATAATGATATTTCATTTGAATATCCATAGTAATTGCTAAATGCTTGGTTTTCAAATGTATTGTAACATTTCCATTCGTTCAGTTTATTAAGAAATAATGCAAAATTTTTAACTCCGTGTAATTCCTGAAGTTTTTGGCTATAGCAGAAATTTTTATACATGAAATCAACACGTCATGGACTATTTAATGTTTAAATATGTCCTTTAGAAAAAAAGGAGGAATTTATTTTTTGTATTTCCCATTACTTTGTTAGTAACAACTGAACAAATTTTAACAAACCTAAATTTTCAAACTCTTCCTCTTTCAGGGAGTTTATTCCCAGGAAGTACTGTTTCTGAAATGTGAAATTTCTTTATTTATTCATTCATTTTGATTGTGCAAATTTGTGTATAAACTCTTTAGTCATAATAGCTAGTAACTATTTAAGTTGAGTTTGAAGAGATTAATTTATTTATGTACTACATCTTATTTTTCAAGTAAAATAAAAATACAACTTTCATTTCTTTCTTTATTTTACTTTTGTTTAAATAATTATAGCTAGTGTATTTGTTGTCAGTTGTCTTTTGTGGATAGGTTTGTTTTTTACTTTAAATATGTAAATAATAAAAACTAATTAATTAAAAGTGTATTTCAGTAAATTTCAAGTTAGAAATAACTTTAAAAATAAATAAAACTAATTAACTTACTGTTAAATGGATTTAGGGGTTGGCTAGTAATTCTATATCACATCTAAACTAGTAGAGATTGGTATGGAAACAAGTTTAGATGACTTAGATCAGTTTCCATTCCTTGCAGTATCCAAGGTTACAGTTTATTTTTTTTTCTAAATATGTCTTTCTAGAAAATCAAAGGCTTCTTGTTGAAATATCACAAACATGATCCTAGAAGTACATCACCAAATTTGTACTGCTAAACTGTATAGAAAAAAAAAATATATATATATAATTGGCTACATGAATTATGTAAAAAAAAGCTAGGAAACGTTCAAACCCTGTTATATTTTTCTCTATTTATACAGTATTGATGCAGCTGATTTTGTAACATTTTAGAATTATATTTTTACATTCTCCCCCTGCCTCAATTCCTGACCATAGCGATGTTGGTGATTCCTGTTTCTTGTAAAATCTATACTGGAATAATGCCATTCTAGTATAACACATGAATACGATTAAATGCAGTCCAATCATTACTTACTCCCTCATTTTGTATTTTAAACAGCTGTCATTTCTTTGAAAACATTTCCTAGTGAAACCAACTAAAATTCACTT
Organism: Nautilus pompilius; assembly: GCA_018389105.1. Lineage (NCBI taxonomy): Eukaryota > Metazoa > Mollusca > Cephalopoda > Nautilida > Nautilidae > Nautilus > Nautilus pompilius. The sequence goes on from JACATO010000340.1 coordinate 1,165,655, forward strand.
TTTTTGAGAGAGAGTTACTTCCCTTACCTGTTTTTATATCAACTGGCCATATTGGTAATTTTCATGCACAGCTACAAGATGGACATTTTTTTTTGGTCATACATTGTATTTTTTTTTTTTTGGAGTTTTTCAAAAATATAATTTCGTGGCATCAGTACTTCAAGCCTCATACATTTTGAACTTGAACAAGAATGTTTGACTTTTATTTTGTATTTCCTTAAAATATTTGAGAACAGATGGTAAATATTCAGTTTGTAAAACAACAGATGAGTACAGAAATTATGGATTTTAGAAATAAGATCGTCATCTTGTGTTTGCTTATTTTAAGATCCCACTGAAAAATAAATTGTAGCAGATTAATTTGCAATAAGCTGAGAAGTTATGAACAGCTTTTCATTCGTGTAGTTAATTATCACAAAATTCCCTAATAATGAATATTTATTGACTATGCAAATAAATGCTTTGAATATTTTTTTTTTTTTAATGTCCAAATAAACAAATGTTTTAACAAGAAAGCTACTTTTTCATTGTTGCTTTCGGAGTGTTAATTTATTCTAAGTAAAATGAATTAGCCAACAGCCCAATGTTATTATTAACTAAATATGTTGACTTAAGGCCATTCCTACAAGTGCTTTACAAGTTACTAATTCAGAAAGTATTCCTGCTTGGATTTTGCCATACCAAATATGGCAACACTACTGCTGACCTTTGCACTGAACTGTAAACCACATGGATGTGGCTATTATACAAGGTTGAAATGTTGAGGGCTCAATGGAGCTTAGTTCTTATGTTTATTATATTACCAGGTTTACCAAGGAGGAAAATAAATATTACCACGTCTTTTGTTTGGACTGGAAGTAATGTTGTAGATTTTAGTGCAGGTTACTGCATGTCTGGACATCATACCTCACAGATTCTTGGAAGGAAAAAAAATCTAGTTTTTTTTCCAATACAGTGAAATCACTACTACTTTTTCTTCTTTTTTTTCCTAATTGATTCATTTCATTAACCACTGGGTCAGATTGGTAGAAAGATTATATGTATATAATGTATTACACAATCATAACCAATTTTTAGATACTGGATCTGTCTGTTTTATTATGGTCACTAATATTTTTATGGTGATGCAGGAACAAATCTAAAGTAAAATACAACTGTCTGACAAGGTTTGTGGTTCACTGAGAAAAATATTGCCTTCGACTTCCTGGTCTGAATTGTTGGGTGTGGGTCAAAATGTTTTCATGATGGTTTTTTTTTTGTTTGTTTTATTAATAGCATATTGCCCACAGAAGTATGCCAGTGTACAGAGGAAGAAATACTAGTTACTTGTAATAAACCAATTGATAATTCCAAAGGAGATTATCCTGGCAAGGAAGTATAGCACTGCAGATATCTACTAGAAAGCAAAGTATTTTTGTTACAAAACAATAAAAATTAAATATATTTGAATATGATAGGAGAAACTATCAGTAATTCACAATTCAATATATGGAAGTAGGGCTTTTTTCAAAAATTATCTGCCATTTAGTAGTAATTGTTTGTTTCCAGGGCTGTAAGTTACAGTATAATATTCCTCAATTTTAACCAGATAATGACTGATAAAACATAAATACAGTAAACCTTTGATAGCACAATACTAGAATACTCAAATGTAGTGTATAATCAAAGTGACCACCAGGTCATGGCAAGTTGTTTTTCATTATAAAAACTATGGATAACTCTAACTTGCTTTAAATTGAAAAGTCTGATAAAATGAGGCATTCTTTTGGCCCCTTAACTGCAATTACATGAAAATTTCTCTTTATAACTCAAATGTTTGATAGTTGACACTGAAAGATTGATTACACAGCACAACAAAAAAAAAAAAAAACAACTTTTGTTTAGTTGCCAAGGATGTTTGAACGAATTTAGGGTATTTTGGGGTCGCTGAATCCAAAAATGACATTAGTTTTGCTGAATTTGGTCTAGTTTCTGAGGTAATGGATACCCCTCAAATTATGATTTTATCCCAATACGACCTGTAGCTGCTGACATATGCAGCAGGGTTTGGTCTATCTTTTTACTGTTTAACATTGTTTTTATCTAATTTAATCTTATCTTTAGCATTGTTTTGCAGATTCATCACATTGCATATAACATCATATTGATTAATCTTTTTTTTTGCAGAGAAATATGAGTTAATCACAAAGAGGCTGCTTAAACAATCCTAATGCATTCTGCTACATTTGTGGTGAATACATTCTGCAAAAATAAAGGAAAAATGTCACTGACTTTGTAAAACAAGCATATGTTGCTTATTTTAGAGACCAAGATAAGTCTTGGGCTCCCAATAATGTTTGCAAAACCTGTGTAGATTACCTACGACAGTGGAAGAATGGAGTAAGGAAAAGTTTAAACTTTGGTGTGCCTATGGTGTGGAGAGAGCCACAAAACCAGCACGATGATTGTTATTTTTGTGTTGTGAATGTGAAAGGTTTCAATCGCTACAAGAAACAAATGGGAGTATCCTGATTTGGAATCAGCAAGGTGACCTGTGCCACACTGCCTGACCTTCCATTGTCAGATTTTGAAGAAATGCAGGACTTGGAGTGTAGCACAGGTGGTAGCAGTGAAAGTGAATATGAAGGAAGTTTATTAACACCTAAGCAGTTCCCCCAAGAAGAGCTCAATGATCTGATACGAGACCTCAGTCTGTCAAAGCAAGCATCTGAACTTTTAGCATCCAGGCTAAAAGAAAAGAACTGTCTAAAGCAGGAAGCTAAGATAAAAGCTTATTGGACAAGAGGAGGTACTTCTTTCTTACTTTAGCCAAGATGAAGAACTTGTATACTGCAGTGACACCCTTAGGCTTCTTCTCCAAATGGGAATACCGGAATATCAACCAGAAGATTGGCAACTTTTTACAGACAGCTCCACCAGAAGCTTGAAATGTGTTTTATTGCACAATGGTAACAGCTATGCATCTATTCCAATTGCTCACTCAACAAAACTTAAAGAAGAATATGAAAATATCAAAATGGTGTTGAAGAAGCTTTGCTATCATGAGCACCAGTGGTCTTTTTGTGTTGGTTTAAAGATGGTGGGCTTCTTGCTTGGGCAACAAAGTGGATACACGAACTACCCTTGTTTCATCTGCTTGTGGGATAGTAGGGCAAAGCAAGATCATTGGAAAAAAGTGACGTGACATGGCCTTCAAGGGAAAACATGATGGTAGGTGCAGCGAACATCTTTAACGAACCATTGGTTGACAGATAAAATCATTCTCCCACCACTCAATATCAAACTTGGGCTGATGAAGCAATTTGTTAAGGCCTTGGACAAAGATGGCGATTGCTTCAAAAACATTTGTAGATCATTACTTGGACTGAGTATGGAAAAACTAAAAGGAATCTTTAATGGTCCTCAGATTCATAAATTCATCAAAGATTTGAATTTCACAAAATTCATGAATGATGTTGAAGCTTCTGCCTGTTGGAGTTATGTCTCCGTTGTCAATAACTTCTTGGGTGACCACAAAGCAGACAATTATGAAGAATTGGTGAAAAAGATGCTCGATAACTGAAAATTTGTGTGCTAATATGAGCATAAATGTACATTTTCTCCATAGCCACTTGGACAGATTTCCAGATAATCTTGGTGATTTTAGTGAGGAACAAGGGGAGCAGTTCCATCAGGATATAATGATGGAGGAAAGGTATCAAGGCAGATGGGACAAACACATGATGGCAGACTACTGGTTGAGCGTTCTGCATGATTGTCCTGATGACCCACACAAAAGAAAATCATACAAACAGCGTATTTCTATGCATTAATTGTGATTACCTGAATCAGCTCACCTTGTTTTTATGTTATTGTACTGAATACAATGCCATTAGGTATTTCATGTGTTTACTTTTGTATAATTTGAGACAGTTTTCAAGTGATTTGTGGATAGGCTAATGTCTGATCATTAAATTGTTTGCATTTTTTATGTTTTTCAATAAGATTCTGAAACTTTATGATAAAAATGAATGTACAATTAATTCCAGCATTAAATCTGAAATCAGTTAGATGACCAAATACCTAAAGATAAATTTAGCAACAAATGTATATTCATGAAAATGACAGTGGCGGCTGATCGAGCTGAACTCTCAAATAGGGGGAGGGCATCTATTATCTCAAAAATTAGAGCCAATCTATAAAAACCAATGCCATATTCAGAATCAGTGCCCCAAAGTTACCATAAAATCACTCTAATATCATTGGCAATAAAATTAGTGTTGACCAGTGTTATCATTGCAATTTGACATGTGTTTGTTAAAAACCTGTGAACTGTTTTTCATAGTCACTGATCATCAATCACACTAACTACTTTACTAATTTATTGTCAGGTAATAAAAAGGTGTTGATTGTGAGTTGTAAATGCTTGATATATTATCACAAGAAATAAGAAATCACAGTTTATTCTCTTATCTATATAAAAATGCAAAACTCTCTTCCTGTATCATGTCTTTTGACACACCAATGCAGTGACAACTTCTCTGTAAAAACTCTCATCAATATGGCATCACAAAAATGCAAACTGTGAAGTCACAAAGTTGAAACCAAGAGAAATAGAAAAGCAGTTTGACTTTCCTTCATGTACTCTTTCCACATGGTTTAAAGATGCTGGTAAGACCAAAGTTGCTTATCTGAACAACAGAAATGCAAGGAATAAAACCCAGTAACTTTAATTAAAAATTCAATTCTGATGAGACTCTAGATATTTTAAAAGATTTTGGGAGGTCCCAGCAACTTTGAGTTATTGAGACTGTATGCTGCTCTCATCTATTAGGATTTCAGTTTTTTTTAAATGCTTTATAGGTGTGTACTAATGGGATTCCATGATCACCCTGTAGCAACCTTTGAATCACTGGTACTTCTTTTCATAAGAGATCAACAAAATAAGAACGAGATTAGTGATGTAGAATTAAATTTTGAAATTGTTCCAAAAGGGTATTGTACATCATTTTTGGATTACATAGGAATAAACGACATGACATGCCTTCATAAACATTTTAAAAATATAGAATTCAATCAGTTTGCAGGGGTGAATTATGAACCAACTTGAGATGATATAATATCAAAATTAAAAGTGATTTTAATTATACTGATCAACTTGATCAGGTCTGAAAACTATCTGATGCTTTAAAATCTACTAGAAAGGCACTGGATTTTTGGTATTGGCCAAACTCAATGAACACTGCCTCCTAACACAGAATAATTATCTATCTATCTACTTGCAGCTAAAAAAAAGTCTTTGGGTTTAGTCAAATTCTTCAAAAAACTAGCAACTTCATCAACATCTTCTGTTAACAGACCAACATAATAAATATCATTTGGCTTTGCACTGATCATCAACTAAAATAGTTACCAAGTTTTAGTTTCTTCTCTTCATCTGATGGTAGAGGCAACATCATTAGAAAATATATCTCATTACTTTATCACCCAATTTTTTAAAACTATTTTCAAATGTTGTTCTAATTAGCAGTAAACTAACATTACGATTCACCATTCAGCAAAGTGATCTCGTCACTTGTTTTAATCCATTTTAGAGCAAAGAACTTGTCATAGTTTCTGAACAGCTGTGATGCAAATTTCAACAAAATTCCATATTTGGTGAAGTCCTTTCTTTTCCCAGCCATTACTCCTCCATACTTGCCCATTATAGTTGAAATTAATAGGTCTTGAGGGAGTAGATTTTCTCCATAAGTCTGGATATCTTTTCTTTTTTTCTGCATATTGAATTCCAACCATCTGATTTCTTTGAAGGAGCCCATGGACCAGTTAAGACAATAATAATAAATACTCTGTGAGAAATTTGTCATCTTTCTTACTGAAAACCTGAAAGAAAAAAAAAATGTTTTATTAATCATCAAACAGCAGAGAATCGGTAATAGAAAGATAAGAATGCTTACTAACAATATATCAAAGATAACAATACTGTCTCAGGGGAAGTAACTCCAACATTCTTAATGTAGAGAAATATTTTTTACACATTTTCTAGCAGCAAGACCAAAAGTCCTTAAGGCCGTTTTGATGTAGGCCTAATAATATGTTTGTTGTCCAACAAATTTGTATTATAGATCTAGCCAAATAACTTACTTGATTTTCATAAAATTCTTAAATGTAAGATTGGTATTGTCTGTTGCATTCTTGATTTACTGAAAATAATGACTAAGTATAGTTCTGTTGCTGTGAAGCTTCTTGGCAACAACCATCATACCTTTAATTTTTAATCACTTTGTTGACATTTATCTTATTAAGTCAATAATAAAAAGCCCTTTCATTGATTTACTCACTTTATTTCTAGGCATAATGATACTCTGTAAAAAAAGGGTTAAGTAAAGTAAATACCAGTAGTTTTTAATTAAATGTATAAATGAATTATAATAAACATCATACACTTTGACCTTAACAACTGTAACCTTGTCTATATGTTTAATTAGGAATTACTGGTGCTGTAACAACTGACCCTCTGATCTTCCCTAAATTTGTGTGCTAGTCACAAAAGTAAACAAATTTAAGAATATACTTATAAAAACCACTGGATTTGATTTCAACTCAGAATGTGCCTCTCCTGTTATTGGTAGTTTCATGTACTTAATGGAAAACATCTACATTGACATTATTAGCTACATACTATGAATAGTGTTTAGATGTTATGCTGTTGTAAAATAGTAGTATATTTTTCTTTTCTTCATGTCAATATCATCTTTGTTTTATTAAGCAAAACTCTATAACCATTTTTTTGATTTTGTGCATTTAGTTCTGATAATTACACCAAAGATTGGTTTAAAATGGAAAAAAATATATAGATAAAAAGATAGAAAGAAAACTTGGCTAATTTGAAGTCCTGTTATGTTGTATCTGTTCTGTCATATAAAAACTTTTATGTTGATACAATTAAATCATATATGATACATAATTTTAAAAAAATAGTTTCAAACAAAGCAAAGAAAAAACTGCCTAAATAAAATATATACAAGCAGTAAAAATAATTCTTTTTTTAAATGTTCTTTTGAAAAATAATGGGTTAAATGAAAACCATTTTAAAAAATGTAATCTAAAATAACCAGCTCTGTGAAGATAGCACCAACTAAAGTAGCAGAAGATCTTCAAGTGTTGGATACAACTTGCCGAGCAATCAATATCAGATATTACCTATGAACTTCTCTCTATGTAACACTCTCCCAGTATTTGTTTACCAGAAAAATACGGTCAGGTTAATATTCATGAAAGCCTCATAATTTCTGTGTAAACAGGTGAACTAAAAACATGGCCACTCTGAGTTCATCTGCTGGTCATAACTGTCAGATATTAAAAAAAACAACCAATTGCCATGGTGATAACTCTAGTGTGATTATATATATATATGTGTGTGTGTGTGTGTATGTATATACACCAGAAAAACAAGATGTTCTGACAGACCTTTACACTGTAAGTCAACAATGCTAAAATAATTTAAACTTTCTTCAGCAAAACTTGTATAATAGATTTAACAGACACAAACAAACAAAAAATTTTAGTTTTGCCTGAAATTAGACAAAATTTACCTGTTTAAACCTGACTTTTTATTCTTCATTCTTCATTACTTTCCTAGTAGTTTTCTTGTGTTTTAGATGATTTTTTCAGTTAATTTTGAATTTCAAGGTTTGTTTCTTTACCTAGTTCCTCTCATCTTAAAAATATCATTATTCAATCTTTTCATAAAAAAGCATACAATTTGAATTATTTATTTATTTCTACAGGATTCTATTATTATTATTTTAGATTTTATAAATTAAAAAAATTAATTATTTCAAAAACCTGACAAGGATCATACACATATACACTAGCCTGGCATATTAATTTAACTACATCAGTAAATGAATATATCTGACCAAAATTTACATATCTCTGGTGTGATTATGTATCTATTGGATGTCTAGGTGTGCAGATAATTATTGTGGACTATCACCAAGACAGAAACAGCAGATCCCACAATACTATTCTGTTAACTTGAGGCTGTTCAGAAATTCGCCAGAGTCAACAATGGACTGACAAAGGTCAACATGTGGCCAAGATTATCACGAATTTTACAGGTGCAAATATCACTGCTACAGCAAAGCAACTTGAAAGTTCTTCAACATGGACATCATGACAAGAATGTGCCATCACTCTCCACATGCAAACTTACTATGAATATTCTTTTGCTGATATCTTCTACCATTGTACTAACAGAACACTTTATGACATGCCACTCATATGATCAGTCTAGAAAAAAAATCAAGGCATTTAACCCCTTCTCTGAGTACACAAAAGACACAATGTAAATCTGATCCAGCACCTGTGAGAACATCCAGATCATCAGCTGAGTGCAACCATTCCATTTCTTATCAATATAATGGAATTTAAGGAAGCTATCATAGATAAGAAAAAACTTGGATCAGGCTAGGATTCAAAATAATATTTATTTGATGCCAAACAGGGCAGATGCTCTTTGTGCTGCAAGAGGTTATGGGATCAAATACTAACAAAGAATTTCCCTCTATTGCTTTGGTTGCAATTTTCCATGACAATCTAACATACTGTAATAACAACTGGTAGAGAAATTATGATGGAATGACTCTATAATATCTATGTTTATATCATTTACTAAAAATGTAAAGTTAAAAAATGTTTTATTCCTGTAGTCACCTTTCTCAATTCTTAGAATTCTGTTTAATGTAAAACAGTGTAGACAAATTCAGAGCTTGTTGGCTTCTGCAGTGATTTTTCACCAATTGAAAATGTAACTAGTAGAGGGTAAGTCTTATCTCACTTGATTCTCAGAAGTTGGAACTGTATAGGTGATTCTATACATGATAGTATGTCCTAGGCATGACTTGCAACTGCATTCTGCACCTCTCTGTGTGAGCCATAATCTCAAACATTTGAGCCCTTATGGAATCCCATGCACAAAGGGCTAAAAGATCGTGGGTGAATAAATAAGCTCAAACAAACCAATTCATTGAGCAGGTGCTACTTTCCCAGTATAAGAAACAGCAGCTATCGCTGAATACAGTGTGACAACTATCCTACATGATAGCTTTAGTTAGTTTTTTTTTTTTATTGCAGTACTGGATATCCATCCCCACACTGGAGAGTTTATTTTGTAATTTTCAAAATGACTAACTATATAAACAAGATCTGTGTTAACACCTGTTTCATTATGATACATTATAACTGAGTAAAAATGTTAGTGAACTGGTACAGCATGGTAGATAGACTCCATGTACAGATATTTTAAAGTAAATAGAGAACTAATCACATTGTAATACATTAGAAATAAACTGATAACTAATATTGACAAAGTGTAAGGTAGATAATTTCAAAAATAGGTGCATGAGAAACAAAAAAAAAAATAACAGCCTGATTAATTAGTTGTCAATAGAACAATCATTCTATTAATTATTGATTGGTGACAGGTTAAACCACCTGTAGATGTAATCGCTTAGTTAATGATATTATTACAATAAAAGTGTCTAGAGCATATTATTAAAATGAATTTTTGGTACACGTAAAAAATTAACCAAATTTAACAAAAATAATGAGAAAGTGACATTGAACACAACTGTGATAAACTGTACAAGATTATGTGAAAAGGAGATTAATCTTAATTTTTTTAGAAATATCCCAGGCATTGTAGAGAAGTGAATTAAATTTTACCATCAACAACAGCAAAAAACTCTTTTCAAATTTTACCTGCATTTTGTTTCAGAAAATAATATATGACTGACTAATAACCATTTCTATATGAAACTGTTAAACAAAATGAGATAGAAAGGGATTAGTGTTTTCATTTAATATTTAATTAGAAAGCATCTGGCAGAGAAATAGGTTGAATGTGAGAAAATACAGGTAATAGTAATAGTGGAGTTTGTTGGATGCATACTCAGTTTATTTGTATATTTCCTGTAGATAGAAATGTTAGAAAGACATGGTTTGTACAGTATTGACTACACTGTATGCAAAATAGATAAAAATGAAAATATAAAAGGGAAAACTCTACTGCAGGGTGGTCGAACATACGGCCCGCGGGCCGTGTGCGGCCCTCAGTACCTTAAAACGTGGCCCGGGAGGTCATACTAAATTTTAAAAAATTTTTCCTCCTTTAAATAAATTTTTACACATTATAACAAAATTATATTTATATGAATTATTTTCGCATATATAGTAATTAATTTCCGTTAATTTTGAAGGGTTTTCGCAAACATTTTTCGTATTCATAAATCTCATTTTAATTTGAATTAGTATCAGTTTTCATGTCATGGCGTCTAATGTATCAAAAAAGCGAAAAATTGACTCTGAACATCGTAAGTTTAATGCAGACTGGACATATAAATATTATGCATCGAGGAAAATGGTATTATTAAATGCCTTGATTGTCATCAAACTATCAGCTGCTCGAAAGAGTATAATGTGAGTCGTCATTATAAAACGCATGCTAAAAATATGACAATGTGATAGGAAAAGCTGCTAGACTGGTGCTTGTGCAACAATTAACTGATAAACTTACAGCACAGAAGAATATTTTTAAGAATTTGAAAATCATAACTCCTACTGCTAGTGCTCAGTATTTGGATGCCTCCTATCGTGTATCTTTATTATTGGCTAAAAAGGGTAAATCCTTTCGTACAGCAGAGATTGTTAAAGAATGTGCTATAGAAATGGCAAAATCACTTGGAGAAATGGAAGTTGCTGATAAAATTAAAAACGTTTCTCTATCACACCAGACTGTTTCTACCAGAGTTCAAGATATTGACTTACAACTGGAAAAAAACTCTGAAAGACAAAATAGCTAATTGTGCATATTGGTCATCTGCTCTTGATGAAAGTACAGACAACTGTGACATATGTCAACTATCTATTTTTATTAAAATTATTGAATACAATTTTAATGTGACAACTGAACTCTTGGATCTGAAATCAATGTCTGGAAGAACTACAGGAAAAGATATATTTGAATCATTTGACATGGTAGTTGGAAATTTTATAAATGAAGATTTTAAATATGGAAAACTTTCTTCTGTCTGTACTGATGGAGCACCTGCTATGTGTGACCAGAAAACTGGATTTGTGGGTGAGCTGAGAAAAAACAATATCTTAGTTCCAGTACACCACTGTATAATTCATCAAGAAGCTCTTTGTGCCAAGTCTGCCAGACTGCATCCTGTAATGAAGTCTATCACTAAAATGGTTAATTTTATTCGTGGTGGTGCTCAAGCTTTAACTCACAGAAAATTCAGAAATTTCTTAGAAGAGGTAAATGCTGCTTATCCAGATTTGTCACTTTTCTGTGATGTAAGATGGCTAAGTGCTGGAGATTGTTTGAAGAGGTTCTTTGCATTGAGAAATAAAATTCTTTGTTTTCTTTGAAAGTGAAATATCTGCTAACACTACTCAATTTGAGAATGACCTGAAAAATCCAGATTTCATATCTGCATTAGCTGTTTTGACTGACATTATCTCACACCTGAATGTTCTGAACAAACAAATTCAACGAAGAAATCATGATATCTGTTATCTTGTGGGTAAAATTAATGCATTCAAATTGAAGTTGAACAAACTATTCATTCCACAATTAAAGGAAAACAATTTGACACATTTCCAAGCTGCAAGGAAGTATTTGCTGATAAAGAAACTGACTTTTCAGATTACGTTTCCATACTTAGTGATATTTCTACTGAATTTGAAAAGAGATTTCAGGACTTCCAAATAATTCAGGATGACCTTAAGATACTGAGGAATCCCTTTACTATAGAAGTGGATAAGGCACCTGCTCAACTGCAGTTGGAATTATGTGAGCTGAAAGAAGATCATTTTCTTCTTTCTCAAAACCTTGACAATCCATTAGAATTTTGGAAACTGGTAAATGCAGAATCATATCCTGAACTAAATAACTTTGCACTTCACATGCATTCAATGTTTTCTTCAACATATGCTTGTGAAAGCAGCTTCTCTCTTATGAACCAAATAAAGTCAAAAGAGAGGAATCAGCTAAATGAAGAAACACTAGCTTCATGTGTCAGAGTTGCACTAACTGACTTAGAAATTGATTTTGTAGAATTAGTTAAAAACAAAAAACCTCAAATTTCGCACTAACTACTGTAGTAAATAAATTTTTCTATTAGTATAAGTATTAATAAATATCTTTTTTAATCAAACTTTTTTGGCGAGTGGCCCTCACTTGCATAAACCTGATCAATAATGGCCCTTTGCTTATTTGAGTTCGACCACCCTGCTCTACTGAATGGCACACTGACTGTTTCACATGTGATACGCTATCTTAAAAAGTTTGTCGTTGTGATCAATGTTTGGTTAATTAATTTTGCTGGTTATAATTTATCTAATCTAGTGCTTTAATGAGTAAATAAGTAAACTTTCACACCAGAGCTTCTAGTCCCACAACCATATTAATTGATGGGGTGCATGCAAGGTTTCATTTTGGGTTCCCACCATGTGGTTTAATGGGCAGGTAATTTGGTGCTGGTCAACTCCTCGTCATAATAGGTAGTGTGTATGTAGTACAGGTAACATTTAAGATTTTGAATTCTATAGAATGCCAAATGATTTTAGGCGAAGTATTAAATATCTATTGTTCCACCTAGGCATTTTAGAATACCTGGCATTAAATTGGAAATGTACAGAACAACAAATATTACTGTTTGATGACTGCAAAATATTGGTAAGAATATCACAGGTTAGCAACAAATTTAGTACAGGTATTGGAAAGATGCAAGTTCAGCATTACTTTGTTTTTGCAGTAAGAACATACCATCAAACCCACCTTCGTTTGAGATCAGCAGCAGAACAAGTAACTTTTTTTTAAATCTTTTTGTGTGGTGATTGCGTAAGTGGTGCGTGTGAAAGTTCTTGTATGCGTGTTTATCTCCGAGGAGAAGGGATTGGAGTTGGTGGCCGAAGCCGTGTAGGGGTCGAAGCCCGGTGTGGAGCAAGCTCCCGTTAAGGCCTAAAAGGCTGGGTTGAGGCGCCGAAGCACCTCGTGCAACTGGCCGCCGAACTGACCAGAGTGGGGGGCGCAAACGCCCCCCCCCCCTGTTAGAGTGACCGCTTCCTCAGCCAAAAACCAATCTTGGGAAAACAGGCCTCAGCACGACAACAAGTAACTTAGCCATGTAGAAGTCGCGAAACAGTGGTTTTACTCAGAAATAAATACAATTGCTGTGTAGTTGCTAAAAACAGTATGAACAATTATCAAAGGAATTGGATAATGAAAAAAGGTGAAAAGAAAAAAATTTGTGATTTATAGTTGTTGAAAAGATGTGATGTGTTGGTCATGCGAAATATAAACAAGCTAATATCCCCATTAAAAAAGAGAGAGCAGTGCAGTTTTGTACTGTGTGCCCAATGATGAAATGTTTGAGATACTATAAACAACGTGTGTTTCCATTAGACATGGCAGATGTGATCACATGTTTAAGGAACCCTCAAACTTATAATGAAGCTGAAATTTTTTTGCACTTATGTGAGCTTTGTTAGAAAAAAAAACAAAAGAGTGCTAACAAAAGTTGTAAAGCCATTAATTTTCTTTGGATTTAACTCATGTTGCCAAGTTTATTTAATAGGATTTTAATCTCATCCAGACAGGAAATAGAAATTCATAATGGTGTATCAAGACCACCTCACAAAATTTGTAATTTTAAAACCTTTTGAATCTAAATATGCAGAAAAGGTTGTTTTCAACTGGCCAGACATATTCACATTGATTGGGGCATCATTTGTATTGCATTCTGATAATGGCAGAGAATTTGCAAATAAAATTGTTTCATTTTGAAGATGTTCTAAACTGAACCTAAAATTGTCTATGGTGAACCCCACCATAGCCAAAGTAGCACACGATAGTTGACCACTTATGCAGGTATCAAAAGATTTCTTTATAAGCAAGTATCAAAATATGACAGAATGCATTTTATTTGCAACAAGATATTTTAAAGGGAATTGAAAATGAATAAAAAATGTAAAAAATTATTAATTCAGTGGAGTGTCTCTCTAATATTAGTGTTCCCAAAGATTTTGCTGTCAAAGAACTGCTGGAACCCCAAGAATTTCCTTCAAACAAAATCCATTGCATTGTTTGCTCAAAAAGCAAGCAATGGAGCTCATAATTGCCAGGGCTGTGACAACATATGTTCATGTTATTTGTGGCATAAATTCTGGAGATACTCAATGGTATAGAATGCATGTCATATGCCCATTATGCAGTACAAAAAGGTAAACAGTCAGCAAAAAGAAGCACAACATAAGCAACAATAAGCAAAGCAAATGGGAAGCATTCTGATAAAAGTCACCTGACAAAAGTATGGTCTACAGTCCAAGTGCCCATTCCTGATGTTTACTGAGGCCAAGTAGATGTGTGTAATATATTAGCAGTTATGGATGTGACAAGTGAAGGCGTCTTTTGGCTTGGAACTTGAGATGACTTTGAAACATGCATATCCAAGATCACAGCTTTCTAAGTGCAAGGAAAACTTTGTCAGTTCAGGGGACATTTCAAAAGATAAAGATTTATCACTGAGATTTGTTGCTATAAAACAATTTCTTAGAACTGAGCAAGCTTTTGTGAAATGCTCTTGCAAGAGTAAGTGCCAAAGTCAAAGATGTTTTTTTGTTCATCTAAATGCCATTTTAAGGTCTGTCATGTTGTAAGAAATAACCAATTTTTAATTAACCATTCTGTTATATATCTGAAGAATTATGATTAGTTCACAAGTGAGACCACTTTATAAACAAATTTTTTTACTCTTTTTCTATGCAGTCTTGAGTTCCTTCATTTTTTTTGTTAAATTCTTGACATACTGGATTTCAACATCACAATTTTTTAGCCTGAATAAATTCAATGTAAATTTTGTTACATGCTGTCTCACTCAGTCTTTCCTGTACTTTATAATAATAACCATCATTCATGGCAGTGAATGACTAATAACAAATAGATATCACATAATCAGAGTATTTATTTTATTTTACCAATACACTGCATCAGTTGGTTTATCTCGCAAGTACAGCCTATGTAATACAATATCAAACACTTTTTCATGATTCTCCATATTGCTTAAGGCCAAGCTTGGTGTTCTATAGAATACCTATGACTTACATACAATGTCTAAGTTAAGCGTGTAATACAGAATTGATTTTGCCTAAAATGATTTGGCATTCTCTGAATCTTGTACTTTGTCTATACACCATTCTTTTAAAGAAATATTACTAAAATTGTGATAATCATGAAATTATATATGTGGTCAAAATTCTGCATTCAATACTCCCTATTTTACAGTGTTGTTTTCCACAAATGACATTCCATCAGAACACTCTTCGTGCCCTTTCCCCTGCACACATGGTAAGGCTGATAAGTTTCCTTAAAACAAAACAGTGTAAATCTTCCTGATGAGCCACAGATCTGCTTATCTTAACCGTTTTATTGGGTATCTTTGAGTCAGCATCTCTGTAGTATATCTTTGAGCATAGACTTTATATTTAAGCATGTGCAATAACAATGTCAAGTAAATACTTGCTGAAATACTTGTGTAATGCAGCATTATGTCAACTGTTTTCAATGATGTTCAATAATGTTCATGGTCTATATCAGCCATTTCTTTGTGTCACTAGATTCTAACAACATAGCTGGTGTTTTAATATACACTGGTGACCAGAGTTGTGGACTTTCTAATGAAATATCCCACATATAAAACAAATCAATTTAGAACATATAGTTACCATAAAATGCTGTGAATTATCTGCCAATTTTTAAAGAAAACTTACCCTTTAAAAATTTGGTGCGCATTATACAAGATATCAGATGTCACAGACTTTTATCCAGACCGCTGGGACCATCGCTGATGACAGATGAGCGAGTGATAATGCATACGTATATATTAGAAAATCCCACATGGCAATTTCACTTGAATATCAATAAAAGAGAGTTGATCGAGTCTATTTTTGAGTGTTTTGGGGGATATGAGTATTGAATGTCACTGGGTTGAGCATCATTGATATTGGTGATTAAATGGTTAGAAACAAAACAGAGTTCACACTGAAACTCTGTGTAAAATTTAACCACAAAAACAAAAATGCAAATATTTTTTTTCATAATTTTATTGAAATTAGATTAAATTGATAAATATAATACAGGATAAGTGACATGCATTGATATGATGTACCTCTAGATTAAAACCCATCAAACTCATCCCAGTTGTCGTCTTCCCTCCACTGCAAGAACTGTTCATCAGTCATGGTAGTAGTTGTGTCATAGTAGATATCGTTGTCATCACCCTCTGATGCTTCTACTGCCTCATCATCTCTTGACTCAGACCACAGGATGTCATCTTCAGTTCTGCCCATGGCATTGGACAGGCAGCCCCTGAGTTTACCTCCATCAGCCATACACACCCAGCATGACTGTGAAGAGGGTCTTTTTGTGGCTAGTCGTCTTCATGGTGATGGTCTTCGACCCGATTGGTGCCACTGTACTGTTGTAGGGATGGTCAAACATCAAGGCATCTGGTCAGCATTCTCTATGACTCAGAGGATAGTCATGTTGTTTTCTCAGTTTTATGATGAACTGTTGGTACCTCAACAGCTGATCTTCATAATCCTCAGGTAGCTTCTGGGTGATGGTGGTCTGCCAGCATATGCTCAGTTGATTGCGGGCCATGAAGTGTGCACAGCATTTCTGAACTGATTTAAGTCAGGCATAGATTGAGTTTTATAGACAGAAAGTGCATGCATGCATATCTCTGTGGTTAAAAACCCCCAAACCTGCATGATGCGCCTTTCAGTGACGAAGGAAAGTACCTCCTCTTCAAGCTTGGATTGGCCGCACCCTTGCCCCAATCAGCACGTTTTGAACATGGCGTTGGTTCAATCTTCTGAGAACATCACCAGAACCTGCTGTTGGCCTCATTCACTCTGAACATTCGGGCTGCAGCTCTGTTCAACTGCAGAGCTGATCATATGGATTTTATCTGCAGCAGCATAGCGCATGTCGTGTTGACAGCATGGTTGTGTGAAACAGTATGTAAAAACAGGGACTGAATTGAAGATTATCCCCATGCAGAGTTTATGTACATGTTACTGCAATACCTCAGCCACTACACCATGGCATGATAAACGAGGGTGGCATAGTAATTGAAATGGAGTTTTTTTGCAAAGACCTCTAAATACCATGGTGTAATATGTGAGGTATTTATCAAAACCTTATTTGTGCATTCCAGTGACTTTGTTTACCATGTCACCACTGCGGCTGAGTGAATTTTTTTGATTTTTGTGAAACTATTACGTATGTCCCCACTAAAGGAAAGGCATTGTAATTTCTCAGTTGATTTGAAGATGGCCATTTGTCTGTTGCATAACACCCGTTCTCTTTCAGGTTGGCCCAACCTGATGGCACCTGAAATATGAGCTAAATATGCTTGCATTTTATAATGGGAATTGTTTTTGTGGGTTTTTACAGAGCAAAATTGGGGTGCGTATTATATACGATAGCATATAATAAACAGCATCTTATGGCACTTTCGTGTGTGTGTGTGAACATTTGTTTATCATTTTTCACTGATCTATTTAGTGTTGGTGCATATATTTTTAATTCTTTCCACTGTAATTATTAAGATTTTGTGGATGATCAACAAATCATTATATATATATATAGTAACAGTTGTTTAATATTTAGAATATTTATCCAGTTGTTTTAAATAAAATAGTTTTCAACTGCTTGACAAGTAGTTACTTCTGACATGAGGAAATTCATATCTGTTGATGGAATGTTTAATGTTTTCTTGATTTGACTTGCTGGCAAATTTACGCTTTCTTATGTAAATTAAAAGAAAACTAAACTATGCAATCTAAACAAAAAGTTTAAACTTTTATTTTTTTTGGTTTTTAGCAGATTTATGTTACTTAGATTTCTGAATAATTTTTACATGTTGAGAGTAGTAACAGTTTTGTGGAAGAGTTAGAATTAAATTTTTAAAATCATTTCTTGAGAGAGAATGGAAATTTCTTAGTCTTAGTCAGGATAGCAATAACAAAGAAAATAAGTCTTAGAAAGTAGAGCATGAATTCAGGTATTTCTCACCACCTTATTAGTATTAAATAAGCTAACTAATGCACCTATGTTTCAGGAAACTTTCCCCATTGCCATAATTGCAGTTTAAATCTGAGTATTTTTTTTAATGAAATGTTGTTTATTTTCTATTTTCAGATTGTACAAATGACTGGGACTGCTCTTAAGCTCACAACCTATTGGTTGTCATGCTATGATGTACCAGGTGACCACAAAATTACTTCCTACAGTCTTGTTTATAACTCCCATATATTAACTAAAGTGTGCATACACAAGGGGTCATGGAGAACACATTCCTATATTTTGCAGATGTTGCCACCACTTACACTATATGACACCACATATGATATTTTTCCCCTTGTATATAAACATGCAGAGCTGTCAGATATGTCAGTCTGTCTGGAGATATGTTTGTAAAAGTTTCTTCCCAAGGTTGCAAGCAATAAACATAATGTAGGGATGGCTTTATGTGCCTTTCATCATGACAGAAGTATTCATCAAGCCTTATGGAATTCAAAGGTCTTGCATAATCTTATCCATATATATCTGAGGAAAGATGTGGTTGATGCTGCACCATGATCAGGACATCTATCTACACATGTGAAAGCTTTTCCAGAAATTCACCAAGAGTAATCAAAAAATGGAGTAGACAATCCGCATAAGAAATACAGCATCCATCGAGCTACCAGGTCTACTGGCTGGCCTACTTCAGAAAACTGTGTTGACAAACAAGATGTAAAAACTGCAGAAACTTGACTTGAACCCAGAAAAATTGATGGAATTTGCCTTGGAGCTCATGGCTTGTGTTAAAGTGGATAGCAATATTTTGCGGCCAGATATAACTCACTTCCATCTCCTTGGCGAAGTAAACACTCACAATTGCTTTATCTAGGATAAAACCAATCCACATGCACTTGTTGAAGAGCTCCTTCATGACCTAAAGTTGAGTATATAGGTTGGGCATACTAGCAGTATCAACAACAAACCTTACTTTCTTGAGTAGCCCACAGATCATGGTTTATAAACTGATACAGTCACTGGACATGTCACAAACACATATAAAATTAAATGAAAAAATGAAAAGCAATAACTGTAGCAAAGTTTTTGAAGTTGCAATCATGCTAAATTTATTGCTCATGTCGAAAGTATGAACGATTCTTGTAAGGAAATTGTGTCAACCAAGCTAGTTTTTATTGTTGTATAAAACTATAGATTAAAATTGTAATTTATCAAATTGGAATTAAAACTATTATCATTTTGCAATAATTTAGCAACATTTTAAATTAACGATATACATAATGTTGTAATAGTTAACGTCTTTGAGAAAATAACACTTATTGGAAGCATATTTATAATGAGCAGTTGCATGTAGAAATACAATATATTGATAACTTTTTACTTTTGAGTTCTGCTGGTTGATCATGGCAGTTTTCACTATATCTGAAGTTATCCTTTGTGTTTTTACAGTTATTTTCTGATACTACTTCAATGATAGCTTCTGCATCTTTGAAGCATTCAGAAGATGAAGCCTGCTGAAAATTTCTCACTAGACTATTTGTACTGTTGTGGGGAGGTCATGGGGCTTGCTTTCATTCTCCTTATTCCCTAATATGTTGTTTGTTGAGTAAAAAATAAAGAGAA
Source organism: Nautilus pompilius (assembly GCA_018389105.1). Classification (NCBI taxonomy): domain Eukaryota; kingdom Metazoa; phylum Mollusca; class Cephalopoda; order Nautilida; family Nautilidae; genus Nautilus; species Nautilus pompilius. Next base: position 1,185,414 of record JACATO010000340.1, read on the forward strand.
ACAATTCATATAATATGATCAAACCCCAACTCTCTTTGTAGTTATGCATACAGAATTTAAAATAGCATATCCACTAGTGTGTATAGATATTTTTTCATATGATTTTAGATAATTTTGATTTTACACGACTGCACATCACTTAGTAATTTGAAATCACTGATTGTCTGGCTGCCAACCATGGTTGGTTTGGTCAATGTTTTGAAATAGAATAATATAAACAAAACATTGTGACAAATGCAACCACAACCACCACAAAGTGAGGGTGGAGATAATTGCACGAATAGTATCCAATAGCTTTTAATACTAATAAAGTAAAAGATTGTTTACATGAACCGGTCAATACCTGAGCCATTTTGGTTGAGATGATAGATATTTCTGGATGTTGAATGTCTCAACCTTTATACAGCACATCAAGCAAAGAAAAAAAAAAAAACGTTTTTACCAAGGCATGGCAAAAAAAAAATCTTGTTAAAAATAAATCTAGGAAATGTTTTATTTACTACAAAATATTGTGTAGATCTGCAGAGGCACCAAGTAGCACTATTACGGATGATTTGGGATAGCCAAAGTCAAAGCCATTGGAGACTGATTCTGCAGCAAGATCTTCTGGATGCATGTTCTTGTCTGTTTTTTTTTAATCATTAGGGTTGATGAACTTTTAAGATCAGCCTTTCCCATGCAAGTTTCAAAATTTAAGAAGGTATTGCAAGGCTATGGCAGATGCAGTTGCATGTGGCCATGGCTGCTTGATGAAGTGATGTTTTTGATAACTATAGTGGTGCTCCAAGTTAATGGATGATTTTTTTTTTGGTACAGTCCAATTTTTTTTTTTGGTTTTTGTTTGTTTGGATTTTCAGATTCTGTTGTAGTATCAGTGAAAGCCCATTCATATTCATTCTGACTGTTTAAGCATGGTGAACTATTACTATTTGTAAATTTACCATGATTTGGGGTATACTGGAGGAGGGGGGGTGGAGGAGGATGGACCTAGTGTCAGTGTCTGTCTTCTCATAAATCCAGCATTGGTGATGTGCTTACTTGCATGAATGCTGCTGGTAAATGAGCTTATTGTGCAAGGTGAGTGTGTTTGTGACATGTCCAGTGTGATTACACTTTTGTTTTCAGGATGATAAGCAATAAGTCATTCACACTCATTTCAACCTATAACAAAGAATTACAGAACAAATGCCATAAATAATATAAAGCACCATTCAATCCAAAGCCAGAAATCAGAGAAAAATTTCAAGTTTCCTTTCAAGCAGTACAAAGACAAAAGCAAGAGTGGATACACAAACAGATGTTGATGTCAAGACTAGTTTAGGTTTGACTTTTCTTACTATATTTTGAAATGCTGGTGGTTTTGTACCATCTGGAATGTGTCCTTTTTCTAAATACTTGTAATTACATCTCCCCACGAAATATCTAATCACAAAACCTTACCAAAATTGGAAGAATATTCTCAAAGATCTTAAGAGCCAAACTGCATTTGGCTACTATATCAATTCAATGGAAAAACTAAATGTATTTAAGACAACATATGCAAATGCATTCAGTAGAATAGAATGTTACAAGGCATCAGAAAAGTAAAGCAGAACAATGAAGTATTGAGGTTCATGATAAAGTGACTGGAATTTTGTGGAAGGCAGGGTATTGCTCTAAGAGTTCACAGAGATGATGGCACCAGCAGCTAGCTTCAATAAAGATAACTTCAAAGCACTGCTCAATTTGAAGATTAATGTTGGTGACAAGCCATTAGAATACCATTTGAACTGTGAAAGAAATGCTACTTCATAATGACCTCCTGCTAAGCCTTAAGCAGTTTATCTAAGACACCATTGTGCATGAAATAAAGGCTCAGGCCATTGGACCCTACTATAGCTTTCAGTTTGATGAATTTGGGGACAGAAACAACTGGAAACATTTATCCTGTGTGAAAGCATTACAGATAAGACAGTATGCTAAAAACTCTCAATTCTTGAGTAGTGCAGGCTTAAATGTTCAACTCTGCTAATCTAAGACAATGGACAGAGCTGGTAATATGGCAGAGCACCAGGTGGGATGTGCCAGAAAGAAATCCCCAAGAGCAGTCTATTCTTATTGTTTCAGCCATGACTTAAATCTAGTGCTTTGTAAAAGTTTTAAATTAAAGTTTACACCATATTAGGCATTTTTAAGAAACTAGGAATATTTTCTAAAATACTTTCCAAAAAGTAGCAGGCGATTAGAAAATATTAGGTTGTTACAAAAGTTTTGATTTTTTAACCGCAACAATGAAACTTAATATCGTTGCTGAACATGAAGTTTATTAATCAAAGTTCAATTACAATCATTACACTTCTGTCAACGAGTTACAAGCGCATTTATACCATTTTGACAAAAATCTGTATTTCTGGAGTCGATAAACTGTTGGAATTCCAAATGCTGCTTGGTTGATTTCATGTGGAAGAAGTTGTCGAGGCTTTTGAAAAGGTGGTAGTCTGCGGGAGAAAGGTCTGGTGAATAGGCTGGGTGAGGGAGAACTTCATACCCCAACGTGTTCAGTTTCTGAAGATTCACTTTTTGCAAAATGAAGACGAGCATTGATGTGGAGCAGGATTTGGCCTCTCTGATTCAGCAATGCCAGCTGTCATTTGGAGTGTTTCTGATGAACAACATTTAATTCATGACAGTACCTTTCAGCTGTGGTGGTTTCACCAGGTTGCAAGAAGTTATAGTAGACACCAGTTTCAGTCCACCAGACAGTGACCATGACCTTCTTTGGGTAGAGGCTGGGTTTTGGAATGTGGTTAGGTGCCTTGTCTCTGTAGAGCCACTGTGCTGATCATTTGCGATTGTCATAAAGGATCCATTTTTCAACACATAATGATTCGGTCAAGAAATGAGTCGATTTTGTTTCTTATGACAAGCGAATAGCAGATCTCCAATCGACAATTTTGTTGTTGTTCATTCAACTCGTGAGGCACCCACTTGTCAAGCTTTTTCCCCCTGCCAATTGCATCAAGATGCCAGGAAACAGTTGCAATGCTTACGTCAAGCTCTCCAGAAATTTCTCGCACTATTTTTCTTGGATTGGCTTCAACTGAGGCTTTCAGATAGTCATCATTACAGCTGGAAGGATGTCCATTACATTCCTTATCTTCGAGGCTCACATCTCCTGATCGACAATTTGCAAACCATCATTTGCTGTGTCCTCACCCCATCTTGCTTAATGTTACGAGTTGTCTCACTCGTTTTGTGGCCTAGTTTGAACTTATGAAGCAAAATGGAACAAAAAACTTTTTTATCCATGCTTCACTCAGAACCCTGAAACAAATATCATTTAATGATTTTCAAAAGGGTAGGTTTTGCATGATGTATGCCAAAGCACACACTACAAATTCATATATATCTTATATACAGGGTGATTGAAAAGTAACTCCCTATTATTAAGTACTTTTAATTTATTTCTGAACTACAATTCTTACAAGAAATGAATATGATAAGAAAGTGTATAGCATGGAGTTTTATTTAAAATTCGATATGGGCACCAGCATTCGCCACCAGCTTCTGAAGCTGCCTGGGAACCGCATCAATTGATTTCACAAGGAACTCTTGTGGGATGGAAGACATAACTTCTCGTATTCGCCCTTCAAGTTCTTCCAAAGTTGTTGGTTTGGTAGAGTAGACTTGTTCCTTTAACCAATCCCAAAGAAAAAAGTCGCAGGGTGTTAAGTCAGGACTTCTGGCTGGCCACTCATGCGGACCATGACGACCCATCCATCTCCCAGGGAAGTGGGCATTCAGCCATTCACGAACAACAATAGCAAAATGTGGAGGAGTGCCATCTTGCATGAAAATCAAATCTTCAATATTCTCCCATGTACTGATAACTGACCAGATTTCATCTCTCAGCATGGTGAGGTACCTTTTGGAATTCATGGTATCGCGAAGGATGAATGGACCCACAATTCTGTCCGAGGCCATTCCACACCATACCGTTACCTTGTGCCAATTTTGCATTTTTTCAGAGATAATACGAGGATCTTCTCCCGCCCAGTAGTGGCAATTATGACGGTTCACAAACCCACCGATGTGGAATACCGCTTCAACACTCCAGATGATATTTTTTAAAGAGATCAGACCAATCTTCATACCAAGCCATCATCACCTCCCCAAACTCCATACGAATGTCGCAGTCTTCAGCAGAGAGTGCTTGACAGTAGTGCGGCTTCCAAGAACGCAAATTAAGCTCTTTTTTGAGCACAGTTCGTACACAGTGAAAGGTGAGGCCACTTTCTCTTGCTGCTTGTTGAATTGACTTTTTCGGGCTATGAGTAAACATTTCTTGAACAGCTTGCACTACCTCTGGGTCAGTGGAATTGGAAGGGTGACCTTTTCTTTGAGTATCAGCCACAGATCCTGTAGCGATGAGTTTTTCATGACAATTCTTGATCGTCTTAGCGTCAACTTGAGCATGTCTTCCTTTAATGGTCCTCCACCATCTTTGCACTTGAACAACGGATCTCCAAACTTCGTAACGTGTCGCTAGCTGAGCACGTTCCTGTAGGGTAAGACGTCCAGCCATGTTTGTAGGGCTTCCAAATTTCAAACACAATAATCGATCTGAAAAGAAAACAAGAACATAAATTTAATTCCCATACATCATGGAATACACACAAAAAAATTGAGAAAAATATTACAATAATAGGATAAATTATAAGTATTTTAAAATAGGGAGTTACTTTTCAATCACCCTGTACACACACCTTCACAAGCATGCAAAAAGTGAACCCCAAATTAACATAATATAAAAACCGACAAAATTTTTGTAACAACCTAATATCATACAAGAAGTAAATAAGGAAAAAAGCAAGAAAAAACACATCAACAAAACAAAATTCAAATTATTCTGAGAGATGAGATGAGCTGAAAAGCACAGAACTTTACACAACTTTGCAGGAATCTGTATGGGACAAAAAGATGGTTTGTAAGGCATATGGATTAATGAAGCATAACTAATCCTACCTTCATAGCAAGTTTCCAGATAGTTTCTTTATTGTTCTGGTTACACTTGGGGCTTAAGCAAGAAGCTGTGAAGATCTTCTCTGGACATTGATGAAGGTTTTAAGATAGTGATCCATGTAAAGTCTCTGTTATCTGCTGTCAAGGATGAGGAGTTTGACAGGGTACAAGAAAAAATTTTAATGACAGAGCTAGCAAAGCTTAGATCCCTTGAACTCCAAGACAATCTGGTAGGCAAACAAAGAAACCATGTTTCTGCACAAACTGAAAAGAATACTTTAAAATGTTCTCTTGATTTTTTTGTTTTTTTTTTTAGATTCTTGTCTAATAGTTTAGTATGCAATTTGCAAATCGCATAATCAAGCTATTTAGGCCATAAGCCCAATTCTCTCATCCATTACATTGCTTTATCAACTAAATGCTGCTGCTATCCTGAAATAAAACAAAGATGATTTGCCATCTCCACAGAGTCAGATTTTGAAAACATATGTGGAGATACCATGACAACAAACCTAATACCCTCTCTGAGACATTAGCAGAGGAGGGCATGTTTGTCAATATACCCAAACATAGCAAAACATCCTCAATCTTCTCCTCCAGACATAAAATCCTGGATTTTCTCCTGACGACCATGTTACCAATGCTGATAAAAACCAGCCATGCATTCCTTTCAGTAGATAAATTATCAGTAATGCATTTTCACACGTTTGGCCACCACAATCACCAGATCTCACACATGGTGTTCTGGTTATGGGACCATACATCTAGAAACATTGATGTACCATTAAGATTTGCAGATGACTGCTAATCTTAAGAGCATAATTCATTAACATTTTCATCATCCACAGCAGTCAGCTGCACCTAGCTGTGTACCATGTTACAACATCTGGGTGTTATTATTGAGAATGGCAGCAGACATTGTCAACACGCATTGTAACAAATTAGACCAGTTTAGCAAAATGCTAATCAAACTGTGCTTCAATGAAATGATGTTGGTAACTCTGTTTTATATATATAAAAAAAAAATAAACTAACTATAACAGAAAAAAGTGATAAACTTACTTTTTAAATTGGCATGACATCACATAGCATAATTGCCCCTTCTGCAGTGGAAACATCTGGAAACTCTGAGAATGTAATTCCAATGACCCCCTCTGTATGCACATTTGCTTTTATTAGCACTTGTGTGTTACAGTTTGGAAGCTATAAGTAACCAACTACAGGAAGTAACTTTATGACCACCTAGTAGTTGATCTTTTTTACCAGTACTTTAGACTACTCTACCATTTTAAGAACCCTAAGTTTTTTTTTTTTTTAAATACAATCTTTTTTCACTAAATAGTCTAAACTAAACAGAATTTAACTATGACAGCTATAATACTAAGTTTTACTGATATTAGTTTCCAATTTTAAAATATTGAGCAATTAAACTTTTGTGCTGAAAACTTCCAGTATTAAAGATCAACATCTACATTTTACGTGCAATCATGCGGAATTTTCACTATCATCATCTGCTGAAAATATTAAAGCAAGCATTAAAAATCTGATATCATATGACAAAAATCCTAAATTAAATAACAGGATCTCGTGTAGATAAAAATTACATATTAGTCATCATTTTTCTGCTTGCTGTTGCAGTATTTCATTGATTTTTGCAATAACAACTATATGAGGAAAAGAAAGTTAACTCTAAACATATCAAATAAAAAGCAAAAACAATGAAAAATTGTAAGTTAAAATTTTAATGTTCTTTTTAACTGATTATAATGCAAGGTAAATCTTGTTTTGTTCTGTTAAAAACTAAATGTTTCCCACCTGTGATCACATTATGCCAATTCTCACTAATAATTCTCAAAATATTTAAGTAGGTAAATAACAATTACCATGATCTATCATTGTATTAAAACAAATAATTTATACAAAATAAATTCTGGGTAATCTACAACTGTTTGAATTCTTTACTTGCAAGTATTAGAAATGGCCACATATCTTGGGTTGAATATAAAGTACATCATATAATTTTTGTTCTAAATTGGTTTGAAATTCCAAATTTGAGTATTTCCCAGTAAAGCTCTAAAACAATACACCATGTTCCTGAGTTCCCTGTATTAATGTGCATCAAGGAGTTGGTGCAGAAAAATTGGTGCATCACGAAAATAGACAATCATATTTTTAAAACTATCTGATTGTTTCGTGCATGACTGATTAGGATATTTTAAAAAGTGTAAGCATACTGAGGTACTCATTCACCTACATGTTAGTCATTTCAAATGTCTCTTGTTAAACTCCAATGCTGATGCAGAGGGGGATAATATTTTATCCAGAATTATAACAGACATGAAAAGTTTGTTCCTAAGATAAAGGAAAACTACAAGCAAGGGAATTCAAAGTTTCTCTTATACCATAAGTTGGGAAGTCATTCATAGACATGTTTGGTAGGCTCCACAAGGAGTTTCTTCTACCAGACTCCACAATAAGAGATAAAAGTAATGAGAGATAGATTGTTCCAATGTTTACGTCTCACTATCTATAGAAAATGCCCTGGACTGTTGCCACTTATATGATCTTGTGCAACAATGTCAACATCATAAACAGCAAGAATGGCAATGGCTATTGCCACCTGGGAGTGGGAGGTTCTGCTACATTCACCATATAGCTTAGTTCTCACTCCCAGTGAATGCACCTCTTTAAATCTCTGAAGAAAGCTTTTGTTGGACAATGTGGAAACGGGACCAAGTGTATAAGAATATCTTCAGCAGCAATCCACAACTTTCTTTCTATAAGAGGCAAACATAGAAACAGAAATTAGTGATGTAGATTTTTCTTCTGCCTGCACTAGAGAGAGAGAGAGAGAGAGAGAGTGTGTGTGTGTGTGTGTGTGTGTGTGTGTGGTTCTCATATGTAACTTATTTAATTAGTGATTATATTAATTATGAAACAGATAAACAAGTAACAATATTGTATATTTAATTTATGCACTTTTAAAGTAAAAATAAGAATGCAGAATTTAAGGACTTTCCCTTATTCAATGAATTTATCTAAGTCTCTCAAATTAAGTTGAATATGATGATGGATTTCAAGTCCCCTAAGATTCTGATTTTTCTCAACTTATTTCAGAAGAAAAAATAACACTTAAATAAATAAGCAAAGAAATTTATAATAAAGCATACATTAATGCCACTCAGAGCTGAAATTTAAAGATTATTATTCACATAGGAACTTAGATTATTTCTAATCAATAAAGTCCCTGCAAATGTCTTTTTTCTCTAATCTCTGCTAGTTTTTTTTTTTTTTTATTTCTCTTCCATTTTAAACCTAGAGTTAAGTAAACATCAAATAATGGCTAAGAAATGTTTCAAATGTTTTAAAAGTTACCATTACACTTCAGAAAATGTTTGCCACATTTCAGTGTTGTATTGGGCTTCTCTCACATTCTAATTATTTCTAGATGGTGCCATATGGAAAATATGGCCACGGTGTCAGACTACATGACAGCAGAATTAGCTCACATATCTTGTGAACACAAAGTGATTTGATTTAATTAATTACCTACTGCCAAAGACTTGCCCTCTTTATAGGACTAGCACACTGAAAACATGCCCGATAGCAGTAATAGATAATCCTTTTCTACCAAACACACTTTCTTCTAGAGCTGATAGTCAAGTTTCTTCTTCTCGGTGACTTTCAGTGAACAGAATTATTGCTCTACTGCAGGGCAAACGTGATGGGCTGTGGAAGATGATTAAGGTTTGTGGAGAATAATAAACCCAATATGACTGCATAATACTTGGGATTCTTTTTAACTTAAAAATTTTGAGCTTAAACAATGTAGAAGAAAAAGAGAAAATATAACAGTGGACATTAAAAATAAGTAAATCAAAATTGTGAAAAAATACCCTGGGTAAAATCAAGTACCTACACCTTAAAAAGTAAAAAAAAATATACAGTATAAGGTTGAAAATAACAATAAATGTGTCTTTGAGGACAATGTCAAGGTCATTTCTTTGCAGGATATTCTGTTTATTTGGTTTTATTTTTATCAAACAGAATGGTGGCACACTTGCCACCAGCTGAGAAACCTGCAAGTAACATCTTGTGGATATACAGAAATGAGACTTGAGATTGTGCATGCGTACTGATGTATCTGGAAACATGTGGTGTGGAGCTGTTTGAATGTAAACAACACACAAGATGCGCCATCTCCTGCAAAAAAAAAGGTAAAACAGAATACGGGAAAACAGAGTCCATTATTTCAAAATTTGAAAAAAAAATCTGCCAGAATATGGTGATTAGAGTTATGCAAAGCATCGAAGTTGCAGTTTTGGGTCATGTGACCAAATGATTTCCATGTGTAAATGTTCATCTTTAGAACCAACCAACCAAAATCAAACATGACACGAACAGAGGTATTATTCTGTCAATTTGTGGCTGAAAATAAATTGCCAGTGACAGTTTCTGATCATTTTACTGAACTTGTGAGGAAAATGTTCAATGACAACAAAGCTGTAGTTAAATTTGCATGCAGTTGACAAAAACAAAAAAGCCACCCAAATAATTAAAGACAGTTTTAGCTAAGGCTTACATGGATGGATCCAGTTGTTGAAAGATGAAAGACAGGCCCTTTCTTTTTTAAGAATGATGAGAGCAATGACAACAAACAGAGATGGCTAGCTATTCTTGTTCAAGTTTTTGAAGAAAAAGGTACCAAACTAGGATCTGCAACCTGCCAAAGCACAAAGGTGAAACACCAGAAAAAATTAAAGTGATCAAATCAATCTTGATATGTTTTACATTCTTAAATATGCATTTGCTATGATGTGGGTTAAAGAAAAAAACAGGATTTTAATAATCAAAGGGTAGTTTATTTGAGTTTCTACATTCATTCTCTGACTTCTATTTTTCTATATCATATCTCAATTACTTAAAGCCTCCACTGAATTATTAATGTAATCTATGCATAACCTTTTAGGTCTGTAGACACACAACATTAGTGTTAATAAACAAAATAAATCAAATGAGTGATACATGTAATAGCTTCAAACAGGTGACTGGTGATTCATTTAATTTATCCAATTCATGTATTTTTAACACTTAAGTAATTACTAAAATGTTTATCAATGTTTCCATTTGATTATAGAATTTATAATCATTTTTAAGTTTGATTTGTTCTATTCAACTTTCAGTAGAATGGAGATAACTTGGGAAACCTCATCAGTTTTTCCAGTGACAACTACATCAAGGTTGGATTAAGAAACTTCTCCTGTCTTGACAGCTTGAGGAAGATACTCCTGCCATCTTGTAATTCTTTGTGCTGAGTCTGCCATCAAGAAATTGCCTGTTCTCAATGATAATCTCTTTGACACCTACTACTACTTTTGAGCACAGGTTAAGTTTAGCTATTGTGCAATTTTTGTTTATCTTCTTAGTTATTTTAACTTTAAAGTTGAGGTTTTATCATATAATCTTTTTTTTAGATTTGTTAATATTTTTCTTTTTCATTTCAAGCTCCAGAAGAAGAGTAGAATACAAACAAGGCTTTTGAAACCTTCAATGTTATGGACCAGTGTGAAATTTTCAAGCGTTTCCCCACTCATTGGTTTTCCCTGGAGACGGTGTGCAACCAGTACTCTGCATTAAAGAGGTACTTTGCCAGAAATCCTGATGTTGAGAAACCAGAAAAAAGTGAAATACATCTCATGAGAGGTTTCATGGCCTACTGACTAAGTTGACTTTTCTCTTCCTACAGCGCAGCTTGCCAGTGTTGAACAATTTTAACAGTTTCAAGAAAATTTAATCTTTTTTCCTTTCTTTACCGACTGGTTGAAGCAAGCATTAATAACTAAGCAGTCAATTATTTTGTATATTTTTAGATTGCTTTAATATATGGTTTTAAAGAAGTGTATTTAAAATACATGGTTTCATGTGTTTTACTACTTTGTTCATGGAAATGAAACAAAGATTAGAGCTCTCTTTTACCTGAAATGGACAGTCCATTTTGCAAGATTTTGGTGAAGTTCACTCAGATGAAGCATATTCAAGAACATCTTGCAGGAAATACAACATGAGGAGGAGACCATCATTGTTGGATTGCCTGCCAGGACCTACCTACCTTATCCTCTTAGGAATTTGACAGAAATTCTTGTTTGACAATATTATTATTATTATTATTATTATTATTATTATTATTATTAAGCTATTTCTTCATATTCAATAAATAGATAACAGCAAAATCTGGAAAAAAATTTTTCTACACTGCAGTAATGTCAGTTAGAGATTTTTATGTTGCTACTGTTCAAATGCTGTTGCTAGGCAAATTTTCATCTGCTGACAAAGTGTTGCCAAATTTGGTGTTTCTGGACCCTCCAAGAAAAAAAACCTGGAGTTTGGACCAAATGAGTTTACTTCATTTCACTGTTTTACTCTCATGTTGACAACATACAATATTAATCAAATTTACAGTTTACTGTGTTCATTCTTAAAAATTTAAGACCTAAATTTGCATACATTTTCATTTGTAATACTGGCTGCAAGATATGCTCACTGAGCCACTGAAAGAGGATTTGGAAGCATTCCAGCTTCTTCCTGATAATGCTGCCCATTAGTTGATGAGAAGGGCAAAAGAAGAAACTGGACATCATCTCTTTCTGAAATTGAAGAGTATTATAGTAAGTGATTCCAAACAGGAGGGGGAATGGCAGAAAATCTTAGTGTGAAAATTAAGAAGCTGAGACCTTGTGGTCATAGAAAGAACCGGGATAACATGTCAGCTGACAGCAGAAGAAGGTACTTCAGAAGATCCCTGTACATCAGTCCTAGATCATATGATCCAGGAGTTGACAAGGAGATTCATAGACAAACAACAAAAAACTGTGCCCATGAGAAATGCAATAATCTCTGAAAAACTGAAAAGAAATACAAAGCAGGAAAAAGAGAGAGTTCAAATAGTTCATTAATGCTTTCTATAATACCACATTATCTGAGCGAAATTGTGGAGCAACAAGGCAGATCTGCCAAAAACAGCCCAACAGGAAGAGCTATTCAAAAACATCTGGAGTACATTGAAGATCCTGTGTACAGTACCTGTCACAACTTATGAATATGACAGTAAGGTTTTCAGACATTGAAATGCAGAAACTACGTGCAATTTTCAACAGGACACAAGAGGCTAAAAGAATGTGTTGCTTCATGTGCATTACAGAATTAATATTAGCATGCAGCAAGTGATTGATTTATGCAATGTAACACCCACATTATTTAATCCTATTGGATGCATTAACTACTGAATAAATAAGATGAACATTACTGTCACAAAGTATGACAGTATAAATTCAGAGATAAATACTATAAATACACGTAAAATTCAGATTGTTGTTGTTTATTTAATCAATATTTTCATTTACTACATACTCCTTTATTTCACTTGTTCCGGCTTTCATTTTTTTTTTTTTTCAGTTTTGTAAGGCTGGATCCAGCCCTACATTGGGAGTCATTAAAATTTCATTAAGTTAACCTCTTGTATTGATTCCAACCCAACTTGGGTGGGTGATTAAACATGTAGACAGTTCAACACAAATACTAATGCTTGTAGGTTAGGGAGCAAATAAGATAAAAGCTGATTTGGTATATGGAAGATTAATTATATCTATTAAGATGTCTGTTATTATGGATATTCTTCAGTGCTTGCTACCTAAAGCTATGACTGCATGCAACCAGGTGTTTACATGTAATCTGAAGCCAACCATACTAAAAATAAAATGAAACAACAACAAAAAACCAACAAGGAAATGATGTACAAAATAATTCATCTTAAATTCAGCTATAAACAGACTACATAGTATATCATTAATCCCAGAGCCAACTGTGATAATGCTTGTTGTTTATAAATTAAAAAATAAAATTCATGTAGAAAGAAAAACCTAGTAACAATACAGGCTAAAAACAAGATTATCTAATGTGATATTCCAGAGAGAGAGAGAGAGAGAGAGAGAGACTCATCTCAAGCAGGATTGTCTTTCAAATATTTGAAATTTTTTTTGGAAAACCTGCGGTTGAATAATTGGAAATCTTATCTAATTTTCACTGAATGACCACCTCAGTGTACTTAGTTTAAAGTGCACCAATACAATTGTTCAAAAGGTCAATTCAGGAACAAATGACATGGATTTCCAATATAAACTTGTTTTCTAGTTGCATCAGTTATCTTTTAGTATGTGGTTGATCTGAGCAGTTAAATTTGAAATACTTTGTGAAAGCAACTGGATATCTTAATTTCACAAAGTGGAGTGTGAGAAATATAAACAGAACATATGCATAGATATTGTGTACAACTATACATTCCTTACCCCCCACCAACTTTTGTTGGAGATTGTGGGTGGATAAAAAGAAATGAGCTATCATTATTCAAATAAAAACATTTTTCACATAGGATGTCATATTCTGAATTATGAGACCAAAAGAAAATATAGTGCTGCTAATTGTGATAATTCTATTTTGAATGCCAGTGTCATGCATGTAGTTCTCTAGAAGTGCTACAACACCTATTTTCACCTACCATAGCAGGGGCACCATTCGTAGTCACTGAAATGAACTTTGAGAGTCGATAACTTTTAAAGTAAAGATACTGTAAACTGCATTTTTTATTTATATAAACTTATTAACTGATTTATTTTTAGTTGTTTACTTTTTGAAACAAAAAAAAAATTCAAAGTTTAGGGATCTACTTAATAGTAATAGTAGAATTGAATGTCTATATATATTTCTTCAATAACTAATGATTTTTAAAAAAAAAACTGTGGCAATAGACATACAGTAGTGACAATAATTATTAAAAACCTTGTTTTTATTGCAAAATCTTGTTTTTTTTTTATTCTGTGTTGGGCTGTAAAATGTACTTTGAAAATAATATAGCCAATTAAGCATACTTTTAATATTTGTGTATGCACTAGATATCTTTAGTTATTTCTTGTGGAAATGCAACCATGAAGTAATAAAACAGTGAACTTCAGTAAATATATACATATACTTACTGCCTTATTCATCAAAGTATACTCTTAAGAAATAGATAAATGGTAAATCAGGAGTAATTCAATTTAACTTATACATACATACATACATAATACCATAGGTCATATAGCATTCCAGGATTTAGAAATTTGTCACGATCTGTCAGAAAGAGGGGAGAGTTAAGTTGGGAACGTTTTCCTTGAAAATTTGTTAGTAGAATAGCTAAAAGTTAAATATTAGCATGTGACAGAAAACAAAGAGTATAACATTACTAATTTTAATTTTTTTTCCTACAAATATTCAACTTTCTATCACAATGTACAGTATAGGTATTCATTTCAAAGTGTACATCTTTTTATAATTCCCTACCTGTAATAGCACACCTAGCTATCTTAGTTAACAATGAGTTTACTGAAGTGATAATCACATCTCCCACCTCTGGTATTATTTACACTATCTGGAGCCTACACCCTTCTATTCATACTTGGTTTATCAGGTACATTCCAAGTCATAAATCTAGTTTCCTGACAAAGTTGTTAACCTAGCTTTTAAACAGTGCAGAAACGCCCACTGAAAAATTTTTCTTGACATACGTTTATGTACAGATGCCACCTTCATGTGGAGAGATGTCGTTATTTGATGTATCATCTTTCACCTCAAACAAAAATCCAATTATAATTTATTTGATCACAACCATTATTTTCATTAATTATGTTGTGCTTATTCAGTTCCAGTCAACTTGTATTTTTAAATAATATTATCTTTCTAAGTAGTACAAATATCAGAAATGGATGTAAGAAGTACGATGCAGCCTGCTAAAATACAGGTAATACATACCTGTGGGCACCGAGTTGGATATGTTCACGAAATCCACTTGGTTCTCAGAAACTTCGGTGTCAGAGGTAGTTTCAACACGAGGCGAATGGGAACAGGTTCCAGTCCTTTGCATACTGTACATGTGTTCAGGTCCAATAAATGTAGCATTATAAAACGTTACCGTAGATACACCTTCAATGAAAAAGAACAATTACATTCACCAGTGACTTGCCGGAGCTCGCTTCGCTGTGCTTACCGCCATTGCCAACCTTTGCTCTGACTTGACAATGGTGGATGAGTGTTACTAATTGTGTGACTGGCTCTGGTTCTGAACAGAGGACTTCTTTTTGATGAATGCATTAAGTGTTGACTGTCTTTCCTTCTCCCTCCTTTCGCTTAAAAAATCTCATAGCAGGGGATTTCTTTCTTAACAACGTCATTTTTAATTGCTGGCATCTCGGTCTTAAAGCTACCAAAGTCGCTGATGTCGTCTGCCCCACAGCTTGCGCCACAGCCCATTCGTGCACTTGCTTGTCACCTCTTGCCATGTGTCTCTCATGTTATCAATCGTTTTAATTACGTTACAATATTTCCAAAAGTCTTCAATTGTCTGCTGCTGTTCATCGCAGGCCTCGATAAGCTGTCTAAATGTGCGCCTCAGATAATATGCTTTAACGTTCGCAATGAACCCTTGGTCCATGGGTTGCTGGATGGATCTTGTATTCGGAGGAAGAATGACAATATCAACTGGTATGGATGTTGATACAGTCTCTAGCTTTTCAGGTGAGCAGGAGCGTTATCTAAAATCAACAATGCTTTAGATTCGTGTCCCTTTTTCTGACAATAACATTCGACAGCTGGGCAAGTGATGGATGAACCAGTCACAAAAAACATCTATCGTTATCCAAGCCATTTTATTTGCCATCCAGATAACTGGCAAATTATTTTTGGAGAGCCCTTTCTTGCTCTTGTTCTTTGAGAATGATAAACGAGAAGAGACTTTAATTTCAAATCATTTGAGGCATTTCCGCCCAGCAATAAGGTGAGGAGGTCTCTAGCAACCTTAAATCCGGGCACATGTCTCTCCTCTCAGGCTATGAAGCTTCTTGAGGGCATTCTTTTCCAAAAGAGCCCTGTCTCAACATTGAAAACTAATCTAGGAGGGAATTACCTTCTATGATGGCTCTCAGTTTGGCTGGAGATTCGCAGAATACTGGACATCGGCACTACCTGCTTCACCTGTAATACGAACGCTGTGAATTTTTGTTTGTTTTCTGAATTTCTCAAACCAGCTTCTGCTGGCAGCAAATGTCTCTGAAGGTTCCCCACCTGTTTGAAGAGACTCGGGGCTTTCTCCATAATGTAAGCCTGGCTGAGCGGCAGATGACGATGTCATATCATCCACCCAAACACAATCTCTTTTCCATCATCTCCATTATGTTGCTCCTCGTGCAAATTAATTTCCTAGCAGCTGATACACCTGCTGTTTTGACTGAAGTTTTTTATTCCGTCTGCTCAGTTTAAGATGGTTTTCAATGTGGACTGGGCCAAGTTGTACTTCTCCCCTGCCTCAATTCGTTGTATGCTTGCATTTTTTTACATCCATTTTGAGACAGAATGACACTTCTTTTAAGGACACAGGCATCACTACCACCACCACTTGATGGCTGGCACAGGGATGGCTAATGATGAATATTTTAAATAAAAAAGAGAAATGTTGAAATGCAATCTGTACGTACACACGCCAGGCGTTAGGTCTGAGCCGATGGCGTTGCACTCTGTTCGTTCTGATTGGCTGAAATCAAAACAGAAGACTATGGCCGTTTTGTGGGATTCCATTACTCGCTTTGTTTCTTTATTATTTTTTTTTAAATTGTAAGCAAAAAAAAGGAGGGGGGATTAACTTCATGATAAAGAAAGCTTCGCTATCAGATGAATTACTTTCACCGGTTTTCAGGATTTCGGATAAGGGATCCTCCTCGACCCTGTAGTCGTCGTCGTCGTCGTTGTTGTGGGCGTTTCAAGATGGCGATATCGTGTAGTAATGAAGATAGCTACTATTGTGATCCCAAACCCATTTATTCTTAGTACTTTCTCCGCCTATCTACTCCAGGGCAGGTATTCAGTTACATCCCCCTCCCCCTTTTTTTAATGTTCTCAATGCCTTTTGCAATAGTATGCACAGCCGCAGGAATATGTCCAGGGGGTCTACAGGGTAGCCAATCTCCATACCCCCCCCAAACAATGAGTCTTTTGTTTTTATAAAATTCCCTCCCTCCAAATTTATTATTTTTGGACCCAGATATCTCCCCTCCAGTTGAAAATGCAAATTTGAAATCCTGATATTGGTTTAAATGTTGTTGTTGTTATTATTATTATTATTATTATTATTATTATTAACCAATCAGCAGCAGCCAGAATCAAAGCCGCCACACAGTTTTCATTCAAATTATAACGTATAACCACCACGAAGTACTTGTTTTTTGGGGGGAGGATCAAATGCCATTTAATAATTGTAAACAATTAAATGTGTGAGGGTTAGGCTCATTGCTGCAATTTCGAGTGTTTGCGTAATAAATATTTTAATTTATCTTGATGAGGCTAAAGGCACATTTTCCGAGAAAGGCCTCAGTCTGCGCCTGCTTCCCGATGGCCGGTTGGCTGACACTTTTGTCCTTTAGACCAGTTGTAGATATAGGAAGGTCTGGCTGATGAGACGTTCATCTCTGAACTTGTTGCACTTTCAGCTATTTTGAAATCTTCGGCTTCTCGTTTGTTCCGATCGGATCCTGCTCGTTTTTTTTTTGTTTTTTTTTTTCCTTTATTCTCCCGTCATTTTCCACAGTGCGAGAAATGTCTTTTCTATCCGACTCGCACCGCTGTTCCTGGACACAGGTGACTTTATCAGTAGTGTGCTTCATGGTGGGTGTAGGACAACCATCCCTCCCCCCTCCTCTCCCCGAGGACAAATAATATACGAAATTTTTAAATCATAATTTTTCTATTTGCACAATCACAAAAATGAGCATAATAAAAAGAACATCATACCGTATCTTTGAAAAATAGAACAAACACAATATTGAAAACCTCATTAAGTGTTGAGGTTCATTTAAAGTTCATTTTACTACGACCTGTTTAGAACCTCCTTTATTGTTCTTGGTGATCTCCATAGTGGTTGAAGATAGATCGATTTTTCAGATCACTCAGAGAATAACCAATTTTTAAAAACACCACAGAGCTCACAACAGTACATTCCCAAAGACAGTGGCTGAAGTGGAACTGATGCCTCATTAGATCTAGCAGCCTTATATACACCTGACTTGCCCTCCCCAGTAATCCCAGACTGGTGACCTGACTGTCTCAGGTCATTTTTGGAGTTTTCTTCTAATTTTAATGGTATTAAAGTCCAAAAACAGAAAAAAATATAACTGAGGGGGTTTTGTCCTAGTGGGGGGGGGAGTTGTCTGGACCCCCGTTTCATGGTACACAGGTGCACATTCTGCCCACTAACAATTGGGTTAGGGTTCAAAAACAGAAAAAAATATAACTGAGGGGGTTTTGTCCTAGTGGGGGGGGGAGTTGTCTGGACCCCCGTTTCATGGTACACAGGTGCACATTCTGCCCACTAACAATTGGGTTAGGGTTCTTAAGTCTCTAGTAGCTGTGTTTCTCAGATCTAGTAATGATAGCTAAGGATTCCTGTTATTGGTTTGAGTCTTCTTGAAAATTTTCCTCATTGCCTGAACCATTCTTTCTCCTCTGCAGATATTCTGATGATGCTACACATTCATATAGTATTTTGCTAACTTTTCACTTGCATATAGTGGTTGACCATTATCACACATTAAAAGTTGAATTCTGTGGCATACAAAATGCTTCTTAGTCTTCTAATTAGTTTCATATTTTGTCTTTCAGATCCAACACTTTCAAAAACGTTTGAGTAATAATCAACGAAATTAAATATAGTTATTTTAATTAAATACGAGAGCTGGTACTTCATGGAGTTTGCTATTAACAGATCCAACACTGTGGTACATCACACATACTTGGTCATTACAGTACTTCCCAGGTTCTCCATAGACCTTTTATCTGTTCCCAGGTGATTGCTGCAGATCTTCCTTAGCATTTTCCTGTGCTCAGGAAAGTTAGACAAACTTGTATTGAAAAGTAAAAGTATAATATTTAATTTGTTCTCTGAAGTTTAATACAATTTAAGTTCTCTGTCCATCTTTTGATGCATCTTACCAACTCTGCAGAGCTATTTCTTTCAGCTTGTGTAGTGTGCAATCAATTTGAATTCTTTCAGCCAGTCTTTTGAAATGGAAAAGTTCCAAATTGTGTGTACTTTGAATTCCTGTGCAACTTCATGTGCTCCATCCATCTCTGTGTATGCTTGGTTCAGTGTGTCTGACACATATGCACCTCTCTATTAGGTTTTCAGACAACTTGTAAATCATCCTTGTGAATATTTTACTGTTGTTTATTGTATTCTTAGTGGTGCTGCTTAAGTTTTCCAGATGAGTTCTCAAGTGGGGCTGTGATCTATTTATACATTTGTTTGCCACATACATATTAATGGATCTTTATAGCCCAAAACACTTTTTGTAGTCTCCTTTTTCTAGTTGAGCTTAATGTTTTTTTCTGATTGCGAACATGATTCATATGAGATGAAGAGTTCTACTTAAAGAAGCCCATTTGGTCATGTTACAGTAGTAACATTTTGTCTGTAGAATTGGTAAAAGTATGGAAACTGAAAGAGGCCTGTACAATAGATGAAGGGAAGAAGTTGAGTGTTTCCTAAAAAAAAAAGGAGAGAGAGAAATTTCAAGACAATTCCATCTGCCCAAAAAGTGCAGGTAGAAGTCCTTTATGGTTTGGTTTTCAATGTTAGTTTGACAATGAAGTAAAATATAACATTACCCTTTTCTGTTACTTGTTGAGATAAAGGAGCCTTGTTCATTCCAAAACATCCATTTTCACTTTTTATTGAAAAAGTAAATGCTGCTGTCATGGAATATGAACAAATATGATAAAGGTAAGATTAAATTCACATTTCCAATTATTAGGAAACAAAACTTATATTCAAATTAAAAGATTAACTTTATTTGACATATTCTAAAACATCAAAATGATTAATTCAGGATGTTTAGGTTTACCTCAGGAGTTCGAAGTACATCTTCCTAACTTTAACAAAAATCAATGTTAAATGTTAGAGCAGAAAAACTACACTTAACTTTAACAAAAAATATTCAATTCTACTAATTTTTATATTTGATTAAATCATATTGGCTTACCTTTGTTTAAATATAAAAATTGCTGCTGTTTAAAAAGACCTTGCACACATTGTGAAACTACAGAAAGTTTGTTTAATTTTACAATAATATATTTTCTCTGTTTAAGGACTGATAGGAGCAGCTGAAGGTCTTGCAGTTAGACTACTGGACTGCTACAGTTGAATTCTGGTTGCTGTTAGCTTGGTTTGGCATGGTTTCTTCTGTCTTCTTCACCAGCCAGCCACTCAGGTTTCCAATTTCCTCCTACATCTGAAAATGAAAAGTTCTAATTTGGTTTCTTGGGTAAAATGTGGTGGAGATTCTGTGAGTACCTTTTGACTGGCTTACACATTGACCGCTGCTGAAGAGCTCCCATCTATACCAGGTGTAAGCTGCTCGGCCCCCTCACACCACCTCTACTTCACTGCTGCGAGTGGCTGTCAGCCTTGAAAGCAGGGTTCGACTGACAGCAAAGTTTGTTTCTGCAAAGTGTAGCTTTTAAATTTAACTAGCCTGCCAATGAACCAATTAATGTCAGTAAAATTAAAATAATGATCTAATGAAGGTTGTTGCTCTAATGGGTTTTAAGAAAAAATTTGTTTTCAATAGTTTTTTCAACCAACAGTTAGTTTGTATATGCCAGGGATGTTGAAGTAAAACCTGGCTGAGATAGTTATGGTATCCATCTAGCCAGGTTTTACTTCAATGCCTTTGGTATCTGTTACATTGAGAGATACTCAGATACATAGCAAGTTGCTTGGTGTAAGTAAACATCAGATAAATCTTAAAATTTAATAACAGAATTCCAGTTAAAAATAGTTCTGTTACTGATTTACCTCAACCGTCTCTATAATTGAAACGGTCTGCATGACTACAGTAAAAAATTATAATTCAGAAATTGAAAGTAGATAGGAATTTTAAAATTTTAACTTCACTTTTATTTGCATTAACCTATCAAATTTTATTTTTGTGTAAAATCATGTGTATTTTTCTGTATCTATACATTAATTTCTTTGTGTCTGTACTACTACTGGTTTTTATTTCTTATCGCAGTCTGGCAGTTTCATCTCATTAAACGAAATATTTTCTTAGGATTTCTTTCCAAACAAAATCTTTAAAATCTGTTATAGTGGCCTTTTTAAAGCAAGACTTCCTAGTTCCTAACACAGATTTTTTTAGTTACAAACAAAATTTCAGACTGATATTTTCAATGAATTCCTTTTTTAATTAAAAATTTGCATGAAATGTTATTAAATATTTTTTCCAACTTACATATATTTACTAAAAGTTAGCTACAAAATTTATACTATTAATTGAGGGTGTATGTTCTTTGGCATTGTTTCTTGGCACTCTTCTTTCCCAGCCAGCTGCAGGAGAGCTCAAGAGATCACATCTAAATGGGAAGGGAGTCCTACCAAACTCACCACATCAGATTTCACCTGACAAAAATTTGCACAGTGCTTCCTGGGTAGATGTCAGCATACTCCTACAACTTCCAGCCAAGACTTCCTAGTGAAAGCAATATGTAATCATTTTCAGCCAACTACTCTCTTTCCATTACTCATACTGTTTTCTCCCCTTTCATGTTTTGACCATGAAGTTTATTTTAGAAGTTAGCATGTTTAAGTTTAGCTATTAATTTTTACTGCCTTTGAAGACAGCATCCTCATTCAGAATTAGTGTAAAACTGAATGCACCAATTAACAATACTGTGGTGTTAAAAGGAAATGGTGTCTAATTAAAGCTCAGCTAAGCTACTATGATATGCATTGGATGGAATCTTGCCAAGAATGTGACTACAGCAATCATTAATGAGCTATAAAATTAGACACCAATTAGCAATACTACTGAAAATTCTTGGTAAGAGTTAAACACAATTTTACAATTTAAAGCCATTTATACAAAATTACAATAATTTTCCTTTTCTCTCTAAATCTTAATCCTAAGCTGTTGTTCAGAACTCAAAAAGTGTTTTTAACTTGTTGGGATATTTTTACACCTGTCTGATGCTTTTCTTAGAAAGAGCTGAATAGGTCAACTGAGTGGTCTTACTCATCACCGTGAAACAAGAAGACAGACGTGAAAACCAAGCCCAAACATAACCTTTTCCACCTACAATTAATAATGCAAAGGGTGTAATTACAAATGAACTAAGATTCTACCAGAATCAGATATCACAAAATGTTTTTTTTTCTCATTAATAGAACTGTTAAATGGACTAAATTACTGGGAAAGTGTAGTTATTAGTAGCAGCATTAACAAATGTAGGAATCACATTTCTTCTCCATTGGAATCCTTGCATGAACCGTGATGAGTTCCGGGATCCATTGTACCTAAATAAATATTTAGGCTGTGAAAATATCTGCACCTGTCAGTCATTAGAGAGAAGTCAGTCCTTCAGATCAGATATGTGCTGTTTCATAAAAATCTCATCTTTTGTTGTCCTCTAATTTCATCAGAATCTTTTGTCAGATAAGCTAAATTAGGAGTTTACTACAAGTTCACGTTTGAGTTTGGTTTAACAACTGTTTGGCAAGAATGTTAACTAACACTGATTAGTTCAGATCAGCTGCTACAAACAGTTACTACCCAGCCAGAAGATGATAGTATGGTATGGAGGTGGGAGAAACAAATGTTCACTGCATAAAGCTCGGGACATTGTTTAAAATAGCAACGTGTAATTTTTGTACAGCCAATTAAGTTTTTTTTTTTTTTTTTTAAATGCTTAGGCAGCTTGCTATAGGGAAGATGAGGCAAAGTATAATCACACATGATTAGAACAGGATATGAATCATTACACTTGAAAAAATCTAAAGCTTAGGCTAACAAACCCACCAGTTTCCTTATAAACATTAAAATTGTTGACCCACATAATTCTTCTCTTCAAGCACATGAAAATTTTGATTTTCCATTTAACAAAACGATCCTGTTAAGTCAGTCCAATATTCCATTAACAAGATCACATTTGGAAATACAACAGGATGCAACTTCATTAAACAGCACCCCTCCTAATATTGTTGATTTACTAAACAGTCATGGCATTTAACCTTACATAGTTTAAATATTAAAGCAGCTTAAATAAAATTTTTTTTTTTTTTAAAGTGGTATTTTGGTTGCGAAGGAGTTTTTAGACTTATTTGTTTAATGTAATTTTTGTGATGACTATTCAGAGCTCTTGTGTTGTAGAAGAAAGGTCATAAATAAATAAATATTTTCTGTTTTCTTTTTTACTGTAGGTAAAAGAACAAAGAATCTTTCTATAGTTTGCTTCTCGGCCTTCTCTGGCATCCACCCACCCTCCCCTCAGTCTGGTCAGGTGTGGAACCAAGGTGGCTGAGGGTATCCTACACACTTGCAAGGTCCCCTGCTCACAAGCGCAGGGGCAAAGATCCTTTTTGCCCTGGGCCCTGCCATCTGGCTGGAAAGGTTAGGTGCTTGTTGGACTGTATTGCAGACTGAAAGCACCAAGGCTTCCTGAAGATATCGGCTGGGAAAGCGATCACCTGAGACACTGTCTCACCTGATGGGATGTCAGGGCATTTCGGTTCTGTATGAAGCCTTCTCTTGCAGTCAGCTTTGTAAAACCACGGGTTTTCACCCAAACACTGGAGCTCCCCACTCCCTTCTTTTCGGAGATCTACACACAAACTTTGCACTACACCACACATGGCAAACATCACCCCCCCAAAAAAAATCATCTGTGGTCACAATATATCTATAGCCTTTCTGCTTGTACGCACTCAAGCGTCAATATTTTACTGTGAATGTTTTGGATGATGGTCAATCTGCTAAATGGGGAGGCTAGACTTAGTAACAATGTACTGCTTCATTACTACAACTGGACCAATGTTATAGATGGTAAATGCTAAAGGACAATATATTTTCTGACTCACAGATCCTTAGTATAAGCAGTCTTTAGCTTAACTAATCTACCCTAATTATGCATAGTTAATAAAATGGTATCTTGATAGGCATAGACAGAGAACAACATAAAACAATTGGTCATTTTGTTTCCTCCTATGCTAAAGATTTAATATCTGTTACAAGAACAACAATTACAGGAGTGATAGCTCAATTTCAAAATGTTTTGCACAATAATTCTATGCCTCTGATGCTTTAGATCACAGAATTGCCATGTTAACTATTAAGTTGCTTTAAATCCAACATCTGGTAGCCCATAAATAATCAAAAACAAAACCCTTATTCAACAAATCCATTTTCTTTACAAAAGAAAACAGGTAATACTTTTTCTTTTTTAAGCTTACTGTTTTTATTAATGTTGGTTTATATTAACCACAATACTTACATACTACTGTTGATATAAAGGCTAAAAATCCATACCATAAGGAGTAATTTTATTATAAATGTTCCTCAGCATATCTTAGGATGCCTTCAACATTCAAAAGTATTCTGCGAAGTTTACATAAGCAAGTAAAAAAACAACAAAAACATGACTTGCATATTATCTGTGACCAATTTCAATTCCAGAGAACCACCTGCATGGTTAATAATCTTGTACGTGGGAGACATTGTTTAAATTGCCCCATGAAATCAATCTAGTCCCATAATCAATATTACATTGTGCATAAAGAAAGCTCACCACAATGCTTTCAAAGCTGAATGATGAGAAAATTTTCATTTTATATTTATGCAGCTTCTGTGACACTAAGCTTTGAGCTTTAGAATATTTAGATCACCTAAGGGGAAAATTACCTTTTGAGATAAAAGCATTTTCAAGACATTGGGTATTTAGCAGCAGGTAAATTAAGTTTTAGATCAGTGAATGAAAAGGTCATAACCTTAAGTTGACCAAACCTAGATATTGAAAATATATCTTTAATAATATGGTTGTCATTATGGCAGAAGCAGTTGTCCAGCAAATGCTAAAAGGTCAGAATATTGATGAAGTCAAGAACCAGTATGTTCTACATTTCACATCTAGGAGCACCATCCTACCACCTAACCACTACATCAACTATTTTGTATATAGTCAATATCATTTGTCATTGAACAGAACTTTCCAAAATGTAGTGAGCAAAACATTACAGTTTCTGATTATGAACTAAATTTATATTTCAAAAATGATATTTGACCAAGAAAAGAAAAGGCAAAGCTCCATGAATATGTCTACTGAGAAATTTTGGAAACACTAGAAATAAATTTAGCTGCTTACTGACATCATGGTCATCATTCATAGATGTTAGATATTAGCTCAAAAAATTGACAAAATAATGGCCACTCAATGAAAGCTGACTTCATACATAAACTGATTCATTTGAACCTCAAAGTTCGGTGAAACGGTATGATGCTTTATTTATTCCTAAAGTCGTATCAATCTCTCAGAATAATCTCTATGCCTGTTTTTGTACTTATCCTGTTGTGGTAACAGAACATAAGCTTGAACCATTGACAACTCCATTGTTCAGAGAACATGGTAGAACTGTCCAATGTAGCATTTTAATTGTGTCAAGTACAATGTGGAGGAAAGTACGTTGTGAAAAGTTTGGACTTCCATCTATCAGTCATCATAACTTTGGTGCAGAATTCTGATTACTCATGGAAAGAAATGAAAAACTCCGCAGAGAGCACATCCGTATCAAAATTACAGGAAATAGGTGTGGGCTGTCACAAACTTTGTAGCAGCTAAAAGATCATGGGTTTGAGACCAGCTTAAGCCACTTGTAAAATTTAAAAAAAAACAAAAAAACGTTGCAATGAAAAGCAGTTGTGTGTGTGACTTAGTCATCATGATGGTTGCCAAAACAGTTTCATTATTTAGCTCTGTTTCTATTAATGAGGTGGTCAAAACCGTCTAAATTAACCTACTTACCTGTTATTCATAATTCCTGAGAAATATTACAAAATGTATTGGTCTAAAAATGTTTAAACTTAGTTTACACTATTTTTCTCCACATTCATGAGATATACTCTTCACTTTGGCAGGTTTAACTAACTTTTCAAGCTTCTTGGCACAAAATGTTTAAGTTTTACTTTTTACACTCTTTCAGAATTTTATTGGCAGCTCCAAAGAATTGAGAAAAAGTATTTGTATACAGTGATGCTAGTGCAGCTGACTCTGAGAAGGCCCATTTTGTTTCAAGTAATAAAATATACACTCATTGGTAACTACTAGACCATGTATGGCAAAGAGCTATCTTCTGGTAAATAATAGCTAGTTACATTTTGCATTTGGGGAAAATGTTAACAGAAAAATACTATTGATTTATGAGTTCTAAATGCAATATAATAGTTTTTATGGTTTAAGCATCTTTGGAGAACAGTAAGGAAGCATCTGATTTAGAAAACAATATTATTGTTAAAGAAAGCCTGGTTTTCCATTTTTACTTTATAAACTTGCATTTAAATATATGTTTAAAATCTTTATTATTCTAAATACATTTAATCAGGAGTGAAGACCAATCATTTGATGTCTTGCAACAGATTTTTTGTCACTATATATACACATAGGCCTAATTAGTTATATAGCAAATAACATGATCACTTAAAGTTGCTTGCAATTTAAATTAGAAGACTTTTTTTTCTGTTTTACTTCAATAATCTAATTTTTTTTTAAATAGCCTTATTATATACATTTAGCATATTGGTTAATAACCATTAATGTTATAAAATGTATATCAAAAGATCTTTTTTACTAATAATGAATAAATGAATCAATTAGAGTATAAAAATGTAACAAAGTTAAGCTTTTTTAAAAAAAAATGATGGTTTATGAACTAAATGAAAACAATTTTTCCCTCTGATCTTGTAGTCGGGTTAATGTATAAAAGTTTGATCCTATTAATTTGCATTGTTCTGATTTTGAGTTCACTCGTGATATGTGAAATGACTGATACAACAAAAATACATTCCTGAGCTCGGATGTCCAGTTTGTGTCTAGTTACAAATCAGAGTAATATATAATTTCCAGTTTCATGAACTGTAAGTTTTTACACTGTACAAGCCAGTAACAACCACAGATTACAGCCCACCCCATGAAGAATCTCAAGATTTAGTCTGACAATTACTACATGGCCTCATTATACTACTGCCAAAGTAATGCATCTTTGTAATAAGAGTTTCAGGAAGTTACACTAAATCCTAGCTAATTGGTTTCACAGAGTTTTTCCTGCTTCAGTTTTGTCATTTGTAATTTCTTTCCTGTTTAAACAAATTGAAAAAATTTTTTTTCTCTTAGTTCTTAGTGAGAAGAGTCTATACCACCAGAGGCTTGCAGTCACAGACTGGCGTCATATCATTGTACATAAAATTCAAAATCATAACAAAAAGGTACATTTTCAGCCAAAAATAGATGAATAGATTCTGAGAACATGACTACACTTGTAAATGTTAATTCTTTAAAAAAAAAAAAAAATTATTTCAAATAAAAGTGACTGGTTAATTAGATAGCAATTCATACAGGGTGAAAGTTTAAGTCAGACTTTTCTAGCTCAACATATAGATGAGTAAAAATAAAGAAAAAGTTGTCTACTGGAGTAACAAATGCTGTTCCTAAAATTTATTGTGAAAAAAAAATATTTTAAAGATCAGTTTAATCTTGAAGAGATTTTTTTCATGTATACACAGCCTATAATAATAGCTATACCCTCTGTTTCAAAGTTAACCATAATACATAGATAAGAAAGACAAAATGGGGTAGGAAAAAGTTTTAAATTTGGAAGACTTCTGGACACGTAAATAATGAATTTTTTAAAATTTGGTGTCAATTTTAAATGCCCTGTTACAGCTAAGAACAATCTTAAGCATTTAGGTTTCAAATAAGCATTTAAGCCATTAGGGGCAAAATCTGTTTTTACTGGAATATCTTTTGAAGCAACAATTCTCTGGTGTTCATGGTTTGGTGATAGCTGTTGGTTTTGTGGCATACTTCAACACACTACACAAGAAAAAACCTTGAGAGATTTGGAGAATGTGGCAGGTATTCAGCTAGTTTGCATCATCCCATGCACCATCCAGTAAAGCTATCATCCAAAACTGAACAGATGTCAGGGTTATGCTGCTGTACCATCATGTGAGCTTCTAAATGAAATGTCTTAACATTGAGACACAAATGCTTTTGTGAGTTACTGTATGAAAATACATGTATCTCTTTTTTTTTTTTGGAATATTCTGTATATCAGTTTTTTCTTATTGTTTGATATTAGCTGACGAACTAAACATAATAGAAAAGACATCTTTACAGTTGCATAATGTCAATTTAAATATATAATCAAAGTTAAAACAAAAGAGAAAGAGATTATTAAAGATACTGATAACAGCAATGCTTTCAAACTGTTTCAATGACCTCATCTGATGGTGAGAGTTACAGCTGGTATTACATGGGTTCTTCAAGTGAAATACAAGGGTTAAACTAGAAGGGAACAAACTGTTGTTAGTACATAGTACTAAATAATAAACTAGTAAGATTTCAAAGTGAAAGGATGGCAATTGCAAAAAAAAGTAAACAAGTTTATCTACCCTTTGTTTCATCAAATTCTATAGAAGAAAATGAATTATGAAAACTTTCTTATTTTAAAATATAGTACTAACTTCCTAGACAATAGTAGTTTTTTTGCTGTTCTCTAGCAACCTATTTTTTTAGGTTTCCTCTTAAGAGAGTTCTTCAAGGTTCTCTGGATTCCTTAAAAACCACTTAGATATAAATAAAAATTTTAAAAAAATATTTTTGAGATGCAGCTCAGATTACTTGGTATTTTGCTCATTAGTACATAGAAAACTACAGTAGAATTTCTGACTGGAGAGCCAACTTGGTATGGGGTATCTTCCATCAATAGTCTTCCCCAGTCGGTTTCCTGGGTTTTCTCAAACATCTAAAAAAAGGGTTAGTTCCAGGAAGGATTTTCCTGTCAAAGAAAAAGGGCCAGACCTCGTAGTGCAGGGTTATCATTGTCAACACTTCCTAGCAGACAACTATAGCACTACACACTCACAACAGGATTGCCTACTTCATATGCATTGGTATTAGAAAAACTAATTTACAATTCTGTTATCAGTATCAGTGAAGAGTAGAGATAGCTACATGGAAAACTATTATATTACTCTCATTTTTGAAGTTTTTTATATACTTTGTTTTCATTTATGTATCAATGGATTCTATTACTAATTTAACATTATTATATGCAAGAAAAGAAAAGGAAACTAAGTAGTTAAAGCATATAGTCTGCTTTGTAAATTTTTTTAAAAATATCACTAAAGAGATTTCCACAATTTAGAGGCATTTTGATGATTTTTAAAAAAAGCAAAAGCTTGGCATATGATTAAGGTGGCCGAAACCAAAACCCATTTAGCACTTTTATCCCACCAATTTTTTTCACCTGGGTAGTGTTCAATAAGTAACAGGTAATTAGTAAACACAACAGGAAAATTTCAAACAAATATTATTTACCACAACCATGAAATTTATGCTATGCGAAATGGAGCATGATGATATGGTCGTTACAGTAGAATCAGTGGCGAGAAAATGACACACAAGGTTCTCCTCAAAATGTTCCCAGTGGTTCCAAACTTTCATAAGCATGATATACTTATTAACATAAATTTGCATACATTTTTTCCCCAGAACCTCAAAAGTGCATAATGACAATATTTTTTTTTTTTCTCACTACTATAGGGTGTGAAGTTGAACTGGAAAAATTTTAAATATTGTGTTGATGTTAATTATATAACAACTTAATTTATTTCAACTTAGGTAATTTATCAAATTACATATTATATGTCTTTACTTACCATTATTATACAAGACAATTATATTTTTTTCCAATCAGTATTAGCATTCTTTAATTTTTTTTAATATTTAAAAATAAAAATCTTAAAAACCACACACACTCAGTCATACTTGTCTCTAAGAGAAATCTTTGGCACAGGTACACTGTGGTCAACACTGGAAAAATGCTTGACAGGATATCAACAGCATGTGCTAGTATCCTGTGAACTTATACAATCTTAATGGGAAGCTGCAATTTAAGACCAGAAAAAATTATCAGGCAGATGCAGCTTTGTCAAAGTAACACAGTCTAGCACCCCTACATACTTTATGTAACTATCAGAAGAACCCCCAATATATTCATTTGCATAGTCTTTACAAAATAATGGTAACCTTGCTTGGTAGCTGTTTGTCTCTTATATACATAAGGTAATGCAATAATTCTGGCTGAGCTGAATTTATCTTTTTTAACAAAATAATGTTCGTTCGTTTGTGTTACAATGTGGAAATAGATTTTTATACAATGCCAACTAAGCACTGTTTTGATGTGAAGATGCAAACATAGATAATAAAACAGTAAACTTTAATAAAACGTCTACTTTGGAATATTGCTTTTACTGATGATTATTACTTCAACAAAAGAAGCATGTAAATGATAAATCAAAAGCAAAATAAATGCTTAAACATTGTATTAGTATAAATACATTTTAAATAATCAGAATTTTAGGTGTAAGCAATAATTTTGGCCACAAATATAGTTGTAAATCTTAAAATGTTCAAGGAAAACTACTCGCCTTATTTAAGTAAAATCATTACTTTTAGCAGACTGACCTAAATTCACTATCAGGATTAAACATCGTAAAAACGTCATGCATGAAAGTTTGCTAACTAATTACACTCACTAATTGTGCCATAAAGCCCATTATTTCAACACTATCACATTATGTCCTCCCCATGCTTTCGATCTGATACTGCTGTCTAATTAGAATTTTTTCAGAAAATTGATTTGTTTTTTTTAGAAGTAATTTAAGCTTCTCTTTCAAATCAGGTCATTCTTTCGTTGTACAGTTTTTAAGCATACCTGACCTGTTCTGTTTACCTATTTTCTTTCAGCCCAGAATTCCTGTCATTTTGTTTTTCACTGTTTCTAGTAAAAGCAAAAATAATTAGAATTTAGTGTAGCTATTTTCTTGTTCCTCGTATTTGTAAATTACCTACATGACTTGAAATGGATTGCCAAAACAAAGCTAAAAAGTTTATCTACAGTAATTTTCCTAAAAAACACAAGAAAAACATTTTTAAATTAGGGTATTGCATACTTAAAAATATAAGCAAAAAAAAAAAAAAAACTTTATTGACAAATGCGAAGGTTTGTTCTGTAAAAATATATACTGGCTGGAGAAACCAGATACACTGCATCTGCCTGTTTGCACGAGACTAGTTTGAATCAGGAATCATGTTCTAGGCTGGTCAATAATGTTTATATCACTGACATTCTTCAGTACTGATTTTGTTTATAGTTAACCTCATCAGCTGCAGATGCCTCATTCTTCATGGTTACAGCAGGCTAGCTAATTTTAAAATGCTACTGTATAATGTGGTAGTTTCTTTTTCATTCTAATATTAATTCTGCAAGATAGTTTAATGACAAGCTGCCTTTTGATGTATTTTTAAATCCATGCTGTCAAAAATTAATGCTGTTTTCTGGTACATGCAGCATAATTAGATGCTGGGGAAATAAATTGGATGCATTTGTGTGTGTAATCAAGGAGGGGGAAATCGATAACAACAGTAAATTGCATGGTCTAGCTTAAAAAAAGATATATTAGACTAGGTGCAGAAAACTAGTTTGCAGCTATGTTGTATTCTTTTGAAGTTTGAAGGGACAGTAGAAGAGATGGTGAGATCATACAATACAACTCATGTGAACACAAAATTCCATTTGCGTTTTCCTTGTTAAGTATGTCACGGTATCACCCATACATGTTAAAACATGTCAAAGGTTCGCATTTACTGCAGTTCCACTAAATTAATTAGTTAAATTACTGAAAAACAGTTTCTTGTTATAAAGCATTAAATCCATTAACAGATTTCAGTCCCTTTTAGAATGTATTACCAACCTTTCTCCCAGTACAAAGCCAGTGTAGAAATGTACTTCACCCCAACATTGTAAAACTGTACTTTTTTTTAGCTCTCATCCTTTTAAACAAAAAGTGCTATGCACAAGAGCTTTCAAATGACTAAAATTACAGAAATAATCATTCTCCAAAATCACTGATATCCCTCTAAGATTCCATTTCATACATTAGGCACACACACGCACTCACCCAAAAAACAAATTTGGAAATACTGCTGCTTTTACCTTGCAGTCTATTGTTTAAAATAGAATGCATCTAAATATTACAGCATTATTCAAGAGTGCAATAAAACAATGTTCTAAATGAACTAGACATTTCTTTTTAAGGTGCCACATCAAGAAAACTGAACTTGTAGCTAGTAACCGCTTAAAACCCAAGAAATTCACTATATAACATGTAAAATAATCTCATCACACACCAAAAAAATATATAGATAATTTTCTAATTTGTCACGTCATAGTAAAAAGAAGAAAAGCCAGGTTTTGCATAAACTGAGATTGTGCCAGTCAAAGTACTCGTGCTAATGGACCTAATTTCCATCTCCCCTAAATGCTGCTACTGCCAAAATATACTTGTCTCTGAAATCTCAAACCACTTTTGCGTAGGAGGGAAAGTATGGATTCTGTTTCAAAGATTCAGACGAAAGATTTCTTTGGCCAATTGCCACTGAATTCCAAAGCAATGGTTCAGCCTGGTAAACATCTTCAGTTTGAGGGACCATTTCAAAAGATTGCCACTCCTTTATTCTTCTATGGCAAATAATCAGAAATGTAAAAGGGAAGAAAAACTGAATTAAGGAATGTGTTCTGTCCTGCATGTTGCTAGATGATTACAAGCAATTTCTTAAAAAAATTATTTTCTAACAGTAAAGAATGCTTCAAAAAAGAATATTAAAACAAACATGCTAATTAATGATATACAGTTATAAACTTTCTTGCTGAGCTTTACGGTAATGATTTTGTTATTTTTGGAAGGGCCAAAGTTTCCGTGTATGAGAAGCTTCTCCCTCCACCCACCAAAGCTAAGAATATTTCTCTACTTGACATCAAAGATTGAAGCTTTCGATTCCTATTTCATCTCTAACAAATTCCATTAATATTTTCTGCAAATGCTAAATACTAGTGTTGCGGTGTTTATTATACATACAGCCGCCAGGTGGAGTTGCCATTAAAATATTATTTCACGAAAATAGTACATGTATTTCAATGAATACAAAAGCTCGACTCGGAAATTTCATTTCACAAAAACCCCTAAATTCTCCAAACTTAATTTTTTTTTTTTCCTTGATAAATAATTTAACTTGAGAGTTCAATTATAGCTGCCAGTGCATAGGCATTACAAAACTTTAATTATTAAAATCCCCTCAGCTGACTCGACTGCAAGCGATGGAGAAAAAATCCCTTCACCCTTACTGCGATGTGGTCCGACCAGGGTTTGGTCAGAGTTGGAGAGAAATAGAAGTAAATATGCACAGGGCCCAATTAAGAACAAACGTAAAACTTTTTTTTTTTTTTTAAAAATGTTTATTGATGTGACTTAAATATTATATAGGTATATATATAATATATATACACCACTATAACTAAAATGAATTAGTGAGCGCACACGAGGCTACATGTGTCCAAAATAAAGTTCTGTTTCTGTGTTTTCCAACGGCATTATATTGAAAATGCACTATACACAGTTTTTAATTTATTATAGACGGAAACTGGCTTCTTTTTAATATATATAAAAAAAATTATGTAAATTTATTTGTTCTGTAAATTGGTAACATTTACCAGTGTCGGGGGGGGGGGACTGTCAGCACTGCACAGTACTCGCTGATAATGCTGCCTGCTGTTACCTGTGCACGCCAGGTCCCATTACAAGGTTCGTTCGGGTTTCCTTCAGCCACAACAGTAGTCCAGAAACTACCACCACCACCACCACCACCCGGCCCCACGGGCATCAGGTGTTCAGAGTCACTCGTGGAAGAAAAAAAAAAGAAAAACAGGAGGAGGAGGAGGAGGAAAGATGAGAACAAACAAAAGCCGACGAGTCCTGATCTGGTCAGTCTAGTGGACGGTCACAGCGGTGGCCAGGGCTCCCAGGCCGAATGCGGTGAACAGGGTCTTCCACAGTTTGTCTCCTATTTTACCTTGTTCTGGAAAGAAGTTGGCAAATTCCTCCTGTTAAAATAGAATTAAAGAATTCATTATATTTAATCATCATTACAGGGTAGGTGAGATGGTTGCTCCTTATTACTACAGTACACATGAAAACAAAGGGGCAGGAGAGTCGTGTTTCAAATAGGAAGCGTTGACCTTCACCGTTGACGAAATTTAAAATAGGGTCCAACGGACTCGGCGCTTCGTTCGTGGGAGCGCACGGGTTAATTAGTATGTCAGACTTAACTGGTCGACGACTAAATTTACTTAAATGCGACTTCAATAGAAAAAATTATACCTATAGAGGCGACGAGGGAGAGAGAGAGAGAGACGTTCAGATGAAACCCGGCCGGAAGAGCAGCGCCATAGTGGCGTCGAGTGGAGGGACTTCGGTCCCCGCGGTGCACTTATTAAATAATCTGAGCATATAGAGAAATCAAAGACGACTCACCCAGCCCCCATTGTCGAGGATCCACTGGCCGAGTTTGTTTCCCACGTAGCGCCCCGTATACAGAGCGATTTTCTGGGCGGTGGACTGCGGCGACCCGGCCCGCACGAGCGAGTCGGCCAGCCTGACGGCGAAGGCGTTCACGGCGACCACCCGGCCCCAGTTGATCTGGCCGTCCTCGAAGATCTCGTCCGCCACGCTGACAAACGTGGTGAACAGGTTCGAGTCGTCCCCGACCAGGTTCAGCTTGTTGATCATGCTCCTGAAGAGGATGTCGTGCCGGTCGGACAGTTCCCTCACGGTCCGCCGCATGGTCTTGCAGTACCTGTTCGTCGGCCTCTTCTCGGCCTCGCGCCCGAAGTACAGCACCGCGTCCTCGGCCACGACCTCGGCCTCCCGGCGCACCCGCTCCAGCGGGGTGGCGTACCCGCTCACCACCTCGGGCCGGTCCAGCTCCGCGAAGTTGTTCAGTCCCTGGAAGCCCGGCAGCAGGCCGAGCTGTTTGTTGATTTCGGCGAACAGGCTTCCTCCTCCCTTCGTGTGCCCCAGACATTTAGGCTGCTCGACGACGACGACAGACTTACCGGTATCCGCGGCCATTCTAGAAATCTCAGGGGTGGTTGTTTTTTTGTTTTTGTTTTTTTTTAAGGGTGCGAGCAGAGTCGGCCTATCCTTCCCCTTAAGCCGGTATTTGCTTATTCAATAGCGTCGTTATCAATGGCGTCACTCCGACCCGGAATCACGAGCGTCCTTCCCTTTCGGTATTTTCCGTATGACTCGTGCTTTTACGGCAGCCGCATCTTATACGTGCTGGAGTGGAACTGAAACTCTTTCAACCAATCGCATTACGAGATATTTATACGCTTAATTCTGTTTATTTCCATAAGTAAATAGACATCCTCTCGAAAATTGTATTATTTATTGTTATTTGCTCGGTTGGGTTTTTTTTAATTAAAATTATCTTATTATAATTTAATGCAAATATTGGGAGGAGAATGAGATCATGCAGATGAGTAGGAAAGAGAAACCCGATTTAATAAAATTTAATTTACTTATTTTCCCTGTTGGAAACTCAGCTGTTGAAAGGAAAATAAAATATTGTTTCACTGGAGTCTTTTTTGTTTGTTTGCCTTTTGTTGTAGGGGAGGGAGCAAAATAAAACTACTTTTTGAATTTTAAAATTCCAACATGTTCTCTCTCTCATTACTATTCATTACTTTCTCCTGTGCATTTTAAAATTCCAACATCATCTTCTCTCTCTCTCTCTCTCTCATTACTATTCATTACTTTCTCCTGTGCATTTTTTAATTCCAACAACATCTTCTCTCTCTCTCTCTCTCATTACTATTCATTACTTTCTCCTGTGCATTTTAAAATTCCAACATCATCTTCTCTCTCTCTCTCTCTCTCTCTCATTACTATTCATTACTTTCTCCTGTGCATTTTTAGTCACTCAAACCCCTAAATGCATTTGTCCCTGTCTTCCTTATTTACACACGAATCACGTCCCACTTTCCTTTTTCTGTTTTTTTTTTTTTAATTTTCTGTATTTCAGTACTTTCAACTTCCTCGTTTCCTCAGGAAAAAAAAAAAAAATTACAAAAACCCAAGCCACCGGGCAAACCGCGAAGTTCCGTTTAATTGGCTGCATTAAAGGTAAACTACAAAGGCGATAATCCGGGTTATGCACGAGGGAAACTATACGTGGTGATTAAATGCATTTGTGCAATCACAATGAAAATGTTTTTTTTTTTTTTTAAATTTTACTAAAATTAAGTCTTTTTCTAAATGATCCCGGGGGGAATTTTCAACCTCGCCTCTTATTTTGGCTAGAACTGGTGATACCGCTGTATTCGCCGCTGAGATGATCGCTAAAGTCCCCGACTTCCTTCCGCTTTCCTTTAAAAATTAAAGTTTCACTTTCTGTTTTATTTTTTCCAGAAAAAAATTTAATGTCCCGAAACAAAAAGTTGAATTTGAAAACGGAGAATTTCGATTAGCGGCATACTTTAGTCGACCCTGCTGCATAGAATTTCTTGCCATTTCGGTTACTCCTCTGGAGGGGAAAAAAAAAAAAAAAACAGTTTGATGGAGAGCGGTTTCCGTTAAAGTTGCATTTCGAAATATATTCCCTGGTGTAGAGAGCTAAAAGGGCTGTTACCGGGGAAGTGCGGTTACGAAAAACCGTTTCCAATTCTCGATTTTATTACGATTTTTGAATTCGTTATTCAGCGCTATATTCATCCAGGTACCACAATTATTCCTGATGGCTGGCAAGCATACAGCAAGAACGCAGATTACCTGTTCATCGACAAGAATTATTCTTTTTTTTTTTACCATCGCATTCAGACGACGGCGAGAGGGACAAAAATGGACGTGCAGTGCTGACTTGTATTTTCATCGAGGTGAATAAATAGAACAGAACCGCTTTAATAAATAGACCACTAGGTAGTAGTACTTGAAAAAAAAAAACAACACATTAACGTATTGATAACTTTAAAAAAAAAAAAGAACAAGACTTGTTGGGTTCAGCCCGAAAGTAAATCGTTGTCATTGCCCCCCTTTTTTTTAAAGAAAGAAAGTCCATGATTTTCTACTTTTAACTTCCAGATTTCTCTTTTTATCACCACTGAGCCGCCGACAAACGTTTCTGGGTGAAAACATAATGAAAAAATAAATTGTCCCAGGTATACATTAAATATAATGGTCCATTTATCAATTTATTCAACGTAAGACTCACTAACTACTTTCAATATCTAGAAAAACAAACTAGCACGCACCTGTGAGTATAAAAAGCTAAAGAGGGTGTTCATTTATCTTTAAAACCTAAGCATATAATATGAAAAATAATAATAATAATAATAATAATATAATAATAATAATAATATAATAATAAATCTTAGGTATTTCAGAATGTTTTAATTTTAATTTCTTATAGTGTGGTTCTACAGGGAAACAACTCTCACATAAACTAAAATACTGTGCGCGTATATATATATATATATCAGGCTAAAGTATTGTTTATTATTTCTGAATTTCTTCTACCTGCCTGGAGTCACATAAACAAATTAAAACTGGTTTGAGCTGCTCTGTATCGTAACCTACTTCCCTCACCTTGTACCCAGCAGTGAAGGACGCTTGACGCATTGTTTACAAGTTTTTCTATACCAAGGGATATAACTCTTACAACTTTATATATATGTATATAAAAAAATATATATATATACAATTAATCTTCACTAGGAGAAAAATACCAATAAAATTAGATATTATAATATTAAGAACATTATTATTATTTAACCTTTGCGTCTGCACTTTTATACTTAGGGGAAATTGGGGAATTTTACCAAAAAAAATTTAAAAATGAATACTTAGGCAAGTATAATAGATACATATTAAAAATAACAAAACAGTAGTCTTATTCCCTTAGATAATAAACATTTTATGAAAAATGTATAATATGTTGACATTTTTCAGAAAGCTATTATTAAATAAAACTGAAACAATCCAGACTATTCAAAGATAGTGTTTTCATAATTTTATTATTAATAATTTTAGAAATACTATTTGCAATAACAAAGCATAGCACTTGTGTGCAGTTGAAGACTCACAAAATATTCTCTATTTCAATTATTCCCACCTCTAACATACGAAATAAACAAAAATAGATAACTATTCATTGAATTTTCAGTCTTCCCTTGCTAAACAAATATTCACACTCCTATGAAAACATCACAGCCAAACTAATTCTTAATTTCCCAATAAAGCAATTACAAACAAGATTTTATGGGTCAAACAAGAACTAAACAATACAGATGTCGAGTGTATTGAGACTCATTTTAAATAATACAATGTTCAACCTATTTTTTGTTACTCCTTTACACTTAGACATTTATGCATCAGTGTACTTATAGATACTTCTAGTTAACATTTATTTCTCATAAAAATTTGTAAAAATTCCATGGTCAATTAATTTTTGAGAATTTTCCACAAATCAATCATTAAATATTAACAAATGCAAACTAATATAACAATGCAGTGAAAGTAGTAATTTTTCCTCCTATATATACATGCAATACAGGTTCATTGTCACTATAATCAATAGAAATAATAGTGTTAACCCATTTATTCCCTCATACAGGCAGTACTGGCTCAGCAATTTTCTGGCAGATTCTCTACATGCATTGTTTTCATTTTCCCTTCTTGGCTGGTGTTCAGATGCTTACATAGCCTGAGTAAGAAGAGGCTGAGTGGTCATTTTTTCTTTTGACATTTGTTAGTCTTGGTAATTAGTCAATCAACTGATATGATCAATGCCGGATACAAAGTCACACCCTAAAAGAACTAAGCTGGACAACACACATCAACCAGTCAATTAGCCAATCTGGCATCCACTATGCAACACCAGAGTCTGCACACAAGGTTCCAGGACCTATGTGACATCAGACAAAACCAAAAATAACAGATAAAAAGGAAAAAAAAGATTTTGCTATGAAGAAAGATAAACAAAAATGGCTGTTGTGCAAATAACATCTTTACAATGCAAACACACGCACACACACACAAACAAAGAGTTTCATAAGTTACCCCTTACAGAAAAATCAATTAAGAATTCCTTATTGCATTTGATAGGGATTCATACAGTATCCAAACTAATTAATTAAAATTCCTGTTGCATTTAAAATAACAAACTGGTTTGACAGTAATTCCTGCAGAAATTTTATATGCCAATTTAAAATGTAAAGATACATCTAAAAAAATGTAGTATCTGAAATAAATACTTACATTTGAGAATGCCATGTAACTGCTGGATGAACTGCCTTGTAAAAGTTTCTGTATCATCTAATATTACTCTTATCTATCTTTGTCTCTATACACTTTTCAACATGTTTAACTTAGCGTTGATGTAGGTCTTCACTAGCTGAATATCACTGGGTCTGAACACCTGTTTGATGTGCTCTGAAATGAAAAACATATTGTGTATACTTTGTTGTTCAGGGTAAATAATCAAAAATACATAGATTAACATCAATAGGGCCCAATAGGTAGGGCATATAACTTATAGAACCTATCATTTCCTCAATAAATAACTGCATCAAAATTATATATTCCTTTGTCTGTATTATAAAAAGTATATTAATGTGGTATTTGCCCAGGATAACTGTTAGTTGAAATTCATACAAAACGCTATTCTGTGATAAAATTGTATCCAAACAATGTTGCATCCAACAGTATAATGATTACAAAACAGGCAGAAATTGTGAAAATGCACATAAACAGAAAAGTCACATTAACTAATTGCTTATGCTGAAATATCTTATAATGTGTTAAAATATTGTTTTTACTTAAATTAATTTATACCATTTGTAGCTTTGACCATCACTAGGTTCAAGCAATGCTTTGGCTCTTTGATTTCATGAGCATTTAATTCAGTGGATGTGTGACTAAAATCTACCTTGACCACAGATCTTAATGATGATATGCATAGCTTTTTGCATTGGCAGACATATCTAACTATTCTTTTTTGTGCCTTCAGCACTTACACATCAAGGAGAGAAGCCTACATTTAGAAAAGACATTCAAGAAGAAAATATAATAAATCAGTTTGGATTATCTCATTTAGAAGCTGAGCAAATATAGAATATTACTTGTTTTACCTATTATTAAATATCTTTTGGCCATTT
The DNA here is from genome assembly GCA_018389105.1 of Nautilus pompilius. Lineage (NCBI taxonomy): Eukaryota > Metazoa > Mollusca > Cephalopoda > Nautilida > Nautilidae > Nautilus > Nautilus pompilius. The sequence goes on from JACATO010000340.1 coordinate 1,225,645, forward strand.
GCCAAAATATCCATTATTTTCTAAATTATGAGAAGTTGACGTCATTTGTCAGCCCATAACTGGACCTAAGACATCTTACTGTTAGTGTATAATGCCACAAGTACAAATAAGTTGACTGCTGCTTTTCCTTTAGTTGAAATTAGTTATTTTTAATAGCATAGTTGATTTTTTTTTTAGTTTATATATTTCCAGCTTCCAAGATGGCAATTGATCATATGATCATCTTACTCATTGAAATAATATATTTGATTTTAAAATAGCATAATTGTTATGATTTATTATGGAATTCATAAAGACACTAAAAATGTCTACTATTTAAACTTCTATCTGAAATTAGTAACAGTATACACAATAATTTCATATTCAGTCACCAGTAGTCATATTATCATGCATGTTACCATAAAATAAATATATTTCAAAACATACTGATAAATAAAAAAAGATGTCAAAATCAAATTATTCTGCCTCTATTATTGCTCATTCGCTTAAACTTGGAGATGATAGCAATGTGCGTTTGGGAAGCTGGGGATTTGGCTTTGTCTCACTGATAAGCTGAGGCAAGATATTTAGACTAATTTGGGGGGAAAATTTCTTTGACTTATGTGCAGGTACATACAGTAACACAATGTTTAACATTTCTTGGAAAGTATCATTATATTATCAGGAGAGGGTTAAGAGCAATTATTAAAAATGATCCCCAGGTAGCTGTACCAAAATCCCTGACACACAAAAGATTCCAGTTTCATGGAAATTTTTTACAAAAATTAAATTTTAATGTATTTGTTATTGTTGTGTGCAAACTCATTAACAATTACAATGAAGTTATATTAACATATATTTATCATTAATCAAACAATACCAAACTGATAAATAGCAAAATAGTTTGCAGATACAAAACACAATAGTTCAGTACTTTACATCAGAAGATGGAGACATCTAGCCAGACACTAGTGGATGATGCATGCAGACAATAGAGAATCATGACAACAGCTTATTTCAGGAGAGGTCAGAGAAAGACAATCTGCAAGAAGTTAAATGTGAGAATCTTCAGCTTCAACTTCATTGATGCTAGGGCAAGACAGCTCTTGCTTCCTGGTAGTGAATTGGTCTCTCCTCAGGACTTCTGATGTCACATCTCTGCTCCTGATCACATTACTGAATCTTATTCCTGTCCTTATCACAAGAATATCCAAAGCCGCTGTTCTCCAGACCTTCTGTCTTCATTTGGTGTGGTATTTTTTCACAAAGGATAACACTGCACATAGCTGCTGACCACTGTCAGAGTATATGCACAAGATAATGAAGAAGGATTTGTTAATCTATATTGATGATGCTGTATGAGTTGAATTCTTCAGATCATAGAAAACATCTCTCGGTTCATCAGCAATCTCCTGGATGCTTTGAATGACTTAAACATAATATACAACACAAAATATAACATCATGCCAAAGTTACTGACATGATCACATTGTGGATTCACTGTTTTCATAAGAACTGGCTATATTGTAATGCAAGAACATTCTTTATTATTCATGGTTTTGAAAAAGTGTAATTATTTCAGGATAGTAATGATTCTGACAAGGAAGCAGAAAACCGTGAGGAGAGAACTGACCACAACAAAAATTAGAGTACATATACTACTCAAAATTTGATAAAAATGCTTATCAGTAAACTATGAATATTTAATACTAGTACATTTTACTTAACTCCCTACAGTATATGAAAGTTTGTATACACCATCCTGATCTTCACGTAAATGTCATGCATACTTTCATTTTGGAATTGAAGTGCTTCCTCACCAAATTTGTAATTTTTTAGTGCTAGCAACTGAAAGAATCATCTCTGGGGCCTGGACTTCACATCAAACCTTTGGTAGTGCTGCTAGACAACATAGAGCCAATCCAAGTCAACAATGTATCATCAGGATTGCTCTTTGGTTTTGTAAGCAAGAAGAAACCATTTCCAGATGGCAACTAAGTTAAAATTTGACTTACTAAATACAATGTGTTGATCAGCTTTGGATTAATGGTATACTACCAATGAAAATGTGTAACCACATATAACTAATCATAAGCCACTACAGGAAACATCAGAACTGGGCTGTAGACACTGTAGAATGGACCATAAGAGACTGACCAACTGTGCTTTTCTTGAATACATCCAGATTCTGTCTAGACTTATAGATCAGTGCTCCAGGAGAAGGCCAGAGGTTTCAAATGCCAGTGCTACTGAACATAATTGATATAAGGAAGAGATAACTAGAAAGGAAAAAATGACTGTGTTCCAAAATAGCACTATGGCAAGCTTAAGGTACAGAGATGGATGCAATCCATGAGGCCTTATGCTGGTGTTATATGGGATAACTCCATTTTCATAGGTGGTAATATCTGCACACAATGGGCCTGGATACTTAACAAGTGCCTTAAGCTGAAGACAATTTTCTGTATGAAGTAACCACCTCATTCTCAAAACTGTAGTCCAATCAAATTCATTTGGAACATAGATACTGCACTAAGGCAAACCTTTTAGAAACTTTATAACTCTCTCGTAGAGAAATGAGATGATCTGGTCCAGATGAATACTTAGAAGCATGGGACACTGGTGCCAAGATGTCATTCATGCTAGAGGCTGTCACACAATATAGTGAATGAATTTCCAAATAGGAATTTTTCACTTTAGAGCAGAATGTCAGATTTTCCACTCTGTCTCCATAACTAAATATTTGCTCTCATTCTCTATAAGTTCCATTTTAAAGCAGATGTGCCTGATTCTCTGCCAGTCATCCTTTTCCTCTCCTCCAGATCATAACTGTGCTAGGATCTCCGCTCATATGACACTAGCTTTTTTCCCTGCCACTTTGGCATTGTCAAAATCCTTGGTTTTTTCAAACACACATAACTTGGCCACAGCACCCTCCCTCTCTCCAGCTTTAATATCTTTGACATTTGCCAACATCAGGTTTCCTAAAATTGTTTATATACATTTCAATTTGCTTTATTAATATATTATTAGCTACCAATGTTAAATTCTAATAATTTTGTAATTATTTATATTTTGAGTAGAATACTTGAGAAATATTTATTAATATAATAAACAACATTTTTTAAAAAAATTTATTTACATAATCTTATATAGATTCATTGTTCCACTTTTTAAGATTGTTCACATTCTTTAAAAGGTTGTGGTAGTGATAGAACTCCACAGTTAGGTGAAGCCTGAGAGTTAGTCGATAGATCGTGATAGAAATGCATACGATTTAAAAGTTCTTAAAAAATCATAGCTTTAAAAATAAGATTTTTTAATGTTTAATTTTTGCATAATTCAAACAAAGGACAATTTCAATTCAATGAATAAACCAGTTTTTACAATGGACTGTAAATTTATTTACCTTTGTTACCATAATATTTAGTATTTTGTATTTGGCCATTTTGCTGATGATTAGGTTTCATAACTGCAAATGAAAATTTATTATTTTAGCCAGAAAGAACTTAAATATTGTTGCCCATACTACACCAAGTTTTATCAACAAATCAATTTATCCAGATTAACACAAGAACTCGTTCAGTCACCACCTTCCCCGCATGTATCACCTATATGCATACACGTTTCAGTGCCATTTGGATGGGGAGTAATGGCTCGCCCCCTTGAACCTCCCTAACCCAGTAGTGATGTCTCACATGTAACTAAGTGACTGCAAAAACAAAAAAGTAGCACTAGTCTAAAAACATAATTCAAAATTCAACTCAATTTTTTAAAAAAATTTTTGTTAACCAATACAAATATATGTATCCAACCCAATTAACACTAACTAGCTACAGTTAGAAGCCAAAATATTAAACCCAAGTGTTCTACAAATATGGATTCGAAATTCAACAAAAAGCTTCCACAGGCTGTCAAAAACATTAAAATTTCCTACTTGAAATCAAAAGCTCAAAGATTTCTGTTAAACGAATCAACGAAGCCAATTCCTAATCCAGTTTAATACATAACTAAGTGAAAGCCAAAGTATTTAAAATAGACTGGTTTACAGATAGATTCAAAATTGAAAATGATCATGAAAGTCTGTCAAAAGTTCTTAAATTATAATGAAGAAATTTCAATTTTTCTCAAATTTCTGGACTGAGGCAGTTTCTTAGTACCAGTACTGAAAGCAAAAAGCCATTCAATGTCTTTTTCAAGTGGCAAGTATTTCCTTTCCACATAAACAAAAGATCTTTATGCCTGGGTAATAGAAGACAAGCCAAGACATTCCTCACTCCTATTTTTTTGCTATTTCCTCATACAAGTTTCAAAATCCAGGAACTGTCAATATTCATTTAGCAACTTATGTATCAAAATTTGATTACAATTCTCCTGGAGCTTTGTCTAATTCTCTTCATCCTCCATTATTCTGTCAACCAATGCCTTATTCTATTCAGGGTTCATTTGCCAAATACTTATCCTAGGTCCAAAATTCTGCTGAGTTTTATTAATTGGCCAATTATCCCAGTTAATCAATCAGTAATCAACCATCTGATTATCTGCACAGCCCTATTTAAAACAGTATTTAGCTACTAAAGCTGGGAAATTAAACTGCATTTGATGACCCTTAGAAAAATAATGAATCTTCTTTTTATAAAGAACCTCCTCAAAATTTGTATTTGCAACAAAATGAAAATAAAGATTGGAAAAGTGTGAATTTTAAAATGTTTTTTCTTCAAATATTTCAAAATGTATTTGTTAATTCTTTTTGCAATGTGAGATTTAAAGATTGATCTGGAAGATCCAAGTAGGCTAAGAGATTGTTTATTAACTGCAAAAACCGGAAAGTTTTGATGAAAAATATACAACAGCAATAATAAAAACTAGAGTAAATTTTGAAATTTTATTTTAAAAAAAATTAATATGGATACAAAGGTTGTCAAGCAGAATTAATTTGCTACTTAAAATTAGTTTAATTCAGAATTATGATTAATAATGGTTCTTTCATAGGATTCGACATATTTACTTCATTTCCATGAATAAAACAGTATACTGGCTAAATGTTTATGCTCCATTATCACTAAAAAGAAATGCACCTAAAATTCTGAAATACTTCTAGAATTTTTAAATATAAATTAAGCACTCAATCAAATTTATATCATGTCTAGGTACTGCATGTTATTACTATGAAATACAAATATATTTTTTGTTTGAGTACTGTCTAAATAATAAACTTTGAAGTCTCTGACAAAACTAAAATAATACTCATAACATTTTTGCAGAAACTGAAAATAAAGTTTCATATAAGACTTTAAGGATTTACAAATTTTAATTCTAGGAGAATGTAATCACTTTAGCACTGCATTATACTTTTAAATTGCTTTTGAGTTAAAATCAGTAGTTCAGCTTAGGAAAAAAATCAGTATTTTTCTGCTATTAATGTCAAATGATTACTATCATCTCTGTAAAGATTTCAAAGTTTAACCCTTAACAGTACATCATGGGCTTCTCAGGCCTGGTAGCTGATAAAATTGTAAACATTTTGCATAAGATATTTCAAGTGACCCCTTCCCCCCAACATCCCTCTTGTATTCACTTTTTAGCTGGAAAACCAGAAAAAATTTGAAAATATATTCTATCTTCTTTTTAAATACAAAACTATTTCCTTCCACAACCAAAAGTCTCAATGCGTTTACTGGTCAGAAAATGACTCAGAGAATGCAGAAATTAAAAGATGTACAAGACAGTGATCAATATGACAAAATTTGTACTATAACCTATGTTGATAAAGATAGAACGTGGCAGGGAGATCTACCTTTTTCTTAATGTTCATATAGGAAGCAATGTTAATTGAAACAATTAATTAAATACGAGGTCTGTCAAAAAAGTATCCTACTTTATTTTTTCCCATGGGAAGTAATGACATTAGGGAGGCAAAAGTGTGCAATGGAGCTGCATGCCTTCATGCGCATGCATGGCTGGATGCATCAGTCATTTATCATGCAGCCAGTGAGAGAGGTGCTGTACTACTTACTTGTCGCATTTTCATTTCGCCCGTGATGACGGAGCATGTGGAGCAACGATCTTGTATCAAGTTTTGCTAAAAGCTTGGAGATACCAAAGAAGAAACAATTCGCAAAATTCAACAGGCTTTTGGTGACAAAGCCATGGGTATTACCCAAATAAAAAAATGGTACAACAGGTTCAAAGATGGCCGCACATCGGTGGAGTGTGACCAGCGTTCTGGGAGGCCATCAACAAGCCGAAATGCAGTTGTCGTCGAGAAAGTGCAGACCTTGATAATGGAGGATCACTGTTTGACGGTGCAGGAAATCGAGGAAATCGGTGACAAGGTTGGGATCAATAAAGATTCTGCACATGCAATTTTAAAGGACTTGGGCTTGCACAAAATGGCAGTGAAATTTGTGCCCAAGCTGCTTTCTCAGCAGCAACAACAACTTCGTCTTGAGGTTGTGCAGGACTTGCTGGATACTGCCAACAGGGATCCTGAGTTCCAGAATACCGTGATAACTGGAGATGAGACATGGGTGTAGGGGTACAACCTGGAAATCAAAGCTCAGTTATCACAGTGAAAGCACCCAATGTCACCAAGGCCCAAAAAAGCATATCAGATCCAGAGCAAAATCAAGGTGCTGTTTTCTTCAACTACCAAGGTGTTGCGCATCACGAATACGCACCAGAAGGACAAACAGTTACAAAGGAGTACTATCAGGAAGTCCTCCGACATCTTCATGATGCAGTTCGGCACAAGAGACCGGATCTGTGGGCCTCGCAAAACTGGCAGCTGCATCATGACAATGCCCCAGCTTCGTCGCAGCTGATCCAAGGTTTCTTGGCAAAGAAAGGCATTTCGCTCTTTTGCCAGGCTCCCTACTCTCCAGACATGGCTCCTTCTGACTTCTGGTAGTTCCCAAAAAGATGATGCCACTGAAAAGCTCCTGCTTTGAGAGCCGAGAGGACATCATGCAGAATGTGACGGTAGAGCTAAGAGCCATTATTCCAGATGTGCTTCGAACAGTGGAAGAATCGCTGGGCTGCGTGTGTGGAGACCCAAGGGGCCTACTTCGAAGGGGATTAGCAACTGAACCCCGCCAAGTACATAATACATAATTTTTTTTTTCCCAGCCTAAGGTCAGATATTTTTTTTCGACAGACCTCGTAGTTTTTGAAAATACTGATAAAGCAGAGCATGTTTACAGAGAAAAAGTTCACAAAAATATGAAAAAAGATTGAGATTAAAGCAAACATAGTACCTGTCATGGCTGCTGGACATCTAAGACAGATATTCATTGACCTTATGTAGAAGAGATATGTTCTAACTATTTGAAGGGCAAAAATGGCATTTTAAAGCTCTAAATAACAGGTTTTATAACAAAACCAACTGAACTGTTGCAGGTATGAAAATTTTGTGAGCAATGTGATCTTTTTGAAATCTTGAACAAAAACCTCCTGCACTTCTACAATCCAGGTAAATGTGACTGTAACAGCTCATTCCTTTCTATAGTAATATCCATTCAAATAATATATTCCCATATTCCTTCCAAGACTGACAAATACAGGATCAAAATTTTCTGGATATATGAGACTCTAAAGCATTCTATCACATAGTTGATTGATTATACAGGAAAAATAGAAAATAACTCAATGTGGATTGGCACAACAGGTTTTTTCTGAATTTTTCAAGGCCATTCTTTCAAACCAATCATAGTGGCATGGATAACTATTTTGCCAACTGGTCTCTTGCACACACAATAGAGAGAGCCAACTATTTCTGCCATCCAACTTTCTTTCTCATCATCACAAATTTCAGTTCTGTTTACTTCTAAGCTACCCAACTTTTGAATGAATCCAGTAATCACTGCTACAGAAATGTTTAAAAATTTAACACATTTTTTCAGACAGAGCTTAAATAAGTACTTTAAAAAAAATCCTTTGAGTAACCTTTAATTTTTTTTTTTTTACTCTACCAAGCTGAAAATAGCTAAGCTACATTCTCTATAACAAACTTGGATGACGATGAAACAAAGTATTACTGTTTAAACCTTTCAACATCACAAATTATAAAATGTACTACCTTTAATCTTAGAGCCAGCTGTGTTAAGCACATTAAGATTCCTTCTTACATCAAGCACTGGTCACACTTGATTAAAAAGTTTTTTTTTTTTATTATTTTAAAGTTTCATAATCAAAATTTGGCACAAAACAAAAAAAACCAAAAAACAGCAGTCCAAAATATGGAATACTTCAAAACATTTTTTTCTAAATTAAATGACATTATTTCAAAGTACCAGCATGGAGAATTTATTTGAGAGAATGAAGTATGGTACCAAATAAGTTTGCATTTTATTTAATTCAGCTGTACCAAGCAGAAACCATTAAAAAGAGACCACAATTAATGAAGATCATAAATCTCATTCTGAAATTCCAACACGACCACTTCCAACAATCTCTGAATGAATCGCAGAACTACCACAATGAAAACAGGTAGTTCTATGGTTTTTTCTCCAAATATGTACTGTAATTATTGTGCACGATTTTGTTACCAGTGTTTGATAAGATGTATAAATTATCAAATTGCATCACTTATGCTTTAAAATAGCATTTGAAATATTTTGCTAAAGGAAACAACAGGAGGTAATTTTGTTGCTCTTTTAGAAAATATTAAAGTATTGAAATACTTGTCAGAGTGATTTCATCTATAGCTTTTAATTTTATATAAGGTTTGTTTATTTTCTTCCAAATTCAGTATTTTAATCTAACTTTAGTTAAAAACTAAGGGTCTGAAATGTATCAAATTTAATTTTGTTTTCAAATGAATTCTAAGTAACACATTTGTAAATCATAGTAATGTCGTTCACTCTTCTTTAATACTCCAGTGCTTTCAGCAAAAGATGAATATTTTCAGAAAGATGATAAGATTTGGATGAATTTCAAGAGTTTCCCAAGAAAAATCATGTCATCAATGTTGCCATAGCACCAAGTCCCATAGCAGTCAAAAATATTCCTTTCATAACTTTGCCTTCAATACTTTCTTGCTCTCTGAAGTGTTCCTCAAAGTATTCCTGTAGAAAAAAACAAAATAGTTATTTTAATGATTTATACATAAGATTATTTAAATATGCCTTCTAAGCATATTTTGGTTTCACATAAAAAAAAATTTTTTTTAATCCCTAATTTTTTAAAGCTTTAAACTAAATATAATTAGTATGCTTTCTTCCAATGAAGTATTTATTCTGTTTTTTTTTTTTTAATTGTGTACAGTTTAGTGTTGGTAAAACTCATTATTTAAAAATTTACTGGAATTGAATCAAATGAATAATCTTTTTTACCATAGCTTTTAAATTTTGATTTATCCAGTGATACAAATATAAATCAAACGTATCACTAACTTCCTTATATTAATATATTTTCTTCTTGAAAATTTGTATTCACTAAGTGTATATTTCGATAGTGAAAAAAGTTACGACACTGAATTATAACAAAGATAGAGTTTAATACACCAGCAGTAATCTGGCAGAATGTAACAATCCCTGACGTTTTAGTTTTGAGACTGCCAACAGATGGCATGTGTACCTTTAACTAACCCCACTTGTGTATCTGCCAAGCTGTACTCAGTTAGTCACCTTGACAACGAAGAGTTGGCTTGAATTTCTCACACCCAACATCACCAGTGCCATTAGGAAAACGGTCTTCTTTGAAAGCAAACATTTTACCTAGAATCGAACTTTATATTTGTTTCCAACACATTTTAATTTTATGAACATTTGATATTTTTAAAATTACTGTTCCGTAAAAAAAAAAGGTTCATACGTAGTGGTGGTGCGCGGGTGTGGTCAGAAGTGAGTATTGGCTCTTTCGGAGGGAGTGAAGTCCAGAGGTTTACCACAGCTACCGGTCTATCACTGCCAATCAGAGTTGATTGAGGCTCGTCGTGGTGCCCGCCTCTCAGCTTTTTTTTTTAAAATCTTTTTGTGGTGAATACTTCTTGTATGCGTGTGTATCTCCGAGGAGAAGGGATTGGGGTTGGTGGGCGTGTGGAGCAACCTCCCGTTAAGGCCTAAAAGGCCGGGTCGAGGCGCCGAAGCACCTCGTGTGACTGGCCGCCGCCAAAGCGGCCAGAGTTGGGGGCACGAAGACCGCTTCCCCAGCCAAAAACCAATCTGGAAAAAAGGCCTCAGCACGACAAGTCCGAAACCGGTCTTGACGCACCTAACCTTCCTGGCCAGACAGGCAAAAAGCGCCCCTCGCTTCCACTCTTTACGGGTAGAGGACTTTCCGACTGCCACACCCCTAAACAGAGTACTCGCCTCCCCACCCTCATAAGGTTGACCCCAAGTGACCTCGCCTGGAGGACGTGGTCCTCGGTGCCCACCACAAGCGGTAGGTCAAGAGTACGATCTGCCACGTATCAGTTTCTCTTTTTCACTTCTGGATGGACATAAAAGTGAAAGTGGAGAGAAATTATACAATACAGGAAGTAAATGATTTTGAAGATGATTCCGACCACATTCAAACCGGTGTAATAAATGCACAGAGGTGGTGAAAAGTCGCATCTTTTCAGTTACCTCCATGAATTTCCGTTGCTTTTCCACCCCACGGAATCACTACCTGGTTAAAATGCATAAAATACATGTTAAAATACATTCAGTACAGATTTTGAAAAAGAGAGCACCACAAACTCCTAGTACGTGTTACATACACAACACCACAGTTAACTGAATGACAGATGCTAAAATCAACCAGAACCGGAAAGAACACGCTGAAGAAAACCTACCCATCCGCCATTATTGATAATCCACTGGCCCAGATCCCCTCGAATGAAGTCCATTATGTGTAACGAGAGTTCTTCTGACAAATCATCCAGGCCGTCCTGCCTCTGAAAGTGTGACAGAACTGCAGCCAGGGTGAAGATCATCGCTATCCTCCCCCAGTGCAGCTTTCCTTCCAGCATACTGTGGACGACCTCGTAGAAAGCCTGCTCCATTGTCGTCGCGCCCTTCCCGACTTCCTCCTGAATTCTTTTCCCGCGGCTTTTCAGCACCGTCCGATACCTCGAATAGATCTCCAGCAAGACAAGCCTCATCACCCTACAGCACTTGTCGGGCGGCTGCGACACGAACCTGTCCCCTCTGAAGTTCCTGGTCGCGTCCATGGCCAGGGCGAGGGTCTGGTTTTCCAGTTTCGTGTCGTAGCGTTTCGCCTCCTCCTCCTCCTCCTTGTTGTTGTTGTTGCTGTCAGAGCCATTTTTTGCCTCTATTTTCGTGTTAGTACAAAATAAATTAATAGGCAGATTGGAAATACCACCGAGGGTCCAAGTTTTAAGCATCTTACAGCAGTGTACTTGGAACTTCGGCGACAGTTTCAACCTACCAGCACCGACCCCAATCAAAAAAAGGAAGTGAGTGTACAGAAACACAGTTCCAAGATGGCCGCCTTTCTTTTCCAGTCGTTTCGTTTGAACTCGACCTTTTCCGGAGAATTTTCATTTGCTGTTGAAACATATTATGTATCGATGTCAGGGACACAATTAGCAATATAACATTACAAAAGGCCGTATTTTTATCAATGACGTTTTCGTCCGCTTTTAGAAAGACGAGGGCACGTGATCGTTTCCGATAGTTCTGATTGGTTGTCCCCCCCCCCCGCCCCGCCCGCAGGGAATCCCTGCCATCATCTTGTTCGTGTCAATTGAGGTGAACGAACACAGCAGTGGTTTTGTGAAAAAAATCGACTGAAAGAAATTGAAAAGGTAAGTACGTTTCTATACCTGGTTTTTTTTTTTTTTTCTTATTTAATTTAAATTGTAGTTCCCTTACTATTGGTTTTTAGAGTTTTTTGATCGATCATCGAGTGAAAAAACAACAAGCCTCAGCATAATTACCAACAACAGAACCAGACCACAAACAACGTGAAGATTTATTATCATCAGAAACTCCACCTGATACAGAATCAGAACTTTCCTTTCCTAATTTTTTAATTCTTCGCCTTTTTAAATTATTTCCATGCACCAATTTTGCCCACAGATGTTCAATAGATTCGAACAAAACAGAAAAATATTTAATCAGTATGACGGAGTTACGTCCCTTTACCAGATTTTATTGAAAAAAAAAAAAAAAGAAACTTTAATTGGGGAAAATGTAAACTTTGCAAGTCTTTTTCTCATTTCATTTGTTTTCAAAAAGGGAACGCTGTATTTACTTTGTAAATTATAAACTAAAACCAAATAAATATATAAATTTAGGTTAGAGTAAAACAAGAGGTTTGTATATCTTAGAAAACAGAAAGAATAAATGCAGAATTCGGGGCCACTTTCTATTCTTGGTGGAGATAACATGAATAATAGTTGGATGAAGGAATGCTCTTCAAGTCTGAATACGTATCATGCACTTGTTTGTTCTTTTTAATTCACATTATCTAATAGGGAAAATATTATTATTATCCTCCAAAGGTAGATGACATTCGTTTAGTCTCTTCAGAAGAGAGGAAGATGAGGCAGTTTAATGCTTCTTTATTAAAAATGTATTAATTTATAAAATGTTGCATGCTTTAAATTGACTTTGCAATAAATGTGGTTTTATCATTGAAGATGAGAATGAAAAAAATATGAATCATAATTCAAGTGTATATTTTTAGGTGCTCTTTTAAATGTGCCTGTACTTGCATAGCATACTCCAAATTAGGCCTAAATACACTAAAAAAATATATATTATTTGAAAGTTTATTTTTTCTCTCTCATTTCTAGTGTTTGAAATCTAAACTACAGCAACGGTTTTAATGAGAACAAGGAAAATGTACACAGATTTTTCTAGCATTCCAGATCAAAATTGTGAGCAGTGTTTGGATGCAAAAAGGGTTGCAAGATTTGAAGCTGACTGCTTGGAAAGCCAGGCACAAAATGTGAGTGAAATTATTGATGCCAACACTGCTGGGAATTCTACCAAAGATGATGTCGTAGTGCCTAAAGCCCAGAATCTTTTTAGCTCCCAACGTGACAGTCGTACACTCTCTGTAGTATGTGGTGAGCTTTTAAGATCGATGGGAGATAAGTTTTACTGCATGTCATGTGGAAGAAACTTGAAACTGCTTGCAGATCAGTTTTATTATGTCCAAATGATCTTGCAATTATCCAGAGAGCCAAACAACAACTCTTCTGAGAACTAACCATCATATGTATTATTATACTGTCAGACTGCCTGATGTGTGTCATTTTAACATTTTATTCCAACATAAGATTGTTAATGATTTTTCACAAATTTTTCTTGGCAAATGGTTGACATTAGCAGTGGAATACATTTATAATTGCCAGTGTAATTGGTTATTGATTTTGATTTTTATTAATGTCTGAAATAATGTTAAACTTTCATGTTTTAAGATTTTTGGCTGGAAACTTCCAGTTGATCAATCTGTAAATGAGCATTTTATAAAAACTTGGAAAAGTCAGGGGTAGCCAGGTAATGGTGCTAACTTCTCAGATGTAATGTTAATTAAAGTAAATTATGACTGCTGGACCTGTATAATCAAATCCCTACTCTCTCCACCAAACAATTTTCACTCTATTTTGAGTTCATGTCTCATACTTCTCTTAATTGTTGAAAATCCATTTTTACTGTATTTACTATCTAAAATCTCTTATTGTGACAAAATCTACATATTCATGGGTCTCAAAAAAAAGAGAGACTTCTTTTGCTGCCAAATCAGGTAAATAATATGAGCAAATATCTGTTGCATCTTGTTCTAACTTGCATCCAAATGTTTCCTTGTAGGCTGGTTTTCTCATAATTCATTAAAATTTACATACACAGAAACACACAAATTTGCTGCAGGTGTCAAATAAAAAAAAATTGTACTCATTTAACAATGAATAATACTTATGCAAATTTTAATCATATTTTATATATACATACTTTTGGTAATTTATTGTAAATTTTTTATGATCTTTATTTGAAAATAAATTGTAGTAAAATAAAAAGTAAATGAAATCCAACCATTATTTTACATTAGTTTTTTCGTCAGCTAAGATAATATTTTCTGCTTTAAAATCATTGAAAAGCAGATTAAATTAAGGTTTAAAAATAGTAGCATTTTTATTGTTTGCTTGTAGTAAAGAAAGAATTTTTTAATGTATTTTCTTAGAATAATTTTCTAATTTTAAACATTTATAAAATGTTCATTTCCTACTTAAGATGATCTGAATGGTACAAATATTAATAAGGATTTGGCTACTTTAAAATATTAACTGCAGTTATCACATTTGTATTGTGAGAAGTTGTACAGGCAGTGTTTGAAAGTAGCTCATTTTATTTGCTTTGAAGTATTACTTTTATTGTCATCTTTTATGTGACAATCTACATAGCCCTTTTTAAAATCATTTGATGCTAACTTATGTTTACAGCTGACATTCTATTACAAACCATCTAAATAATCATATAAACATAGTGTTGAGTATTGCATTATATTAGATAGTTCTAAAGAGTTGCTAAACAGTTTTTTTTTTTTTTTTGCAAGATAAAAATTGACTCAAATTCTACAGAAATGATTATTCTTCCATTCAGCTTTGCCAAAAATGTAAAGAAAAAATGATTACATTTAATCTTATACATTATAATAAATACTCTAAAAATTAAGTATAAAAAAAAAGTTATACAAATCATATTGGGGTTTTCTTCCTAATCTTGCTTGTTACTTTAAACTTAATTATTTTAAAAAATTGAGAAATGGTATATCTACTGAAAAGCCAATTGTTTAAAATTGAATTTTATAATTAATTTTCTCACAGATGATTTAAGATTCAAGGTTTAGCATGTGAAATTTCACATAAGTGCACTTCTGTGAGAGTTTCTATATACCAGCCAAATTATTTTAATCTACCTCGTAATTAAAGGAAATTATACCTTTACCAAATCATATTCTGATTCAATATATACATCATTAAACATCATTCTCTACCTGATTTCAAATCAAGCTTTATCATTATTGTTATATAAAGATTGGACAAAACTCTATGTGACTCATTTTAGCTTTACATATCTTGACTTATATGTTGTTATTTTTTTAATGTTTAACTGGTTAAAAAGATAAGATTATCAATGTATGGTGCATAGTATAGTTTGACCGATATGTTATTTATGCCTTTGACGAAAGACTGCTTTTGGCATATTAGAGTTCTTATAAATAAGGACTATATACTCATATATGCATATTTACGTTTATAGAAAAGTAAATGAAATAATTTATTGCAGACGCCACTGTTTATTATTTATTGTATATTGTTATGAAATGAAAAAATTGAATTAACCATTAATCTTTTAGTTGTTATTATTTTTAAATAGCATGGAATAAAGTAGAAATAAATAGACTGTGACTGAGGGTATATCACTTCTTTTGGTCATTGGTAATTCTTGTCCCATTACCAGCAGCCATTGACTTAATGTTTGTTTTGTTGCAGTAAGTCAAACAATGTGAAGATAACTTTATAAATCATATGATTATTTTCAAACTGATAAAATTAAATGTGTATGACATAAAAATTATCTTTTTTCTGATGACCTTTCTGATTTTATGTTGGAAAAATATAAAGAATTAATAAATGTTTTGTTGTTTTTAATTGTTTTCATACTAGCGAAGTAAAGTAAATTCTTCAGAATATTGTAGTTTTATTTTTACCATGGTGTACTGAAGCTGCAAAGGGAAATAACTTAAGTGTTTGTAATCAAAACTATATTAGAAAATACTTTATATAAAACGTTATTATTTTTTTTTAGAACTATTCAAACGAATGATTCTTAAATTCTTTAAAAATTATATATTTTTTTAAGGTTGTTTAGGAAATTCAGTTATTATTTTGGTGATCTTCAGGCAATTTAGGTCAGCTCATGTAACCAGGTACTTGACCTAATGAGGTGAATTTGTTATGGCCTGTACATTTTGTGAACTTGTTTTGTTTGTTTACGATGCAAAATTATTTGGTAATTTTTTATTAGAGTTCCATTATTTATGGAAATATATGCAGAGAAAGAACAGAAATTCATTGCTAGCACAAGGTAATAAAATTTAAAATCTAGCAAAATTGTTTTTATAGTATGTCTAAAAACGTTTGATTACTCTCCTTCATAAAACCTATTTATGTAACTCTGCCGTACTCATTAATTTACTGTGTTCTCAGAATATGGGTAGTGTAGTTTCTGCTGTTATTTAACTTCTTAATTCCTCCCAAACAAAAACAAAAAACGACAGGGGGGAATTACTATTACCTGCTCAGCTCGTTTTAGCGAATGAAAAGTTTATAAAGAATTCTTGTGTGAAATTCCAAACTCAAAGGACATAATATTTCAGTTAGAAAGAAAATGATTTATTTTCAAATGGGTTCTTCCTTTAATGGCTACTATTATGGTATCCAAGTGACTTCAGAAATAAGCAATTGTAATATCTTATCATGAATAGCGAGTAGTAACTTATATTCTCTTGGAAAATGATCTGAATTGTAAATGATCGTAGATGTAAATGGTGCACGCACTTTTAAAAAAAAACACTTTGACCAGCTGCTGATTTCTTAGTACCGAGTTGTACAGGGTTTCTGGCTTATTTTCCTCGAGTTAATTTGAAAGTATGCAAATTATATTTTCATTTATAAAATAATGATAACTTTTCGGAAATATAAATAGTTAACTTAGAAAAATAAAATCATGGATCCTTAAATAAATCACACTTAAAAATTGTTGGCCATAAAGTAGAGAGGATAATAACTATAGGATTCAGAATTAGCAGATACAGAACATGAATATACTTCTTCGTTCAAACTGTTCCTGCCTAACTAAAATATTTTACTTTTTATTTTAAAATAAATCTGCTCGTGCATACATCCTTGCTATAATATATGATATCCTGAAGATAACTGTTTTGGTGGTTTTTATTGTTGATTGTTGGTTTGTATATGTTATGATGTTGACATCTTGCTGGATGGATATTTCTCAATTTTACTTTAGTTTGAAAAATGTCTGTCTCCACAATGTTAGATTCTCATCGGTAACAAACTGCTCACTGTTATGTTGAGTGTGCTGGTTGCTCAGAAAAATGTTTTTTTAAGTTATTGAAATAAATTTTTTAATGTTCAGAAATACTTTTTGTTTTGATCATGGTTTTCTTGTCTTGTAGTGCCTGTTTCTCCCTTCATATTGTGCAGTTTTCTCAAAAAATACTTTTTTAATATGCATATCAAGTTGAAATTCTTAAACGAAAATTACAATTACTCGCATACTATTTACCTGCAGAAGTTGCTGTGTATCTTTAAACTTGTTACAAAGAAAAAAAAACTTTCAAAACTTCACTACTACATTGGCTTCCAAAAGTTAAACAAACAAAAATATTTCAAAAATGGTTCAAGTTTTATTCAACAAATAATCAACATCTATTCATCTTCATGTAATATAAAATGTATCAAAGAAATGTAAATTACAACAATTTTAAGGGTGTAAAGGGGAAAAAAACAGGGCCAGATCAGGAAATGGAATTCTAACAAAGAATGAAAACAAAACATGAATTAGAGGTAGTTAATACTACTTGAAGACTCTGACTTTGCATGCTGCTTATAACCCTTTCAATGAGGTTCATTGTCTTATCAGAAAAGCTTGCAGTTTTTAGAGTGATCTTGGAAAGGGTTGGGAGCAACGTCTTCCTTCAAACACCCAAAAATTCTCAATAGGATTTAGCTCAAGAGAACATTCTGGTCATAATATATGGTAAATTACATGTGCCCTACATGGATAAGCATTATCATCCATTAAAATAAAGTGATCTCCAACTGAACCTGTGTATAGCTTGACATAGGGATCCAGTCTCATCCCTATATCTCATTGCATCAGAGTACCTCTCTGAAACTCAGGTTTGTTGTACACCCACCAAATGAAATTCCTGCTCAGATCATCACACCTCCACTACTGTAGTGATCCCTTTCCATGCTCCTTCCAGATGAGCCTGCACTGCGAGTCACACTGAAGGCAGGCTAAATCTTGACTCAGAAAGCGAATATGGCTTCAGTCACGTGGTGTCCAAGCAATATGTTCACAGTACCAATTCATAGTGATGATGGGTTAAGAAGATACCATTGATCATCACATAGAACCACCTTTCATGCAATCTCATGCACATGGTTGAGGCTGATGCCAGCCTCCTTGTGGCTGCAAAGAAAGATCAGAAACAAATTTGGTTGATATTAAAGTTGTTTTGCTGAGCCAAAAGTGACACCAATTACCTACTGGAGTTGTAATTCATGGTAGACTGACTCTGAAGTGGTTATTGAACAATATCTCCATGCACTTTGCAATTGTTTCCATAGTCAAAAAGCTACACTTTTTGCTCATATTTAACCATTCCACCAAACTGGATCCAACCTCTATTTTACCAATAGCTCTCCACCCTAGGGAATCTGCCAAATGAGCATGGCTACCCATTGGTAATGTTGCCCTTCAAAACAAATAGAACCAAAATTGATATGAACTCAAAGAGTTTTTATATTTCTTTACGTTTCTACTAAAACTCATTTACATATTTCTTCGGTAAAAGTTGTGTTACATGAAGAGCTTGCATTGAACATTTGGTGAATAAAATATTAATCATTTCGGAAATATTGTTTTTTTTTTTTGCTTAACTTTTGGAAACCAGAACAGTAACTTTCTGAAGAAAATATGAAAACATGTGAACCAATGATAAATGAAATAATAAAGACCCTGGTTATTAATGTTGATAATTAATATAGAGAAAGTTTTCAGTCAAGTACTTTTCCTGCTTTTGAACAATCAAACATTGCTAGATAATGTTTACTTATTCTCTTTAGATTTTTGTTGATTGATAATTAAATCGTATCGTTCATTTTGTGATACTATATGATGTTACAGTGACCAAATATTTGGAAAAGACTGCTACAATTGGCAAACTTTATATAATGGACATGTATGATATAAACTGTTTGGCATTGGACCCAGGTCACTTTTTCATTATAGTTTCGCTAAAATCGTCTAAGGAAGATTTCTAAGTCTGTTTACATTTGTAACAATTTCAACCTGGTAAGTTGTATTAAACGATACTTTGAAAAATAGTTGACAAGTTACGTAATTTTCAGATCAAATTCAAAGGGAGATAACCATATAAAATTTTTGAGTTAATTATCTCCCCTGAATCTTTGTTGAACTGCCTCAACAGGTTTTGCAAATAGATTAATCTAATAATAATAAACAACATATTTGAAGATCCAGTTGAATTTCTAATTATTGAATGTACGTGCACCTTAAAATTCAAAACGTTTTAACATTTGGCGTAATTGCTAATTGTCATAACTATAATATTCCTCATGCTAACAGAACGGGGGATTCTGTCCGTTCTTTAAACGTACTACGATTTTTTTCTGATAATTTAGAAAGCACTGCTGTCGCAAACTGTCAGCATATTTTCACCTAACACTTTACTACTTTATTTTTTTCAGCGAAGGCTGGTGGGTAGAAAATACTAGAATTACAGAACACGTACAGTGAACAGCAGCAGCAAGCACTTGCAGAGGAGAATGTCCAAATGAAGTCTGTCTAAATCCAATTACGGAAAAAAGCTATTTCCAGCCATGGGTCATTTGAACGACCATAGCACACATGGTAAATATTAGATTCTACGAAAAAAGAGCATAAATTATTTTTAAAAAAGAAAATCACGAATAAAGGTATTTTAGAATGATTGCAAGCTTTGTGTACCAGCAGCCTTCTGCAGACTAACAGGCCACTCGCTACAACTGCCAATTAAGACGAACGATTGAAACAGGATTACTTTCTTTCCGTTAATGACTGATTGATTAATATCTTGGCTACGGATCTACTTCATAAGTATTATTTAATTTCATTTTTTTTAAAAATTAATCCGCTTGAATAATTTATTTGGTTTTGAAATCTTAATTTACTAATAAATTAACTGTCTCCAATAAGTCAAGGGAAACTAATTAAGCTATTAAAAAAATAAAGATATATGAATTTTTCGAAATGTCCATTTTCTTTTAGAATTTCGTAAAATACGTTTGAAAATTTAATTGTTTTCTTTGAATACTATAATATTTTTTTTTAAAATACAATAAAATAATGTATTTATTGTGCGTAAAAACAATTAGCTTCCTTTCCACTGTAATATTAAAAAGTCGCTTTCCTTCGTTTTTTCTTTTTCTCTTTCCATTATCGGGAGTCTTCAGAGTTCAGACATTCGTCGCCTCGACCCTTCCCTTCTACCAGCTCAGGTTCATCGAGAAGAGCGAGCGAGGGAGAATTCTCCCAGAGCGGATTTACCTGCCATATCTACCGGTATGAAGTTAGACAGCTTTCCGTTAGGTTCCGGCTGCGAAAACGTGTAGAGGAGGAAGTTCAGCAGTTTATTCTTATATTCGCCTTAGCTGATCAAATTAATCTACTTTACATTATACAGCTATTGGATTTCAAGACTATCCCACGCGTTTGCTCACAGGCCTTTTGGGAGGGGCCGGGCCTATCCTAGACGGTGACAGGGTCTTCGGCAAAAAAGAATGCTAAACAAAAAAGGAAGGGAAGGAAGGAATGGGGGGGGGCGTGGCGAGATGACGTCACAAGGGTGTCGCTCGACAGACACCACCCACTCACCACCTGTGCTGTCCCCTCTACTGACTGCTTCAGAATGAAAAGGTCTTTGCGTTCGCGCTTAAACAAAGCTTAATCCAATATAATGGCAATTTTTTTTTTTTTTTTTTAAATAAATGCGAAATAATTATTTTGTGAAAAGAAAAAAAAAATATTTAAAAATAAGATTTAGGAAAGTATGCAACTCGATCTTTAAACGACGTTGACCGAACTATTTTGGGTAAAGCGAGCAACAGAACCTAATTGCTTTGTTTACTTTTTAAACTGTTAACAAATGAAAAGGTGTTCCACGTCTGGCCGTCACAAATAGATGGAGAAAGTGAAATTAGCAAACATGCCTTATAAAATTTAAAATTTCATTATCGTTAGTTATGTTTTTATTTTATTATTTTGTTAAAATGTAGCCATAAATATTTCACAGAATACATTGAGCAGAACTTACATATTCTTGAGTGATGATGACACGTGTTATAAGGCGATTTCTATTAGCCGGAAATAGTTTAAAGCCAAGATATTGTTTGACGTAAAACACCACCCACGTAATTTATTGGATAATC
Source organism: Nautilus pompilius (assembly GCA_018389105.1). Classification (NCBI taxonomy): domain Eukaryota; kingdom Metazoa; phylum Mollusca; class Cephalopoda; order Nautilida; family Nautilidae; genus Nautilus; species Nautilus pompilius. Next base: position 1,246,820 of record JACATO010000340.1, read on the forward strand.
TCAGAGATAAGATCTATCTCCTATTCTGAACTTTTGAGCAATTAGATAATGCAGACAAATATACTTAAATATTTATTAAGATTAGTTCGTTTGTAATTCTTTATAAATTTGCTAATGCTGTTACATATAGTTCAAGTCCATTGACTTTATATGACATTTTTCCAATATTAAATCCGAACCTTGCGTTTTTACGTGCACAGCTTCCATGTTTTCATGAGATGACAGTAATTGCAGAACATCTTTTTCTTTCATATTGGTCATTTTGTTTCTCCGATGACATTCCGGAGTTTGCAAATCCCCAGCGGTTACTATATGCCCATCATCTGCAGCTTTTGCGTGCGCAGTGAATCTATGCTGGAAAACGTCTTCCGCAAAGTCTTCGTGCCGGTAGGTGGAAAAATGGTGCGAGTTGTTCGCTTCACCTTCAGAAGATGGCCGAGTTGGTTCGGAAGCTAACAGTGCCGCAGTCTTTCTCAGGCCGTCTTGTTCCGCCACTGAACTGGCGAGGGAGCTGTCGTTATACCAGTTTGAATAAGGCCTTTGTAATAAGTAATTTTCCTTCGAGATGAGAAGGTTTTTTAGAATACTTCCCTCCGACGTTCTTGACGAATCTACTTCCATGTGTTGGGTGGTCCGAGTGTTTATGTTCAGCATTTTCCTGTACAAATCAGCAATATCCATCCATTTATTTAGAAATTCGGATGTTGCCAAGTGCCCCGCTCGGTTTTGTCCCGATATCCGTGGTACGGTATCCGCATCAAAGCATTCCTGCCCGTGAGGTGGCGACAATAGCCGGCGAAGAATTCCGTGATACGAATGTCGAGTTTGTCCTAAAAGGTGTCGTCTTCTCTCACGAATGAAATTTGTATACTTTACTCCGGGCGGTAGGTAGAAGTCGTTCCGCGAATCCATATTTTTGTTTAAAATGTCCAACTGGTAATTATCCGGATGATCGTGATAAGAAAAATAATTCTCTCGCGCATGCCTGTCGTTATTTAGCTCCTTGGTGTAGCTAGACTGAGCCAAATGCTTGACAAAATAAGGCACTTTTCCGGACGAGTGTTGGTAGTTCTGTTGCAAGACCTTGATATCCATGTTACAAAGATGGGTGGGAAGAAATCACTTAGTCGCCGCTCGTGAGACAATCTTTAGTCAGCAAATCTGTGAGAAGAAAACCAATTTAAACATATTTCTCTTCCACTTTATTTCATTTCTAGTGAGCTTTCACTATGAACTCTAATAACAGGTCAAATGTCGCTGACCTGTCTGTTTTTCAAATTAAGGGCTTACTAATAACCAAACAAAAACAGTTTTTCGTCACTAAATACGTTTCTTTTCAATTTTCAAAATTGCCTTCAGTTAATGTAATTTAACATCGATGTGGATTAAAATAGATGTGGAGATATGCCCTTTAAGATGAGGAAAGAGAATCTTTCCCAAATATTGTTACAGCTAAGTTAAAGGTAAAATAAGGACTCTTAAGATGGCGTGCCGTGTCCGCGACCACAGATGAGATCATTGTAAAACTATCGCAAATGAAAAACAAGCATATTTTCATGCTCCGCTCGTGTTATTAAAATCAGTGTATGATTTAAGTCACTCCTTTCGGAAAGAATGTTACTGCATAAGCCGCAGTCATTGGCATCCGCGTTACATATATATATATATATATATCTAAACTAGACATATTAAAGGCGATGCTCCTCTCTCCACAATCTCCATAGATGTAATATTTGTAAAGTGCATTAAAATTAAGAAAATAAAACAAACAAATACATTCATAATTTCCCCGATTCGACATTTTCATCGATATCAAACAGATAGGGTCTTTAATTTGGGGGGGGGATCCAGAGAACCGAGTTAGACACGATGCAGTCGTGGTAGCACCTTAATTTTCCAACAGAAAATGACCGTTGCACCGGTTTATTCGGTCAGATACTGAAATAGCCCTTTAATAGAAGAAAAAAAGAAGACCTCGTTCAGACAACTATTTATGCTGCGCCAGTGGAAGCTCCACCACAGGTCCTTATATTTCTCAAGCAGAATATTTATGTAGAATTGGGAGGGAGGGGAAAAATCAATGTTACACTCACGGTAAGTACGCTCCGTTCGAGGTGAATACACACACAACCAGGCTCCGCCAGACAGACAGACAGACAAGACAGACAGTCGCGCGATCTTCCTCAGTTCTTTATATTCATGAGTCCGCCTACGTCAATGTACTTCCGAATGCTTCGCCAGGCCGACGGATCTTCAACCAAAACATGCTTCACCGCAATCTGGGTGAACCTTTGCGTGTCCCTCAGTGATACTGAGCATCTGCCGGGCTACAGCGGGCCGGCTGATAACGCCAACGATACTGGGCGGCGATGAGCGCTGCCGGGCTGCCGGAGAGCGACGACCTTCATATACGCGGTCTCTCCCTCCCTCGCGAATCGGGTTGACAACGATAATTAGTTCCGAACCAGACGTTGACCTTTGCTTGACCTTCGAGCGGCTGGGCTATCAAAGCGCTGCCCGACTGTTCAGCGACAAGCGCTCGTGGTCAAGAGGTGAAAGGTCGCGTTAGGTTAGCTTAGTCAGCCCTGCGTAAACAAAAATTCAAAATGGCAAGTTTATATTTATTTGTCTATTCTAGACAGGGAGGGAGGAGGGAACGATGGGTTTTTAAAGACTGAATAATTTTAGTTGTTTTTACAACTTTAAATTTTGACGCCATCGGCGCTCTTAAAGGGATGGTTTTGTTGTTGTTGATTTCTGCTGCTTATGTGTGTGTGGGGGGGCTGTATAAACCTAAGCAGAATAAAATGTGCATTAAAAGTAGAGTAGATGGATTTCTTATTTTGGGGGGGGGTTGGTCATTTTTAACTTGCTACAGAAGCATAATTCTTAAATGTATCCGAGTCCAGCTTAATTGTTCCAGGTCCGTATTCGCGAGATAAAAGCCGCCATTTTGACTGCTGCAGCAACTCTTATCGGAACCATCCCAGAGTTTAGGTCTGATTTTTCTCACAGTGTTTTAGTGTTCGATTTTTACACTTTATCTGTCCGTTTCTTAATTGTCGGGTAAAATCGGAAAATAAGACAGCTTGTCGCCTTCATCCATCCATTTATTTATCGCACGACCACAAATATAGCGCAGCGTGCATAATTAACTACATCCAACCAATTTTTGGGACCCTTTGTGGAAGCCCGAAATCTGTCTATAAATGGTCAGCGTATTATTATTATTATTATTATTATTATTATTATTCAGTTACACGCTGCAAGACAAACAAACAAAACAGGCATTTACAGGTCTTGCGATATTTTCAGTAGATAAAGTTGTTCCCGCAAAGCTTGCCTTTAAATAGCGGGATATTGATATAAGATAATTGAAAATTCTTTTATGTGCGTATTGATTAGCGGAAGTTCCCGACCATAATTCTGTCACGGTTACTGATCTGACGTCTTACCCCCGTTCAGGTTTTGTTTCCAGGTATCACTAGGTTATTATCTGCTTGTGGCGTCATATCACAACACAGCCTTCTTCTTCAATCAACACATTACCATATTAATAGCAGTTTCTCTGCCGTGTTACCTTCTAATTTCCTTGTGATCTCGGGAATTTTTATAATTTTTTTTTTGTCTATATGCTGTTTATTTATTTATTTATTGTTAAAATTTACTTTTGACTAGAAGTTTTGTTCCAATCAAGACAGTAGTCTGCTTAAAGCAGTTGGCTTCAGGGAAAGGCTAAGAAACGTGACCGCAGCAGAGGCAAACAAGACAACATCGGTTAAGGTGGTTGGAGCAGCCATCAGGTAACGAGGTATTGGAGGTAGGCGAACGCAGAAGTTGATCCTGCTGTGACAAATTCAAAAGCATGGAGACTCCGAAAGAAAAAAGTATAGCAGAGTCTTTGAATAGAGGTTGGCGGAGTGGATCTGGTTTACTAAAAGGAGGCACGAAGGTATAAAAAAAAAAAACAGAAATGGAACCAAGAGGCAAATATTAGAAGAATCAACCAATAGTGAATATGAATCTTTCTGGAAAAACTCCAAGAAATAGGCTTCAGGCGAGAAACACGTACAAGTACATACCCTTCCACAATACGTCAACGCCCACATGCTCACAATCCAAAACGTCCAAATTGAATTCTAAGCAGAAAGTTGAGAAGAATATGAGATAAGAATAATGTGTAAGCCGATAGTCGTAAAGATTTTCTATTATTAGAGCCGACATCTAAGCCACTGCCATGCAACTGTGTGGAGAGTTTCCGATAATAAAAAAGAAACAGTATCACTCAAGAAACAAATCAAAATTCCTCGTGGCTATAGTTCACAACCTTGTAGGTAAGAACTATATAAAAGAACATTTATTTTCGATTCAGAGCTTCGGAAGTTTGCACATGCGAAACCAACTTTTATCAACATTTTTGTAAAGTAAATTGAAGCGACAGGAATTATAAGTATACTAGAGTGAAATACAATACCAAATTATTAAAAAAGATACTTTAAATACGTTTCCGGCAGTTACGGAATTTACCAAGTATGTCGGAGTCTATCCAGTCGGCATCATCGTAATATTATTCTAAACATTTTACTTTGTTTCCCAGATTGTATACAAACTTGGAAACAAACAAAATTGTGATCAAGTAAATATGTTGACATGAAATTATAGTTTTAAAAGATACATATTGACAAACTATGAAAGAAAATAGTTTTTCTAAGAAAGTAAAAGAAGCACTTATATATACTGTTGTAAACTCATCATTGAAATATCTTATATTCCATTAAATCAATTTATTAGTGTATAGAGCTATATAAGCTTATGACTGTTAGTAAAACCCATTTATGTAAAAAAGAAAGTTATTTTCGAAGCTTTATTACAAGACTTTTCATCGTCAAAATAGTATCCTTCATGTTTGATGAATTATTTTATTGGTGAGTCCACGTTTATGACTGCCAGTGTATATACAGTAACTTGCTATCTTATTAAAATGTCTCAGATTAGCTACATAAACTCATTTTAGAATACATATGTCACAAATTTTATCTTTTAAACTTCTCTTAGGATATAGTTAAATTCTAGTATTTTAAATTACAAAATTAATAAAAATCAACAGTTTTAATATAAGAATATCAAGAAAATATTAATCTATCAAGAAGAGGTTTTGTAATCAGAGAATAATTGATCATAATTCAGTGTTTTCGTGACCCGAAAATGTAATAATCTAAGCAGTGTGGCAACAAAATAGCATAAATCCAATCTCTTCTCTACATCACACGGTATGATGCCTTTGAAGTGAACACGGTACCCTTTTGGTTGACGTAAAGCACTTTGCTACAAGATAAAATCATTAGAACAATTATCTGGCTTTCCTTTGTTTAAGTGTCAAATGTCCACAATGCAGTAGATTTCCTGTTGTTTTAGTAAATGGCGTAAGCAAGTTTGCGGGCACAAAATTGTTTGTTGATCGACAAATGCATTTCCGGTAATCACTTCACATCTTGTAGTTTAAAATATTGAGTTTTGCAGAAATAATGCATGAGCAGAGAGTCTAAAATAGGTTCGTCGGTTTCATCACGAACATAGGGAATGCTTCTATAATATAGTTTGTTGTTGTTACCAAAAAGAAAAGAAGCCACTGACATTTACTCTGCATAAATATTGCATGTATATGTAATTATTTTATCTATTAAAAGTGCCTTTGAATCAGATGAATTGCAGGTTAAGTAACACTGATTGATGCTAGTGTTATATTGAGAAGAAATAAAATTTGTATATTAAACATCTTCTGTTTCAATTTTTTTCTCTTTTACATTTTAAAGTCATGACAATTCCTGAAATATAAAATAATAAATGTGTTTTTTGTTGTTTTGATTTTTTTTTAGAATTTTGAGGTTTTGGAATATTCCGGAAATAAGAGGAGAGAATTCTTTGAAACGCGACATCGGGGTAGCCTTTTGGTTTCAGAGAAATGTCGATGTTGAATACAGCTTACCAACCCGTTCAATATTTTTGGTAATCAAATATCAAATATATTACTTTCAACAAAAAAATTGTTTATCAGTGTAAAATATTTTGGAAGAATGAAATTCTGTGTTCGACCAAGCATATCCATGGCGTTCTAGATTAAGATTAATCTCGACTTCTTCTTAAAGTATCCGTAAATATTAAATAAACATTCTTAACATCAACATTTTTTCAGCTTGCATCAGCAGCCACCGTGAGAAGAAACTAGTAGCTATGGAAAGTATTTGGAATGTTGTGGGCAGATGAGAGGTGTCAATGACTCGCTTCTCTCCCTTATTAGCAATTGAGGATTGGGAATTCTAACTTGACACAGAAATCGAAAATAAGGCAGAGGTGAAAAGGCCATGTGACGGACAGCTATGATTTATGTTTTCACTACAGATAATAAACATTCAGTTGAGACTCTGAAGGCGTCATAAAAGAAGTCTAATAGTTTCTTTATTTTTAAATATATCTCGCGTTTAGTAGCAAAAGTGTCTGCAAAAGTTTCTGTAACGTAAAACCTAAGGTGGAAAACGATAAACGGTTCACGTAACTGAATATTTGGTGAACTGGAAGACTGCCTCACTGGTGATTGGAAAGAGATCCGACCGAAGCGGTCAAAAGTATCAGAATGTTGACTTTAAAAAGTCCTTTTGTTTAACTGGCGGAAAACACTTTGAGTCATTTAAATCTGGGGGGGATGAGAACGCCAGTTCATCAGTAGAGACGTGTCTAATCGTAATGGACTAACTCTCGTATAGCATTAAGGCTGATGCGCCAAAGTAATAGTCACACTTGCAGTGTTTACTTATAATAACAGCTATCGTACGGTAATGAAGTGTTTTAAAAAACGAACAAGAAAGAAGGCAAATGTAAGCACTTCGACCGGAATGTGAGATTCCTGCAAATCTAAGGAAATACTTTCTAGAATCGGATGTGATCCCAGGCTCATACGTGGTACTATCACGAACTCAAATGGAATAATTGGCTATCAAGTTGTCTTAAAAGGTATAAATCGTTGCTAATGTAAACAGTTGTAAATCATTTTTAGCCATTACGCAAAATCTTTTTACCGCTTAAATGCACAAATTGCATTATTTCTACGCAACACATCTGCTGTCCCTTTTCATCTGTAAGATTTCGAAACACCAATCATCTTAATAGAAGAGAAGATTCGCTGTCAAAGTTCACCCCGGACTCCATCCGTCGGGTCTCGCTTTCGTTCAATCATGGCCGCCAATAACTTCCGAGCGACGATCTTCGCGAACACACCAGTTAATCGTCGAGATAACCGATCACCAAAGAGTCAGAGACACTCAGATGCAGTACTTTTAGCTGCTATTCTCTGAAGAGCTCCACACAATACTCACACATCACATAGTTGAGAGAATCACAAAACAATATAATAGAACCTCAAGCATACAGAGGGATGTTTCGACGGAAATAACCGTGCAAGACTCCGATTTTCTAGCGGTCACAGGTATGCAACTTGATGCATTAATAAATTGATTTATGTATAAAATATCCTTTTAATCGTTTAACAATTGCCAACTCATCTAGGATAGTCCCCGCCAGTTGTGACCCTCCATTAGTCTATTACTTCAGCCTCAAGGCCAGTTTTCTCAACACACCGACCGCCCACCCAATTCTGACTCCTTCTAGCCTATCTTTCTGTCATCACTATCTCTGCCAATCAAGAGCCAGGCTATTTCCTGTTGCAAATCAGTTATGTAACTCCCATCTCCACAGAAAGAGAAGCTATTCACCTTTTTTTTTTTTTTTTGGTTGAGGTCGATGAGCTGATCTTCTTGAGGATTTCCTATTTGCTTTCCAAGCCTGATTTGTTGCTGTTATTGCTTCGTATACCAGTTTCAACAAAGGAAACAACCTTTCTATATTGGAGACAATCCATCCCTATGAAGAAGCGTACAGCCGCTGTTATCGGCCAGTGACGGTTGGTTGCCTGTCCTACACCACAAACAGACAGGTAGGCTGATTTTTTTTTTCTATCTCTGTGACATTTAGCAGCAGCCCACACGAAAAAATGAAACCTGACTACATACATGAATAAAATAGGAATACCAAATACTTCCTTCAAAAAATGAAAAGGTTATAGATATAATGTTTGTGACAATCACGAGATCAATAATCATTCCAAGGATAGTGCATGGATGTCTTGGCGGCTATTGGAATGGGGGAGTGGTAATGCTGTCTAACCGCTCCAGAGCCCTATCCGATGCTCTTGTCACTTGAGGAAAACGCCTATTTATGCCCTTTTCCAAGAATTTTCATTACTAATTAATAATCAGTAATATCTGCTTCGAAATGATGTGATGACGACGCCCCGCTAACATTTTTTGGGTTTATTTATCTGTATTTTATCTGCGGAACTCTTCAGCGTCGTTCACCTGATGAAGATATTCGCTGCCGGGACTTCGAACTGGATCGACATTCGAAATGCTGACATCTGTCTACACCATTCTGGAAAAATCCACTCGAGACATCAGTGGCGATGATAATAGTAATTTAGCTTGTATTCTGATGACTTCTGATGGTAGGGAAGGGAAAGTAAAATCTATCTTTGGTTCGCATCCAAGGAAGGCAGCGTATAAGACTCTGTCTTGATTCCAAAATAACAACTGAAGTTCTTTTAAAATTGCACTAAGTCCTGTCGCCAAGCATCCAAATAACCAGCATGTTCTTAATGTCACAGCACATTTCACTCTCTAGTTGTAGTGTCAGACGCATCTTTGATGATGGATTAATAATCGGCTCTTCGTATTCTGTATCTCTTACTAGTGTTTCTTTTTTTTTACATCACCGAACTCGGAAGTTTCATACCACACCCCCGATAGCAGGCAAGACAAATGTCCTTTTTTTCCCCTTTTTTTTTCACTTTTGGTGCTGACCCCCCGCCTTCTTCACTTCTTCATTAAGTGTGAAATAACATGGGTATCAAGTATTTTCTTTGGAGCCCGACACTTTTGTGTAGAGTTCCTTAAATGACTGCGCCATTTTATGGTTCTCCCGGCGCACACGGACTACACACGCCCACTGCAGAGTCATACTTTCTTTCTATTGTCTCACGAGACTTTTGCCACCAGCCGGCCCCACAAATCAGCTCGACCAAGGAACTGACATGAATAGATAGAATATTTTTTTGTTAGTCAGAATTACACAAGATTACTGAGAACAAAGGTACTGGCAATTTTGATTTTTAAAGTCAACTTATTTCTTTTAATGCCTGAGAATTCTAGTCATTTCACCAAACGATGTCCTTTCACGAAATTCCACAGATAGGCTGATTCCACCGATTGGCTGAAACGAAAAGCAGGGGGTGGGGTATGTGTCCCTAAGTATTACCTAAAGCTAGAGTGAACCAAAGCTATGGAGAGAAAAATATTATTCTCCTAGTACTAACCACCATGTTGGTAACCCACCAAAATACTCTCGACTTCTGCCATTTCAGGATGTTTAATTTCTATTTCCATTAATTAATTTCGTCTCCAAAGGAATAATAATGGTTGACGCCCCAATCCCGTTGGACCCACTGAGGTGTCTGTAATTTAATATCTGGACATTTCGCGCAATGATTCTTTGTCTTTCTTTAGATACTTCTCAATTCGTGAACTTCCCTCGGTCATGTTCGTACTATTTTTTAATATATATATATATAGTTAGTGGTCTTCCAACAAACTTCGTTTTGTGTCTTCTCTTTCACGATGTTTTGTGTATTTGGTTACTTTTAATTTACAACTGGAAGAATATGAGACCAGATCGACAGCTGTCTTATTAACAAATCCCCATATCTCACTTTGTTGGCTAAAACACGGAGTCGAAATTTAGCCTCTGCGTGTATAAGACGCAGGATGTAGGTGCTGACAGCCGGTTGGTAACTTCCCTTGTTAAAAGTTTTCGCAGTGTTATGGTTACTACGAACTAACCATCATTGCCATTTCAACGCCTCCCTGCTGTTTCGCTGTAGAGAAAACTGAAGTACACGAAGGAAATCGACGACAATGGACTGGTACAGAAGAGCGAGAAGAAATCATATTGTGGAAGATTGGTCAGACCGACCGAGATCGAACTCTGACCCTGTGATACAGCATGGCGAACATACATATCTATCACCATTTTCGTCGTATTTCTAAAAAATACAATTTGTCTCTTTTTTGATTGACCTAATGTTTAGAAATGTCCGTGGTCCCTTTTGTTCTTTAACTGGAATGATAATTTGTAAACTTTTATTTATGTACGTAGGCAGCTGAAATGTATCTGTCACTGTTTCCGGGGACCGTACCCACTCGCTAATTATGGTAATTATCGTACACGTACATGAATTTCAGGCATTTTTTTGTTAATTTCAGTTAACCCCTATGCATTTTCTGGCAGTTTTAGGAAGAAATTTTTTTTTGTTCTTGTTTGTTCCCCAAACGTGCACGAATTGTAGTCCTGCACTTTCTTGTGGGGGTGTTTGGTTGGATATTTTTTTTTGCCCTTCTCTGGGGCCATCTGAGGGTGAAACAAACTCAAACCGAGCGACCCGCTTTCGAAAACGATGGAAGTCGATCAGAGACAAAGGCCGGATTAAGTGACCCGCTTTGTGGAGGAAGGGGAGACGTCCTTCACAACGACCAGCATTTAAACCGTCGAGAAAGGGGACGGGGAAGGCAGATTACATTTCTGCTCCGGTTCCGGAACCAACAAAGACAGATTAGCGAGCTGGCGAGAATTCACAACCCGCTGAGTCATTGAGTCATTAATCATGTAATCTCTAATGACAATCGGACAGATTTCTCTCCCCTTTTTTTAAAAAAAAAACCATCCTGTGAAGGAAGGCGTTATTTAAGACGATGCTGAGACTCTCTGGAGCTTTTGGAACGAGCCGTGATTTCCCCGTACCTTCACGACCCCACCTTGTGTGTTTGGTTTTTTTGTTGTTGTTGTTTTTTTTTACAGGAATACCATTATTTTGATATTTTGACAACGTTAGTGGCCGTAGGCACAAAATAAATTCCGATGAAGGAATTCGACAGAAGAGAAAGAAGGCGGGGAGTTCGGTGTTCTTTTCTTTCTGGTATTTTGACGAAGAAACATGTCGAGGGTGAAACAGACCGCGACCGCTATCACGGTGTGGGTAGTCATCAGATACTATTATCCCAGCAATCCGGTATAATGTTTCTTTAGGAAAGAAAACGGCTAGAAAAAAACAAACAAACTCGTCTTTTTTAACCCCCCCCTTTTTTTTTTTCTACACGTGTTTGCTATTTTACACTTTTCAAATCATCTTCATCTGGTTAGGTGTATGACAAACGTTTCTACCGCCTTTCTAACCCCGGGTGGCTGGCGGTCCAGACGTCAGTGGGGAAAGCCCCAAGTCAGGTCGACAGTTTTGGTCCCCCCCCCAACTTTAAATGACTTTCCACGAGTCGATTTCTCAATGGATAAACGAAGTTTCCGCGGATCCTACCACTATATCAGTCAAAGGTAGTCTCAGAATGAAAGCAACGAGATTAAATTTGCCAGTATTTCCTGAGTTCTGCCCTTGACCAAAAGTTGGTTGGTGATAATCTTATTCATTTTCTAGCGCCACCTTCTTAACAGTCTTCTATATACGTCATTACTCTGCAGTTCGCTCTTCCCGGAAGAAGGTGCGATCGGCCTAATTCAGCGCCAGATGGAAAAATTGCACCTCATCGAAGAAAACGCTTTTCAGAGAATTATCTTGTTTTAATAATTATTCTGAAAAAAGATGGTCTGGGAAATCTTCTGCTATAGTTTGAGTCAGGTATGAGATGTATTGACGACGGTCATGACAAATCGGAGAAACCAAAAAAATATGATGAAGTTAATATGCTACTGGACATAAAATAGATTGGGGAGAACGGACCTAACTTATTAATTAATGTTTGCTTCAAACTTTAAGAAATACTTTAATTAGTTTTTTTAAATCATACCTAATACCAATGGCTCACCACTGCGAATTTCCATAATAACATAATTCACGATTTTATACTTTCTCCATTAAAAGGATTTTTCTTAAATTGTTTATGGCATTATAATATTGGACATTCAGATTAAATTACTTTTTAATTGAAGGCTTTTAGATTAGATATAGATCGTAAAATCTATATTATTTTATTCGTGATTTTAAACTGATGAATCTTCTCAGACAATGTTTTTTTATAAATACGTATTTATTTTTACATACTCTAAATGCAAAGCACTGATTATTCTATTTTTATTCATGATATTTTCATATTTAAGGAACAAATTAAAATATTTAAAAACAAACATACAAACAGTTTTTTTCAAAAAAAATATATTATTCGCAATAAATTTATTGTTAAAAATGCCAAACAAAAGAACGAGCTTCTTAGATCTATATACTGAATAATTATAAATAATTAATTTTACACCACTTTAATATAGTGATTAATAAATGGTTTATGCTACTTCTGGCGTCAAATTCGCATGGTGGATTTACAAAATAACGGTTTAAAGTGAGAATAAACATTAATCTTCGCACCATTGTTACGGGAGAAAATCTGTGTTCTGTGTCAGTGACTGTGAGGGATGTCCATGGCGGTACTGTTATGACTTTGTTTTAAAAAGGGAGATAATGAAAACATAATATGTCGTCTTCAGTTATCTCCCATGAACTAAACACGTGTTTGGCTGACTTCGTTGAGGAAAAGATGTATTTTTCATTTCACGAAGTCATCGAATTTAATAATATATTATGGTGAATATATTATTAGTTCCATGCCGTACCGTTCTAAGTCAAGGCAGGTAATTAAGTTTCATTTTTTGAAGTTTGGTCAAAAGGAATTAAAAGAAAAGAAAAAGTCCATTGTAGCAAAAAAACTCTGATGGATTGCTCAGTTATAACTATTTGAGACGTTCAAATAAAACCCGGCTGAACTAGCACATCTGTTTATTTGAACGTCCCCAGTTAGTAGAGGGGCCTGTAATGGTATTACAGCTGTTTATTTGAACGTCCCTAGTTAGTAGAGGGGCCTGTAATGGTATTACAGCTGTTTATTTGAACGTCCCTAGTTAGTAGAGGGGCCTGTAATGGTATTACAGCTGTTTATTTGAACGTCCCTAGTTAGTAGAGGGGCCTGTAATGGTATTACAGCTGTTTATTTGAACGTCCCTAGTTAGTAGAGGGGCCTGTAATGGTATTACAGCTGTTTATTTGAACGTCCCTAGTTAGTAGAGTTACGTTTGTGATCTGAATTTATTTTTAGCTTACATTATTAAATTCTAGGAAAGAAACTTTTTTATAGAACTTCACAGTGTCAGTGTACTTATTGGCATAAACTATAAAGTCTGATTTTATTAAAATAACAGAAATAGTGCTAAGTACAACTGCAAAGAAAAGAAAATGAGTAGAGAAAGAGTACTATAAATTAAATGATATTTCTTATTGATGTAATGAAACATACACAAGACTTTAAATTCTTCTGTTATATTGAGATTTTGATTACATGTATCATTTTTGTTAATACATCTTTTGTGCAAAATCAGTAGCAGAAAAACTAGATCCGTCAGAACAGTTTATTTCTTATTATGTCTACTATGAGCATAGACTAGGAAAAGTCACAAAATGTCAAAATTGTTTGAAATTCTCGCAAGTTTTAAGCTTTATGGAAACTGATGATGTTAAGTCAAAAAGTTAATGCCATTTTTTTCACAGTAATAATCAAATATTTAAGCCATTTGACATTAAATATAATTACTTATCAACATTAAGTGCATTCTCCATTAGTAAAGTTTGTACAGTATCATGACTTTAAATATTTGGAGTGTTCGAAACCCAGCTGGAATAGCATCATTATAATGATTGATATTTGACTGAGTTTCATTTGAATGCCTCTAGTACAGCCAGAGTATCAAAACAGCAATAAAGATTTATATAAAATATATGTCAACAAGAAATTTCATGTAAATTTTTGCTTTATCATCTTGTGTAAATTAGTAGTAAAAAAAAAATGGATGCTTATCAGTAGTGGCACTGGCCTGTTTTCAGAATAAAGGCCGCACTACAACCGAACTTACAAACTCCAGCATTACTTTACATTTGATTTGTGGTTAAGAATTTGAAAGGATAAATGGTAAATAAGGTGTTTGATTTCAGATGTTTTGCTTGTAAATTGAAGGTTTGTATGGAGGTGAGAGATAGGCAGGCCCCCTAATGTCGTCAGTTTTCAAAAATTTAAAACAAATTATTATGCATCATCTATGAAGTATAAGTGTAAAGCAAACTGGGTGAGATATCAGAAACGAAATCATGGACAGAAATGTTTGCTAATTATATTAGTTTGGAGAACCTGAGGTAAATCTATCTATCTATCTATTTCTTTTTGAGGTGGACAGAGTTGTTTTTTCTTGAAAGCAATTACTCTTACCACCAGTTTTGATTATAAGATTAGGAGTCACTGACAATGAATTGCAAATCTAACAAATACTGGGCATTTCTCACTTTATAGATCATCATCAAAGCATTACATTATATCAGAAGCATTGTGTCACTGGTTGTTTTAACCATGATCTAAGGATGCTAAATTAGATGGGAATCTCAGTATCTGATTTTAAACAATGCATTTCTTTTCATCTAAAGCCCTGGCTTTCTCTAAATTCTCTCAAGCTGTCTACAAAACCTGCTGAGGGATATAAATTTGTGCCTCAGGTTTTCTGATCTTTTTGAGTAGAAGATTCTATCAGTGTGAACTATGTCTCTTGCAATTTGACTTAAGCATTTACACATGTGTATTCCAATCAAAAGATGATATCATTATTTGTATCAAGCAGCTTCAATGAAAAAATACATTTCTGTAATTTTAATTTCACTTGTGCAAAATTAAACATAATTTAGTTTAATGCTTACAAGGAGGCACAAAGCCATCATGGCCTATTTCTAGTAAAGCGAAATTCCCATTAATATTGTTCTTAATTAAATTCTATCCCTATTAACTACATTTGTCAGTAATTAATTCCACTCATTAATAATTCAGTTACTAAAAAAAAATATTTTCAGATATCTAATCCCGATTGAATCTGTAATTCTGAACCCTGGTATTAGTAACCATATATAGTTAAAAACATTTCTCCCAGTCCACATACTTTCCTAACTAAACAAAACATTCCAATAACTCTATGCTGATGTTTCTAATAAATCAATATCCTTTCTTAAATGAAGAATCCACAAATGTATAGCATATTTAAGATTTTATTTTACACAACCAAAGCTTTGACATGTAAAAGAATCTCTGCATAATGAATATACAGAGTGTCCCATATCCTAGTAAACAAAGACATAATGATAAATAAAGCTTTGTTATATATAACAGACACTTCAAATGAGATAGATTAAAATAGGTGAGTGCTCAAAATGTCAACCATCAGCATCCACACAGGCATTGCAGTCTGTGACAACAGTGGGACATGGCAGCATCTGTTTTACAGGAATAGCTGTTGAAACATAGCAGTTAATTTTCTGAGTTTGTGGATTGTAGCTGTTAGTCTTGCGGCATACACTTTGCTCTTTCAATACACCCAACAGGAAAAAAATCTGGTGATGCGAGACCTGGTGAGTCTCTCCAGTATTCAACTGGTCTGTGTTATCCCATCCATCTCCCAGTAAAGTGTTAATCCAAAACTACTTGTACATTTTTTTCCACACACACTTGAACATGACATCTGTGGTGTGCTGTTGTGTTTCACAGTACTGTCTGCCATCTGTGGTCTTCCAAATGAAATGTCTTAATGGTGAGTGACAAAATGTCTGTAAGGCAACACATGAAAATATGTGTGCATCATTTTTAAACGCCCTGTATTATGCTCACTTTTTTTAACTTTCACTAAACATTTTTAAGTGTCATTCAATAAATAGCATTCTTATGAAAACTTTTCTTTTATGGAGTTGTTTTGAAAATTTTCTCAGTAATTTGTTACACTTTAATGATTTACCTGGAGTCTCATCTCAAGTTTGACCATCTGGAAAGAAAGGTATTTTGAACTTATAGAAGGTTAATTTGGAGTCAACTTAGTGACAGACACTATGAGAACTAGTAAATTAAAACAGACAAGTGCTGAATTTTTGGTTTTTTAGCCATTAAAATTTCTAATTTTAACAAAATTAGTGGTGCCCATATCTTTTAAAATCATGTCTTTACTATCATTATAAATCTGTGCAAAGACTATATAACACAGTTTACTATTATTTTTTTTTATTTGCAATACATTTTTTTTTAAATTAGCAATTAAATATATCAGATATTTAATTATAATTATGGCTTTTAATGAGAAGGAAAAAGCATCCCCTTTGAAAAAACTGCACTAATAGTTCAACTTAAAAAAATAATACAAGTATCCCTTTAAGAAACAGTCACACACTGTAACGCCCACAGTATGCTTAGCTATCATCAAATTCTGAGGAAACTACCAGCAACACCATACCTTTGATGATAAATGTAAAATTATGGTCATAAATGAGTGTGGTAAAGAATTACTTTTTGTGTTTTCTGCTGCAATGCATAAGCAGACAATAAATGAGTCATGAAAATTAATAACTAATGTAAGCAATTGATCTTTTTCATTATTAAGCTTGTCATATGATATTGATTTTTAGAGCTTGGAAAACTCATTTTAAGCTTTCACTTTGCTGTAAATAAGAAAAACAACACCCCCCAAAAATTGGAGCTTTATTTAGCTTAGGAAGTTGATAATTGTACAGAAATAAGGACTTCATCGCTATCTTGTAATTGTGTGCATGACAGAGAGATTTGTCACTGTATCATGAGCATTGTTAGTGTCAGATAATAGCTGATGATAGGGATTCAAATGGGCTGTGGTATGCAAATACAGGGCTCCTAAAGCCACAATGAAAGATACAGTAAGAACAATTACACACCTAACTACAGTAGGTAAAATAATGGATATTCTACAGAAAAAATTATTAGCAAAATGTATAATCAAAATCTGTCCATGAAGATTGATAAACATGCAGATAAAGTAATTTTGATAGATTTATTTGAAAAGATCAATGAACGCTTGCTGATAACAATGGTCAGACACTTTCTATAAGTTATTTTAGGAACTAATGAAAAATGTTTCTTACAGATATTGATCTTGCAAATCATTGCATAAAAACAATTGAGGTCTGTGATACACAAAATTATCACCATCTGAAAAGATAGTGTATGTAAAAAAAAAAACATTATGTACTATGATTGTTTTAAGCATTTTTTTCTTCAAGTTCATGTATAATAAACCAGAATACGCCATGAAGCCAAATTTTTTAGATTTCTGAATTAACTGATTTCTTGAAGGGAGCATGATGTTAAAATTTTCCCTATCAAACTAGATTCCCAAGGTTAAGATAGTGGCACACATGAACTGGGCGCAGTAGAACAAATTCTTATTAATTTTTATCACCTTTAAAGGCTCTGTATTAATATTTAAAGATTTTTGGCAGATAATTAAGCAAGCAATGCATGTAAAGTGATTCCTACTCATATCCTGGGAAAATGGAAGAGAGTAATGCTTTTATCGATATTTTTATGGTATGCCTGCCATCGCACGTTGCTACTGGCTGGCCGGCCATTACTTAAATTGATCCCCTGACCTTTTTTCTTCAAGAGAAAAGTGAACAGGACAAATCCATCATTCTTAAATCTCAGTGGATGCCTTGAAAAATCCATGCCCTAGAAGATAAAAATGGCAGCAGCAGTTTTTTTCTAATTTAGCTAAGAAATCCCATTCTACTGATTGCTGATGTCTGTCTTGTCTGGCATGCCACGCTGCTGCTTCTGTTCCCCAAACCCAGACTCTTTTCTGCAAAAAATTCACGCAACTGTTAGCAATGGAGAAAGTGAAGCCCAAATTTACAAATCAATATGACCCTGACCACTGTAAACTGAGGTGAAAGCCAGAGGGTAAACACATTCTAAATACATCTTTTAACTACTTGATGTTATCAGTATCAGCAAAGGTATCTTGAAACTTATTCCATGCATTTACTTCTGTCAACCTGTTAAACACTTATTAGATCTTTTCTCAAAAGTCTATAAACTAAAACTATTTAGAGGGTTAATTAATTTTTTTAAAATTTGTCATGAATAATGTAGAAACCTGTTCTGTGAAGATTCTAAGAGACTTTTCCTAAACCTTCACCAGTGTCTGTTTTAACCAAGTAGTCTGCTTAGCTGCCCACTGCATCTCACCCAGTTTTTGTTGTTGGGAGTTTTGACAGCCAGACTAACCACAAAAGGTGGAGCTATTAATCCATGATATTATTAGCCAGTAGGGGCATTCCATATCAAGTGTACACACCCTCCTGAAACTAATACCATATTTTCTCCCCATGTGTTGGCCATTTATTCATTTGGAAGAAGTAACTCACCATGCCAACTTTCAGACCTTGGGGCCCACTGGGCCAATTTTAGGGGCCCCCCAGATTTGGACTTCCCTGGCCGACCCACAATCTTTCAGAGGCTATATCTCAGGTTGTACTGGTCCGATTTGGATGATCTTGGTATCAAAATGTTCGTAAAAGCAAGATCTTTCCAATCGCATAAATAAAATCACTTCAAAATAGAAATTCCAAAAGTGGTAATTGATGGCACCCTTTGACATTTAGCCTCCACCACCAAGCAAAACCGTTGGTCCCAATTTTTTGTGTGGAGAATACCCCTTTATATACTCCAACACCTCAGCAAAAACAAAAATGGGATCTCCAAGGGTTCAGGTGTGGCAAAATTTTATGTTGGGTGGGGCCTCAACCTGCTTCTGAGAGTGACATTTAATGTCATTGTTTCGATGTTTAACTTTAGTTTAGACAGTTCATGTTATTGTTATCGTAGGGCTCTGTGAGTGGACATTGAGCGATGTAGGGCCGCTGTGTGGACATCGTGTGTTGCTGCTGCTGCTGTTGTTGTTAAGCGAGTTTGACGTCCAAATGCCGAGTCCTCGTAACTGAGAGATGTTCGTCGAGCCGACAAGCGGCCCGGTCCCCCGACACCGTGGGCCCCCAAGGACCCGGGAGGTCTCTCTCACGTCGGGCACCAAGGAGATGCCGTACAGCTGTTTCACGCTATGGCGATCATCAGCGACAAGTCTCCTCCGACCCCAACCTGGGATCGAACCCGGTACAGGGGCAACGGTCCCCTTACGGAGCTAACCCGCTACCACCTGCCCCATCGGGCCGGCTTTGCTGCTGCTGTTGTTGTAGGGTTCACCGAGGGGATATTAAGTGACATAGGGTCCGCTGTGTGGGATTTGTAGGCCTGCTATCTAAACACTGTTCGATTTGCTTTGCCCACCTGTCTGCTATTGTTTGGCAGGTAGACATTTACACTGTCCAGCTGTATCTATTGTTCGAAAAATTTCTGCTATAAATTCGTGGAGAGCTCGCTACTCCAGGCTTTCCACGGGAGGGATGCTGGCTGACTGACTGTCCACGCACGCCGACCATTCACCTTTGATAACCAGAAAATTTAAAATAAACTCTAGGAAAAGACCACCATACAAGTAAGTTTAGTCGCAGTTATAGCCCCAATTGGGACTTTGTTGTTTTTGTCTGTTTGGCCCCGCAGTTTGTAAACTCTAATTTATTTCACTTTATATTGCATTTTAGATCAAATAAACTCAGCTTAAAGTTTATACGGTTCGGTGTCTGTTTCCTAAAGTCGGCCTGTCAGTCCAGACGTCAGATGCTGGCAAGTGACCATATGACTGAAACTGACAATTTTATCATCTCTGGACTATATATTGTATCATTTGTGAAACATTCATTCCAATGTGTGAATTGATTTTTAAGTGGATAATCATCATCAAAGTCAAACGAGCTAATTTCATTCCTTTTTTGTATATTTTTCAGCATAAGCATGGCAAGCAAAGATAGAAGGGAGTTCCACAAATACTGTTGTGGTCCATTCATCTGTCATAAAACAAAACAACAAAAAGATCTTCGCAATGTGTCTAATGATATGTTGATGAAATATCCTTCAGAGGTGAAAAAAGATGATAGACTTTGTGCATAAAAAACTTGCTAAGTTGTCATCAGAGCATATTGAAGGTTCATCGACATCATCATCAGAAGGTCCTATCAAACGAATTGCAGAATCTGTTTCGACAGATGAGGACAAAGAACAAAGAGGTTTTTGAGCAAGAAGCAGAAGTTGACCTTTTGTACCAGTCTTTATCCATGATAGGGGGGCCCATTCGATAAAAGAAAAGCAGAAAGGAACACGGGATACGTTCCTGCAAAGCGAAGTGGAAGCTTCTGTGCCAAACAAATTAGATCTAGTTGCTGGACCAAGCACTATGGAAAAAGAACAAAGTGCACTATCAAAATGTGATGAAAACTGCAAGCCAGAGGTGAACAAAAGTATGAAAGAAAAATACGTTGTTTCGAGCCGTTCAGAGAAAGTACTATACTGACAATATTTGCTTGGAATATGGGCATCAGAGGGACGATAAGTGAATTCGGCTGCTCCCAAAGAATGGTTATACAAGCCAAAAATTTAGAGAAAGAAAAGGGTATGCTATCATCTCCAAATCCCAAACAGGGTAAAATATTGCCAGAACAAGTTAAATCCACCGTAACTGAATTCTATCGAAGTGATGAAATCAACTGAATAATGCCAGGAACAAAAGACTTTGTGGTAGTCAGGAACGAACATGGAAAAGAAAAAAAAATCAAAAGTGCCTGGTATTAAACAATCTCAAGGAACTGTTTCAGAAATTCAAAGAGAAGAACCCTAACTTGAAAGTTGGATTTTCAAAGTTTGCCATGCTCCGTCCCTCAGAATGCGTCCTGTCCAGTTCAAGCGGTACTCATAGTGTGTGTGTGTGTGTGTGTGTGTGTGTGTGTGTGCGATCCATCAAAATGTGAAACTCATGATGATTGGATAAAAAATGCCACTGATTGCCGAACTTTCCAGATATCATCATGTGAAGATATCATCATGTGATAGCACGCATAGTTTGCAACCCAGCACGACCGGCATGCTATTTTAGAACTTGTGAAAGTTGCCTATCAATTGAAGACTTCAAAAACGAGCTACTAAGTGCTTATGAACAGGAGGGGATTAATGAAACTCAGTTTAAACAATGGACATCCACCGACAGGTCTGAACTTAGCTCCATGCTACTGCCTTTAGAAGAATTTATTGATAAATTCTGCGAACATGCAGTAAATTTAGTGAGACACGACTTCATTGCCAAGGATCAATCTGAGTTTTTGAAAAATAAAAAAGACGAAATTGGTGAAGGACAATTTGTCATCATTGGAGACTTTTCAGAGAACTATTCCTTCGTTGTGCAGGATGCGGCCCAAGGATTCCATTGGAACTGCTCTCAAGCCACAATCCACCCATGGGTTTACTATTTCAAATCAGACGATGGCAAACTGAACCATGATTCGTTCAGAGTGATATCAGAGTGCAATATTCACAACGTTGTCTCAGTCCACCTTTTTCTAAGAATGCTCATTGAGCACTTAAAATCTAGGTTTGGAAATGTCAAAAATCTTTACTATTTCTCAGACGGTTGCGCAGGTCAATATAAGAATTGCAAAGCCCTCCTAAACCTATGTCTTCACAAATCAGAGTATGGTATAGACGCAAAATGGCATTTTTTTTTTTTTTTGCCACCAGTCATGGAAAGGGCCCTTCGGATGGGGTGGGAGGCACAGTCAAGCAAGAAGCAACACGTGAGAGCTTGCGTAGACCATACGACAGGCAAATTATTTCTCCAAAAGATCTTTTCGCCTTTACCGAAAATGGGCTGAACGAAATGAAGTTTGGTTACGGGACCCAAGAGGCGTACGAGGAGGAAGAACGAAACCTGGAAGACAGGTTAAAAACAGCCAGAACCATGGCTGTGACTCAAAAACTCCATGCTTTCATCCCTATTTCAGAAACTACTCTTCAAGTACGCGAATTCAGCCTTAGCGAGAAACAGCACATCGAGCCAGTAATTTCAAAATTTACGCCAACTTTTAATGGGAAACTCTCAGGTTACGTCACAGTGCACTATAATGGACAATGGTGGCTTGTCTGTATCATGGAAGCTTTTCAGGACATTCATGAAGTTAAAGTGAATTTTCTTCATCCAAACGGGCCCTCAAATAATTTCTTTTTTCCTGAAATTGAAGATCAGTGTATATTAGACATTTCTGATATTCTTATTTCTGTAGAACCAAAAACTGCTACAGGCAAAACCTACACAATCAGTAAAAAAGAAATCCATTTGTCAAATAAAGCTTTGGTTGGCAGAAAAATCCTGACTTACTATGCTAGGCATGACTTGTACTAATATCGCTTTTGTGTGGAAACTTGATTTCTTTCTATGTTGATATCTAGTACTAGAATACAATGATATAGTGTATTGGAAATCTTGCCTTCTGTGGTGTATGATGATGACATGCATGCCTAGCACCCGAGCCCCCATCCAACATTAAACTTTGCCACACCCGAACCCTTGGAGATCCCATTTTTGTTTTTGCTGAGGTGTTGGAGTATACGAAGGGGTATTCTCCACACACAAAATCGGGACCAACGGTCTTGCTGGGTGGCGGGGGCTAAAGGTCAAAGGATGCCATGAATTACCACTTTTGAAATTCTATTTTGATTTTATTTATGCGATTGGAAAGATCTTGCTTTTACGAACATTTTGATACCAAGATCATCCAAATCGGACCAGTACAGCCTGAGATATAGCCTCTTGAAGATTGTTGGTCAGCCGGGAAAGTCAAAATATGGGGAGCCCCCTAAAATTGGCCCCAGTGGGCCCCAAAATCTGAAAATTGGTACATAATGTTTCACTATAGAAACAAACACTTGCACAAAAAAATGAGTGAAATCTGAGACGTTGTTTCAAAAATCTGCTGAAGAGTGTGTACATTTGACGTGGAATACCCTAGTATGGCCTGGGTTTTGAACAGAGTTCTTTGAAATGGAAATTATTTGAGGAAATTAAGTATGTTATTTTTGCTATATCTCCCTATTCTGAACACTAGCTGTACAAGGAAAGGAGATGCAAAGTGTTCAATGTACTATGAATTCAGCTAACCTAAAAAATTCCCCATTAGAACCCTTCACTTTTAAGAATTGAGAGGAAACTCATGCAGGCAGCTAGAGAGGAAACAATGCCAGAAAGGTATGTCAAACCAAGCAAGTCCCGACTCGGATTCAAACTTAAGCCACTCAGTCTTAGTAGTCCAACACTGGACCACTGCATGCTACCAAATGCAACACATTAAAAATATTTTATCTGTTATTTCATATATAAAAGGATTATATTCAGAAAGTTTATAGAAGCTTTCTTTTCACTTCACAACGAATAACAAATTTCCTGCTTATAGTAACTTATCTTTGCATGACAAATTTCTAAACCAGATTAAGATAGTAATCACTTCTTTTGGACAAGTGTCTCTCTCAGAAAACAGATCTTCGGTATTTTGGGGCCTCTCAGAACCAGGATGTAAATCTTGCTTTTCACTTATAGAAGAATAATACAAAACCTCAAACCTCAAAACAGAAATTAAAAGAATATCTAAAAACTCTGGGAACACAGAATAAATCATCATGATCTGATAGATCGCATCCTTAGTTAAAATGAAGATGTGGAGTTGAAAAGAGAACCCAATGTCTATGTAATGCAGTGTAAGAAAGTGATGTAGGACAGCTGGCAGAAGTATGAACTAGAAGATAATAATCTGATCTGGGATAGTCCTTGTAATCTGCCCAATGGATTCACCAGAGCCTGCCCTCTCCATCCTGCTGAGCCACTTTTTAAAAAGTGGTGTGCACTTATCCTAACCACTGCTAGTACAACATACCACTTCAAAAACAACACTTCATGCGAGTGTGTATATATATTCTGCGTAATCAGTATAAAAGTTCTGTTCTTGCTTTGTACTGATCGATCCCACCAACCCCCGTCCAGGGTGGGCCCACTCACTTTAATCCCTGGAATATGACTGCATGTCTAGACATCTACAAGCTCTATGTCAGTGGTTCCCATCCTTTTTGAACTCGTGGACCTTTTTCTAATACTCAAAAGACCTGCGACCCCCTGCTACACTTCCATAATTGGAAGAAAAAAAATATCAAAGAATAAATTTCGCAAAAAAATCGCATAAATAAGAGTTTTATTTGAATATATTGACAGTTTGGTGCCCAAGTTTGCCTAAAATCGACCAGGCTAGTGCGCGTCCGGCCGAAGTCACAATCCAGTCCTTGTAGCGTCCTCTGCCCCAGGCGTCGTGGTCCGAGTCTTAGCTTCCGGCCCCAATGGCGTTAGCCAATGGGAGCGCGGCTAGATTGCGTCACTCCTACTGCGGTAACAGTTCCAGTTCCGGCCTTTGTCGCCAGCGTGTATTGGTGTATTGTCCGTGTTTCTATGAGGGTGGCAGAGCGACTGGAAGCCGTGGGGGCCGGTGATGCAAGTGTATTACCGCAGAGGCCTGTGACGCAACCAGGAGTGCCTGCTGTGGGAGACAAGCCTTACGCCTTTGGCGCTCGGCCTCCCATCGGTGATACCGGCGTATTGGACGCAGGGTAATTTTTGTATACTTTTTTCCTGGAAAAAAGTGCGTCTTATAAGCCGGCAAATACGGTACTTATAAACAAAACAGATACATACTCTTGAACAGTTTCTTCACTCAGTCACACGACAAAAATTGAAACTTCCAGGGTTCTGCGACCCCCTGGTTGGGAACCACTGCTCTAATGTGATGCAAAAGATGCTCAAAAATATATATACAGATATTATATATATAACTAAAAAACAAATATTAACATGAACCTTCAAAAACTATAGCATGAAACTAAAGCCATTTTAAAAAGTGTGACTAGAAAATTGGCTGGTTTCAAAATGGGTAACTAGAACTAAATACTTATCTATTCCAAAAAAAGATGTATATGCACTTTAATATGTTACCATACAAAGGCATTTTATAAAGACATTTTATTTGGAAGCTCACAGATGTTGATACCATCCAGTGCAACAGTATAACCCTGATGTTACGGTTTTCATATACCTGCTACACTTTCCAGATTTTTTCCTGTGATGACAAAGGACAAGGCATATGCTACAAAACTGGTTACCATCCAAAATTTCCAATAGAAAATTTTAGATGACTCAATGGGTATTTTGTTGGTCACTTAAGTGCTGGCATGAATGTGAATGGTAATCATTTTGAGCTCCTGATCTAGTGCATCCTGTTTGAGGTGTTTCATGTGTAAAGAATTTATAACAATGGGATTTAATGTGTCCCTATTCATTTGGAATGTAAAGAAAATCAGGTCAATGTTCCATCTAAAGGACAGGCACTCTACAAGTTGTCTAGGAAGGTACTGAAGATCTCAAAAGATTAGACCCCACCCATCATCTTTCCTCACACCATGGACACTCCATCACTTGGAGAATAGTAAATGCTCAACTCCATAAAAATTAGAACACCAATAGAAGTTCTTCATAGTTAAATCCTTCCCTAGCCTCAGCAAATGAGTCCAAACATTTTATCTGATTTTATATCTCACAGGAATACCTGGACCCTTGAACCTCTAGCTGGATTTTTAATCTTCTTTGTATTGGCTAAGCTGAGTCACTCTGACCTTTGGAATCTCTGGACTTTGAAGCATGTCTTTATGTATACACTCAAGTTTCCCATACAGTCCATACATGATGATGGTCTCATTGAACAAAAATGTTTATATGTACTGCTAATGTAAGATATTAATGATAATGCTAATACAATGACAGTTAAGAATGAAAGATAAAATCAACTTAGTTATCCAAACAAATAATCAAACATAATCAGGCAACTGTAAGTACTCAAGTCAAATGGGTTGGTTATAATGCTGTATAATATTAAAAAGCTAAACCACCAACCATCTTCTCAAATAGAAACTATTTGTTGAAACACCTATATGGGATAACTACAACTGCTTAGATTTCCTGGTGTTAAAAGTTTGGAAAAAGTTCATCACTAAATCAAGCTGATTTTTTCAAAATAACAGAGATGAAACTAAATATGCTTAGTAACATTTGGGTGAGTTTTGATAGTAATTTTAAAAATGTTTTTTGATTTTTAACTAATTTCTTTTTTTAAAATTTGGAAACATTTATTTTTGATTTTGTTCACCTCTGCTTCCCAGTCTCAAGTCCATATCATAGCAAGACACAACTATAGGTGAAAGGATTAAACCTCTCTCAAGGGGGATTCAGGCTTGTTTTTATTTATATCTTTGTAAAACAGAGTTTCATTAGCTGCTTTATCTTAACCATATTAGACAGGCTTGCAATTTCAGTCAATGAAATTAAAGTTCTCATTTACATTGCCCAAGTAATGAGTTTTCAATTTGATCATGCGAAAGACAAAGACAATGTTACAGGCCAAGCACCAGAAACAAAATGGGTTTTAGAGAAAGTGACTTTATTGTATACTGACTGTTATGTTTTTGATACTGATCACTTCATTTGAAATTTTTTGGCTTTCAGATTAGGGCCCAATTGTAGGAAATAACTTAGTGCATATCTAAGAGACCTGTAATAGCTGAATGATTTAAAACTGAAAAGAAAAAAAAAACAACTGGAAGATAACTGAATAAATGAAACAAAGAAATAAATACAGAAATTAAACTTAAAAATATAAACAAACAAAACTTTGGAAATAATCAACTCCATAATGGTGGGAAAAAATGGAAAAAGAAAAAAATATGAATTTTGTTTTTTTTTTATTTAAGATGTCCTATAACTGACAAAAACAAACTCAAATGCTTATACTTCAGTAAGAAAAAATACACAGGAAGTTGGTTTAATCTGCATTTATTTTGTCACATGAAATGCAGTCAAACAGGCATGACAGTCAAATAGCTTTTCCATAGTTTTTGTTCAAGCAGGATGACAATTTTTTTTTTTTTTATAATTTTGGACTGAAGCCAAGTGTAACAGTAACCACCAAGTTTAGTAATGGTGTGTAGATCCACAATATACCCTTTCTATCATAACATCTGGCAGATACGTAGTGCTTTGCAATATCTTCAGCTATGGCTCATCCATGACTGTTCTCAAGGAAAATCAGGCCAATAATGCAGCCACTCTGGATTTCTGACCACACCAGAACAGTAGGGTTGTTCATTAATGTTTCTTGTATAACACAGAGATATCATATGGTGTAATTTACATGCCCACTTAGCTTGAAGAAACTTTCACCATTCCAGAAAATATCCTGTAATGCATGGTTGGCAGAAATTTTAGCAAGGCAGACCTCACAGAATTCCACTTGACAATCATAACTGAGAAGCCATAACTTCATGTCATGCAAAATCTCAGACATATGATGTAGTCAATGCCTGCTAATTTTGATGCTCATCTTTCCACAGCTACAAAGGAAGATATTTGACAATTTCCTTGGTATCAATGAATCTTTACCTAACCAAACAAGGCAAATCAACACCACCTGGTTTCCGCATAACATATTCACTGATAGGATTGTTTCCCCACGTAGGCTTACTATGAAATTCTCTATACCACTGTCTTTGAGCTCCTGCCATATTCCAACGTTGAATAACATAGAGTATACCACACTCATTTCTTACAACAATAGCACCAATGTGCTAGATTTTTAATGCATGAAGCACTGTTATGGAGAAATGATCATTTCAGTCTGTTTGGAACTGGGGAGAGCCTTGACTGAATATTAGTATAGACTTGCATTTGTCACTGTAGAAATATTCAGGACAACTTATCATCTGACTACTCAGACAAGGACTGGCAGAAGTGTTGGTGGGGGAGGCTGTTCTTCCATAACCACTTTCCAGTAAAAGAGTGACCAAATATGTTCCAATTTCAGCAAGAAAGTTGTTTTTGAACACAGTGCCCATCTTTTAAAATTTTAACTTTTAAATTTAAACCAATACAACCTTTTCATTTTGTAATTTCACGATTTCATGTGCTAATTTTACATTTTATTGATTGATTCCATACCAAATTTGAGTGTACTGCAGAGAACTTTATTTGATGCACTTGAAATAACAGAAAACTTGCCATGTCAGCTAACAAAAAACCCATCTACACCATGTAGCTATGGACATATTTTTGTCAACAGGAAATCTGTACATATGTATATATGTATGTCAGAATAATTAAAATTAATCTCAGCAGGTTGTGGGCACATTTAAAAAAATCTTGCCCTTTACTTTTTAAGACCTTCCAGCAGACTTCTAATCCTTGGCTTGAGATCCATAAAGAAACTCAAATTTAGGAAAAGCAATAATTAACTGCAAAAACCAAAGTACATAAAAGGATAAATAATTAAGTAAACAACAATTAAAAACAGTCTCTTCCCTGCTCAGGTAGGTGATAGTACGACAGATACTGACTGTCACCGCACATGATGGATGTCTGTTGTTGGAAAGTTCCTTTGGTGTTGTGATGTGATGTGATGTGCTTGTGTTGGTAATCTGAAAGTTCTTTGAGCTTGAGCATTCTACGTGGTTAGGTGTTCTTTTTTGGCAAGAAAAAACCTCATTCTCCATTATTTGTATTTCTGATATTCTTGTGAGGTGTTGCTGCTTCAGGTGACTATTTACCAAATTCAGTTCCCACTTATGAAAAAAGGCCATCCATATGTTACATTAAAAATCTGACTTCAGATTCCCAATTCCTATCAATGGTGATCAAAAGTGATTATTTGGGCAACCCTAACCCCGATTGTGATCAGCTGATTGAAGGCCAATGATAGAGCTCATCTATGCTATACAATATTTTTGCTCTGGGCATGGTATATTAGAAGTAATAAAAGTTTTTAGACTATTTATCTTCTTATTCATCATACTAGAAGCACATGGCATACTGTGCAGTAAAGTAAACAGAAGCCCTAGAATAGCATAGGCCTACTCATTTCACAAACTGTCACATACACTAGCATGTATTCATCATGTTGCTTCAACACCTTTCATACTAGGCACTGAAATGAATCAAAATTTTTTGTTTCATTGAAGACAGCATTAGATTGCATGGTTCATGTTAATGGAATTCTTTTCTTTTCTTCTGGCAACACAGGAATTGCATCTCCCTGTTGCATTACACATTTGCAGCAATATAACGATGCTTCATTATCTTAATTTGAATGACCAACATGTATTGAAAATTTGTGCAGAAAGTTGGTCACAAAATGTTGGACAGGGATAGTCAAATAATTGCCCAAATTTTGGGCCCATGGTCAAGAGTCAACTAGACTAGTTTCCTTCAGTAGATGTAATCACTGCCTCTTCTACTTCTTTTCCTTTCACAAACCATACAGGAGGCAGCAAGAATTGATCAAAACCTGTTGCATATACATACAGGTGCATCTCAAAAATTAGGATATCGTGGAAGAGTTCAGTATTTTTTGTCACTTATTTCAGAAAGTGAAAATTGCATATATTCTAGACTCATTGCATGTAAACTAAAATGTTTCAAGCATTTTTTAATTTTGATAATTACGGCCTACAGCTCAAAAAGATAGAAAAATGTATCTCAAAATATTAGAATGCGAGGTCTGTCAAAAAAGTATCTGACCTTAGGCTGGGGAAAAAAAATTACGTACTTGATGGGGTTCAATTGCTAATCCCCTTCGAAGAAGGCCCCTTGCGCCTCCACACACTTAGCGCAGCGATCCTTCCACTGTTCGAAACACATCTGGAATGCTTCTTCCTGAATGGCTCTCAGCTCCACTGTCACATTCCACATGATGTCCTTTCGGTGGCATCTTCATTTTTGGGAACAACCAGAAATCAGAAGGAGCCACGTCAGGAGAGTAGGGAGCCTAGTGAATGAGCGAAATGCTTTTCTTTGCCAAGAAACCTTGGATCAGCTGCAACTAATGAGCCGGGGCGTTGTCATGATGCAGCAGCCAGTTTTGCAAGGCCCACAGATGCATTCTCTTGCGCCGAATTGCATCACGAAGACATCGGAGGACTTCCTGATAGTATTCCTTTGCAACTGCTTGTCCTTCTGGTGCGTATTCGTGATGCACAATTCCTCTATGGTCAAAGAAAACAGTCACCATCACCTTGATTTTGCTCTACACCTGACGTGCTTTTTTGGACCTTGGTGACATTGGGTGCTTCCAATGTGAAGACTGACTTTGGTTTCCGGGTCGTACCTGTATACCCACGTCTCATCTCCAGTTATCACAGTATACTGGAACTCAGGACCCTGCTGGCACTATCCAGCAGGTCCCATGCAACCTCAGAGATGAAGTTGTTGTTGTTCCTGAGAAAGCGGCTTGGGCATAAATTTTGCTGCCACTCTGCACAAGCTAAAATCCTCCTTTAAAAATTGCATGTACAGAATCTTTACTGATCCCAACCTTGTCACCAATTTCCCGCACTGTCAAACAACGATCCTCCATTATCAAGGTCCACACTTTCTTGATAACTGCATTGCGACTTGTTGACGGCCTTCTGTTACTCTGGTCACTCTCCTACGATGTGCGGCCATCATTGAACCTGTTGTACCATTCTTTTATTTGGGTAACACCCATTGCATTGTCACCAAAATCCTGTTGAATTTTGCGAATTGTTTCTGCTTGGGTATATCCAAGATTTTGGCAAAACTTGATGCAAGATCGTTGCTACACACGTTCCATCATCACGGGTGAAATGAAAATATGAGTATGTAGTACAACATCTCACACGCTGGCTGCCTGACAGCGACTGACGCATCCAGCAAGCCCACCAAAAACCACACATGCACATGAAGGCATGTGGCTCCATTATGCACACTTTTGCCTCCCTAACGTCATTACTTCCCACGGGAAAAAGTCAGATACTTTTTCAACAGACCTCGTATTCCATTTCGAGTTTGAGTAAATCACTATTTATGGAGTATAAATACCATGAATCTCTCTGTCTAGTTCAGTACACACAACCACAATCATGTGGAAGACTGATGACTTGACAGTTGTCCAGAAGACACTCATTGACACCCTCCACAAGAAGGGCAAGCCACACAAGTTCGTTGCTGAAAGGACTGGCTGTTCGCAGAGTGCTGTATCAAAGCATTCATGGAAAGTTGACTGGAAGGGAAAAGTGTGGTAGGAAAAGGTGCACAAGCAAGAGGGATGACCACAGCCTTGAGAGGATTGCCAAGCAAAGCTGATTCAAGAACTTGGGGGAGCTTCACAAGGAGCGGATTGAGGCTGGAGTCAGTGCATCAAGAACTACCACGCACAGACGTGTCCAGGAAATGGGATACAAGTGTCACATTCCTAGTGTCAAGCCACTCCTGAACCAGAGACGTCAGAAGCATCTTACCTGGGCTAAGGAGAAGAACTGGACCGTTGCTCAGTGGTTATTTTGCACTTCATTTGGAAATCAAAGTCCCCACAGTCTGGAGGAAGAGTGGAGAGGCACAGAATCCTGGTTGCTTGAAGTCCAGTGTGAAGTTTCCACAGTCAGTGATGATTTGGGGTGCCATGTCATCTGCTGGTGTTGGTCCACTGTGTTTTATCAAGTCCAAAGTCAACGCAGCCGTCTACCAGGAGATTTGAGCACTTCAAGCGTCCGTCTGCTGACAAGCTTTATAGAGATGCTGATTTCCTTTTCCAGCAGGACTTGGCACCTGCCCACAGTACCAAAACAACTAGTAATTGATTTGCTGACCATGGTAATCTTGTGCTTGATTGGCCAGCCAACTTGCCTGACCTGAACCCCATTCAAGAGGAAGAGGAGAGACACCAGACCCAACAATACAGATGAGCTGAAGGCCGCTATCAAAGCAACCTGGGCTTCCATAACACCTCAGCAGTGCCACAGGCTGATCGCCTCCATGCACACCGCATTGATGCAGATTCATGCAAAAGGAGCCCCAACCAAGTATTGAATGCATAGATGAACATACTTTTCAAAAGTTCAACATTTCTATATTATAAATCCTTTTTTTTTTAATTGATCTTATGAAATATTCTAATATTTTGAGATAGTGGATTTTTGATTTTCATGAGCTGTAAGCAGTAATCATCAAAATTAAAACAAAAAAGACTTGAAATAATTCACTTTATGTGTAATGAATCTAGAATATATGAAAGTTTCACTGTTTGAATTAAATTATGGGAAAAAATGAACTCTTCTACGATATTTTAATTTTTTTGAGATGCACCTTTATGCCACAATAGAAGACACACCTTTGGCTGGCATAAACTTGAATTCATTCCTCTGTTTAGTATTCCAAATTTTGTAAGTCTGTGCCAAGTCGTACTTAACTGGTGACTACTAGATGGCTATCGATAATCATTTTACCCAAGACTTCTGCCAGTTTCACTAGCTTTCTTAAAATTCAGCTTTTCTAGATCCTCATCAATGGTTCTGCCACAATATTTCAGATGGGATTCACAGTAACAGTAAAGAAAAATAAGCCTGCTAGAGTTATGATTCAATGATGCTACTGTGTGCAACTGTTTTCAAAGCTGACTGTTCAAAGATGTAGGCACATACTGCAGGCAAAGTAATCTCTAAAATGTTTGTCCCATGCAGACAGTGTCTTTGAGTAAAAGTAAAGATAAAGGCTATTACAGCTAATCTTGGCGTTGAAGTCTTCCTTCAGTTTTGTGTTAAGTTAATCAAGACTTTAACAGTTCAGGATACTGTTCTTTAGTCAGTTGTCTACCACTGCCAGTCCCGCATATTCTTCTTGCCTCTTCTGCCTGTGAACTACTGGAGCTAGCAACAGACTTAAGAGTCTGCTGTCTCACGCTATTTCTTTTTGTGCACTAATTGCTTTTTTTCAAAACAGCTCCTGCTATAGTTTTTTTTTTTCTTTCTGTCAGCCAGTGCCTTCATTCTTTCATCTTCCTCCAAATACAAGCTGTAGTGGGTGAAAGCACAATCCAGACAAGCAATATCTCGATTATCATGTTAACTTGGCAAACAAGGCTCCTCGAGCTGATGAAGGATACTTGCACTTCCTTTTATTCACATCTGCTGCCTCCACAATTGACTGTGCCTCTTTTGGCTTGTTAAATCACAGAACTAAGATTTGTATCTAAAGTAGTGAAGTCCCAGTTTACCACTGACAGAACCATTAAAATTGATGACCATGAGGCAGTAAAAGCTGCAGACAGAATTTTGTATCATTCTGCTGGCAAAAAGATTATCATAAATGTATTGGATGACCTACCGCAATATCAATGCCTGCCTGCATGCAAAAAGCAACAATGAAATACAAGTGCATGCATGCATACATGCCACTGAGTGAACTGGCTGGAAAGTACTAGGATTTACTTAATTCGCCTATACATTAAAAAATAGTTGCCATTTCCTGGTTGATGTGCACATTGTAGAAAACAGCTTGCAGAAGCCTTCACAATTCACACACTGGCACCCATATAAGCTTTGAGTGATGAGATTGCAAGATGCACCTTTAATACATTAATACTGCTATCAAGCACTGGGTTTTGCATCATATTTATTAATGTTCCATCAAATAATCAGCTTTATTATGTAATCATATTACATACATCCCTCCACCATAAATATTTGGCACATGAATTCTCCCTTTTTGTTCATTACCTAATAAGTGAATGACCCCAAAGACTATCTCACAGATACCTTATCTTAAGTGTTTCTTGCTTTGTTCTCACTACCACAAGAGTGCTTCCTACTTAGTTGACAATATCCTTAATGACTTTGTAGGCCTACCCTGCCCAGCATTTCATTTCTATCTATTCCTGGAGTAAATTGTGTTTCAGTGAGCACCATTTTCCAGTAGGACAATGAAGCCCATTTTTTTCATACTGGATTACACTGTTACCTGATAAAAAAAAAAGATGCCAGCAAATAATACACATTCGGTTGTTAATAATTATAAAAAATTACAGCTAGTCTTTTCCAAGTATAAAGCTTTTGTTCTTTAAAATATCAATTGCATTAATGATTTTAATGTATTGATTATATCATCCTATTGCTTTAAAAATTTTGTCCTAATAACCCAACTCAGCACAAGACTAAAAAAGATTTTTAAAAAATTGTCTGAAGGTTCATAGTTTTTTAAACATCTCAACTGATATGCAAGACCAGCAGAATTCAACTTTCTGATCACTTAGAATGTGACCTTATTTTCAAAAATCATTCTGGTAAAATATGCCTTTGCAAACCTTCCAAACTGTCAACATCATTAACAAGATAAGAATGCTGAAACACACTCTAACCAAAGCTCTAAATAAGCTAAATATAATGTCTGGTGTATTTATTTTAAAAGTCGTATAACAGACTCAAGATTATTTGTCTTATCTACCACTTATGCATGTCTCCTATCGAATTCTTCAGTCAAATTCAAAAACCCTCTTGCATATAAACCTGGAATTTTTCTTCATTTTACTGTCCTACTTGATTGTTTGTTTTTTTTAACCCCTCATTAAAAAAAAAATCTCTTATCCAAACTAGTCATATCTACAGTATTTTTCAATGAAGTAGACTTTCATCAAAAAATCTACTGAAATATATGCATCATGGGGATGAGTAATGATATGTATAGTAAATATTTTGTGCTATGTAGATAGAAAAAAGCAAAGTATTCCAATAATCAGAAAAATCTTCCAGCCAAGCTTATCTATCTGAAAGATATCTGCATTTTTTTCTTCCTTTAAAAGTAAGTGAAATTTTATTACTTGAGTATAGCAATAGTTTTTTTTTTAGATAAGGGATAGTAAAATTATTTTACTATTTTCAAAATGTGAAAATTCAAAATAATACATTTCTAAAAATTTTATGCCTTTAGTAGAGCAGTATTTCTTTAAAAATTAGTTATCTTATAATATTTCAATCGAAATATGAAATGATAAATATACAAGATATCAGTGAAAAATGCAAAAATAATTTTTAAATGAATAAATAATTTAATAATATTCTTATTGTTTTTTGACTAAGTCTTTAAAACTGTATTTCAAGTACTTACCATCTACAGAAGTTTAATAAAGTCTGAGACAAATATGTATCTTATAAACTAAAACATGTTTAGAAAAACAACCCAATATAATTTGTACTCAAATATTACAAAAATATAAAATTGCCTT
The DNA here is from genome assembly GCA_018389105.1 of Nautilus pompilius. Lineage (NCBI taxonomy): Eukaryota > Metazoa > Mollusca > Cephalopoda > Nautilida > Nautilidae > Nautilus > Nautilus pompilius. Next base: position 1,281,894 of record JACATO010000340.1, read on the forward strand.
CCATGATTACAGAACCATGTTCACTAGTCTCATGGGAAGTACTTCAGTTCAGAAGTCAGATTCTGCTAGAGTACAGTGAGTTACTTTTGAAAGCAAAACATTTAGCTTCAGTTAAATGGGCAGCCGGTGAACTGTCAAAGCTGAGAGCCAGAGTTTGATTTGACATACTTCTCTGGGATAGCTTGATCTCACTTTCCTTGGTCAGCTGGCCATGTGGGTTTCCTCCCACATCTATAAATGAAGAGATACACTATGGATTTTCCTGCTGAAGTACCAGGCCAAGATTGGCAATGCTATCTATAGATAACTGCAGCACCTATCATTCTCATCAGGGCAGTCTCCGATGTCAAGAAGTTATATCTATTGTTGACTGTTAACTTTGGTAAAACTAGTGAATTACATTTTGAAAATATAATTAATATACATATTTTTAAAATCTCATTACCTAAATATATTTGAAATGTACTAATAAACAAATAATGGAATTAAAGATTTTAACTAAAATTTATTTTTCAAAAAATTATAAATAAAAGGAAAAAAAGATTTCAGAGTACTTGTAATTTAAATGACATTTCATATACTTCACCTCAGACAAATGCCTTTAATCAAATCCTGGGGTGTAGTCACATGTTGTTTTATTATCAACTCTTGTCCACATTTCACTACATCTACTACTGGTACTTTGTTTTTAGCAGACAGCAGCGTCAATATTTCAGAATCATCCAAAGTTGTCATTTCATCATCCGAATCCTGTTTTGACTCAGTATCAGTAAATGCTAAGGCATCAAAACAAGATTCAGTATCTGAAGAATCTTTTGAATGTGATCTGATCTTTTCTGAAACAATATCTTTTTTGCATTTTTTCCCAGCATCAAATTCTGTTTCACACTCATCATCACTTATAACAATGGGATTTAAAGTGTCCTTATTCAGTGTGTTTGCTTTACTACACTGAATATTTACAGCAGTTACACCAACAGGTGCTTGAGCTTGCCTAAGACTCACCAAATTTCCCACAGAACAGTCAGTACTATTTACAAGCAATTTGATTTGTTCATTTGTCAAAGTCTCATCCTTAATTTCACTTTCAAGCCTAGCTGCTCTAAGAGAATAGTTCTCAATAAATGCAGACATTCGTTTTTCTTCTTTGAGCAAACTCTCCTGGCTTATGGTACTTTGACGTTTAGTTAGCTCATCAGCTGATGAACTATCACTACTACTTTTACGCTTTCTACTTTCACAGCTCGGAGAATTCATGAAAGCATGGTGTAATGTTGATTTGTTAGAATCTTGTGACGTTGAGATTTCAGTTTGTTGTTCAGTTTCACTGGCATTGTTAGATACAGAAACAGGCAAGATGTGCTCACTTGAGGCTGTTTGTGTTTGTGATAGAAGGGAGTTTGCATTAGAAATGTCATCCTGTTTTGTTTCAGTTGTCATCTCTTTCCAAACAGCAGGTTTGTGCCACTGGGAATAGCAAATGGTAGCACTCTTATCAGTTTGTAATTGATTTATATTGCAGTTCCACGTTCCAGAATCATATCCAAATTCTTGAGAAAACATTCTACTGTTAGTTATACCATAATTTGAAAGGCGAACGTTTGGAGATGCTGCGAAAGGTTGTCCAGGTGCAAATGCCTTTTGCTTGTGCAAATTATTTGACAACTGACTTGACAGAAAAGTAGTTGGAATTGTATATGTTTTTTGTCGATAAAATTCTGGGTTAATGGAATTTGTTGGAGCACACAGAGAGGTACAAAGAATAGGATATTTGGCCTGCACAGAGTAGCCATCGGGCGTATAGCAATGTAATCCCTCCTTCCGACACGCCTGTGCTTGATTAGAGGCATTATTTCTGTTGTCATCCAACTGCCGTGGAATATTCATAACATTCTGTACACAACCAGACACATTGTTTCCAGGATAGTCTCCCTGCAAGGGACTGGTTCTTTTGACTGCGGAACTGCCGAGGTCTGAGCTCTTTTTTCTCTGCAACACACCGCTGCTGTGACCGTGAGTGCTTGCGAAATTTTCTTGCAAGTCGCTCACGCGGCCGCCACCCGACCTGACAGCATCCGAAGCCCAAGAGCTGCTGGCGGCGGGGCGATGGTAAGCCTCCCTGTACCCGTTGGACTGAACCTGCTTGTTCGAGTCCGCGTTCCCGTTTATCACCACTCTCGACCCAATTCCCCGCGTGTTGTTCACGAAGCGTTCGCCGCCAAAAGGTGGCGGACCAGTGAGGTATGACGCCATCTTGTTAGGAAGCAAACCCTGACAGACCGCCGCAGTGTTCAGCGGTTCTCCCTTCGAGCTCCGGTTCTGAATCACGCGGCTGTTCAAATTCCGATGAACTTGTAAGAGGTTCGTTGGCGTCGTCGACGAATAATAGCGGGTTTTCCCCAGAGGGGCTTTGCCTCTGCCGCCGTTTATGCACCGAGAGGACATCTCGTAGCAAAGGCCATTGCTGTTTCCTGGGATCATCATCGTACACTCACTCATACGGTCAAAACGTGCACGATCTCTTCGCCCGAGCCCTTACTCCAGAGTCGGGATTGTTCCAGGGGTGGAACTAAGCAACAACAGCCAGCATTCGCTTAAAAGCTGACAGACTCCATCCATCCAGCCGCCCGCCAAATAAACGTGAACGGCAAAACACAAGTCCGAATCGTCGGCATTTTTTTTTTTTTTTTTTTTTTTTTTAAACGCGTTCCACGGCGCGCGTGCAGAAGATCGCGCGTGGAGATCACAGTCTCTTCCCCGTCCGTCTCCTCCTCCTCCGGTAACAATCGCGCGGAAATCCGGCGCTATGGTAAACAAAACGGAAGGGGATCCGATAATAATAATAATAGTAATAATAATAATTTTAAAAAAAAACAAACAAAACAAAACAAAAAAATAACCTCCGTCGATGCCGTCTGCTCTTTTGAGTCACGAGAGGCCGGCTGACCTTGAAAAAGGAGGAGGAGGTTTAGGGGGGGGCGGGTAGAAGAACGAATCGATGCGGCAGCAAACTCGCTTCGGCGATGGGAAAGCGTCCGGCTGTTTACCGTCAGCTCGCATGCGGGTGTCAGTCAGGGCGAACTACGAGTCAGTCAGTCACAACGTACCTGGGCGCTCGGCAGCGACGGAGGGGAGAGAGAGAGAGAGAGAGCGCCACCACCAGCAGCGTTCGCACAATAACCGGTCTCGAGGTGGTGGTGGGGGGGGCGGGGATCCCGCCGCCGCCGCCGCCGCTTTTATACCGTCTGACTCGGTCGATGACTGACAGCCAGCCCAGCCTGCCTCTGACCCACAATCGCGGCTAAATATAGAGCTTAACCTCAATCGTTATTATTCTCCATGGAGACCGAAACGGCTTCAGGAGAGAATTACTCTGTTTCCACTCCCAAACTTTTTCTCTTCTTCTTCTTCTTCTTCTTCTTCTTCTTTCTCTCTCTCTTTTTTTTTTTTTTATTTTTAAAAAAAAATGGAAACGAAGACAAATAAGTAAAATGGATCGTGATAATAATTAATTGCCGGAAGACCGGAGGAGTGGATTGGGTAGGTGAACGCGTTGGAAAGATTTATGGGCCGTGATAAGTAAATAGGCTGCATCTGGAATATGGAAACCTTATAGGGCACAACACTGCTACAGGAGGAAAGGGGGAGGTCTGACATTTATTTATCTAGCAAATAAGAACTCTACGCTTTTATGAGAAAACTCTACGCTATTTTTTTTCTCCCTCCCCCCACCCTTGTTTTATTTTTTATTATTGGCTGCCATAAATATCCAAAAACATGGAAGATGATAAATGAGAAGATGTTTCTGGAGCTCCTCATATGCTATGATATGGTTGATGCTACATAGTTGTGACGTAATCGAGAATATTAACTCTAAACGAAACTTTAATTAATGGAGTTAACGAGAAGCTAAGATAGAGTCTAATATAATTTAAATGATAACGGATGCTAACAGGTTATGTATTGTCCATGTATGGTACAATTTTTTTTTTTTAAACAATGTTGCGCAGTGTTGGGAGCATACATTGTTTAAATAAAAAGCTAAGCCCTAATCACTCCCATATTTATTCATTTATCCGAAGAATGCTAAACCTGGGGCTATAGTAGGAGCATGTTCAGTATCACCTGTCCGACCAAACTTGTTTTAAACCGGCTTTATAGACTCCATTGTTACTTCACGGGTTTTTAGAAAAATAATTCTTCAGAATATTCAAAAAAAATTAAAAAGCGTATTTGTTGGGTTTTTTTTTTTTTAATTCTAGGAAATCGAAGAACTTTCTATATTGCAGTAAGAGGCCAAACTGTCGCAATTAACGTTTTTGGTCCAGTTACATTAAAGGAAAATTGTCGAAATACAGTTATAGCAAAATTTTAATTTTTCTAAAATGAGTGTAGAAAAATCGGAACATTTTTTTTTTTTTTCAGTCTACTGTAGTTCAGAAGCTACAAACGTCTCTTGTTTTCTGTTTTCAGTTACCACTAAATGAGAATCTCTTCAAACTTTCTGTGTGAATTTATATTTGCGTTGGATGTAAGCGCCATCTTGGCTTTGATGAGAACAGTACAGTTGTCCCCCGGTATTCGCGGGGGTTACGTTCATAGAGCACCCGCGAAGAGTGAAAAACCGTGAATATTGGACGTGGTCCATAAAAATGCCTATAAACGTCAAAATATAACGTCAAATATAATAAAAAAATATAAGTAAATATATAATAATAATTTAATAAAAAATACAGCACTCAGAGAAACACTCGAGATAGCTACACGCGGTAAACTGGGATGATGCGGGGCTGTTGGGCTGCATCTGCCTGAGACAGCGCCTCATGGACAGCAGCCAATCAGCAGCAAGGAGAAATGAATAACGCTCTCTGATTGGCTACTTCCAAACCTCCAGCCAATAGCGTTTATTTTATGTTGATATTTTGCTGAATTTACGTTAGTATTTATATTACAAAATTAGTAAATTATATTGTTATTAATAATTTAGCGTTAAAAGCGTGAAAAAATATATATTGCCACGAAAAAAGCCATAAAAAATCGCGGAAGATATTTGCGATTCCGCGAATATGCGGGGGTTTCCACGAACAATTATTAGTTAGGTTCTACGGAAAATTCCAGTCGGTGCGAAAGAAAACTATTTTTAGAAGCCTCTACCTGACTGAGCTAAGGTGCTGTATTTGGAGCCGTGTAGTATTAACATTATTTGTACGGATACAACAGATGGGAAAGTCTAAAATGTCTTACCTCGATACTTAAGCTTGCTTTGTGAACTCGTCACTGCAATCCTCTGGGCAGGCTTTTTAATAAATGAACCGTTCCTGAATAAACTGTAATTCGAATGAACTGACCAGCTAAGGTAAACGATATTGAAATGTACAGTATGGTCCAAAATTAATAAATGACCAGGCAGTTTCGACATCTCCATTAAAATAGAACGGCAGCTTATTTATAGTTATTTTTGGTTGACTAGTGAAAAACGCTACAATAAATTGATTGATATCAAAAGTCAGTAAAATCTTTTTTTTTAAAAATGGTGGTTTTTGAATAATATTTGTCCTTGGTAACATCGACAACAGGATTACTATTGTTGATGCTCTATATTGATTGTTATGTGTACTTATATGATAATACAGTAAAACCTCGATTTAATGGACTAATAGTGGGAAAGGGTGTCCGTTAATGCCAGCAGTCTGTTAAATCCAGTCGTTTACATACGCTGTTTACATACGCATGCGCAAAAGTTGCCCAAGCAAAAAATGTTTCGTACAGCTCAACACGGACTTTTGTCGGGAGACCAGACAGCGTCCATTGAATATGGGTCTGTTGAATCGAGGTTTTACTGTATAAACATTTTTTTTTTAATTTCTAATTCACTTGATAACGATGAAGCAACATTTGTTAAAAGTTTTTGCTGCTCTTTGGCATCTTATAAGCTGTAGTTTGTGAATGCTTATTTTCATCATTTCAAAGTAGTATGAAATGGTTGGAGAGCGGTCTGAAGGTAGAAGAGCTCAGATTCATTTATTTAGCGAACAGAAGAATTTCCTACGCCACAGACTCTCCAAATTAAAGGTTTTTAGAGAAGCGGAGCATTATTCGCTGAAAAGAAAAATAATATACCTGAAGACTATAAAAATGCGCTGGAAACGGAAGACTACAGCGAAAGAAGACCAATGCAGATGTCTTTCATGACTAAAAAAAGGGAGCAATCTATACACCGGATTCCCCGAAGTGTGATTTTTAGTGAGAAACACCAGAAATTAGCAGGGCTTTGGAATTTGCTGGTGCGTGTTTAAACGGCTGCATCGCAAAAACAAAATATACTGGTGCGGATGCAGAACACTGCAAAACGTTGAATTCGGACCGGTATGTAAAGGCTGTTGTTCTGTGGAGGATTGGAAAAACGTCGGCTTTTCAGATGAGGCAAAAAATTCGAATAGTTCTGTCATCACCACTGTCAATTTATCAGGCGGCGGGAAAAAGTGCGCATCACCTAAGCTTCAGCACGGTGGAAGGTCCCATGATTTAGGGATTGTTTCAGCAATCATGGCTTGGGGAGACACTGAGAAAACCCCTGCAATTCTGAGCGGAATTTGCTTAGTTTGCCGTCAGCACGACAACGATGCGTAGGATACGGAGAAACCCACTTATTATCGAAGAAGCACCGGAATGTACTCGAAGCTTCAGTTTAGCCTTCCTCTTGGCGATTTGTGGAGAATCGCTCAAGGATGCTGGAATGACATTGGACCAAAAATAATCGGGAATTTAATAGAATCAATGCTCAGCCGAGTTCAAGCAGTCTCGAGGGCAAAGGGGAATTATGCAAATTATTAAATGGCACCAATGCTGCCATTTTAGTGAATATCATTAGTAGATCTTACTCTTTGATAGCGGTTAGCTAACTGTAGAAATAAGCTGCCATTCTCTTGGAGGAGGTTTCTGAATTCTGCATGGTGAATTAGCAATTCTAGTCCGTACCGTATCTCTATTTTCTTTTATAATCACAAAACCGGACTTTCTTTTCTCAGTAAAGATATTTCAGTAGTGTAGTTATTTGCTGTACGCGTCAGTCATGTGTACGTTTTATGATCACAGGTTCGATATTTAAATAAATTGTCCCGGGTGTTATCCGTATACTGTATTGTACTCGTTTGTTGAGTGTGAATTTCAGTAAACGTTTGAATGAAAACTGATATACAACTCATTGTGAAAGTTTTTTTTTTTTTATTCTGGGATTATTATCGTTTCATTTCATACTTTAAAATGTTTCTTTTTTAAAATTAAGAGTGAAGAGGTTAATAATTAGGGGAAATTTTCAAACCTCTATATTATGATTAGTTTTTTTGTTTTAATTCAATTGCAGAGGTCTCGTTTCACTGTGACTATTATGCGAAGTTTTTCTGTTTTAGAATTCGTTATACAGGGGTAAAATTCAGTGACATTAGCCGGGTGGTTAAAGTATAAATCTGGAGCTAGTGTGCGGACCCACGGCCATGCAAGCAGCTGATGTCGGGCTGCTGGCGGATGCGTGACCCAGAATGTGATAATGTAGGCGCTATTGGGTAGGGGGCGCAGGGCCATCCGCACAATCGAATTGTCAATGCAGCCCTCTACATCCCTGCGAACTGCTGTTTACTTTGCGATGGTGAGTTGACCTCATACTTACCGTTGTCCCTGCACAGCCTGTTGTTGGCACAAGTTTCACCCCCACACCCACACCCAGAACCGGTCGAAGCCCATGGGGAACCCTAGGCAAACCCCATAACCGGCGCCCACTAAAGCCAATACAATAAAAAACACACTCCCAACACGCACACATACCTTAAAAAAATCGCGCAAACAAAAGGTGTAAATAAACAGATGGCATTTAATTACAGCAATAAAACTAATAACATGCAAAGTGCACACGAATATAGTATTAACGTACAGTAATAAATAATACAGCACTTAGCGAGTCCTACAATAACAAACATCGGACAATGTCCACACAGTGAGCCCTACAATAACAACGATAAAGTGTTCAAACTAATGATAATCATCGAAACAAAAATAAAGATAAATTTGGCTCGCTAAAGAGGCGCCCTAGGCGTCCGCCCACGTCGCCTATAGCTAGGACCGGCTCTGCCCAGACCCATTGTGTCTGTATAGTCACAGCTGTACGATCAACGATAGCTGTTGTTGCTCTGTCCTCCAACCTCGGTCTCCCTTATTTTACCCGCCACAGATGTAATCCTGCCTTTGCATTAGCTAAAGAACTGTAGCAAATCATAGAACAGTGATAGTTATCCTGATTTTTCAGTTAATAACGACTGAAAACTATCCGCATGACCGAATAAAAGGGTTGTTGTTTTTTTAAAAAAAATGTTTAAATTGGAAAAAGTCAGGTTTAATAAAACATTATATTTATAATATGAGGTAGTTTTTGACGCAGATATCTACGGAACGGACTTTCAATAATTAAGTCTGATTTGCTTAGCAGCGTAGTCGCAACACTGACTTGCTTACTGATGAGGCGTGCAATCAGATTAGTTCTTTGCCATTTTTTCGAACCGATGATGCGCTTACTTCTGGAAAAACACGATTTTATAGTCTTCTTCTCGGCGATCCCTCGATTATTTTAAGTTTGATGGTCGTCCCAGTAAAAAAAATGCGGATGTTGATAGTGATCGGTTGGACAGTTACATTTGACCTTTTCGTTGGTAAGCTTTCAGGTGGCCATTACCCAGAACGAGTTTGAAGGAATGGGTAATTGACGCTGGAGTGCCTTGCGTGACCCCTGATCGGGCCTAGACGTTTGGACGTTCTCCAGATCCGGTGACACAAGCTAGCGCGTCCAAAGTACGAGGTCTGTCGAGAAAGTATCCGACTTTATATTCTCCCGTGGGAAGTAATGACGTTAGGGAGGTTAAAGTGTGCATAGTGGAGCCGCATGTCTTCATGCGCATGCGTGGTTTTTGGCGAGCTTGCTATATGCGTCAGTCGCTGTCAGGCAGCCAGCGTGTGAGGTGCTGTATTACTTGTCGCATTTTCTCGCCCGTGATGACGGAACGTGTGGAGCAACGATCTTGCATCAAGTTTTGCCAAAAGATTGGATATACCCAAGCGGAAACAATTCGAAAAATTCAACACGTGACAATGCCATGGGTGTTACCCAAATAAAAGAATGGTACAACAGGTTCAAAGATGGCCGCACATCGGTGGAGAGTGACCAACGTTCTGGGAGGCCGTCAACAAGCCGCAGTGCAGTTGTTATCGAGAAAGTGCGGACCTTGATAATGGAGGATCGTCGTTTGACGGTGTGAGAAATTGGTGACGAGGTTGGGATCAATAAATATTCTGCACATGTAATTTTAAAGGATTTCGGCTTGTGCAGAGTGGCAGCGAAATTTGTGCCCAAGATGCTTTCTCAGGAACAACAACAACTTCGTCTTGAGGTTGCGCAGGACTTGCTGGATGCTGCCAACAGGGATCCTGAGTTCCAGAATACCGTGATAACTGGAGATGAGACATGGGTGTAGGGGTGCAACCTGGAAATCAAAGCTCAGTTATCACAGTGGAAGCACCCAACTTTGCCAAGGTCCGGAGAAACATCAAGATGATGCTGATTGTTTTCTTCGACTACCAAGGCGTTGTGCATCACGAATACGCACCAGAAGGACAAACTGTTACAAAGGAGTACTATCAGGAAATCCTCCGACGTCTTCGTGATACAGTTCGGCGCAAGAGAACGGATCTGTGGGCCTAGCAAAATTGGCAGCTGCATTCGTCGCAGCTGATCCAAGGTTTCATGGCAAAGAAAGGCATTTCGCTCATTCACTATGCTCCCTACTCTCCAGACATGGCTCCTTCTGACTTCTGGTTGTTCCCAAAAATGAAGATACCACTGAAAGGCTCCCGCTTTGAGAGCCGAGAGGACATCATGTAGAATGCGACGGCGGAGCTGAGAGCCAATTCCGGAAGAAGCATTCCAGACATGCTTCGAATAGTGGAAGGATCGCTGGGCTAAGTGTATAGAGGCACAAAGAGCCTACTTCGAAGGGGGTTTAACAATTGAACGCCGCCAATTACGTAACTTTCCCCCAACTTAAGGTCGGATACTTTTTAGACAGACCTCGTATGTTATTATTTGGAGGTCAGAGATAATTTCAAAAAATCTCATTTTTATTTCAAAGTCGCGCTTGAAACCAACAATATCTTGTAATTTTTAGAAAGAATGCTTTGTGGAATTATGGCTTAGTTATAGAAGTATGAAAAGACTGTTTCCGCAAGTATTTCTTTTTAACTAAGACCATTATCGTAAAAATAAAGACGAGTTACAGAAAAACAACAGATTTACACATCCAATAGAGCAAATACATTACGCCTTTAGGGCTAGAACTTTTATTCTTCTCAGTTTGCTGAAAGAGCTCTCCGGAAAAGCTGTGGTCGCCGGAGACGGCAAGTACAATTTGCAAACCCATGAATTGAGATTATAGTTTGAACTCATCCAAACTTTTGCCAAAATTTTTACTAGCATATTTTAAACCGGATTTCGATACTTCACTCTGGCGTGAAGACAACAAGAACTTTTTATTCGATATCGAAATGGGTAACATTTTATTTGTGATAGCTATGTCAACAATTTCACAAAAGAAAATTCTAGAATAATCTTTTGGGTTTGATGATTTGTTGAGTTCTGACTCTTGAAAACGGTGAACGGTATTTGATTGTCAGGGAAGATTTCCAGAATCTGAAACTGCCCAAAATAGAGTCAGACGAACAAGTTTCTTAAATGCTCGTTCGCCAAATGTCACATCTTCTTCAAACGATGTTTCTTTAAACTGGACAAGTTCACTGCGAAGATCCTCAAGACTATTTTAAAGAATATGAAAAGACTGAATTGTTGCACCTTTTCTGAGTGCTAAATGCTTTAGATTTGACAAGGGTGTCATGTAAATGCTATTGTATAGTTTTCATCGCTTCTAAAGAATGGAATTTAACTGTAAAATGAGAGGAATACAATACTCATATGCTTGTATGAGGACATTCGAGAGATTTTGCAAGGTTTTGAACTGTTGGAAGATGTTTTTGAAAATATCGTGAAAATTTTGTTCTTATATTAATGCTAAAAAGTCACGAATGAGAAAATTTCTAGAAAGAGTGTCTTGAACGGCTAAATCTAGCACATGCTTTTTGTAGTGGATACATTGCTCTGGTTTCCTTTTGTTCAAAATGAACTGCAATTTTTCTTGAAAAGTGTTAGCACATCATAGATAGCACTGAGCCCTATTATTTTTTATATTACACCAAAATGCAATAAGAAAATTTTGATCACAGTGAAGATTTACTCTGCATTACAATGCTTTGATTTTAATGGATATAATCCAAACATTAACTCTTGTGATTCCAGATGATCTGCCATAGTTTGTATGCATATGAACATTTGTTCGGTTTTGCCGACATCAACTGTTTCTTCGGTAAGAAAAGCAGAATACTGAGCTCATTTGACATTTGAAGTAAACTTACTAAGAATTTCATCACCTATTAGCTGAAATATCTGTATCTCTGGCGAAAACCAATTGATTTTTCATTTCATCTACTCTTTGAGATCAACATCTTTGCACTTCATTTCGAGCAATTGGTGCAGATTTCTAAAAGTTTCAATGTGACCATGTATCGCAAAACATTGTTGAGCTACGTACTGTTGACTAGTGAATATTTCCATAAATCTTAGAAGAAATCAGTCTTCTTCTTAAAGACTCAGTGAATTTGCGCCAAAATATTTTTGTTCTTCATCACGACTGGTATCGGTAACCTGAATCGCGATGAGCTTTACATTTTTCATGTTGTGAAAATATGTTTGACGCTTTCTTTCTAAATCTTGACACCTTTTTTCTGATTTATTGTTAACCTGCATTAAACTCCTTCGTACTTTTCTACATTGATGAAAGAAAACAAGATCACGACTTTTGTCACACTCCAACCATGTATATTTATTAAACCAGGTTTCCACAAATCGTTTGCCATTTTGATCTTTCGGTTGAATCGATACGTCAAAGTTGCTCCGGTAGTAGTAGCAACTAAAGTAGAACATGAAACTGAACTAACATCAACTTCATGAATTTTGATTTTGCTTTAGTTTGAGTCAATTCATTTTGTAGCTTTTTTCTTGAAAAATCCAATTCTTTTTATCTAAAATGCCGTATTTTTCGGGTTATAAGTCGATTTTGAGTATAAGTCGAATAGGTCAATTTTCCTGTTTTCCAAGCCTTCATTCGCTTATAAGTCGATAGTGCTATTGTATTTTTGTACAGTAATGACAGTATAAAATTTCTGTCAGGGTGATAAAACAGCGGTGGTGGATGACATCAAAACGAGAGATTTTGGAAAGGAAAGAGTTTTAGGCGAAGGAAAGAGAATGAAGGCGAAATAAAGAAGCTTCAATCCGTATGGAACAATTCGATATGATTTTTGCCAATCAAATAAAAAGTTGAATCACGTGTATAGTGTTACAAGTTATGTAAACCCTTAGAAATAGTTCTTAGAAACTATTGACTATAGCAGTTTAGCCATTTAAACTGCGTTATTTGTGCATTCGTGTAGTGATACAAAAACTGTCTTTGTTTATAAATCGTAGACCGAGGACAACGTGGGCCTCCCAGGTCAATAGAGATCTATGACCCGAAAGCTGGACCATACAGACATTCATACACAAACCACATGGCAGAGATGAGTGAAGGGAAGTTGTAAAACGCCATATGACAGAAAGCCAGAATGGGTGTCGATTATGGTGATAACTTAAGGAAAGATGGAGTTTTTGTATAGGGTCTGTCGTCCTAGAATCGGTCTAAATGCGGCATATTTTGAATTTTCAACCGCATAACTTCTTACCCTGTTTACATACATGCAAAAAAATTGGACATAATAACATTACATGTATTTGGAGTAAAAACATTAAAAAATAAATCTTATATTTTGAGTAGTTTTTAAACTGTGACGTTTTTAAAATAGCGTATCTTCGATCCATTTTTAAACACATTTGTCGTGAAATCGGTCATTTACTGTAACTCAATTCTATACAAAATTAAAATTTCTATAGGACAAATTTAGGAACTTAAACAAAAACTAATAGTTGCAAGGAAAAGAACACACAAAATCAACAAGCCCCACCCAAGGTTTCTCACTTTTAAATATACCATTAAAAAATCCCATAATCAAACAATAAACAGTCAGACGTGCGATATTTTTCAGCAGTAGATAATTGTGTAGAGATTCCAAAATAGCAGCAGGTGACCCATTCGAGGACAAATTGCATAACTGTTTATATTTCATCGTTTTGTTGGGCTTTCATTCGTAATTAGATTGTATATAGTCCACAGCACGCAGCACTCTGTGTCAAAACAAAGTCATCAAGCTGATCTTCGACATTGGTCCATCAAGCTCTGCAACCACGGTTTGCTGTTTTGCCCTTTTCCAGTCTGTCGTAATGAATCCTTTGCTTTTAGCCAATCGCGAACACATTTCTCACTAACACCATACTGCCGTTATGCTGCCATATTTCCATCATTGTTTTCAGCAAAATTCACAACTTCCAGTTTAAAAGCTGCAGTATATGCTTTCCTTTTCTTTATAGCAGCATTTTGAAGTAAGAGTTGATATTTTTTTTTTCAACTTTGGCGAATTGAAGATCCCATAACACAACGATATCTTTGCCCCCTAAGCACTAAATAACAGGGAGGTAACTGAATCTGATTCAGCATGCACCCTCACACGCACGTACAATCATACATAAATTTCCCTATGGTACTTAAGGGTCCCATGTTCCCGGTATCATGATTTCATCCGTATATAAGTTGGGGTAGAGTATAAATCGATGATCAGGCCCTTGCAGAAAAAGGTTGTACATTGTTTGTTTGCTATGCCTGGCTCCATAAGCTTTTGCAGGTAGCGAATGAACCTTCTTTAGTTTCCTACAGACTTAGACTCTAACACAGCCTTATGGCTAGCAGCAGACTACTCTCTGTAAGATATTTTATGGAAGGGGCGCCCAATCCCAAATAACAATCCAAAAGTCAGAATGGAAAAAAAATAGTTCAATGTTCCAGCTGGTCAACCGTCATTTAGTAACCACTCCTCAGGCCTTTCACTGGAGATTATGAGTCATCATGGTCTTTTGCAGAACAGAAAGCACATATTATCAAAAGATCGTTAATTACCAACGAGTGTCTCCCAGTGTTGCGTTCGGTAACTTTTACCGAGTACAGAGTTTGAACTCAAATTTTACTTTACCTTACCGATTACCGAGTTTAAGATTCGAATTTACCGGTAATTTATTTGTAGAAGGTACCAGTGAAGTACGCTGATCGCAGCAAATCCGAATATTCCACGGCAGGCACTCCTGGTTGCATCACAGGCTTCTGAGGTAACTCGCACTTACATCACCGACTTCCTGTCTCTCCGCCGCCCTCATGGAAGCGCAGACAGTACCGGCTGGCGAGAGATTGTCGATTTCACGATCAAAGTTAACTTCTACAGAATCAGTTCCTTGCGTTATTCGTTTTTGTTGATGACTAGAAAACCTACATAAATCAGTAAAATACAAAATTAATAATATATGTGAACAAAACGGGCATTTTTGACATTTTAAACCAGTAGAAAGCAAACTTTTGAAAATCTGAAATTTTACTGAGTTTTACCGGTTTTTAATGGTAATTTCCGGTAACTTTACCGAGTTTTTTGAGTTTACTTTAATCGAGTTTTTCTATTTTACCGATGCAACGCTGGTGTCTCCTAGATACAGTGATATGGGGAGATAATAAGAACACAGTTAAAGCGTTTGTTTTAACTATAAATTATAAAGTACATATTTTGAATTGTTAAATTATAATTTCTGCAGTTATGTGACTTAAAACCTGTTCAAAGCTTTTAAAGTAATAGATACGATATTTCAGTATTGAATATACATGTTACAGCTATTTCATTGAGAGTGATTTTTATCATCACATATAGCGGTCAGGTATATTTAGTACTGAGATATCTTATTTATGATTTTCAAAGGTCCGAACAAGTTTTAAGCCTCACCTGAAAATAAAACTGGGTTCGATAAATCATAATTTTATAATCATTTCAAAACATAAACTTAAATATTTCGAGGAGTGTTTGAAATGTCAAGGTTTATTCTTAGTGACTCATTTATTGCTGAGACGAGGATAAGATATTTGTATTCTAGAATTTTTATAAAACATATTTGATATCATTATATATAGATAAGAAATTGTCATAAATATAATGCAATTTATTTAAAATCCAAAATATTTGTAGAAAATTTTTTTAATTCTAATGCGATAATAAAAATGATGACAAGGAAATACTATCCACTAGTATATTTTATATACATATGTAGATAGTAAGTTTAAGGTTTTCCAAAAAGTTGCATTCGACTTCCCTCCCTTTTGACGAATTCTTTGGTAACGTCATTTAAAATAGCAGAGATCGGGGCTGAAGGTAACAAGGGTAAGTTGTAGCGCCGATAATATCCCGTAAATAAGTGTAAAGTTTTGGCAGTGTTAATGTCCTGTGGAAAGGCTTTACCCAATACATTTCTTGTGGCAATTACTCAGAAAAAAGTCCCCGGATACTCTTTACAATAGGAATGGTTCTATTTTTACTCCGTAAAAGTGATTATTTACCCTTTGAGAAATTGTGTTTTACTTTTAAATCGCGTGGCTCAAATACTTTGACTTTTGGTGTTGTACTGTATTTATTGTCTCCGGACCTGTAAGTTTAGCAGGGTATCCACATGGGGCTAGTTGTAACAAAAAGTTGTCTTCTAGTCAGTAAATTAGTACGTACGGTGTTCGTTTTGTTAAGACGTCATTCTTGTTGTTTCATATGTAAATTTTGGTTGTTCATAAAAATTCCAGTATCAAGAGAAGAGAAGTGAAAATTGAAATTACTTTCGGTAAGAATGTTACGTCCAGTGTTGTATCGGTATAAAAATAAAACTCGGTTAAAGTTACCGGCAATTACCAGTAAAAACTCAGTAAAATTTCAGATTTTCAAAAGTTTGCTTTCTACTGGTTTAAAATGTCAAAAATGCCCGTTTTGTTCCCATATATTATTAATTTCGTATTTTACTGATTTATGTAGGTTTTCTAGTCATCAACAAAAACGAATAACGCAAGGAACTGATTCTGTAGAAGATAACTTTGATCGTGAAATGGACAATCTCTCGCCAGCGGGTACTGTCCGCGCTTCCATGAGGGCGGCGGAGAGACAGGAAGCCGGTGATGTAAGTGCGAGTTACCTCAGAGGCCTGTGATGCAACCAGAAGAGCCTGCCACGGGAGACAAGCCTGCGGGGCGGCGGCAGGGGGCTATATATAACACAACGCTCTGTGAAACTTCAAGTGTGTTTAATATTCGGATTTGCTGCGAACAGCGTACTTCACAGGTACCTTCTACAAATAAATTACCGGTAAATTCGACCTTTAAACTCGGTAATCGGTAACGGTAAAGTAAAATCTGAGTTCAAACTCAGTAACCAGTAAAGTAAAAGTAAAAAAATTTTCGCAAACTCGGTACTTGATAAAAGTTACCGAACCCAACACTGGTTACCTCTTTCGTCTTCCTCATTTTATCCTAGTGCTTTTCTGTCCACGACATTAGCTTTTTAATAATTAAGCTACACTCGGAGCCTAGACATTGTTTATAGAAATAAAATAAATAGAAAGCTGTGCAAAAAAATGTGTCAAAGATTTTCTTTGGATGATCTCATCTCCCAATGACTTCAGAATAATTGCTTTTGAGCCCAGGTAAAAGATGTAATATTAAAACTCCTGACTCGTGGTATGTGGACGAATGTGCTGGACCAGACTGGTTTTGGCCATCCCACTTTATCACTCAGAGTACCTGAAGCCGGCATTTTGTCACCAGCAACCAGGTTTAACAGGGAAAATTTTGTAGTTTTATCTGGTTTGGTGCACAACAAAAAAAATTTCTGTTTTCGTATGCAATTTGGGTTTTTACAACTAACCCCGACCAGGAGTAAATTGTGACACTCTAACAGAAGGAAATGTTTTGAATTCTGTTTAAGTTGTATATATTATTTCATCATAATATCTGTTCACGAAACTTTCCAAAAGAAGGCAGGTAACTGCGCAGATTCAAATAAAGGAGACGCGTAATTATTTGGCGAGCCTTTTGTCCTGTGGGTTTTTTTGTCAGTATAGCTTCCTTATCAATAGTCTTGTTTCTAAACCTGACTTAAGCTATAGCTAAAAATGTGAAGAATGTAAGACGATGTGTAACTGAGAAACATGAATGCTGATAAACTCTACGCTTGTCTGTGGCACTCTTGTGGTGTGAATTATTTCGAGATATATATATTTTATTATTTGGAAGAGGCAAATTACATACATTGCCCAATAATTCCTCTTGGGTTCCGCACAGAGAATGGCGATGACTTTCAGTCGCAATGACTTGCCGATTAACTCTCCCCTCACAAGTTACACTGGTAGTAACAGTGGCCCAAAAGGAATTACGGTTCTATCAATCACGAGATATTTCGGTGGAAGCCATGCCTTACCTATTCCCGTTGGTGGAGAAATTAAGCAAGCGAAAATAAAATAAAATAAAATAAAATCAATTTATTTAACATTTTGAAATGAATTTATCTAATTCCCTTTTGTTTCTAAATGTATTTATGGTTTAGATCGCGCCCTGCTGTCTCCAGTTTTCTGGAGAAGTCACGTGGTGTCAGTGAACGACCAGAGCTAGCCAAGTATCGGCGCCGCCGCAAAATCTTCGTATACTTCTATAAATACCGCTGTTTCCATGGTTACCATCTAGCTGAATGTGTTCAGCTAAAGTTATTCGCTCGAATCCGGGTCAGTGATTTCGAAAAAAAAAAAAAATAAAATAATTATTATTTTACTTGACCTACTCTTTATGAGAGAATTCGAAAGGTGGGAAATAGATGAAAGTCTGTCGGCGTCTTGTATGTGTCCAGAGCTGTACCGCCCCCCCCCAAGTATTTGTTTCGTTGTTCTAACAGCCAGCGGAAACTTAATAAGCCAATGTCTTCAGCAGCTGGGGGGGGCGCTGTGAAAACTAATCGCTCAACCCTTTTATTTCTGAAAATAAGTCTAATATTTAGTGATTTTGTGTCCAGCCATCCTCGAGGAAAGAGAGCAATCCGCTCTGCCGACGACCGCGCTCGCCAGGTACTGGGTCACGTCGCGTGACCCAGCCAGCAACCAGTGCACGACTTCCACCACCCATCTTCTTGGCCTGGCGTTCTTCTTCTGTCTTTTTTTAAATCAAAGAGCCCCAGAGCTGGGGAATGTGAAGCACAAATTCCTCGCAGTTGACGGAAAGTAACGCTGAATTCCAGAAGACTGCCGGCCGGTCGTCTGCAAACTCGCCGTCCCGCGGGTGGCGAAGATGGCGGAGTCTCGTTTACCCAACTGTTGCCATTGGTAGAAACCCCTTATCTCGAAGGCTGGCTCGGCATGAAGTACGCGCATCCCGCGTGGAGAGTCACCACGGGTAGAACCATCTGGAAGGGATCGAAAAATGTACACCAGCCGTGTAGACCTTTCTGTTCCGAAACCGGAAAAAAGAAAAAAAATGTGTAAGAAAATGTTTTAAAAGTTGTGTTGATGTCCTGCCGGGGGGGGGGGCTAAGTTTGGAGATACGACCGGTTGGTAGCATTAATTAAGCATTTTTTAAAACTAACTAATACGTTGTCGGGACTAATTTGAAGCTACTAGCATTTAAAGCACTTAGTAATATGCTCATATTATTAACTGGCGGCGGTTGTTAATCCAATTAATAATTAACATAATTTATTTAGATGTCTGGATGCTCTGTTACATGGTCGATCGCTGTCTTGTTTTATAATTGCATTAGGATATGTTTTGTGTGGAGAATTAAAACAAGGGGAGGGGGTCTGCTGATATTTATTTTCTTAAGTTATTTTTTAAGGTTAACTGCCACAGCTTCATTTTGAAACCATTTATTATTTTAAAAAATTTTTTTTTAGGAGTGGACTTTGCAGTTTTCCCCAAGGGCCCATTGAACCCTTAGAACTGGCACTTAGGTGTGAGAGAGGAATATATCCTCTAGAACCACAGGTAGATTATTATCAAACTGCTGCTACGTTTGTTTTGTGTGTTTTTTTTTTTCAAGCTGTAAGTCAGTCCCCCAAACCATCAAGATTTGCAATACACTAGAATTCAAAGAAGAAAACGGATCTGAACAATAGAAATTAAATGGAAAAAAAAAAAAAAAAAGAAGCAAGAAAATTACTGGTGGGCAAACGAAAGTTGTGAGCATTACACGTTTATTACTCGTACAAAACAACATTGGTGAGAGTTTTGGTGCTTTACAAGTCTAAGAATTCTGGCTCCAACTTCTGTCTTTGTAGATCCTATGCACTGCCACAGGAAGAGAGTTTTTGACACAGCTGACTTGAAGATGTGTGGATGGTTGCTGTAAGGACATGATCTGTCAGTGAATAGATTAATTGACATCTGTAAAACTGCTGAAGTTACAGGATTATAGCTGAAGGTCATGATGGGTGAATGGCAGCCTGATCTAGTTGCAAAAGTAAGCAACGTGGAATTAGCACACACGCTGAGGGATAAACGAACTCAGATACCGAAGATAGAAACTATACCTACATCAACTATGATGAGAATGCAAATACTGTGGTAAGAAACGAAAAACTAGCTGTCTGTCATCAGTGGGTAAACGTGCAAACTCGTGAAAGGAAAAAAACAAAACATTTGAAGATAATGTGCAGAAACAAACAAACTGTAGACAGTCACTTTAGAAGGTAGCAGTGATGCAAGTGCTGAATACATTAGCTTTATTGAAGCAAAGTGCTTGGACCAGAAGAAGTTATTGTCGATGCAAGGCCATTAGAATTTCGGCTAGATTATGATGCATCTTTCAACATCATACTAGAAATATATGTAGACCTTATACACTAAGAATTCCAAAGACCCTTCATATGTGGAATAAGGCACATGTAGATGAAAGCTCTCTAATCTCTGAAACAAACAAACAAAACAAAAAAAAAACACTTGTGGAAATACAGGATTTCATACCACAGCCAGCTAATGTCAATCAGCCATGAATAAGCACAGCCAGTGACAAGTGAGAATGAATACACTGACATTCTATTAAAGAATTTTTTGAGGTCACACTAGGAAACTGACCCTTGTAGAGCCTTCAGTGGTACCACCTCAACACAATGGAACCAGATTGGGTTGTTTCACTGAACTGTCCAAATTCTCATACTAGATGAATACTCATTTGATCATGTTGCTTGTTATTTTTTTACTCCTTTATCACCAGAAATTTACATTTATCAAACATCCTTGAAGTAACTGAAAAAATTTTAATAAATATTTGTTTAAAGAAGGGTGAGTGTTATGTTAAGTGCATTATGTATTTGGCTTGGAGCAAAATTTCTAATAAAGATTTACCTTTTTATGGACACTTGGTTATATCAGTACAATTCTGCATGAATAAATAACTTTAAAAATAAACAAATACCACAAGACCTGTGATATTGTATTAGAGGCCTTACAAGATCTGATTACAGGCCTAATTTTGAGATTAAAGTATAGAATTTGTACAGTTAGATAAGAATATAGATTTTAATCAATTTTCTGGAACTTCAAGAAAAAGTTGGGAATTTTTATATGTGTACCTATGCAGAGATTAGTATTAACATGAAATTAGTTTTAAATTAATAAAACAAAATTAAAAGATGAAGATAAGTGCATAATTTAAAAAAATTTTTGGTGTTACATAATGAAAAGTTAAATTGGGAAAAAATTAGGTTTGACCTTTTAAAATTGATAAGCTGGAAATTTCAATCTAGGTAAAATAACTAACTAACAGCAGATATATTTTAAAGAAAAAAATTTTTTAGATAACATTTAAACTGATAGTTTATTCTTAAAATTTTTACTTAGCTCTTTTTGAAGAAAAAACAAAAATTCAGACCTTTCTGTTATATAAATACATTTTATTATCTTTATTCTAATTCTTTTTGTATATTTAATAATGATATTTAAAAATCAAGTTAATCTGAATATATTTGCATTTGAAGAGATTTGGAGGTTGAAATTTCATTGTTATATTTCTGAACTTTTTCAGTTAAAACTGCTTAAGTGTTAGCTTCTCATTAAGACATTTGTTAGGTAAATGGATAAGAGTCAATGATTAGCATGAAAACTGAAAAGGATATTTGATTCTAAATAACAGCTTGGTATTCAAATACTTTAAATAATAAATAAATGCATGTAAAAAGTTTCTTTTTTGTAAGAGGAGTGAATTGTCAGATTTATTTGTCAGTAAAACCAAGCAGCACACTGCTGATCTGAGACTCTGAAGAACAAAGAGTTTTCACAGGAAAGTACCACAACATTGCAAGTGCCCAAAAGCCAAGACTGAAAACAGATTAAAAAAAACAAGGATAATGGTAAAGGGAGATAGAATAAAAACTGCTACTTGGTTGCCAAAGAGCTACAGAAGACTGAAAAAGCTATTATTAGCATCCAAACAGTAAGAAATAGACTGTATGCTAGTTCAATGAATGGAAAAGTATCCAGAGAGAAATTAGTCAACAGTAAGAAGAATATAGAAAAATTACCACAGTTTGTGAAGGACCTTGTAAAAAATAAAGCTCCAACCCAAGTGTTGTAGAATAAAGTTTTGAGTGATAAAAGTAAAAAAGAAGAAACTTTCCTCATCTGATAGTAATACTTAGACATGAGTGCGTCATGGAGAAAGTCTTTAATTGAAAGCACCCCATGGTTTATATGATCTTAAAAGGGGCTTGCCATTTCAGAATATATAGAAGGAATGATGGACAGAAATGTAAAGAAGGTACTGGAAATAAAAATGCTACTGCTGGCAAGATTG
The DNA here is from genome assembly GCA_018389105.1 of Nautilus pompilius. Lineage (NCBI taxonomy): Eukaryota > Metazoa > Mollusca > Cephalopoda > Nautilida > Nautilidae > Nautilus > Nautilus pompilius. The sequence goes on from JACATO010000340.1 coordinate 1,303,815, forward strand.
CATTTTTTAAGCAGGATACTGATCCCAAGTTTCTCTTGAAGTATGTGAAGGAGTTTTTCCACAAAGAAAAAGTTAATTGCTGGAATTGGCCTGGTGTCAGTTAAAATCTATGGTTGTTGATGGCTAAAGACAACCTCTGTTGAATATTATAGAAATTTGTTCTCCACCCGTTAAGAATGCTTGAAAGCTGTTTTTTGTGGTTAAGGGTAATCATAATAAATATTAATACTGAGATTATAGGGATGAGTCATTATTCTGTAACTTAAAAAAAATTGATTAGATATTTATTTGATAACAATTTTTTGCTGCAGTAAACAATACACATTTAGCATGTGAAAGTAAAGATATTGTATTTCTGTTGTATCCAGTGGTGTAGACGTACATTTAAATAATTTATTGTTTTCTTCAAACTAGATATTCAGATTTTTTGCCTTTTAAGGTTTAGATGGCATAAAAATGATATTTTTTTTTCTCAGATATCCAGGGGAAACCCTATTTCTCCCTGTAGCAACACCACTGATTATATCTGTTATACCGGGTGAGTCAAAGTAGCGCCCAATTCCTGTTTTAGGGCTGTCAGTTTGTTGTTTGTTTGCCATTTGTATTACAGTGGGCAAGAAGGTAGAAATAAATGAAAGAGATGTTTTCAAATTAATTCAAATTATTTCATTTATTCAGGGAATAAGGAATTGTAACAGGCTGTTTTACTTTCAATGTTCAAAGTGTCCGCCCTCGTGATCAATGCACAACTGCAATCGAGCAGGCACAGAGTGACACACACGCTTGTAGAGTTCGCTATCAATTTCTTCAAACTTTTCAATGATTTTAGCTTTCAATTCCTGAATAGTATGAGGCTTTTCACGATAAACAACATGAGCATGACTTCCCAGAAACTGGGCGCTACTTTTGACTCATGAAAACATCTGAGGATGGGAACTCAGATTACAAAAATATTAATATATTTCAACAAACAGCTTAATCAGAAGACTAACTACTTTGAGATGTTTAAATACTTTTTAAAATTCACTATATTTGAACCAACAATCTTTTCCAAGTAATTTAACCTTGTATAGATCTTTTGAAAAGTTTAAAAGATTTTTGTTTTTTTTTTAATTTACAAAAAAATTAATGCAATTATAATTTTAAAAATTGATGATTAGATTTGTTATCTTATGTTGTAGTTACAAAGGGTTTGACCAGTCTTCTATAAGTAGTTTTTTGACATGTACTTGTGTAAGTTTTTATCAACAACTGTAGAAAATGATTGATATTTGGCAAATTTTTCTTGTTGCCATCAAGGGTGCTCTTGATAAAGACTTTGATTATTTGAGGACAGCCTTTGCTAAGCTCGACTTTACTGAAATGATAATGGCCCTTATGTTAGTCAGAAATCTTTTTTTTTTTCACATCCTTTCCACTGGACCACCAAGATTCTTTCACCAAACTGACTGGCATCAGGACCTCATCATTGATGATAAGGTTAACAAAGGTTATCATCATAAACCCAGCAATTAACCATCCTGGAGATGATAACAGGAAAATTTTTCCAATACCAATAATTTTATAGAGGTGATTAAAAGTACGAAAAAGTACAAGTCAAATACCTTAATTATGCCACCAACAGTCTGTAAACAATTTTATTTAGTGATGCTCAGAAGCTGTTAATGAAGGCTGCTTTTACTACATCATTGAAAAGTGAAATCTTTTAGTGCTAATTAATAAAATATGCATTGTTGTTGAGGTTAGTACATATTAACAATCATAGATGTGTGTACAGTGAGAGAGAGAGTAAATTAACTAAAAACTATCCAGGAGAATGCATATTTTCAAATTTTAGGAATAAAACTGATATTTTATTAATTTGTATATATGTAAAAAAAAAAATCTCATATTTTCTTTTTAACATTTTTTTCATCCAGCCAGAACTACACATGCCTTTCTCTCAGCATCTATGGATACAGCAAAATGTAGAATTGAAATAGCACCTGGAAGAGTGATTTGGGGTGGAAGCACATGGGTTGAAAATGTGCCAGATGTCATGTCGAGAAAAAGGGTATGTCTTAATGAAAAATTTCAGAAAAAATACTATAATAGTTGTTTGTTATGGTTTCTATAATAAAGTCATAGACTGCCTTTATAGCTTTTTGTGTAAATAGAGAGCTCTGTTAACTTTTTCAGTTAAATTGACTACTTTTTCTTGTTAGCTCCCATAATGTGATACATCTTGGTGTTACAAGAATTAATAATAGCAATTAAACCTTGTATCTGCATTTCTGTTGATAAAATTATCTTTGTGATGGAGACCTCATTACCATAACTATGTATTACATTATTGAAAATGGTTTGGTGAAGTTTTAAAATGTAAATGTTTTAAAGAGTGTGAACCTCTTATACACATTTTAAACATAATTTTTTGAAAATAAAATAATTTAAATTAGGTAATAAACTTAGAAAATATAATTATCTAGATGTATAAATTATGTTCCAGGCCTTATTTAAAATAGTGTACTTTTTGTTTGATTACTTCATTTATTTATTTTTTGTGGAAATTTTGTCATGGAACAAGTAACAGGTTTTGCAAAAATCATCAAGTAAATTCTGGCTACTTTATTTAATCTATATTAGCTTCCTGTTAAATAATACAGTGTTATGAAAAGTGTCCAGGTAGGAAAGTTTCAAGTTTTGTCTTGCACATAGATTCACTTGATGGAAAGAATATGCTAATGAAAAAGAATGGTATTGTAGTCTTTGGAGTACTAAAAGGACTTATTGATCTGAAGTAAATGATCGAATGATAAAACTGCTGCTTTGTTCAATTTATTATCAGTGATTCATTTAACAATGTATTTAATTGATTGGTTTTAAAAAGGAGTGAGCATTTATGCACAATAGCAATAATATATGAAAAGCAGAAATTAATGAGGTTTTTATGTAGCATTTCTGATATGAAAATATTTCTCTCTCTTTCTTCCTCTCTCTCATATAAATTAAAGATTATATTCAATTTATCATGACACAATTGAAAAAACCTACCATCATAATGATTGGTTTTTTTTGTGTTTATTGCAATCACACCTTAAACATTGATTGCTGCTGCTATCTGGTTTGCATAGTTATCATCTTTTATTTGTTGTGTATTGATGTCATTTTTTATTCAAGTAACAATGGATGATGCTTAATTGAAGTGCACCTATGTTAATGTGAATGGTTCAGATAGATCTGTCTAAAGTTCATAAATTGTAGTTCATAGAATGGCAATAAATATCTGGTTAGTATATAAACATTTTCTTTTGTCTATAGTAGTAGTGATCATTCATTTGTTTTACTAAATTTTGTTGTTGTTTGCAAATGAAAATCATCTCTTTTAACCAGTGTAAAGCAATGGCTTCTCTGCAGCAGTTCTCAAATTTTGATTTTTGTTTCAAATGCTTTGATACAGTTGAGCATGGCATATGCCAGCACAGCTACTGCTGATCTGCCAAATTCTGTTTATTTGGCCTGAACACATCCTAGCTCTGTACTTTTAATAACCATGTTTAGCAACCATCCTCAAACTCCATCTTTTATCAATTAACACAAACTCACTTTTATGAATTTTGTAATATTACAGTAGTGGATAAACACAATACTTTTATATGCTATTCAAATTAACACTAATGCTATCAATGGTGAAAACTTGGAAATGTATTGCTCAAATCAAAAAAGATTAAATTGTTCATATTACAAGTATACATTTCCTCATTATGGTGCACAACATTCTTTAATAACACAAGAAATAATATGTGTAGATTCTATTATATTTCCATTTTACAGTAGCTGTCTCTTGCTATTGAATTATTAAAAATGTTTGAGAAAAGAAAAAGCCAGAACAGTAATGCAAGGTGGAGTCAAGGGATGGTTGCCAAAGGTAGGTGTTGAAAGTTTACAGACCTAGAGTTATTTTAGGTTAAATGAAGAGGGGAGGAGGGGTGAACCAGAAAATTATGGGTAAAGATGGGAGAAAACTCTTATGTGGAAGCAAGGCAAACGAAGCAAGATGATTTGTAGACCATGTGAGGAACTGTGTTGGAATGTGTGATCTTTAACAGCACTTATTTGTAATATTTTGTTAGAAAATGTATAAAACTCTCAATTAAAAAAAAAAATTTACTGTATTTTACATCCTATTACTTTACAACTAACCTGAATTATTTACTTTTAATTCTGTACTTAATACTGTCCAAGGGCAAATAACTTACTCAAACTCTCTTGTTTAAAGCTTGTATCAAGGACAAATAGCTTTATTTCAAATGTTAAAAAATTATATATAAAACTTAAAGGGAAAAAAAAAGTTATTTAGAATAGATTTTCTTCAGATCACATATAACCCTGAACATTTCAGCAGGTCTAGTTTAGATATTGCCAGCAAATTAGCCGCAAGGTTATAAGGAAAGGGATGGAAATACAGCGATGGTGCCAGATGAAAGCTTCAGGGAATTATTCAGCATGTTTTCTGTCAACTGAGAGCGAGTACAAAGTGGGAACTTGCTTGAGAGAGGGTGAACCAGAACATTTGCAGGAGCCATACATATCCTACATCATTGCAAGTTGACACTGAAAAGTCAAATCCTATAATTTGTTTTCATAGGCAGAATAATAAGATAATAAGCAAGCATCAATATCATTTATACAAGTTTAGCCTTTAAAAAGGTAAATCTCTTATTTCACTGTTTGCTCTCTTTTTTTTTCCTAGATAAAATGTAAAATGTAATTAGGTTAAATCTATATTGTCCACAATTTGGGGTTTTCTATTAAATATTTTATTCCATACATTTCATAAACAAGAAAGCATATCTTATTAGCCACTTTGTATATGTTGTCAAGCAAGTCTGCTTTTTTTCTTTTTTTGTGTTCAACTGTTCAATATATTGGTGTTAGTGCAGACTTGTGTGCTCGTGTCAAAACAGCTGGGAGGAAAAATTGACAGAAGAAATGAGATGTGGGTAATGGTCAGACCATTATTAATTTCTCATTGAAAGTGTACATGGCACATCTTTCTTAGTTTGGTGTGAAATCCCTCTGACTGCATAGGTAAGTTAAATAAACAGTGCATTTTACATGACCGAGATAATTATTGATCTCTTCAGTAATGTTAATTGTCATCTCTGATGCTGAATGCTGGTTCTTTGTTATTAAAAGATGGCAAATGAAAAGATTCTTCTCATAAAATTTTCACAAATGGTGATGGAAAAAAAATTATGTATTAGAATAATTCTCAAGCCAGGTAAGGCTGAAATTAGCAGAGCGTTTATTTTGTTAGTTTTTGCTCGATGCTGAACTAAATCACCATAGGATGAGATCAGTTTTACTACTTCTTGCTCCATATGTGTGTGTACTGTACTTTATATCTAAAGCACTGAAATAATATAAACCAAAAATAATCACAACGCACCAACTACAACGAACAGTAGCCATTTTGAAACCCCCCCTCCACATGCATCTTAGAATATTTTTGGTTTTTTTAAATTTCATGAAAAAGTAATAAGTAAACTTTCTGAAACTGAAACTAGATAAACAAAAAAAAATACTTTGAATTCTTAATAATTAACTATATAACTATCTACCCCTAAAAGATTATTAACAATAGCCATTTTAATTAGTGGAATCTATTTATTTTTATGTCTTACTATTCAATTACTATTTATAATTATTAATTATCATCATATTTATCATATACATTGTTATATTAGCATTACCTTTTATCATTTATCTTTTTTATTTAAAACAATTAAGGCAGAAAAAAGAAGAAAATTATCAAAGTTTAAAGTTTAGCAGTCTGTAATGGCTGTAAGTATAACAGTACTTGAGTTTCAATGAGCAAGTACTGAATTACCAGAGAAATGTATGTATATCACATCAGTAGAATAGATTTTTAAATATTGTGAAAAGGAGCAGAGTTCAAACAAATAATATAAATTCTTTTTTCTTTACATTAACTAAATAAAATGGCTGGTAGTCTGATGTTTAGCTTTGACAGATAAAGTGAGTGTGCAAGTTTGGGGACTATCTCAGTTTGATGCCTTCCTAGAACAATGGTTTCTTCTTTCTCTCCTTCACCAGTCGACTGGATTTTCTCTGGTCACTGCTTTCCTTCCATATGAAGAGTTATAGTGGGGTTCTCTGAGTATGTATGGTGGAGGTTCTGCAGGTAGTAACTCTTGACTGGCTTGTACCTTGATCACTGCTCAAGAGTCCCCTGTTATACCCAGGCAACTCATTTGTCATACCCTACACTTCCTAGCTAATTGCCAGGGGTTCACAAAATCGAACTGAGTGAAACCAAAATAAGCTAAAAAATTAATTTTAAGATTCTGTAAACTAAAAAGCCTGTTCATATTAAAATTGTATTAAAAAAATCATTTCCATTGTCTCAGTTAAAAATTTAACAATTAATTTTTTTGTTTTGTATAATTTTAGAATTTGTTTTGTCAGTAGAAATGTGTTTAATAATAAGAATACTTCCAACAAGCATATCTAGCAATGTAGTGAATATTCTTGGTTGGCATCACTGTTATTCCACTAGGTAGCAATGTGTGCAGGAACTGGAGCTCTCAGCAAGAGGCATTATGCTGTGATATCTTTCAGAACACATTTGAGGTTATTGGCAGAAAGATTGAAGTTAAAGAGGAGACAATGACTTTTCTGAACTAAATCATTTGTAAGAACATGTACACTATTTTCTAAAGTAGATAAATATTTTATTTTGTCATCTGCTCTTTTTAGGTGTTTCTAAAACTTTGTACTTTAAAAAAGTAAAAACTGCGCTATCACTATTTACATTTTTTGTTAAGTTGAGTTTACTTTTAGTTGCTAAAGATATTTTTTGATTTGTAGAAAAGAGCATTTGAATTAAAAAAAAAAAGAGTTAAATCAAAATAAGATTAAAAATTTTATTAAATGTAATTATTAATCATTTGTATTCTGAATTTGTATCATTATAAACAGTATGCATAAAAACTCCATTTAGACTGCAAAATATTTTTGAAAATTAAAAAATTGATTATTTTCTTTGAATTATTTGATAATTCATCAAATTGCTAATGATCATATTAAACAGTCACATGAAAAAAAGTTAGCTTGGTTGGCTTATCTTTTAGCTGTTAAGAATTCCAAAGTTTTTAGATAAGAAATAATTCACCATGCTTGTTAATGAAAAATACAAAAATGTATCAACTTTGTCAGTACAGTAGTAAAGATATAGTGCTGTTTAAGTGGTTGGTATTTATTAAGAATACAGTATAAAAATAGAACATTAACTATGTATGTTAATTGGATTTGAGCTGCTAAAATACTGAGTTATTTCCCTTTGTATAGTTTAAAAAATTTAAACTTATGTTTGGGTCATCACTTTTAAATTAAAAACAAGATTGTCATCACATATAGTCTGTTATGTTTTCAGAAGTGATGTACCAATTATAATGTTTCTGGGAGAATCTGTGGGAATTTACATATTTGAAGTATGAGCGTATATAGTACATCTGGTACAGCATATTCCATAATATTCCCCTGCTTAACTAAGATTGTGTCCAGAATGTGGCTAGAGTCAATGATAAATTGCTCCAAGACTAATTCCACTGCTGTAGTAACATGACTTGGAAGGCCCCAAACAGACACACCACAAAAACGTGTCATTACTTGCCACATTTGCACTCACTGTCAACGTTCTCCTGCTTAGCCCACAGTCAAGTAGGGAAGTTGGAGTGTTATGGTGAAAAGACAGAAGTCATGTTTTTTAAAAGATATCTTGATTTTACTGGATACATTGCTATTCTAAAGACACCACCACCTTCCATTGTACCATTAAGGTATACTGCAATTCTTTATTGTCCATATTCTTCAGGAAGATGGGGCTACATGCCAAACCTCTTGTGTGACAACAGAAAATGAAATTAATTCATTTCACTTCTCAGCACATCCAAAAGCTTTGATATGAATCGGATTGAGCACCTCTTAGCTGAGGGCAACCTATTTGTCCCCCCCCACCACCCATATGATGGAATTAAAGTTCTTACGTGTATATGTAGAATCTGGACCAGACTATGGTACTAAATCTGATCAATTTAATGCAAAACAGAGTGGAGACTACATGCTGCAAAAGGTGGCTTGACCAATATTAACAAAGAATTTCACTCTATTGCTTGTCATCTTTTGTTATTTTCAACAAAGAACTAATATTCTAATATTGTGGTCAAATTATTATGACTACCACACACATGAATTTAAAGTTAAGAATTTGAATTTATGAATAGTATATGGTTAAGATAAGTTATTTATGATTTTTTTCTCTGGTTTTCAATATTTTATTCTACATTTCTAACTGATAAGTTACGAAATAAAAGGTATGCTAAATTAAAAACCAAAAAAAAATAATACAAATCTTTATGAATAAAGAATGTTATTTTAGAAGACGTTGGCATAGACACATCACAGGATTATTTTAATATCAGAAAATTTAATATATAAAAGCAATCTGAGTTACCTCCCCTAAATAATTCAAACTGGTTTTGAACTATGCTGTGATAGTCCACACAGATTAAGTTTAATGGCATTAAAAACAATAATGGAAATATAATGTTATGTAGTTGTAAAAAATGGATGTCTACAAAAGAATTTTCAGTAAAAATTATTATAAAGTACTGTTTGTTGCTGGCTTGAAGTAACAAATTTGGTTATAAAATGGTGATGTATATCAATGTTTCTTAAATGTTTTCTAAAAAGAGTGTATAAAAAGATGATTTTAAATCTTGAAAAGAATTCTTTCAGAGAAATGTAAAAGTAAAAGTTTTAGTCTAAATGGTATGTGGTCAACTGAAAAATAACTAAAAGCAATCTTTTAAAAAAAATTAAATATTAATTTTTTAGAGCTGTTCTTTTTCATTGTGTCAAGATCACTGAGATATTGGAATCTTTATCCATATGATGAAATGGTAGTTACAGTTTTAAAGTTCTATTTAAATAATCTAAGTGTTCATTCATAAACTGATTACTGAATATATTTGTGTATGGTGAATAATTCTAAACTAGATGGATCAATTTTAATGTATTCATGATGAGTTTTTATTAAGCCTTATCTCATGTACAGTAAATATTAAACATTCTAAATTATGTATTTAGAAATTTCCATTTGGTATTTTCTTGGATTTTTTCAGAAAGATTGGTGGGAGAGATGAGACATAAGTATTTCTAAAATAGATTTGGCTAATTAGTTTTGTTAAAGAGGCTATTCATTACACAGATAAGCTGCAAAATCAAAGTTGTTTAAGCTTAGTAGTAAAAAGGAGTCACAAGTGCATATAGATAATAAGTAATCTGTAATAAATCAGATATAATCATGAAAACCCAAATAGATAGTACATGCAGTATCATTGATGGGATCATTCCACATGACATTATGTAATAAGGAACTAAATAAGATCAGTAGACTTTCTGTTGCAGGTTTGAAAATCAGGAAGCATGTTGACTTACAAACTGAATGTATGCAGAGACATGCTGCACTACAAGGTAAGCATAGATAAGATAATCACTGGTGCGACTGAGACTTAATAAGACAGTCCAGTCCACATGCTGCAAATTTCAGATACATTAAGAAAAGTAGCAGCTATTTACAAGTAATGTAGCAGTGTTATTGGCCTGTATCTGAAAAACCGCTAAGGAAATACCTCCACAAAATGATAATAAACATGCTATAAGTATGCAGAGCAGCCTACATAGAAAACATGGAAGAAATATTTGAAAGATGTTATTTTAGAACAAAATCTATTAAGTCTTAAAAAATGAAAAATGGCATCCTTAAACAAAGAAAAAATGCTAACGAACAAGAAATAATTTGGAGGGTTGGATAAAAAAATTGTTTTGTTATCGTGAGCTCTGATGGGGCAGCAAAATAGCAAAGGAAGCAGACTCACATTTTTAAAAATTCTAAATGATTCACAATTAATATTTCTAAGTAAAAAAAATTAATGATCAAAATCAAATACCTTTTTTTTTTTAGGAAAAAAAATTATTATATTTTTATTTTTTATGTTAGTTTTCTTTTATCGCTAGGCACATTCCCTGCACTTGATATTATTTTTGTCAACTTGCCTACCTCCTCTGTAATTTATGCTGCATATATTTTTTGTCCCCCTCCCACTGGAAAAAATTCTGTGGTTGCCCATGTCCAGCATACACATCTAACTAATAAGATAGGAAAAAAACATTAAAGTATATGTTTGCCTTGAATAAAATAATTGGACTTTTTCTGATGAGAGCAAAATATGAGAGTCTTCTATATGTTTCTATCATTTAATAATGACAGTGGAGAGATCTACAAATTAACAAAGAGAGAAATATTTTTGCAAAGGTCACTGTTAGAGCTCAAAAAACACCAGAAATTATTTGACAAAAAATTAATTTGTCATCGGTAGTTTCTTAAATATAGATCTTTAGTTAAAACTCTGAGAAAGAGGAGTCACAGTGTACTAGCATGGTGCAACAATAATGATTATCCATGTTATACTCTGTTAAGCTACAGGCTTTTGTAAGTAACCATCCACAGAGTGCACATCTTTTGATGGCAAATTAGGAAATGATTAGTAATAATTTTTCACTGAAAAGCTAAAAAGAAAAGTGCAGAGGTCATAATTCAGCATTTGTGAAAAATTAATTGCAGGAAGATAAATAACTGAAAAATATTGGGAATGTTGTTTTCTTATAAAAAACAAAAATGAAACAAAATACAAAAAAAAAAATCTGAAGTCTCAACACGGAAACTAAAATATGGCCTCATTCATATTATTCAGGACAAAAGATAAACAAGTTGAAGATTTCATTTTATTCTGTATTTATTTACTTTGGCAGAATTAAAGAGAACACACTTTAAGAAAAATGATGAAACTTTTTGTTGCAAGAGAAAATAAAACATGGATGTATCATCTACATGCCAAAAGGTCCCTTAGAGATTCAAATGTCAGTGGTTATTACAAATGAATGTATGAACTAACTTATTTAAAAACAAACCAACTAGTAGTATATAAATTCTTTTGAATCTACCAGTTAATTTCTAAAAGGCAAAAACAAATCATAATTCTTCATGTTTATAGCAGTCTTCTTTGAAATCTTTTCATTTTCTTGTCCTATTTGGCCATGAGACTATATTAAGCATAAATTTGATCTATTTTTACTTTCATGCAAATCTATATAAAAATAAACTAAAAGATATATGTAGGTCTGGCTACATACCTGTTTCCCTAAGCCATTTCTTGTTAGATGAACCTAAACTAAACCTTAGTTTTATTTTAATCATTAGGATGGTTATGTTTGTATACATTAGTCATTTCATGCCATGGTATATTATACATAAAAATGTGGTGCTTTAGAGGGTAAAGCACTCAAGGTTTATAAAAAGGCCTATAAACCTGCATAGTGTAAACTGTAATTATAAAAACATGGCCCCTCCCAGAAGATACCAAGCTTAGATGCCTTTTCTCAAGCAGGTTAATTTTGAAACTAGCCCAACAAGTTTGTTCCAGTTATTTAGAATACATTTAATTTATATATATACATATACTTAAGCTTTTTTTCTTTGCCAGGCCAATTGTGACAAAGAAGATTTGAATTTTCATGAATAGTTGAATAATATGTAAAGATGAAAGTTTCTCACACATTACTGAATATCCAGGTAAGTTGAAAATATTTCTACAATATAATATAGGTTTTTCTTAAATGTGTTTTCACAGATGTATAAAGATCATAATACTTTACCACCCTAAAAATGATTTTGTTATAGAGAAACATTCACTGCTTCTGAAATGAACCATTGGAACGTTTTCCTGCAATCTTAAACAACTGCAAGATATCATATCTGCTGAGATATTAGCATATCTCATGGTGGCTTAGTGTAATTTTTTGTTTCACATAAATTTCTGGTTGTGGAAATCTAATGTGATGATGGGCACATGCGACTAACCATAAATTTTATGCAACATCCTCATAAACCACAGTTATAATATTTCATACTTTAGTCTCAATTTCAGTCATATATCTTTGGGGTTGGAAGTCAGTGAATTTTCATCCATAAGTCAAGATTAACTACACAAATTGTTTGCTTGAACAAGTTCTAGATTTTTAAAACATTTACTTTTAGACTATAATTTGTTCAATATCAAATTAGTTATGAATATATTTCATCACAATTATTTGAAAGACAAATACTTATTTTAACATATTCATATAATTTTGTTTGTTTCATTTTTTCTATTTATTTAATTCAATCAAAAATTGTATTGTAGCAAAGCTTGTTTAGTTGACTTTTTTATTTAGCTTGCCTTATTATTGATGGGTATTAGTTAGATAAAATGAGGTAATGTAATACTGCAAGTTAGTTTCCACATTTACCTTTCAAGGTCACAAATCTACAATTACTAATTTTATACATTTTCTAAATATTTTTTGAGACAAGACTGTCACAACCACAGTCCATGTTCACAATATCTAAGTTTTAAACATTGAAAAATGTAATTAAACTGAGTTTTGTTTTCACCCAATACTGAGATTAGCAAGTTTGTTTGGTTTAGTATTGGTAATGACTTTCTATTTATTTATAAATAAAGAAAAAAAAAAAATCTATAAGTTGATTCTGAAGTGTGGCAGATCTAGAGACATTGCAAGCACCTTAGGGATAAAAATGGTCACCATTAAGATTCTTAAACTGATCATTACAATCACTGTTAACAACACTTGTCAATGATTTATTCTACAAATTAACATTTCTGTCATTCCAGAGTGTTTTTTGATATTATATCATGCTGTTGTCTAATTTGTAATTGATTCACCCTTGTATCAAAAATAGTGAATCTGAAAAAAATTACCTCTGTCCACATTTTCAAAAACCCTAATTAGTTTAAAACTGTTATTAAATCTCTGAAATGTCTAAAATTAACTTGGTAATTCTAATATTTTTAATCCTTCAGCATAGTCCAAAGGATTAAGACATGGGATACTGAACCTTCTCAAATAGACCAGTATTTTTTCTCAAATAAGGATTCCACACCCCACACAGCATATTGAAGACATGGACAAACCAAGAATTTGTACAACAAAACTAAAATTTTATTTCTTGTTTGATAATTTGGTTAATTACTCAACATTCTATTTGCTTTGTTTATATCTGAAATGCAAAGGTTTTCATATTTGAGATTTTGGTTATCCTTTTCCTGAAACTACAGTTCCAAGGAGGCAGGAAAATATCAGTTCCCACAGACTTTCCCCTACTGTTGATCATATAACCAGTTCTTGAATGCTTCAATATTTAGACCACTGATACGGTTTTTATTTATTTCCCCAAAATAATAACTGATAGTAAACCAATAATGTTCAATAAAACTTTACACAACTATTTTCACTTTTTATAATTACATTTCCACAACAGATACTAAATTATGTTTCTTTCAAACTGAGGGAAAAAAGAATGCATTTTAAAATTGCAAACCTGAATCAAAATGTATAATACTATAAATAATATTGCTTAAATCTAAAATTTTTAATTCACAAAGCTAATTTAATATCGCTGCATATTATATATAAATTCAATTGTAGTTATTAATTATTACACCTCTAATATCAGAATTATTTAAAAATATTAAAGATTTTTTGGAGCAGCAGAATGATAATTAAAAAAACAAAAATATACTTGAACTTTCATTGCATACGAATTTTGATTCTGTTTCTTCAAATTTGTTTTAAAATTTATCCAATACAGACAATTTCCAAGAATAATGTTAAAAAAATGGTAGTTTCTGGCAGCTACTGGTTTGAACACTTAATGTAGATATTTTAATTACATTATACTGTACATTATGTAGACATCCAACAAAAAAAAACCAAAAATTGCATGAATTTTAATTTATTTTAAAGCCCCCCCCCCAAATAAAACTTCTGCAAAAGGCGGGTATATGAAAATTGTTCCTTATGGACATAAGACACTTACAAAGACTGGGACATCTCACAAGCATTAATATTAGTTGCTTACATTATCTTCCGTGATCTGAATTCAAGTGCTGACAGTTATCAACATACCTTTTGTACCAGGTGTAAGGTGTGCACTAATGATTCCTTGAAAGTAGATTGAGGAGGGGGCACAGAAGTTAGAAGCAGCAATGAAGGAAGGGGTCTGTAGAAAAAGAAAAAAAAAAGCTATATTAACCATCTAAATGAATTTAAATGCAAATTGCCTGTTGTCAAATATTTCTTTAATCATTTAACAAAGAGTTGCGAGACTAGAGATAATCTGTGTGAGAAGAAAGGAGCCAGCCTGAGGTTCCTTGGTGGGGGGGATCATGTGAATGTTGATTCAGGATTTAGGCTGGTGAGGAAACAAAGGCTGAAACCTTGTGCTGGTCTTGTGTAGTGTCATCTGCAAACAGCAACAGGGTCATGGATGCTTGGAGCAGAGTCACCCAGTGGCAATATTTAGATTAGTGTGAGTTACAGACCACCTGGTCTACGTATTAACAGCTTCATTACCTGGTCATGGCAGAACAGGAAGATGTCTGCAGATATAGTTAGGTGAGTGAGAGGTGAGAACTCTAAAGTTAAATTTGTTTAACTCTGCTGACTGTTTACTTGCTGGTAGTATTTCTGACAACAATAGTGAGTCTTTTTGGTCCTTATAGATTGGATCATATTCTTTAAATCAATAATTCCATACATTACCCAAACTAGATAAGTTTAAAATCAAGATTTAAATAAAAAAAGTTTCACTTTTGTGTTATTATCTTTAAATGCTTTATCCTTGTTATTTCTGTAACAGCACATTTTGTTATTCAGATGGTATGTAATTTGATAAATAGCAAAAATCAACAACCCTACTCTAAGGAATTGAAACATTGCCAGAAATCAGAGAAAAATTTATTTTAATAAGATTTATTCTTCTTTTTTAAAATTTTCAAATAATAAATTTGTTTGTTAAAGTATCTGTTTGTACTGCAGAAGTAAATACTAAAAAAAAAGTTGTGCTACCCATCAAGCTGTTTAAACCATAGATTTCAACATCCTAAACTTAGATTTCATCTATACTGTTTGAGGCATAGATATAAGGAATATCACTGCATTGAGCTTGCTTTTAAAGATCTTGATAAAACCAAAAAAATTTACAAATTACAGTTAATGATAAGTTTAAAACATTAATTCATAAACATTCTAGCAAATCTGGAGTTTACTGGCCATAACAAGCAAGGTTGAATATGGTAAAAGGATGGGCAACCTGTCTTTAGATTCTTAAACAAAATTGTTCAGTGGATGGGGCTATTGTGAGTCACACTTTATGACTGTACTAAATAAACAAACAGATTAATTAACTATGTGCAGGAAGGGTTATTTTAAGAGAACATTCTCAATCAAAATCTGTTCATTCAGTTCCAAGGGAAATTCTTATTAAAAAAAAAAAAAATGCAGGCATTTGAACATGGAAGCTTGGTCAGTTATCTTGAAAGGTTAGATGCATTTTTTTTAATTATGAGATAGAGAAGGTACATTATAAATATCTGACTATAGAAATTTGTATTTAAAGCCTTTTAGAATAATTTTGAATATCTTATTTATTTATCTGTACTATGATTCAATTCTGTATGCCAAGCATGCTCTATGATTCTTTTTGTTAGAGAGAAAAAATGTAATTTTATTTTTTAAACATTTGGCTACTAAAATAAATAAATATTTAAAAATTGTCTAATTTGGTATATTCTGACCAGGAAAGTGAATGAACAATATGATAATAATCTACCAGTGTATACGTATACTACCTTGGATAGATGAAGTCTTAGTAAGATTACTCACTCACTCGAGTTGGGCAGAAAAATATAATACACAACATAATGAAATATACAGGTGCATCTTAAAAAATTAGAATATTGTGGAAGAGTTCAATATTTTTTGTCAGTTATTTCAGAAAGTAAAAATTGTATATATTCTAGACTCATTACATGTAAACTAAAATGTTTCAAGCATTTTTTAATTTTAATTTTGATAATTATAGCCTACAGCTGAAAAATAGAAAAACATATCTCAAAATATTAGAATATTCCATTTCGAGTTTAAGTAAATCACTGTTTATGCAGTATAAATACTATGAATCTCAGTCTTGTTCAGTACACACAACCACAGTCATGGGGAAGACTGCTGACTTGACAGTTGTCCAGAAGACACTCATTGACACCCTCCACAAGGAGGGTAAGCCACAGAAGTTCATTGTTGAAAGGGCTGGCTGTTCGCAGAGTGCTGTATCAAAGCATATTCATGAAAGGTTGATTGAAAGGGAAGTATGGTAGGAAAAGGTGCACAAGCAAGAGGGATGATCACAGCCTTGAGAGGGTTGTCAAGCAAAGCCGATTCAAGAACTTTGGGGAACTTCAAAAGGAGTGGACTGAGGCTGGAGTGCATCAAGAGCCACCAGGCTCAGACGTGTCCAGGAAATGGGCTACAAGTGTCACATTCCTAGTGTCAAGCCACTCCTGAACCAGAGACAATGTCAGGAGCATCTTACCTGAGCTAAGGAGAAAAAGAACTGGACCATTGCTCAGTGGTCCAAAGTCCTCTTTTCAGTTGAAAGTAAATTTTACATTTCATTTGGAAATCAAGGTCCCACAGTCTGGAGGAAGAGTGGAGAGGCACAGGATCCAAGTTGCCTGAATTCCAGTGTGAAGTTTCCACAGTCAGTGATGACTTGGGTGCCATGTCATCTGCTGGTTGGTCCACTGTGTTTTATCAAGTCCAAAGTCAACGCAGCCATCTACCAGAAGATTTTAGAGCACTTCATACTTCCGTCTGCTGACAAGCTTTATGGAGATGCTGATTTCCTTTTCCAGCAGGACTTGGCACCTGCCCAGTGCCAAAACTAGTGACTGATTTGCTGACCATGGTATTACATGCTTGATTGGCCAGCCAACTCGCCTGACCTGAACCCCATAGAGAATCTATGGAGTATTGTCAAGAGGAAGAGGAGAGACACAGACCCAACAATACAGATGAGCTGAAGGCCGCTATCAAAGCAACCTGGGCTTCCATAACACCTCAGCAGTGCCACAGGTTGATTGCCTCCATGCCACGCTGCATTGATGCAGTGATTCGTGCAAAAGTAGCCCCAACCAAGCATAGATGAACATACTTTTCAGAAGTTCAACATTTCTATATTATAAATCCTTTTTTTTTTATTGATCTTATGAAATATTCTAATATTTTGAGATAGTGGATTTTTGATTTTCATGAGCTGTAAGCCGTAATCATCAAAATTAAAACAAAAAAAAAAGGCTTGAAATATTTCACTTTGTTTAATGAATCTAAAATATATAAAAGTTTCACTGTTTGAATTAAATTATGGAAAAAAATGAACTCTTCCACGATATTCTAATTTGTTGAGATGCACCTGTAGATCACAGACAGGTGTGAAAGTTTACTTTAGACAATAGCAGACCAGGTGGAATTAATTTGGTTATGTTGGATGTTAAAATAATTCAAAGCAAACTATTAATCATCTATTCTCTGCTGCAAATATAGAATTAATGAGCATTGAAGTTGGTTAAATAACTTACCTAGATAATTCATTTCAGAAAAATTTAAACTTAAATTGCAATGTTTTGTAGCTTCCCTAAAGGGAAAACTGCCTGTCATAGTCATATTACATTCTTGCAAAATGTCTGGTGTATGGTTGTACAACTGTGACATCAAGTATGGTAACAAAGATGACAATCTATAAACTACTGACTAAGAATGTTTAATTTTTTTCATAGAATTTATTTATAATTTTAGCAATAAAACCAAATTGTAATCGTTAAAGGATGGCACAGCAGTCCAGTGATAAACACCTGGACTGAGTCCAACTTGGTTTGGTGTATTTTCCTGGCTAGCCACCTGCATTGGTTGTTGCCTCTAGTTTTCTCCTAAAATCTAAAAAAAAAAACTGCAGCACTACCATGCCTCACCAGGGTTGTCTCTCTTGTAGGCATTAATATACTGAAAAAAAAAAAATATGTAAGTTAAAATTTTGTGGACTTCACTGTTCACTTGAAAGTTAAGACTTCCACTTTTTATTATTGGAAAAAGAATGCAGTATGCTTGTATACCTAAAATGATTGCTGTCATTCAGAGTATGTTTGTTTCAACAAATTTTTTAGATAGGTGATGGTGTATTATTATTTTTCTTGCCAAGATGCTTATTTCCATGGCTACTATGGAATAATGCACAAGGTTTTCCCAATCATTCAAAATATGTTAACTTGAAGAGTTTGTAGTCTCACTTTGTGAATATTTTTTTGTTCCAGGAATTGCCAAGAATGATAGAGACTGAGAGATGTCAACATGGATATAGCTGCACAAGATGGAGGAATGAAAAATGCTGATTTATTGCAAACAGAGCCAGTAAGACAAGAAACAAGGGCTCAAAACCAGTGTGAGGATGATCAAAACGAATGTTTTGATATTGTGAACATCATTATTAATGGAAAAAATTGTGGATCTATCTCTTCGCTAGATGTTAAAGAACATAAGACAGAGGAAAAGCAATTATCAAATGATTTTACTGGGGAGATAAACAGAGAGGACAATCCTTTATTTGAAGAAAAAAATCTAAATGATGAGGCTAACTTTAGTGAAAAACAATCTGATACAGTGCCTGAAGAAAAGTGTGACATACTGAGAGAAACATTGGAATTAACTGTGGTCAACAAAAAATGTGATGTAGCATCTTCTTTTGAATCTTCAGTGACAAAGGAGAGCACAGATGTTGAAGCTGATGAAGCAGCAGCTGCTAAAGGCAGTCATCAACCCTGTAGTTCTGATGATCTGATGGAAAAACACATCATCAAGAATCAGAAGGCTCTGAAATCTATACTGTACTCTACTGGGCCCAGTGACAATCACATCCAATGTGAATACAATAAGGAACTTCACCACTACTCCAGTACTGATGGAAAGTCTGTTAAGTTTGCTGAAAATACAATTTTTAACGAGGACAAAACAAAGAAAAAGTATAAAAAAGAACGGATTAATCTTTGCAATCTTTACAGAGGGCGCATCAGTGCTGCAGATGCTTATGCCAAAATAAATCCATTATTCCAAGATGATTCTGAGGAATATCCACTTTCTGATGAAGAGATACAGCAAAATGAGAACAAATCCAAAGTCATGAATTCAGAAGAGATTACAACACAAAATCATGTATGTATAACTTTTTAATGTTTAGTCAGAATCAGTATGTTCTTTTTAGATAGATATATAGTTTTAGAACACACACACATCAGG
This sequence comes from Nautilus pompilius, assembly GCA_018389105.1. Taxonomy (NCBI): domain Eukaryota; kingdom Metazoa; phylum Mollusca; class Cephalopoda; order Nautilida; family Nautilidae; genus Nautilus; species Nautilus pompilius. Next base: position 1,323,126 of record JACATO010000340.1, read on the forward strand.
GTTTTAAAGTTGGTCAAAGATCCAAAAACTATGAAGATTAGGGTTGTCTCAGAGCATTCCTTACTGGTATAGACTCAAACCACCACCACCCCCTCTATTTTACTTTTACTTTCAATGCTATCATGTGGAGTCTTCATTATTTACAGCAGTAACCAATAAAATGCTCGCATGGAATGTAATAGCATTGAAATCTCTATTATTTATGCATTTGATTTATATATGATCGCATACACTGTTTATTGCTATTCTTCATGATTATAATTTATCTGGAAATTTTCTCATTCTTTGTTTGCACAATTTTACATAAGCTAATGTAAGAAATAAGGATTATTTTTAAAATATTTGTAGAAAATTTAATGACACTACATACTCTTAATGGTTGTTTGATGTTGAATTCTTTGGATAATTTTATTTTATTATTAGTATCATCTATTTATTTCTATTTTACATGCAGTCTATTTATAATAGAAAACTCTTCACTATTAATAACGTATTTTTTTAATGTAAAATTGGAAGTGAATTTTGTTGACTTTTTAAAATTTCTTCCCATGCATAACTTCCATAGACTATATATACATAGTAAAACTTTGACTTAATGGGATAATAGAGAAGGGGTGTCCATTAAATCTGGCCCTTTACATACGCATGTGCAAAAGACGGCCAAGCAAAATATTTTTTGCACAGCTCAACGCAGACTTTTGTTGGGAGACCAGACAGGGTCTGTTGCTTCCAAAGTCCATTGAATGGGGATATGTTAAATTGAGAGAGAAATAGCAATCAGGAACACTAAGTAAAGCATACAACAAATTCATTACAGCAAACTACAAGTTTCTATTTCTCATATGATGTTTTCTTCTTTTTTGTACTTATGACCCACTAGTGAAATATAATATGCTAATAATATTTAGAAATACAACTATGCATAAGATGATATAACAGTTTTGTGTTCTAACTCGTCCTGCTGGGGACTCATGACTGGCTGCAAATGAGGTTGAGTTTCCTTATACTTTTAGTCAATAAGTTAGTTTTTCTTAATGTACTTTCTGCCTCTCAGACCACCACTGATCATTTAAGTGTGTGTAAAGAATTGATAGAATTTCTGAAGACAAAGGCAAGCACTGAGTGTTGTTGTAATCATACTGGTTGGCACAATAAATTGTTCTTATGCAAACTCTAAAAGAATGAAATCATTAAGTTTCAGAGTAATTCAGTTCCTGTGATGGGAGGGTGCCACAGCACTTAGTCCTCTCTCCATGATGTCCTGCAGTAACAACTCCACTGAGATCCTGTAAAGTAGTTTTAAAATCATACCTAGGCTGAAACCTTTCAGTAGGGGCACCATGCAGCTATTAAAAAATCTTTATTAGTACTCTTCATTTTTAGATGTGGGAGGAAGCAGGAGTGTCTATAGAAAACCCACATGGCCATTTGGGCAAGAATGAGACCATGCCAGTAGGTATGCTAAAAAAAACTGTCCTCAGCAGTCCAGTGGTTCATTGAGAGGATAGGAAGCCATCATTGTTTATGTAAGGTCCACAAGCAGAAGAAATTTCTGGTAATTTGATTTAAAAAACAGGTGTAGACTATCACTATTTACTTTGGCCGATTCCAACATTCTTATTTTCTGTTGTACTCTAGGCTTTTGAATTAGACAGATGACAAACAAATAAATTTAACAATCTGGATCAAAATAAGATTTCTAGTTTGTAGGGATAGTTTGAAAAAAAAAAAATGGCTCAATTGAATCCATTGCAGTTTTCAAAATATGAAAATATTCTATCAGGTTGTTACAAAAGTTGTCAATTATTTAACCGCAACAATGAGACTTCATATCGATGCTGAACATGAAGTTTATTAATCAAAGTCAGTTCCATGCCAATGAGTTACAAGTGCATTTATACCATTTTGAAAAAAATCTGGATCACTGGAGTCGATAAACTGATGGAAAGCAGTTTCATTCGCCGCTTGGTTGGACAAGGATTTCATACGGAGGAAGCTGTCGAGATGTTTGAAAAAGTGGCAGTCTGTAGGAGAAAGGTGTGAATAGGCTGGGTGAGGAAGAAATTTGTGCCCCAAGGTGTTCATTTTCTGAAGTCACTTTTTGCAATATGAGGACAAGCATTGTTGAGGAGCAGGATTGGGCCTCTTCAATTCACCAATGCTGGCTGTCTTTCAGCTGTGACAGTTTCGCCAGGTTGCAAGAAGTTATAGTGGATGACACCAGTTGCAGTGCAACAGACAATGATCATGACCTCCTTTGGGTGGAGGTTGGGTTTTGGAATGTGGCTAGGCACCTTGTCTCTGTCGAGCCACTGTGCTGATTGTTTGCAATTGTCGTAAAGGATCCTATTTTCTTCACACGCAATGATTCAGTCAAGAAATGGGTAGTTTTTGTTTTTTATGACAAGCGAAAAGCAGATCTTCAATCAAACTCGTGAGGCACCCACTTGTCAAGCCTTTTCGCCTTGCTGATTGCATCAAGATGCCAGGAAACAGTTGCAGTGCTTATGTCAAGCTTTCCAGCAATTTCTCGCACTGTTTTTCTTGGATCATCTTCAACTGAGGCTTTCAGGCGGTCATCATCACAGCTGGAAGGACATCTGCTGTCCCTTATGTTTGAGGCTCTCATCTCCTGATCGAAACCTTGCAGACCATTGTTGTACTGTTTGCTCATTTGCTGTGGCCTCGTTTGAATTTGTGAAGCAAAATGGCACAAAAAGCTTTTCTATCCCAGTTTCACTCAGAACCCTGAAACAAATATACATTTTATGATTTCTAAAAAGTAGGTTTTGCATAATGTATGCCAAAGCACACGCTACAAAGCTATGTATAACTTATCTACATTCACCTTCATATGCATGTAAAAAACGAACCCTAAATTAACAACATAATATAAAAACTGACAAAACTCTTGTAACAACCTAATATTTAATAAAGAACTAGGAGTCACAAGACACCACTTGGAATCTCCAAAATGTTTAAAATCAGTTATTTATAAGTGAAAGCATAGTAGATACTTCACAAGATGAATATAAATGATTGATTAAAATACTGAATCTGTCCAAGCTGATTAGTTGTTGGAGAAAGAGAGAAACTCGCTAAGGGATCTACTTTTACTAAAAGGTCATGACTACAAGTTAGTTATGATTCCAGCAATTGATTTACATACAATATTACTACTGACAGCCAAAAGTGACAATGTATTTCATGTTTATTATTTTATTACAAAAAAAAAAAAACAAAATTTTCTAGTATGTAGCTAGAATGATTCTTTACCAGTTTAACTTTGACCCCCCATAGTATTACTAGCTATAGAAAAAACCACAAAGATTTGTTTGTCCACATTGCTCAAAATCCTTAATTATTTCAAAATCATGTTATTTTATTTAAAATCCTCATACTAAATATTCATTTTTCTTCTCATAAATAAATACGTGGAAATTAATTTTTGTGTAGATTGGGAAATGATTGATTGATTGTCTGAGCCATGGAGTGGGAGGACCATTCAGTTCCAATCCTTGCTACTCATAATCCCAGTTTAGACCAGGTACTTGCTTATAAAAAAAACCAGCTGAAATAGTCAATTTAATTTCATCTAGCCAAGTTTCAGATGAGTGTCCCTAGTAATCATATCTAAGATTTTTGTATAGAACCTTGAAATACTCAGTATATCTTACACTTGTCAAAAACAAAAGTGACACCTCCATTGTTTGCAAGAAAGCTGCCATATTCAGAGTTAAATGAAAATCCAGTGTTCCTCTGCACTGATTCCAACCAGACTTGCTGTCTTGCCCTTGGAGTTAAGGGCCTGACTGCCTAAGAGCTTGTATTGCAGGCTCCCTTGCAGTAAAGGTGGGGATGAGCTACAGCATGGTCTCTGGCCTTGTGTTGGGGGGTCATTATACTTCCGAAGGGCCCAGTATTTGTGGGCTTCAGCCCCATCCAAAAACTGTATGGATTTGGTAACCCACCATCCTCTGAAAGGAGAAAATGTGTATACACATAAACAGGGCTTTGCTCACACTAGTGCTACAACCACAAAATAAATAAATGTACCAACACACTTTGGAATCACAGCACTAAAGAGATTTTTAAGCAAAACAAACTTTCCTAACAGACCTTATCTTTAAATTTACAATACAAAGCTTGATGTTTGTTATTACTTTATACATTTAAAAACTTTGTTATGCATTTCAGTTAGCAGCACTGAATGCTCCTCTATATATGCGCAAACTGCTTAACCAGCCACATGGAATTGAATCTCCATCTGCATGTGTGGCCAGAACTGCTTCAGACTCCACAGCCATTTCACCTCAGACCCAATCTCTTAATGAAGACAGTATAAATATCCAGGTAAGCTGTTGTAGTTTATTACTAAGTTTTCTTTTTGTCAAGCTCTCATATTAGAATTATCTATATATTACAAAGCAAACTGGTTTAAAAACTTTACCTAAAACACATAATATACTCATGGCAACTTTTTTTGTACATTGTATACAACTGAAAAACAAACAAACAAAAAAAAAAACAAAACAATTAGCCTTAACTTTTCAACTATAAGTATCTGCTTTCATTTACAGTAGTTTTTTTTTTTAACTGCATATTGCATTCATTCAAAATCTCTAGCCATGTTATGTAATTCATCTTCTGTCTAAAACATTTTCACATTAAAATTAATAACAGTAAATATTGGCAATAATAATGATTATGCTAGTTGGGATATTGTTTACATATGCAGATGAGTTGAAACTTATCTACCAGGAGAGAGACTGCTCTTGAAATAATAAGCAGGCAAAGTTGTCTTTACCATCAACATTTTTTACATTTTCATTCCTTTTCCTTGCTTAAAGTCAGGGTTAGAAGCAGATGAACCACAAGAAAGCAGACAAAGCTGTGATGTTGATGGATACGATGCCCTTATAAAAAAAACCCATGCCAAACAGCAACAGAGAACCATCATCAAATGGACTTTCATTGTGTTTGGATCAGTCATAATATTGGCCCTAGTTGTGGGCTTAGCTGTGTCCTTATAGCCCCATATCACATAATAAAATTGGTTTTGTCAGAATAGATTTGTTTCGGTTTTTCTTACCATTCAAAAGCATATTTTAAAAAGTATTTCTGCTTCAATATCAGTGCTCTGCAGTGTATCCCATACATTTACTTCACCATAATCTGATGCATCAAAGCAGAATGAAATAGAGAAACTACAGTAAAGTTGTGAAGAGATTTCTTGTTATGTATAAGTCTCTTACTATCTATTCTATTTTTGTAATCCTCATATTTTAATTGGGAATAATGACTCATCAGTTACACCACATTGGGAATTAATTTTAAAAGGGTATAAATCTTTTATAACATGCTGAAAATTATGGAGAAGTAGCATATAAAAATAAGACCTTACGAATTAAAAAAAATCAGTGTGTGCATATCTATACTGCAAATAAACATTACTTTTTCTTTTCAGTTCGCTAAAACATACAAAATTGAAACAGACTCCAAACTTGCAAGGAATCATTCAAGATGTGGCTGAAACAATGCCTTATTAATCAAATGAAAAAATTTACTTTAGTGTACTAGTAGGTACAAGGAAGGAAGACTTCCCAGAAGAGAGATCTGGCCACTGATATCATTCTTAAATTAATACCAGCAATATTAACTACATTTTCCACTCATTTCATTAATTGATATAAGACCTGATTGAGAATTGTAAACTGGGAAGTAGTCAATCAAAACAAAAGATTTGGATCTCTTCACTTCCTTAGTCCAGAAGAGATGTTAAGGACCAGTTGATTTACCATGGTCTTTCAAGCAATAAAAATTAAGTTTAAGGGACAAAATTATACATCAGCTGAAGTCTTTGCAAGATTTAAAAATATATACTTGGATCAGAATTGTGGATGAGTGAACTAAATTACCAGTAATAGGATGTTGACATTAAGTGTCATCCAGTTCAAAAATAACTTGTTTACTTACCCTGGAGGCCTTTGATCCTGTGTCATAATAGCTCTCTCTTCTGGTGTTAACTAAGGCAAACATTGTTCCAGTAAGCTTAATTTTTTCTTTCCCCTTCTATATCAGCAGAGATTTCAAATATTTTTTGTAGTTGAAAAAGAAAATAATTTACAAATTGAATTAGTGAAAGTAACAGGAAATTAAAAGCACATTTTAGCAAACCAAAATGAAAGTCTTTGTAGACTTTGAGTGATAGTTAACACTTCTGATGGCTTTTTCTTCTTTATAATCTAATACAAAAAGAGAGTTTACTTCTCAGCGTAACTGTCACTTTTAGGTTGCCTTTAAAGATGATTGACAGAATAACCACCTACACTCTGTGTTTAGAAAAGTACAATGTTTACCACACCAAATCATGGTTTCATACGTCAAATGGTATCTAGATGATCTATTAGAATACTGTGGCTTTAACTCTGGTGCTATCATAAAATGTTGTGACTGTCAGCAAAAGTGAGAACAATGAAATAAATCAGCAGATGTGTATCTGGTGACATCATTAAAACATAGCCATGTCAAAATTTAACTTTGAAAAATGTGGCATCTAGTACATTTAAAATTACATTTGTATTATTCATTTTTTTTTTTTTTTTTACTTAATGGTAAATGTTGCACCTTTGAAATTTGACTCTTCCAAATAAATAATTCTTCTAGCAATTAGTACAAATGTGACATAACCTAAAAGTATAGTTACCATGAAAAGTATACTTTCCCCTGAATTAAAGTATATTTACACTTTAAAAATAGAGAAATCATTTTTATAAAGTGAGCAAATAGTGCGCCACCAATTTCAGTTCAAAAACTCTCTCTGTAAAGTCAGAGTAGAGAATCTAATAAGTTTCCATCAGCCAATATTTTTTTAAAAAGGTTCTTTCTGACCTTTAGATTACAAGTATTATTGTAGTTGTAGTGACTGTGGATATAGACAATAAAATCCAGTGTGTTTATGAGGGGATATCAACAATTTTAGCCAAATTCCACTACCTGAGCAGTTGGTATTTTGTTTCACTGTGGATACATTTTTTAAAAAAATCACTTCAGATCCATACAGCCACACACAAAACTTTATAACTGTAGTTTACTTTCTATTGTTAGGAAAACAAATCTTACCTAATTACTGATAAAAAAAAACAAACAATTCCTTGCTAATCAGAAAGCTGGAAAATTGTTTTGAAAGGAACATACACCCACAAATAAGCATCTTTGAAGAGAGAAGCAGATGTAAAAGTAAATCAAATAAAAAATTTAGTCACTGGATCAGTATAAAGAATTCAGTGCATACAGGAGGGATACAATAGCTAGCTGGTAATTTAAGGGAACCAAAGGTTTTAGGGAGTGTAGGTTATAGACCCAGGACAAAGAAACTGCTTGAAGTAGTAGACTGGCAGGGATTTAGTCAATGGAAGCGAATAGGAGATTGATTGAGGTTTTTTCTCTTTATTTTTTCCTGTACTGGGTGACCAGGAAAACTGGATAGGGAGGGAACAAATTTATTTTCAGGGAATTTATTCTTCTGATAGTTGGGAAGGGATAAGTTAGAGAAAAAGAAATGGAAGGTAAAATTACTCAATGCAAATTTATTACATCTGGGGAGGGGAGGAATAGAACAACAAAAAGTACTCAGAAGCCAGTAAAATTTGCACCATTCTTACCCGAGGTAGCTGCACAATTATGGGACTGAGTGAGTGAACTGTAACAGAAAAGTCATCAGTGGTTCTTAAAGGGCTAAGTTTACTAGATATGATGCCTAATGAATCAAGATTTCTATCCAGTTAGGATGAGCAAAAAAGATGGCTATAAAATGTAGTAAATCATAGGTAAATAGCATTATACATTAAAAAATTTTTTTTTAGTATTTAATTTTTTCCCCTCTACATAAAAAAAATCTGGTGCATTGATTTGGGTACAATAAAAAAAGGAAAAAAAAAAGTGCTAGCTATGATCCACACACTCATATTGAGTGGAGATCAATTAGGGATCTTAATTATCTTGACATTAACTATAACATTGCTGAAGGAACAAAATTCATTAATTCTTCCAGAACCAACATTTTCTAACTTCCTGTATCTGGTCGATAAGCAAAACCATGGCCAGATTTCAGATAGTGATGACACTGCCTATGTAGTAATTACAGAGAAAATGCCCAGGGAAGGGTAATCAGTGTTAAAACCAGAATAAAGTCTTACAACGGTTAGAAAAGCCTCAACAAGTAATTTTGAAAAAAATAAAATAGGAATCTCCTCCATTCGATCAACATTAATACTTAATGAAAAATATTGTAAATGTTATTATAATGGAAAGATAAAAATTCAATTAGCAAGACGACATTTGAATCCCAAGAGAATGAGCAATAAATTTTTTAAAAAATTAAAATGTCGGAAGATAAATAGTATGAAAAAATTAGCTCTGATCATGTCTGAATGTGCATTGTATAAGTGTATACAGAGTACACCAAGATAAAAGATCTCATATTATTGATAAACATTTTAGAAAACCGACAGGATAGGAAATGAGAATGAAGTCTACTTAATTACCATCGATAAATGAATACCTTTGATATAAGATTGTGCACTATGCTTCATGAATCAGGCTAATATTTTCAGGACTACTGTTTGCCTGAAAGTTGTTCTCAGCCTCTACGTACTCTTGCAAGTATTTTAGAATTCTTATTTAAAACATGAGTTGCAAAGTAAATCTTATTTAAAAAATTTAATTTCATTAAAAAAGTGAAAATTTTTAGTGGCATTTAAAGCAACAGGATCATGGTTATGAGATGGCTAAACTGGTAGTGAGATTCAGGGTTATTCATCAACCTTTAATCTTTACCACATACAAAATGATAGTGTGTCAAACCTGTTTTAGCGGCCACCTCTGCAGAACAATCACCCACATGAGTCAGTCAGCCAGCCAATCAAATTCACTCAAATTAATTTTGCTGCGTGCTCTATATTGCTATTCTCCATCCAGCCTTTGGCCAGGTGTGGTTAGACTTGTTATTTGTTGCTTGATTCACCACGAACCAGTGAGCAAGGTAAATCAGGCAAAAATTAATTCCATTATTAGACAGTCACCATCCCCAACCTGCAAATGTCCATGAGTGCAGGTTAGTCCTTTTGTGACAATTTTTGTTGATATCACATACATGGTTCACAATCACTCACTCATCAATTCTTATTGAAGCTAGCTTGCTTGACATCAGCAGCAAGGGTTGTTGCATACCATCGTTGAAAAGTTAAATCTTCAAGGGCATTACTGCAGGAAGACTCAAATTCAGAACATTCTCAAAAACAAACAGGAATGGTATGATGAGTTTGAGACCAATGCTTCTCTGGATTGAAATAGACAGATTTGGAAAACAGGGAATATAGAAATCAAAACCATTCTCTATGAATACAAGATGACAACCTTTTATCTGGAAAGCGCAAGACCACATGGTTGCCAGATTTGGGGGTTTTCTTGATTTTGGGTTGATAGGCCTTGAATATACAAGTAATATTCATGAAAGAATAAAGATTTTTTATTTACTTACTAAATTATCATCCATGTTTCTACTTACAAAGTAATGTCTGCTGGATGAATATTCTTTACTTAAAATGTGTGGTTTTTTAGACCATATATTATTGAATTATCAACCATTTAGCTTCTTGATGAGGCTTCCTCAGTAAGTATACTTTCTTTGAAATACTGAGCAAAAGATGCTTCCTCTCAGTACCTCTGCTGTTCGAGGGACCATTAGCTTGCCTTTATGAAATTTTTAAGATATACAATGGTGCAAAATATGGAATTAAACAAATGGAGGGGCTTGCACAAATAAAGCGCAAGTTTGTACTAAATGTGCCAATTCTGAATATCACTGAAGCAATGCTGAAAAAAACTTGGCTGGTTTTCCATTCTGGTTTTGGGGTCGTTGGATAAAGGGTCACCTACCCGTAGTTAAAAAGACGTATTTGCCAGTAAGTAGCCTGTTAGTAGACCCATGCTTTGACAGAAAGCCTTAGAGACTAGAGGGCAACTGAAGGTAAGAGTTCTAAGCTTCAGACAAATTGCTTTATACTGAAGGCATAGCATTTATCATTGTTTTCAGCAGAATGTCAAGCAAAAGTAGTGGAGTAGACAGTACCACTGTACCTTCAGGGCAATTAGAACTTAGACAAAGCAATGCCTTTTTTTTTCAAAGCATCTTGACTCTACACTGACTTCAAAGGGCTTGCTAAGATGGTAAGCGATGACCAGTACAATATTATATGAACAAGAGAGCTTGGATGACATGCAATGTCTTTGAACTGTACTTGGAAAAGGCTGATATCAAGATGGGCAGCCAGTGAAAATAAATTCTAATGGTTAATGATCCGTGCCATCCTCATCTACAACTGAAGAACTTTAAACTGCTGTTCTTGCCTCCAAGCACAGCTAACTGTTGTCCTGCAGAATCTGGAGACAAACAAGTACTTGACTAGGTCCAGATATGTTCAGATAGACCACCTTGATAAGAGTTAACTCAAAGGTTACAATAGTGCAGAATTTCTTGAGCAAGATGAAAATGATGACAGCCGAGTGTAACAGTGCACCTCAAATCTTGGCAAAATTTATAGTCATGGAGATTTTCCTTGCTACTACTGATAGTGGTGCATCATCAGACATCACAGATCTTCAATGCAGGCATCCACAATGTTACTACAGGTTTGCACTAGTGTGTTCATCGGGCTATAACAACCTACTCAAAAGTTGCACAGAGAAGGTCCAGACAGACTGCATCACACATTTACATAAAAATAACCTCATGAACATGAAATAATGTCAACAAGACAGACCAAAGTTGTAGGAAATCAAAAATGTAATATTATACACTTTTCAAAATACATTGTAAAAAGGGTTTTATCTTTAAAAAAAAAAAATAGTTGCACAGATAATAATGCTAATTAAATGTTCCATTGCATGAATATATCTACACTGTGCATTTATATCTTAAAGTACACTAGTGATGAAAAAAGACAAAATGATGACCCACCCCATTAATCTGAACAAAGATCACCTGTCTGTAAAGGCTGCAATTGTTGTTTCCCATGAGTGTCCATTGTACGGGTTTGACTATATAAGAAAATATCTGAGGAATCAAAAGATCAATTCGAAGACCAGTACATTATGCCCACTCGTAAAGCCCGTGAACTGCATTTGAGCTGTGGCAGCTTTCTGTAATTGTGTAAGCTGTTTCATGTGGTAAAATGAAGAAAATCATTTTTTATGTACATAGTTTTGCCACTTTAAAAAAGACTTTGCAGCATTAGTTATCTCCCATTAACCCAGGTCCAGTTTTGCAAAAATTAAGCAGTTATAAGTCTCTAGATAAATGACCCCCCCAACATTTTATGTATGGAATTCTTTTACAAACGTTAAATTTAAAGCACCTAAAAAAAAATAAAAAATTAAAAGCTGATTCTCAAACCATAAGTTACTAGTATGGAATGAATAAAAATTGAAAAGCTACTATAAAGAAATATCATGTACGTACATAGCCAAAACTTAAAATAATGAAATAAATTTTATTCCAGGTTATGGAACTCACTAAATTCCAACTTAAAAAAAAAATGTTGTCAAAGCAAGAAAATTTCCAATTTGTATCTTTTATATAGTAGTGTTGCTGTGTTCTGATTCCCAGTATATTAAATCTTAGTCAATTTCTGTCTGCTAATAATTCTCTCAGCGCAAGGTGATGAAAGTCAATCTCCGTTTTAAACAGAGGTACAATCTTCTTTTTTCAGCTTTCAGTTATAAATGTTGCATTAATGAAGTCGAGTTTGAGCCACAGACTCTGGTGGGGGTCACTAACAAGTGCATCAAGGAATTTTTCAGCTTTCTTAGCAATGCACTGTACAAATGGTTTTTAAGGGGGGGATCTTCCTGTTTAAAGCCCAGACACAGTTGTGTTAGAGAACTAGCCCTCAAAACCCCCCACTTTTATATGAAGTCAGTGCACAAGAAGCGCATACCTGTTTGCTCTCACTCTGCATACCACTGGAGGTTTTAAATATATGTTCAGAAGAAATAAACCACACAAACACAAAAATACCAGCTAAGAGTGCAGAAGCTTCACAGTACAACAATGCTAATAAAAAATATAAACATTCACCTTTCTTTTACTGCAAAATATCTAAAAATACTAAAATATATTATATGCCCATATTTCAAAAAATCTAAAATCTTATTTTATTAACAATTTTTGAAAATCTATTAAATTAAAAATATATCAACAAATTGTTTTTGCAGAATTGGTGTAAAATAATGCTACAAACATCAAGAAACAAAAAAAAAATGCTGCTGTGCAAAAGCACATCAGTCAAGTATACAATATTTTGAAGAATTCATCATGGTTGGATAAACTATTCAGCATAATTATGAATATAGAATATATTGTATAATTTGTTTACATTTAATTAGTTTAAACATCAGTTAGAAAAATAAAAACGAGCAGAATAAAACACACTAGAATGATATTTGTATAAAAATCATTTGCTTTTAGTTTGTTTTTTTTTAATTACTCATGTTGAATCCAGAAAGACAAATAAACCAGCAGTAACTAAGAAAATCCTCTGTGATTTGAAATACATAATCATGTCATTTCACAAAAAACTAAATCACAGTAAATTTAATTATTTCTCTGTGAATAAGCACACCAAAAATTTGGTAAATGCACAGATGTTTTCACGCACAAAAGTTCCCAAAACTGAAAGTTTGTTAGTGATACCAAAGCAGGTATAACATCCACAAACCTAATAATGCCCCACTAATTAGTTTATTTTTCTTGCAATAAGTAGGATGACCACCTCAATTCCTTAAAAGTTTGCAATCTAAAAGAGAAGAGTCTTTTCTGTCTTTCAAATTTTCCTCTTCTCATGTAGAAAGGACCATATCCACCAACATGTCAGTTTCTGGATCAAAAGGAATGTAGTCACATATTTGATCTGTGTATGCAAGACCAAAGGTAGTTGGTTTAAAGCCACGCTGCTGACATCTTTTCAGATAGCAAGTATAATAACCCCGACCACAACCCAAGCGTACACCATCCATTGTAAATGCCAGACCAGGAACTATGATCAGATCTAATCCTCCTGAAATAATTAAAGTTCTTCTCTGAGACATTCACAAACATTTTCAAGTTTGAAATGTAGCATTTTAGAAATCAAGAATAATCCGCTTCAATGAAAAACAAGGATTAAAAAGTTACCCTTTTTATATCTTGTATCTCAGGAAAAATATTCTGATTAAATTTTTTTTTTTTTTTTTTTTTTTTACAAAGATACAAAATAATATGGTTTGTTCCAAGTGATGATAAAGAACTTTCAAAGCATTATAAAATGTTTTTTTTTTAGAAGCAATCTGATGCATCATAAATTTTGTTTTCATTAAAGACCGAACAAGTGAAAACTAGTTTTAAATAGGTTATTAACATCCTGAAATAAATAAATGTATCAATGACCATCCAACAGCTATAGTGTTGACAAAAAAATAAAAACTATCCAGCAGTTTCTGCTGTGTTTGATGGATTCTTGCAATTAAAGCTAAATTACGTATAAGTGATCCCTATTTTCATCTTGGGTTTTTGTTATTGTTCACAATAACACTAAAATCTTGTGATTACTTATTCAGAGTTAATGCTAAGCAGTGAGAACAGAGTTACTTGTTAGATATAAACTGAAAAGGAAAAACAAAATAGATGTTCAAAATGTATAGAAGTCACTTCAATTTCAAACCATTTCAGTTCTCTACTGGATCTACACAAATTTGCAACCAGAGTAATGGAGTACAGGTGTGTAGTGCTCAAAATCCATGAGTACTACTTTTAAAAAAGCAACTGATAAAAAATGATCTACTAAACCTACATTTAGGGAGTTTTCCTAAGAAAAAGGATATATTTGCCAAAAAGTGAATTCATTCATGGGCTGAAGTTATAATGGTAAATTTAACTATGATTATGATTAGGTCTTAGTCATATTTTTTTCCCTTTTTCTTCCCTAAATTTTACCAAAGATTTTACAATTTTTTCTCCACAAAAAACCAGGATTGAAAAATTTGAAGAATTAATGTAGAATGCTGCTATGTATTCTGCCAGGGTTTTTTTTTTTTTTAAAAAAAAGTCATACCTTTGTCAATAGCATCTTCTCTTATGTCATCATCTCGAGGTTGTTTGATTTTCCAGGGATGTCTTGGCAACAACTCATAGTCTTTCCAAGACGACAGCTGCACCATCTTCATTGTGGGTCCAATAATGTGAGGTATGAAGCATTCACGATCTGATGCAAAGATCTCTCTTAATATTTGTTCAGTTTTTACCTCATGTGGCAAACTTAAAAACACAGACACTCTTTTGCTCTTTTTATACTCATCTGTTTCTAAAACCTGAGAAGAAAGAGGATAGTTGATTCGTTCGAGATGTGTCATCAATTATTACACAATGCTTTTAAACATGCAGAATTGTAAATTTGTTCTACATTCAGCTGTTAGTAAATCTATTACATATAAAACATGGTTACAATACAGCAAAACACATACAAATCATAATTCTGTTCATCAGATGAAAATATGAACAAATATCACATTTCGAGACTTGCTGATATTGTTTGTAAAAACGGGGTAAATACTTTATACAGTATCTAAGTCTTGAAGAATAGATAAATTTGCTTCTTTTTTAACTGTTAACTGCTATAATTTCAAAATAGATAAATACATCAGAAAACTAAGCACAAGTGAATCACAGGTGAGCAAATCTAAGTTAGGCAGCCTCGACAATAGCTTCACATACCATGCCATTAACATTATTATGTATCAGTTACCAGTATAGTATATTATCTTCAAAGTCTAACAAATAACACGACAACCCCGTAGCCTCAAACAGTCTAAGGCCACTCTCAAAGACATTTACGAAGCCATACTGTACAACCCGTTCAGGCTGGCAATTCAAAGCATCAACCATTCACTAGAGACACTTTAAAACATTCAGTATACTCCTAGCTCTAATTAAACTAAATTCAGCAGCTAATTAGAATTATCTCCCCACCATCACCTCGCAGAAATGTACATCTTCACGTGAAAACTCCAAATATTTCTCCACGAATGAAGTTGTTCCGAAACTCGGGCAGAGATACTGCGTAGTCCACACGAGGCCTAACCTCCTGAACCATTTTCCTTGGATATTACGACCTCTTGAAATGTAATCTGACCTCGCCTAAAAAAACCCCCCCCCCAAAAAAACTAAATTAACAAATTACCTTGCTTATTATTACATTAGACTGTCTTTGTTTCTCAGTCTCAGACAATTTCGATAACTTTTCTTTTATTTTTTCCCGCAACTGCCCTTTACCGTCTGCCGCAGAGGCGTCCATTTTATTAGTCTCGCAGTGAAGGGCGATTTTTTAGAAAATGAATAAAACCGTACAACTGCTGAGTCGTTAATTCAGTCTGAATGTCGGAAATTTTACAGTTTAAAAATTATGCATAATAATTTAATTATAAAATAATAATAAAAGAGATATCGAAAAAAAACAAGACAAAAAGTATTAATTTTTTTGTGATTATCTCCCTTTATCGGGTTCAGTAAGGGAAACTTTTCCTCGCAGCAGTGGTATTCGTTACAGTGAACGTACAAGTTGACATTACATATTTAGTTAGCTACATGCTTCTTTATCTACAGAGTTTTGTAAATAATCACAGCCTCAGAAAAGAATTGATAAAATAAAATAACTTGTGGGTTGTCGGAATATATACTAGTTATTCTGTCTAATTTACAAATAAAATCGCATGAAGAAATGAAGTAGATTGGCCTAAAGTTATCTACTTGCCCAGTGAATCATAGTTACACTGGACAACAAGAAATAACTCTTCGTCTGCTACTGAGGCTGAGGTAGATGCAGATGTCCTTTATCGAGTCAAGCAGTTGATTCCAAATCTGGAGTCAGAATTCACCCAGCAGTCAGGATTCGTGGTTACAGAAAAGCATCACTGTCAGTCATTACTTGATTTATTAATAAATCGAGCACAAAGCAAATTTGCAAAAAGTAAATTCATTTCACGATATAAACACATTGTGTATTGTACAGTAATGTTTGTAAATACTTTAAGTAGTTGATTTTACACTTGTGAATAGCAGTGGTCTGTCTCTGTAGAAACCAACAACAGTCCTCCCATCATGTTGGAGTTGAATCGCCCCTGATAGGTCTCCACTGCCCGTGTGTGTTGGTGGAGCCTCTCACCATGCTCATCACTCACAGCACCGAGGTTGGCTGGGAAGAAACCCAAGTGTGAATGAAGAAAATGCAACTTCAGTGACATATATATGGCAACTTATTTCTTCCAAGGCTCTTGTCATGTCTTGAACCAACTCGGCATAGTTGTCTGCTTTGTGGTTCCCAAGGAAATTGTGGACTGCCAGTTTGAAAGCCTGCCATGCAGTCAGCTCTGGTGGCTTAAGCGTCAACTGGTAGACTGGATCGGAAAATAAATCACATTTTCAGTTCGACAAATATTCCAGCCTTCAACTTGGCATCAGTTAAAATCACCCCAAATTTTTCTTTCAGATAAAGAAATCCTGCACCTTCAACTCTCATTGCCTTTACAAAGCTTTTCTTTAGGCCCAGCTTTATATGAAGTGGTGGTGGAAATATTCTTTGCAGACATGCCAGTGGCATGTGTTGCACACTGAATTTTCCTGGAGTATGTCTGTTCTTGATGGCCATTCCTTGATCTTATGATCTGCATCATCTCGGTTATTCCACAAGCACAAGCAAGCAGGCAACCACATGGTTCTCTCATGTAGCTTACTGTGTGTACCCAGTACTAAAAAGAACACTCAAAATATATAACATAGATTTCCATTTATTTCTGTAACTAAAAATCCTTATGTACTGGGTTAATTCTGATTTCAGATTTGAAAACAGCATACTCAAATTAGTCTAAGATATACTTTTATCTCAGTAGCAAACTGGTTGTTGTCCAGTGTTATCAATCATTTGTGCTCAAACTCATACTGCACACATGATACAAGAGTATAAACAAGTTCACTTTCAAACCAATATGCCACCCATAACAATTTTAAATTAAATTTTCTGTGCAACATCAATGCATAAATACTCACCTGTAAACATTTTTATGCTCAGTAATTTATGATAAAAATTATATGTTGATGACATGTCTTTTTATTCTGAAGAAATGACTTCCAGAGTAAGAACTGCTTGTTTATACTAACTTTAGTTGTTTAAGTTAATACAAAAATCTGTTGTTTGTTCTGTCTTTAAGTTTGAAATATTTTGCACATATTTAAATACCTTAAAAATAATAAGAGCAGTTTATTGTTTAATATACAATGAATTCTTAATGGTTTTAAAAAGAAAAGTCATATGCACACTTACTTCTCTGAATTTTTTATTACTCTAACTCAGGGGGTTCCCAACTTAGGCTAGAGGTTTAGGACTCAGTGAGCTCGCTTAAAATTTTGTAAAATGATACATAAAATAAGTAAATGTGAAAATGTTATTAAATGCTAACTCAATTAAAATTTACATTTTAAATGATTAATTTTATTAATTGGCAATGGAAAAACATTTTCTTCATTACTGCTCCTCTACTGTTGTTATACTGACATTTTTGTTAATGATCACATCATACAGATCAGGCCACTGTCGTCTTCTTTAGGGACATTAACTAAACATTCAAATATGTTACATAGAAACACCAAGAGTAAAACTTAATTTGAAAAAAAAAAAAAACAATATCTAGTATAAGTTCTTTTACTGAATTTTTATTTGTAAACTTATTCACAAAACTCATGCCAAAGGATGGCTTAGATTTCAGAAAACTGTCTAATTTGAAGTATTTTTTGGAATGGCAAGACTGGGGAAAAGGAAATCAATCTCTATGCCCATAGTAACTTTCAGCTTGTACTCAGCTTGCTATCATACTTGCACAGTACCAAAATGATGTACATTTTTAAAGTGTATGGAAGTAGCTATATTGTAGTTTCTAAAATTTCATTTAGTTCAGGAAAAATCACCATGTCTACAAGCACATCAATACCTGCCACAACAGGTATGTAATCGTAGATCTGCTCTCTAAATGCCAGGCCAATAGTGGTTGGTTTCAGTCCATTCTCTTCACATTTTTTCAGATATGTATCATAGTACCCTTTGCCACGTCCAAGTCGTGCCCCTTCTCTAGAGAATCCAAGACCAGGCATTAAGATTACATCCAGACCCCCTGAAAAGAGATTTAAAACGTACACACAGTTGTTAACAAAAACAAGCCGACTGTACCTTAAAGGAAAAGGTTTTTTTTTTTTTTTTTTGAGACTTCAATTTAACAAAAACGGTAAACTATAGATGTATTTATTTCACTACTTACACTAGCAGAAAAAAAAAAAAAATTATTCAGCATTGTTCACACCACAACACATCAGTGCAAACAGAGGGAACGAAAATCAACATTTTTTTCTCACGATTTTCATCATTAATATTTACTTTACTAATGATAAAATTTGTTTCAAGCTATTCTTCTTTTTATATACTCGCTGCAGAGCACCGATCTAACGCTTGGCGAGATTATTTTTTTTTCAAGCTCAGGAGAGATAACTGTTCCTTTTCTTTTAAAAGATCTGTAGATAAAAACCAAGTTTATTTTAAAAAAAATTCCCTGGCGATCTACACCGGAATTATTGAAAAAAAAATCAATTTTTGTTTTATACTGAAAACAAGAACTGCACCATTCGCAATATCCCAGATTGGTAAAGCTTCAAAACAAGAGATACAACGGCACTAAAATCTGCATAGTGTGGTCACAAAAATATAGCTACCTTTATACCCTGACCTGACACTTTATTAGTTTGAAATTAATATAAAGTCAAATGAAAGAAAACTGATTTAAAATAAATGCTTGCAACATTTATGTTTCTAGTATTAGAGATTAAATGAAAAACCAGTTATACATTGTAGTATAATGTTATATAATGTAAAGGAAATAACCCCAATTCTCCCCTTCCCTAAAGCAAATTATTACTTCCCTTAGGCATTTAACTCTTTTTTTTTCCATTAAAAAGCCCAAAAATAAAAGAAAAGAAAATTGGAGCAATTACCCATTTCAAGAGCATCCTGCCGTACATCGTCGTCTGTCGGCTGTTTAATCTTCCATTTGTTTTCTGGCAGTGATTCGTAGTCATGCCAGGAACGTAGCTTCACCATCTTCATCGTTGGTCCACTGTAGTGAGGTATGAAGCAATCTCGACCAGTGGAAAAAAGATGCTTCAGAATCTGATGTGTCTGAACTTCATCTGGCATGCTCAGAAAAACAGACAACCTTTTGCTTCTTTTGTATTCAGGTGTCCCTAACAACTAAAACGATAAAAAGCATATTTTATTTGTATCTGCTTCTTTAATCATCGGCTAATGTACAGACACTAGTTGTTTCTTCTGACAGCTTTAAGGGAGTTAACTCTCACTGTGCCATTTGTTACTGAGGCATACAAGTCATATATATATATATATTAAAACAAGGGATAAGTTGTGAGCATAATACTTTTTTTTTTTTAAATTATGGCTAAAATACAAACTACCACCAAAAGATATAAAGACGTTTTTATTTTTTCTGCAATTTTAAAGTCCGGCAACATCCGAGATAATAAATACAATACATAATTATCACCGGCTCTCTACTAATCAGATAGAAATCAGAGAGAGAGTGGAAACGAAATAAATATATATATATATATATAGTGCTAATATTTTAGCTATTTTCTAAAGATGTCACCATTTTACTGTTCATTGTTATTGTTATTTTATCATTTCTCAAAGAAAACCAACCAAAATTTCACTATCTTCTCCCTCTGAAGAACGCTGTACTGTAAATAGAAGAAAATGGCTCCTAAAAAAATGGGACATTCTGCAGAATTTAGGTCTGCAACGATAAAAATGTGACAAAGGAGCAAATAATTCAGAAGCCGAGAGAGAAGATCGGGAATAAATTTTAAAAATCTAAACATCCAAACACCGTGCGCTGAAGCTGGCGACCGTCCAGAAAGTGACTATCTGCAGATCCCGAAGATAAAGAACGGACTTACTCTGACATGGAGGAATCGTATCCGAATAAGTGATTGTTTTATTCTTTTAAAACAAAACAAAAAACTCTCTCCTCTTAACGGAATTAGGTGTCCCCACCACCCCTCCTTTCGCCGTCTGTTCTGATGTCGTACGTACAGCACGTAAGGGTGAATTTATAGTTGGGCCGATGTTAACCGCTTTGGGGCAGATGGGCACCGCGCAAACAGCAGGAACGCGTCGCGACTCGACAGTAGTTTTATAGACAAAAGCATCTGCTGGCGATTCCTACTTACCTTGTTTGTTATGATACTAGACTGACTCTCTTTGTCTGCCGTTGACAATTTTGATAACTTCTGTTTTATTTCTTCTCGAAGTGCAGCCTTTGCCCCCTTTAATGAGACAGCCATTTTGACTGGAATACTAGGGGGAGGTAATCGATATTTTACAAGTTTTGTTTATCCTCGCTAAACACATCATTCATCGCTTCTCTTCTTTTGTTGTCATTACTATTTATAAAATGTTTTGAGAAAAAAATTACTACTACTTTTGTGTGTTCATACAGATCTACAAGTGTAAGAAAATAAGTGACACAAATGCGAAAGCATCCCTTCCACAGACTCAGTGTGAAAATGCCCTGTATGAACACATTAGAAATGATGCAAGAGAAAATATGATTACAAAAGATTTTATTCCATTAAAAGTTTTATGGAACCAAAGGAGTTATTTAAAAAATACGCAGGAAATCTTGTTCACACACTATTAAGTGCAGTTGCTTATCTTTCAAGAGATGTAGGTCCTGCCATCTTAGTCATAAAATGCCAAACACTATGCATAGTCTTTGAAGTATTTAGGGATTTGAAAAGTTGTACAGATCCCCATCTTAATAATGTGAACACTATAGATTTCTCACATTGATTCTTTTAAAATTCTTTGTATGTACAAGAAATGTCCAAAAGCCATTTTCAGTATTTGGTAGGAAGAACTACTACTTGCATTGTGTAGAGCTTGTCAAAGCATAGATATCATGGCGGCCTGTGCTGTGAAGTTGCTTTTGAAACTTAATTTTCCATGAACATTTTCTCGCAGCAAACCCTGGATAAATGAAAAAAACATCTTAGTTTTGTTCTTTTCAAATCATAATATCTAATGAAATAAGTCAACCTACCTTCGCCACCATTTTATCATAGCAATGATAGTGGAAGGCAGTCCCGGTGGCATTGTGGGTCCCGCCCCGCCCTCGACCCTCTCATTTTATGCAAAGCGGCCTGTCTTCGTAAATCTCTCATTGGGCCTATAGCCCCTGCACCAATTTGTTGGTGCCCAAGTTGGCCTAAAGCCGAGCTGGCTAGTGCGCGTCCGGCCGAAGTCACAGTCCAGTCCTTGTAGCGTGCTCTGCCCCCCGGGGTTGTGGTCCGAGTCTTAGCCGCCGGCCCCAATGGGAGCGCAGCTCGATCGCGTCAGTCCTATGCGGTAACAGTTCGAGTTCCGGCCCCTGTTGTGTATTGTCCGTGTTTCTATCAGGGTGGCAGTGACAGGAAGTTGTCGAGGGGCGCTGTGATGCAACCGGGGGTGCCTGCCGTGGGATACAATGGCTTTTTATTACGACTTTTCTTATGTTACGTTGAAAAGTCATTGTTTCCCCCCAGAGAAAATTTAATGCCCGTCCACCAATTTGTTTTTCCCGCCGGGTCTGGTGGAAGGATGTGTGAACAATGGGCAAAATAATTTGGATTCAAATTATTATGGTAGGAAATGGATCTAATAACAACATTCTGAACCTTTACATTGTTGATACTATCAAATAATTCTAACTGGATGTATGTAATAAAGCGCCCAGCTTGACTTCTTGTTTTTTGAAAGCACTTCCAAAAACATATATAAGTGTGTTTCATGCAGACTAGTTACTTTATAAGTATACATTTTCTGTTTAACTATTATTTAGGCACAACTATCTTAAAATTTCATGTATTTTTAAAGTTTTTTCTGATATAATACCTATTTCAATAACTTTTATCGTTAAAATTCCCACACCAAAAATTTAAAACGTTAAATCAAAAACTGATCATTTTTCAAGACATCAATTTGGGGAGTTAGCTCCTACTAATTCAGTTGTAGACAGAAATTGATGACTGATGCCATAAATGGTATTAGATTTTTTGTAATATAGTGACACACAAAAATTTATTCTCTACAGTATCATCTTTAAATGTGTACATTGTTTATAAGGCTGCACTGATATTTTTACAATTCATTTTGACAAAAATTATGAGGAAGAAAATTACAAATTTTTCACTTATATATATCATATTTATTCATTATATTTTTATATTTTCAGTCTCATCTCCATCAAAAAACCATCACTGAATAAATCATTAAACTTAACCATCAGTCATGAAGACTTCTGCAAAGTCACAAGTGAAAACTATATGCAATTTGGAAATAGTTAACCCAAGGTTTTGACTGACATGACACTGAACAAAATTTACTGAAAAAAAAAAAGCATCTAACATTTGACCAGCTGTATCCTTTCAAGAAACTGCCATCACCCCCCTCAAAGATTTAGTCATGTACTAACTGCAGAAAATGATGTCTGAAGAACTTCCAAGCTGAGGAAAATATCCATTGCAGGATGTAATTTCATGTGCAGCATCATCAGCAGCAAAAATTTCTTGTGTGTGTGTGGGGGGGGGGTAGATTACAGGACACTAAGGTTGAGGGACAGCATCCAATTCTCACAGTAAACTGATGGCGTACCTTCGAGACCCTGTTTTTTCTTGCTGTGGGTTTCCTCCAATTACTTTGGTTCCCATCCTCATCTAAAAATGAAGAGTTATAGTAGGAATTTTCTTGCCAAAGTTGGAAGTGTCAGGAAACATAGAGCAAGATTGGCAATGCTTTATAGTGGGCAACCAGAGCACAAGACTGTGTTACTAAAGCTGCCTCCTTGTAGACATTGATGTATGCAAAAAAAAAAAAAAAATTATATTCAAAGGTGATCTTAGATACTATTTTCAGGTTTGTAAGATGAAATTTTGTGTCTGCAATTTATAAAGTTTTTTTTTGATTTTAGCACATTTTTAACTTAGGATATTTCATACATGAGAGAGAATTCCTGCTTCTTGTAACAATTATATTTACACTAATTTAGCTTGCAAAGTTAATTTGGAAAACCACAAAAATCATTAATGAACATGTTGGAAGATACCAATCTGGAAACTGCTGTAGATTAATTTATCTGAAAAAAAAAAAAAACAATTCAGAATGACATCATTTTCTTGCTTTATTCTTGGAAATATTTATATATTTGGTAAATTACAATAACTTTCTGAAATCAAGGTTCAACAAAATGAATTGCAAGTCATTTGCCTTGGATATATGTCTCTTGTAAAAATTACATAAGGTAACATGGTATAGTAACTCTTTGAATTTATTAAAAATTTTATTTCAAATAAAATTATATATTTTCTTTTAAAAATTGTAATCTGATATTACCAGTTGCAATGCACACAGGTTTATATATAAACTTGTAACAAAAATTCTTCAAAAATAATTTTGGTAAAAAATACAAAATAAGTTGTACAAATATCAAATTAAATTGAAATAATACTTTTGTTGAAACATAACTAATGTCCGTGTGCACAATATACAATGTTCTGCATCCATTGGCCACTTGCTCACATAATCTGTTCATCAAGCACCTACTGAAATGTGATTCATTTTGCAACAATGCCATGTTTAGTCACTACCCAGAGAATTACAGATGATCTCCAACCAGAATTGTCATTTGGCATAGGCTAAAATTCCATTTTTAAAGGCAATATGGAGCTATAATTTCTGGATAGAATAAAATCATGCTACGACTACATAATTTGTACTAAATGTAACTTAGAAAATAGAAAATTTTAAACAGTATCTGCTAAAGGTAGGGGTAAAAAAAAAAATAGTTGTTTTAGTTAGATTGAAAATGGAGCATACCATCTGTATAATTTGTTATTGATTTAACATCAACCAATCAACTGTCATTTGACATTACTTGCTCTATTTTCCAGTAAGTCTGCATGAAAAGTTAAAGCAATCTTAGTTGACAACTTTTTGTCATAAACAAATAAGGTTGGTATGGATAAAGGATTTTGCAAGGAGGGTTCTAATGTGACCCTACTCAAAAAATATTCTAGAAGGCTCTGGAGGGAAGGGGCATTATAACTGCTAACCAAAACATTTTGATTTTTAGAAGCTTTGAGTTCTATTCTGGTGTATCCTGTGGCTAAAAATAAGCAGTATTGTAAATAGACTGTCAAAAGTTATAAACCATAATTTAATGCACTCAGATACTCCAATTTTAATAGTTTAATTGCATTTTACATCACTTAATCTATAAAATTATTTCAAGGTAATTTTCTTTCTTTAATTATTTTAAAAAAATTATTTCTTTATTTCAATGAACAGGATTAAAAATATATAGATTTGTTAGTGAGGTGGGCCACTAAACATTTTGGCATGAGCAGAGTACATTTTCAAGAAAATCATTATCTCAAACTTCATTTACCTATCTCTCTTAAGCATCCAATTTCAGAAAATTCTGGACAGATGAAAAAAAAGCAGGGTTCCTCAAAACTATTAAAAAAAAATACCACTGTTAAATTTGCACCTGATGATGTAGTTTTTGGAATTGGACAGTTTTGAATACAGGATATTCTTTCAGTTTGAGATTGATGTCTTTTAAATGGGCCACAGATACAAATTCCTCACATTTGGATTAGATTAAAAGCATGTGTTTTGAAAAAAACAGAAGACTATCTATAAACCACAAACTGGAAGCTTCACCAAACAAACCTAAAACCAGTATCAAAGAATATTTAATTTCCATTTGCTGTCTTATAAATAAAAAAAATGATAATACTGGTTAGTTTGAAATTTGCAAGTCCATGCAAGGAGATTTTCCAAAGGTCCATCCATTTACCATTTTAACTATTTAGTTAAAAAACAAAACAATAAAAGACTTGAAAGAGGAAAAAATATAAAAAAATAAATAGCATCAAATTTTAAAATAATTTGCAAATGTTTGAAATGTTTTTTTTTTTAAAAATTTGCATATTATCCAGTATTTATTTACAAGATAACTTAAAACTGGTTAATATGTGTGCTTGTTTGTTAACAACTGATTCAAAACTTTCACTTCTGATTTATACACAAGCTGCTGCTCTCTATAATGTTATATTTATTTAAGTTAATAATATTAAAATTATACACACCAGTATTAGAGTATGATGTAACATTTTTTTCAGAGGCAAGATCATTTTTAAAATTTGTTATGCAACATCAACACAGCATAATATTATAAGAGAGTTGATGGCAACACTGAGCAGGACACATGATATCTGGTTATATTACTATACACTTCTGATGTACTACCACTACTACTAATATTATTAATAATTATGATATCTCCTACATCTTGGTGAAATGCAAAATATATTTAACTGCAAGTAAAGCAAACATCTAATTTTCTGCTGCTTCATCTCTCACTACCAACCAAACTACTTTAAAAATTAAAAATAAAAAAAAACAAAATATTTGTTCATTATTTAGAAACAACAAAAACAACGAAATTATAGGTTTAAAAAGTATTAGTATTTTCTCCCTACATAGTAAAAGAGTGGAGCTGAGTCTTTGACGTAAACCTAGTTTTGAAACTCAGAGGCTTTCAGACTTGTTTTTTGGTCCTCTGGTTCTAAATAATTTTTCTGGATGTTATTTCTTAAATTGTTTGCTTTTTCTGTATCACCATTTGTACTTGAAGCATATGCTAAAGATCTATTCGTAGCCAGGCCAGGATTTTTGAAGTCAAGGTTGCTGTTTGGTGACGGCTCATGAACTTCTGGTATGGAAGAAAGTTTAGGTCTCAGAGACAAAAAGCATGACAACGTGGAAGGTAACTGTTTAGTTTTCAAATGGAAATTGATCGATGAATTGTTGCTGTAATCATTAGATTCATCAGTGTTTTCTGGTATATTGGCCAAGTTGGATTTTGGCAACACCATTCTTTTCATCCAATATGGTCTTTGAAAAGGTGCTTTAATTCTACAATAGTCATTTGCTTCATTCTCTTTTATGAACATTTCAAGGCAATATCTTACCTTTGCACCATCTTTTATACCATTAGCAAGTTTGAAATTGCTCAATTTTGATTCATCTATTGGTGTTAAAATTATGGAGTTTTTTCCCTCAACTTTTGAATAGTGTTTGTCTTTTAAGTTTGTGCTCATTTCAAGAGCACTCTTTTTTTCTATACTACAGCCAAAATCATAAACATATTCTGTCTGTTTTCTTAAATATTTTGTATTCATTGAATGAAATGTTTTTCCATGCTTTCTAGTTTTTTTTGCAGAGTTGCTACACTGCTGAACCTTGTGAGTGGTGTAACAAAATTCATTTAAATCAGATGCATTCACAACATTCAGTTTAATGCTCTTATTTTGTACATTTGTTTTCTTTTGAAAATCTGGAAGTTGAGTACAGGATATTTTCTTCAAAGAATTTCTTGACTCAGTGCGTTTCTGCTTTGGTTTCAGAGAGTTGTCGTCATCACCCTTAGATAACTCCTGGCAGTCAGAAGGAAAAACTCCAGATGTCTGCTTTACAGATTCTTCTAGCGTCTTCCTCTGCTTAATCTGTGGCAGTAGCTGTGATCTATTGCACAAGTTTGTTTCATTGCCAGAAGATGAAGTTCTGTTAAAGCTGAATATCTGCTGCATGACATTTTTTTCCCTACTCTCTCCAGATACCTGAAGACTTTGGTGATACTGTGCATATCTGATCACAGACTGTTTCAAAGAACTTTCTTTGGCCACAATTCTGTTTAGAGGGGATTTATAATCTCTGCTGTGAGCTGCAATGGGTTTCTGAAGATCTTGTTTTAACCGAGAAATGTGAGCAGAAGACAGTTGAAGAGTATTTTTGCTACTTTGACTTTTAGTGACAACTGTGGAGTGATTAGAATTTGCCATGGCATCTTTTATCATGTAAAATGGATGTTGAAAGAACAGCTTTGCTGGAACTCTGGTTCTGAAAACAAAACCAAGTATTAACTTAATTTGCAATTTATTATAAATTTTAAATTTAAGACAAAGTTAAGTTATTGCTGAATAAAAAGATAACAAATTAAAGCATTCAGGATTGAATTTTCAGCAGGTTACTTTCCCCTTTGTATATCTTGTAAAGGCAGGACACACACACACTCTCTATCCCTCTCTTTTGTAACAAACAGAGATTCATTCAAAATGAGTTTTTTAAAAGGAAAATTGATATTATATACTGTTTAAAGTCATCACTTTGTTGTTAGTATTCTGCTATAAATTTATGTAAAACTATATACATTATGTATTAAATGTGTTCCAAATTTTCAAACAATCCCACTAGATTTCTGAGGAAAATCATACAAAGAAACTTTTGTCAAGAAAAACAATCTCATTTTCTGAATAACATTTAATGCCTTTTAGATAAAGGTTCTACAATGAAAAAGCATTTGTATTATCACACTCAGTAGTCAAGTCCAACCTGGATATGAGCTTGGCATGATAAATCTCCTCCAAATCCTTAGATAAGGTTTTCTCAACTTTGTGAAAATAAAAAGAAATTATCTGCTGTAGAAGAGAGCCTTGAACAAAAACAAAAGCACAAAGACTTTTTATGTTAAATAAGCCACAGTATATTCTACTTTGACAAATGCAGTTTTATTTTTAGCTTTCCCACACAAATATTTTCTACACTGCACCCACATCTACAATTTACAAAATGAATGAATTCCATTTTGCAAGCTTTATTTGAAAAAAGAACCTTAAACAATATGCTCCAAAAGATGATTTAAGTTTTCATCCAAAGGAAATATTGCAGATTAGATTCATTAATATATGTATAACTTGAAGCTGTGAGAAAAAAATTATTTATACAAAAATATTCCACATTTTTATTTAACATTAATAAGATAAAAAACATTTAGAGTAGTATCTTAAAATTTGAAACAGAGAATGTTTAATTTAAATGCAAGTTTGTACTACAGAATTATTTGCATCTCTGATTTTATATTTTAAAAAAGGAAAAAATAAATTAGCCTTCAAAATTAATTTCCCAACTTATATTAAATTCTAAAACTATAAACAAAATATTCATTTGTACCCAGAACATTGAAATAAATTTTAAAATTAAAAGGATAGGTAAACAAATTTTCCAGTACTATATAATGCACTCCTTGAGTCCTTCCTAAAGAATAGGTAAAAGCTTAGTAACACACACACACCCACCCACCCCCTTAAATCCACTGAAGCTAATTTTAGGATATGTAAAATAAATGTACTGTCGATATAAAATTACATGAATAAGATTATCACAAAACAAAACTATTTCTTTTCTTTAGATATAATGGAATTTAATCATAATTATGTAGATTAGCTAAAACAATCAGATGTGTAATATTCATTTTCTTAACAGCTACAATCTGCTCATAACATGATTGAGTTTTAATCAGCATTGATCATCTACAATAATGCAGTTAACTAGACATTTCTAAAAATTATTTGTATAATTTAAATATAGTAAAGTTTCTTATGCTTTTATTTTTTAAGGAAAAAAATTTTTTTTAATATGAAAATGTTATAATTTGGTAAGTTTTGCTCATGAATTTCTAAATGTGTGCTTTCTAATAATTTTTCTGACATTAGAGAAAACACAGTTTACTGCATAACCATAAAACATTCTCTGTACTTTAGTTTAAAAATATGTATTGTAAGGCAGCATTACATAAGTTAGCTACTATATAATGTTCAGACCATGACAGTTGTGCAAGGTAATATGCTGTATGGTATTTGCATGGATTAGGATGTTCCAATTGTTTTCTGCTTACTTTTAAAAAAATCCCCAAAATAAAAGATAGTATTCTCCAGTGTATTGATATGATACCATTTAATTATCTCATGAACAGGAATCTAGTCATATACATTGTTCTTTGCAACCAAAGATGTTACTGCCAATGTTGTTCCTTTGATGGCAGAACTCTCGCATGAACTATTTATAGGTAATGATGTGCCCACTTTCCTGTGATCCAGTGGTAGGCGTGAACAAGATACTTGACAGGAGTTAGGCAGCTGCTCATTTTCAGATGAGAGATGAAACTCACTTGGCCAGATATTGACAAAACATGCTAGGGAGGTACAGAAAACCAAGTTCATCTTGACTGGATTTGAGCTTAGGCTCTCAACTTTAGCAGGTCTACCACTTGACTATGCATCATCCTAGTTAAAACTTTGAGTTTGAAAATTAAAGTTTAATATAAATCATTTATTTATTTCATTCATTGTCTTAATAATACAATTTCTCTATTCAATGAATACATGGAAAAATTCTCTGAATATCATAACAAAAAGGTCAGTCATATTTAACATAAAATAGATAATTAGAAACTAAAAATCCTTTGCATTGACAATGTATCTTTTGCTGATAAAATAGAAAGAGCTTTCTAATCACGTAAGACCAATGTTATTAATCTGATTTATCTTAATGCACTGACAAACAGCCCCCCCCCCAACCACATACTACACATTGTAAGAAAAGGAATATAAAATGTTTTATCTTGTAGTTTTGAACTATAAAAGATTAAAAACCAAAACAAAACAATATTGCCCGAACACCACCAGGACAGGAAAACTTCTCAGCTATGGTCTGCTTCTGACAGAATGCTATAGATCAAGTCTAGACATATAAGTTTTATTACAATAGTTATAATCTATTCCAATCAATGCTTTAAACAATTCTTTTGAAGTGTAATTTTATGTCCAGATATAGACTCTGTGGGTGGTATTCTTTTGATTCTTTTCATATCACGTACAAATTTATCTAGGCCGATATATATTTACTATTTCTGCTGCACAATATATTTAATAATTTTATTGTAACATTCTTTGCATATAGTGTCTTTATTAGTCACTTTGTGCTGGCTGAAATAATAGAATTAAAGTATATTAAATCAGATGAAAAAATCTGACTGGTCGATTAACAAGTTTAACTGCATGTTAAATTAAGTAATTTTAGAAAAAATGCAAAATGCAGCTACCTGTAATGACTGTGAATAACTGGTGATAAAAGCAATCTGATTATTAATTTTCATGGCAGTAATTCTGTCATGAGTAACCAGTGTAAAATCAATCTTTTAATATCTAACACCATAACATTCCTAAAAAATATATGCTTGCATTGCTAAATTTCAGCTGAAGACGTCATATAGTTTTGAACTTCCTATGAGCCAAAACTCAAAATATAGACTTTCTTCTGTCAAAAACTAATCAAACTTAACAAGTATTCGTTGAAATTTTACTGGTCACAAAGTGCTTTTATTTTTCTCAAGCATTCAAAATATGATTAGCTGCTTGTACACTTGTACTCTGTGATTCAAATCTTTGGGCAGTAACTGTAATTATTATTTTCAGTTTTAACTGTTTACAGGAATACTAATGACTACACAGTTTTAACATGTACTGTAATATAATGTGAAGATGATTCACTTTCACTGATAAAATGACTATAATGAATATAAGAAGGAAAGGATCAAGTAGTCACCAATCAGTGAGTGCTTTTGGGTTCTTCTGAACTGAGGGTAGAACTAGTAAACAGAAGCACATTTTTTTTCACAGCTAACTGCCAAACAGCTTTCTGCACAATATAGAATACACCACAAAGTTGTTTGTAATCTTCTTAACAAAAGAGCTATGA
This sequence comes from Nautilus pompilius, assembly GCA_018389105.1. Taxonomy (NCBI): domain Eukaryota; kingdom Metazoa; phylum Mollusca; class Cephalopoda; order Nautilida; family Nautilidae; genus Nautilus; species Nautilus pompilius. The sequence goes on from JACATO010000340.1 coordinate 1,353,974, forward strand.
CATCTTCCATACATGTTAGAAAACTACCAAAAGTTTCAATTTACTAAAACTCACTTGAATTCAATGATACAAAAGTTAGTACAATTTGTTTTTGTTTTTTAAAAATAATGTAGTATATTAAATCTAAAATTCTATTTAGACTGTTAAAAATGATAAAGATCTGTTATAGTAGCTGGGAAGGAAATATAGTAATTATATAGGCATAACAAACTAATCTGATTTAATGCACCTTTAATTCTATGATTTCAGCTAGTAGGTAATCCTTTACACACAACATATGTGCAAAATTAAGCAGCTTGAGACTGAAGCAAGTGTTGATGAAATGCATGGCTTTATTCTAAAGTAGCAATGCTTCTGTCTTATCATGTTTTGAAGAGAGCAGTCGGATAACATACACAGATAGATTTATACTTTTGACTAATAGATATTAAACAGAAAAAAAACCTACCACTTAACTATAACCGAATGATTATAATTTTTGATAATAAAACAGATATAAAAATTAACTAATTCTTCAAAAAGAATAGGTTGTAAGTAAATAATTACTTTCAGAAGATGACTCCTTGTTCAGTCAATGAATAGAATCAATAAAGATAGGATTATTATATTATTATTTCCATGTGCAGAGAATGCTGGTTTGACAATATAATAAAACAAATTAAAAACCTGCTGCATGTTGTCCTATCACATCCCCATCTGTAGACACAAGGACAAAATATCAAAACTGCAGATTTTGTTCATATCTAGTCTCTCCATCCACCTTCACCAGGGTTTCTCATTTCTTTTTTCTGCCAAACAAGCCCTTAAACTGTACAGGCATGCAAACAGATAGATGTTCTGACCAACGCCAGACCTGCTGCACTATGGAGGTAATCAGAACGCATTGTGAATAATTCATTTGTAGGTAAGGATTTTGAGCAACAGCTACAGAAGCTGACAGGAAAAACCGCAACAATTTCATTAGATCTAATACTAATTAGTTCAGTAATTATTATTATAGTGGTGAGAGAAGTGGAATCTGAGATAGAAAAAATGTGCCAATTAATTTAAAAGTTTTAATTATTGTAAAAAATGCAAAACCGCCAACAATATTAGTTGTATTAGAGAATGAAATGGTTTTAAGAATTTAACCACCTTGTTTTTACTAAAATAATGTAAAGATTAGAATGAGGCCTACAGTGCACCACAGTTGTGTAGAGCAGGGTGGTTGAACTACCAGCATTTTAACCCTTAATTTGGAACAGCACATAAACACAAAGTGGCAGTCTTTAATTTTTTAATATGAGTACAGTGAACTGTTTTTTTAATGTACAGTTAGCAAAAAACAATTTATCTTACCTTTGCTCTGTATCTCAAACAATAGAAAAGAATATCTGAAATGTTGGATTTAGTCAGAGACCAAAACTGGACATTGAAGAGCATGTATCCAAGTCACACGTTTTACTACAGATGCCCTTTTAGAGAATAAAAGGATCTAAAGTTTAAACAAATATTATCCAATTGTTTTTGTTGATGCAGTTTATCTTATTTCTAAACCCACTGCTGAAATACAGTTCAAAATTTAAAACAGATTAGATACCTTAACCATTAACAAAAATATGCTAAAATAATTTCATGATTTGACAAAAGAAAACTTTGCTAAAAAATTACACAGAAAAGCAAAGGTATAATCTTCACGTGTCTCTGTACATTTTAAAAGCTGACTCGCATTAGTTTTCTTGACTTATAAATTTGCTGATAAATAATACAGTAGCCTATAAACTGTTAAATGAAAAATATACTAAAAATCTAGGTTACATTTCTGAAATTTCCACAAGTCCCAGCTAAAACATTTTACACATTAATTAAAAAACTTGCAGTTGTTATATGTCTTCCAAGATATTAACACATTCAAATCCTTTTTCTATTATGTCACTTGCAACGATTATTTTTAATTGTTTGTATTCAATTCAAAAATTTGTATGCATCTTTTGCAGTTGATATTTACTATTTGAACATATTAAATTTTCTATGATATAGTATTTGTAAATATGAAAGTTCATGGTTGATATTAAATATCTACCTGTAAAACTCCAAAATATCTGCCAATTGTTTTTGTTTTGTCTGACTGTATTCAGTTAACTGAAAATCTGCTGAGACAGACTATTAAAATGAAGTCTGCAAATAAACAGATGTAACATTATAACTTACTTACTTCATTAATTTTTAGGAGAATTTTAGTATATTTAAATTTACACTAGTTTTCAAATATATCAGGGTGCCATCACAACTCTCCTGTCAACACTGCAACAAACAAATTTGTGTGTCACAGTTGTGCAAGATGGTCTGCACAAGTCTGACATCACTATTTTTCACTTAGAGAGAAGAAAAGATGGCAGTTTCCAAAATATTGATTTGAGAACATTTAATCGGTTATTTCTTATATGCACTTGATTATGTATTATAAGTAATTTTACTGGTGAAGCCCAATTGTACATGGCAGTAGTATATTTTAAAACTATAGACATCAATGTTCTTTTAGATAATTCCTGTCAAAATTGTCAGCTAACATTCCAAATAGCTTAAGTACTTTCATTCAGATAACTGCTTGTACAAAATGGCGTCTCCTGTGTGTATAGGCTGAACTTTATTTGAACATCTGACCTATTAATATCCTCCCAAAAAGAACACCACTCCTGTACAGCATATTCCACTCGAAGGCTAACCAGTTTTTCCAAACCTTGGATATTTCAGTCATATTAATACCAATAGTTTTCCAATTTAATGTTTTTTTTTTCAAGTTGTCGCATTACTCACCTAATTTCCGCTGATCTGTAAATTATATTTATTTTCTCACTCAAGTTTTAAAAGATAAATTTACTTAAAAGAAAAAAAAAACGCGATGTCGAGCTCTAGAGATAAGATCACGTGAGAAATCGCTCTACTCACCAGACAGATTAATGCTTATGAAATCGACTTTTTTCCTCGTGTTTTTTTTTGTTTTTTAAATTGATTTTATTTCGTTTCATCGCGTTCACTCTCCGTCCGTCTCCTGTGGTTCCTTCGGCTTAAGTCCAAAACTCCTCGGGAGGACGGTTCAGGAGAAATCATTAACTCGCCAGCGATCAGGTCCTTCCCACGTCGCCGAATCGAAGGCCCGCTGTGGCGCAGTTCCTCACCAACTTCCACGAGGGCGCGACACGGGAAAACCGTTTAAAACCCCATTAAACAGAAATGAGCGTAGCCGCGAGCCCCCTCCCCGTGGAGAATACTTTGTCCTAGCTCGAGGTGGATTCGGACTCGGCGAAGATCAGCCAAAACGCCATTCCCGTGATTGCTGGTTTTGTCAGTCAACAAATGGTACAGGCGCCTCAGTAAGACAGCAGAGAATCTCTGGTTACACCGATTAGTAATTACATGGCATCAGGGTCGAAACCCAGCAGCGTTTTCCCTCAACGTGGCACAGACGTCGCAAGACAACAGAGAGCACTTTCCACGGTGTCATTGCAAGCATAATGAAGCGAGGGCACGGACGTAGGTGGTTTTTCTGTATTGAAAGCCAAACCCGGGCCTTATTAGATTAAAACGAACAACACACATTTTCCTGTTCGTTGTCAATGGCAGTATTTTCTGAGCATTCAAGATATAGTTCCTATAATGATAATAAATGGTAATTATAGGAGGCTTATCTACCAGAAACATCTTTGGCGATCAGACAGTTCCGCTAGATCGGCGTATCTCAGCATGTGGTCAGTCACCAATAGTAAACACCCTCCTGCCTAGCTCTGCCAGAGGTAGGACCACCACCGATAAGCCTCGCTGCTTATGCAGGCCCTCCATTTGATCTTTTTTTTTTATGATCAAGACTCATTTGTTTTCTCGAGAAATGAACGAGAAACTCCAGCTTGAAAGAGTAACTATCGGATCTATTAAAGAGTGACCGAAGGCCAGCCAAATGTAGAAACGGGTTTCCCGGCCGCGGCACGTTATCCACTTGACGGGGATACGCCAAAAAGACTCTGTGCATCCGGCAAAACCTCAATCTGATCTATTATCTGCAGTTTTTCTTGAGGGCTTTATTAGCACGGAAAGCGAGCTGTGGGTTTAAATGGTTTTCTCTAGACGCATGCTCGACTGCGTCTCAGCTCCCAGCGTTAACAAAAATGTACCTTGTTTCTGATCATTACGCATTTTTTTTAAAGAGGCAGAATCACGCAACCGTTAAAAAGGGGCCAAATGTTAGAGATGCTAAATACGACCGTCGGGTATAAAAGCAGAACAAAAAGCTTCGATTCAGCGATATTTAGGCTTGATGCTTGCGTTTGCAGAAAGATATATCGGGATGGGTTCACAGCAGGGGTCGGTAAAAATTAATTGCAATTAATTAATTGCAACAAATGAAAATTAAAATTAATTTATTGCAACAAAGTCAGAATGCAATTAATTTATTGCAAAGGAAAAATTAAATTGCAAGCTCCAAAATTAATTTTTACCGACCCCTGGTTCACAGACGATAAGTTTCAAACATGTTTTACATTACCTATTGACTCTGGTAAGAAAGACCAGGGGTAAATTAGATATATTTTAAGTTTGTTTGTTTTCTGTAACAAGATGGCTAATACATGAAAAGTTCTTCCAGGGTGGATTGTGGATTCAACTCTGTAAATGTGTTAAGCATTTTAAGTTCACATGGGCTGCATATAAGTTAGACTTTCTTCCCTTTGTATACTATGCCATACTGATACTGTTTCAAGGACGACGGTTCCTAATGGACATTATAAGTTTGTCACATGAACAGCCACGTCAGGTATGTTAAAAACAGATGCAGATTGAGAGTATTCCTGGTCCCCAGGCAAATTGGGGTCAAGACCCCTTGGATCAAACTTTTGAACAACAACAAAAGGAAAAAAAAACAGATTCGAAATTTATCAGTGTTAGGGTTAAATTAAAATAACATTAAAAACATTTTCAAAAGACAATATTATATATTTCTGTTGCTATTCAGCATAATTTTATTTTACATAGTTACAAGGACAACCCCCCCGAAATATTCTCGTGAATACCTTGTGGACATTGCTCATCAATAAATGTCTTCTAATTACCAACTCAACCCCCCCCAAACAGCGATGCAGACAGACTACAGAAGAAATGAAGTAAGTTCAGTTGATGTTTTGGAAAATTTATCCATAATTCCCTCTTTGTCACTTTTAAGCTTTATTGCTGCTCTCTTTTCTATGGCTATAAGCATAAATTTTCTAAGTTTTTTGTGGTAGTGAGTATTTGAGCCTTGAATTCACAATTTTCAGCTTAGAAAAGCATCTTTCCAGGTGCACTGTGGGACGCTGAGTCTAAATACATATTCGTATGTTAAATAAACATTTTTTTAGGCTGCTGGACAGAGCCTAAGCAACCTGAACGTACAAGATACACACTTCTTGGAGGATAGTTTTTTCACAAATGTTTCTGTAGTAGATAAGATCGACTCTGATGAAAATAGGACCTATCTGTTTCATCTTCATCATCATTGTCATTATCCAACAGTCTTTTCTTAAAGTGTTCGTAGCTTGATGCATACTAATGAACCTGCCAACTTCAGGAATTGCTTCAGATATCACTTTAAGATTAAAAAAAATTTTCGGGGATGGGGCTGTATTTCGTCGAATCTGTTAGGGTCGATGCATGAAATTTTTCTGTTGAGATCTTCATGAGTAGCAAACCTTTTCATGCTGAGACAACATCAAGAACGACATCATGGAATGAGACTTCAAAATTCTTTTTAGAATTACTGATCTACTCAGATCTTGAGCGTCTTGTTGACCTGATGTCAGGAAAGTTACTGTTGATAATAATGTTTTTAGCAACTAATCCATTCATTCAGGGGGGATCAACGTATGCAGTTGCAGTTTTGAAGATTCCAGTGAAATTTCTATAAATGTCCTAAGTCCAGTTGTAGAGTCATTGGTCATCCGAAAAAAGCTTGCACAACATCTAAGTCAGTCAACTGCAAATAATCTGATAGAGAAGTTGTTATATCAAAGACTCGAACAAAGGTGAAGGCTACTAAGATGGTTTCAAACTTGCAAAGACTTTCACTCAATTTCTTTGCTTCACACTGTACAGACCTTCGAAAATCAGATAATTCACTGACTTGTTTTAGGATGTCTAGGTGGTTTGAACAGAATTCTTTTGATTGGTCTCCATGACTTCCAAACAATTCCGGAAGTACCTTAGCTCTACTCAACCGTCTAGTTTGAGTAATTTTCGCTCTGGTTTGTGGAGCTTTACTTTTCCCGTCTTAACTTTCATCTGGTCTTCCCAGATTTTCATCCTTTTGTAGGATTCGTTGAAAGAGGCAGAAAACGCACTGAAAAGGCCAGGAAGACTTACTGTCGGGAAGCACCAATTACTAAATGGAGAACACGTGTATAATACCAAATGTGAATGTGACTAGGGCAGATTTCGTTCTTCGGTGCTTGTAAGCCAGAGTAGAATCCATTCATATCGAGTTTCCAATGCACTGCCCAAGTTTCAGCCCCACGTGTGACAGTGATTCGATCAGCAGAACAAGCATGCTCTTACCATTAGAATCCTCAACGTTTACAAGATGAATTAACTTCCATTAGCTTTGTCACCAACAACATATCTGACAACGATCGCACACTAATCGTGAGCAGAGACATCTTGAGTTGAGTCCATTCGTAATGAAAACAGACATCATTCTTGACTTCCTGGACACTTTCCTCTGATAATGTCTTTAATAATATTGAATATCTTTGTCACAGTTGTCTTACTTAAGGTGGTTACAAATTTTCTCCGTCGCTTTTCCCAGGGTATCATGGTTCATTCCTTTCTCGATGACCTTCAAATGCTCATGCAAATCTGGATTGTAATCTGCAAGGAATTTCTGCGGTTTTCTAGATGTTTCTCATCGAAGACAGTTGCCACAGCCTCTGAATACCTGCTTTGGTATGGTAGTACTTGATGCAATATCAATTATAAAATTTAAAACAGCACGATGGTGAAGTACTTGTTATTTCATAGACAAAGCTGATCAGGTGACAAGTTACATTTGACAGATTTTCAATAAGCGTTTATGAAATCTGCTTCACCAGAAAGTTGATGGCATGGTGAATTCTCATACTCAAGGTGGCTCGTGCTGGTTGACATATCTCCAGTCCCTGGATCATCTGAAACTGGAGCAGCAGAAAGAACAATGTAAAGTAATCTTTTCATCATTATACGTGCCCCATTTTCTGTTAATATCTTCCCTTTGTATACCACTCTGCTATTAAAAGGGGCGTTGTTTGCAGGCTGATATAGATGGAATGCCAAGAACATTTTCTCAGAAATTTCAGCATCGTTTTATGGGTATGGCTGAAGAAGGCACTTTTGTGAAGTGGTTTGTCTTGTATGCATGACTCTCTCTCTCTTCTTCCAATCTTATTTGGTTTTTCTTCGTCTACATTAATTATTTTTTCTGGGTTCCGCTCTTTCCACATTAATTTCTGATTTTGTTTAAAGAAGTAGAAATCTCTCGCTAAAGAATGTCTCCATTTTATATGTAAATTTTTCTGGTGTCCCCCCTCTTCGTTTATGGTTATATTTACCGGTGACTGTAGACACTTAACTCTAACGGTCTCTCCGCTGTATGCAAAACTTTATTCCAATACAGTATAAGTAGACCAATAAAGTTTCAACCCTAACTATTATCGTATCGTAACTGTTTATAACTAATTAGACGACAGGATTCACATAAAAATTACCGATAAAGGAAAATCTATTCCTGATTACTTGACTTTTTGTTTTTTACCTATGTACAATTAAACCGTACAAAATATCAATAATGCGACTTCGATCTTTGCTGCATAGAGACATAACATATTCCCTTATATGGTATTCAAATATCTGACCACTGTTCGCTTAGATGTGAATCACGTGATAAATTTTTTTTCAAGCTTGTGTGCAATCCATCCAAAATGATTGCCAGAAGCGACGGAACTGGATAGCGCCACAAATAAACATTTATCTAGCTAGCGACTATTTGGAAGTATAAGCGTCAGCCTAAGCAGAGTAATATTGTATAATTATACAGGACAAGGTATCATCAGTTTTATTTACAGATATGATCAAGAGACCATAAGTCCCGCTGTAGTGCGTTATCCCGAACCCTAATTATTATTACTTATTTGAAACAAAGATTTATACTTCAGTTGTGATAACCACTATATATTATTTAACTGTCGCTTTTATATTGAAGCGATTTTTGCTGATTTATAATTTGTTGTCTGGCTGCGGGGCGTCCTGTCCGTGCCCGACTTGGTTACAATAAACCTTTACTACATCGCTATACAAAATGAAGAACTAACTATTCGTAATTAAAAATTAAATGTTGCTTTAAATTGAAATCAGTTTTAATTATCAAAACTTGTTTTACACAATTCACAAAAAAAGAAAGTAACTCATTCAATTTTCATTTTCATGGTAGAAAACAATTATTTTTTAAAACTTATTTCAATTAATTAGCAATACAAACAAAAGTAAAAGGTTACCTCCCCTTAAAGGCTTCAGCTGAAATCCGCGCTGGAAAGTCAAATGTCGCTCTACGGCTGCGTTCTCATCTCTGAATTAAAAAAAAATACACATAACCAAAACCATATGTTAATCAAAATATCCAACACAAGACATCGGAACAAATTCATCACTTGATGACTATTTATGACGTTTATTGTTATTATTCTTCAAGATCGTTTTCTTGAATAGAACGCTATATCTCGTATTCTACGTCTAGAACCTGCGCTGAACAAGTACAGAACTTATCTATTTATAAAACAAGTTAGTCGAAATAACCCAAGAATAGGATTTGTGGTATTTATGCTGGTAAGATGTATTAAAAATAATAATATAAACACCACCATCGATAATTTATTCTTGCTTGTTACGAAATTTCATTCGGTTTAGGGGAGATCACTCTGAGTAATCAACTTGTATTTTAGAAGAAACAATTCTATTACAATAAAAAATTTTTATATAAAACATTTTTTTAAAAATGTATATTTGAGTCTCTCTTTAAAGAAAATTTATGGAGTTCCTTCTTATCATTGGTCACTAAGAAAAAATTTTAATTCGCAAATCTATCATCTATGTATTAAAAATTATAAATTAAATGGGTATCAACTATTATATTGTTAACATCACTGATTTATTGAATAGAAAAATAAAACTTTATGAAATATAATCTATAGTATTTCTTCTAGGTTTTAAGAATTTGAAAGGTGTTTGGTTAAAAATTTTTAATCATTCCTAACATCTTATTCACGATGTAATATTACATTCTAATCCAATCTTCTCAGTTTGTTTCCATTCAAAACGGTCAACATATGCTAAGTTATAATAAAAGATTATTTATATTTTTTAATAGAAGTTATCTCCCACACCAATACCTACATGTTGAATAGCTTAAAGTCCTTAAATTTCAGGTCATAGTAAAAGTCTGAAAACATGAGAATACATTGATAAGTACTGACTGTCCTCTTGTGGGAGATTATCATCAGATGTTTCCAAAATGAGCTGCATGCTTTCTTTTTACCTGGATAATTATAATGACATTCTTTTCAAATAACAACAACAGTTTGTTTTTTTTTCATTTTACTGTCCATTAAAGTACATTAGTAGTCTAATAATACAGTGAACTCAGCTTGGAAGATACAGAAGAACTGACAAAACTGGGCTAACAATGTGAAACCTCCAACACAACAGTTTATCACAAAGTTTGTCAAAATGGCATCATTGTCAAAAATTTATAACATGAGGAAAGTTTGAACTTGACAATGAAGACAAGGCCAATCATAACATTCAACAGTCTGGTAAACCAACAAAAAAACCATTAACAGGTATTTTTAACTGGAATAAAAAGGGTCTGGGTGTTCGAGCAAGTAACACAATACAGCCATAGTATTTTGACAACAAAATTCTGGTGCTGGGCAGCTCTACCTTATACTACTACTTGTCAGTGATAAGATTTTACCAGTCATTTCACCACATGGAATTTAGCACTAACACTGCTTTATGAAGTCTACAACAATAGTACAAAGTTGTTCTTATGAGAATATCTACAAGTTTCTTCTCCCCAGAGTCAATCATTCAAGTTTAAACATGGTGTGCAGTTTTCTAAAATTTCACTAAATTTACTAGCAAGTTCTAATAATTTGTTGCTGCTGTTCCTAGAATTTCATATACTGTTGAAGATTTGAAGTAGTCTGCACTCATTGTAAGCCTAAACTTTTATTTCATTGCATGGTAATTTTTGTGGAGGAATTTAGTTAAAAGGGATCTGAAGTCATGGAAATACTTGATTCATGATGAGAAACAACCTTGGAATTATTTAGTTTGCCTATTTCATTTTTCCCTCAGGAATACAGATCTGAAATTCTTATCCCCCCTTTCTTCCTCCTCCTTTTATAAGCCTGATTTTCTGTCACCATTACTAAATGAAAATGCTACTAAAAAAATTGAAATTGAAAATTCAAAAGTATAACCTAAAATTATAGAGTTTACCATGTCTAATGTGACCCACACCAATTATTGTAAGACAAATTTGTTCATTTTCAAAATACTGTTGGAATTTCTCTGCTGTTCTGGTATTGTGGAGGTTGATGTAATATTATATTTAAAGGAAGAACGGCTGATATCTGTATTATAAATATGGGCATTTTCAGATGAGATATTCTTGACTATTCCTGGATGCAATTTTTAATTATTTTATAGTGATCAGTTTTGGAAATTATTGGGTACAAATACAGAATTTACAAATACAATTTTTCCAGTTCAAAAAATAAAATTATGTATATTTAAATAAACCCATATTATTTTAAAATTTAGATAGATTTATTACTTATTCATTTGACAATAATTAATGGCAAACATTTTTCCCCCTCTAATATAAATAAACCACCCAGAAATTGTATTAGTTCAAATTCCCTGATGAAACTGTTTGAAATATTCTTAAATTATTCATGACAATTCTTAGTAGTGAGTATTGTTTTGAAGGCAAGTTGATGTTAATAAACTCTTGAATAAGACTGGTGTTCTGAAGTCTAGCTGATATTTAAGTAAATGGTGACATTTTTGCTTTGCTTTGTCGTGTTTGTGTTAGGATAGGAAAAAAAAAACAACAAAAATGATGGCTAATTTACAAATACAATATTCCAACAAATTCATAGCAGAAAAATCATGAATGTGAGATTAGATTATGATATTCTTTAGCAAAGAAATCCCATAACATTAAAAAGTTCTTTGGCTCTCCAGTAAGCTTGTTTGTGTATCATAATCTAATAATGAAACCTTAAATAACTGCAATTTTGATACATCTTGTTTAATTAGGAGTGCAAAGATAAAAAAATATTTTGAAGTTTATTTGTCTACTATGGCTAAACTCAATAGTTTGCATACCAGGCTTCAATTAAAACAAGACCAGGGGAGAATACTCAAATATTACATTATTTAAAAATAATATGCATTATAAGAACAGTTGAAGTTCTGTTTTTCACATAAATGGGTGCAATGTTTATAGCAAGCAGTACTAGGAAACATTCGAGAAGTTATATGTTGCAGCCAGTTCTTCAGATAGTCTAGGGTTACTAATAATCACTACAAAAGAAATATGAACAACAGCAAACCATAAATGAGAGCTAAACGTCATGAGGTGAAATGACATTCAGCAGCTCAAGAACAATAGACTGATCTCACTATACAAATGAGGCTCAGGACCCATTACAAAACAAGAAACACAGAGATACCCCATGATGGCAGTGCTTCTTTTAAAAAAGGTAATACAAAGATTTCAAATTTTAAAAACTGGATTTTTAACAAAATAGGGTTTCTTTCATTTCAGCAGTTAGTTTGTAAAATTAACACAATTTTCTTTTGTCTCAATCATGCAAGGAAGTTCCATAAATTGGGTACTGTATAACAGATCAGCATGACAAGAAAAACAAAATTAATTTAAAATGCTGAGTTGCAAAATTACATAAGTCTTAACAGATATAATAAATTTTTTTTTTAATAAGGAAAACATTTTAAGTTTGTACAGTTTATACCTGTATTTAAAAATTATTTCTTCAACAAAGACTGATCTATTGACCTTCTTTAGTGATACATTCTCATATCTTCAAAGACAGAATAAATAACAACAAATTAGTTTAAAGAATGTGTTATAAATAAAATTAAAAGCAAACAAAAGAAAAATTGGTATTTTGTTTTGTAACCAAATGATCCCTTAAGGGTTTATTGTATTTGGAAAACCTGGTAACATTTTTCCTATCAGTTTAGGAAAATTAATAAATAACACTTTAAAACTTTAGTATATACAGGATTGTTGTAATACAAAGTTATGTATTTATAACATTTGAAAGAAATGTTGAAAAAAAACAGTTTGCCTTTTCATTCAGTTGTCTGGAGGCATTTCTTGCTCATCAAAGGGAAATGTAAATACAACAGCAAATGCTGTTGTAATATTTTAATAATAAACTGAAATGCATTTGTTTGTTTGTCAGTGTGGGTAGAAACAGAAATGCCAGGAAGGGCAGGGGAAAGATAGCTGGGGACTAGAGACAACCAGGAAGCAATAAAAGAAAAGAGACAAAGTTTAAATGAAGTGATTTTTACACCATTATCAACTCTGAAATCACAGGATTATCAATCCATTACATTGCTGCTCAAGACATCAACCACCTGTTCAGCTTTTTGTATAATTGGAATTGTCTGAAGCAGATATTTGAAGTGCATGTGGTAATTTTGCAACTAAGCACAAGAAGGATATATATATATATATCTTCATCTAAGTTAATTGATGAAATGAACCATCGAAGATAATTTGCCAGTTTTGGAGTATATTCTATTAGCCCATTACATCTTCTGAACAAGACTCTATACTTAAAACTGAAAGAAATTTTTTAGCAATGTGTGTACAGCACTTCAAATATCTTGTATGCTGCCAGTCACAGTTGCATCAGCTGAGCGATCATTTAGCAAACTCAAGCACATCAAAAACTTCTCGCACAGCATAAGGACTCAGGTCAGACAAAATGGCCTTGACTCTTGAGTATCAAGAGTGACTTGGCATGATAAGTTGATTTTACTAAATTAATTCATAATTTTGCTATGAAAAAAGCATGTAAAATGCTACTTTATATACTTTATATATGCATGCATCCTTCATGGCAAAGTTTTGAAAATGAAGAAATTCTGTCTTTAATTCTATCCAGTAAAGCATAAGATTGATAGGAAGAAACATAAAAACACCAAGGTCAAGGCTGGTCTGTCCTGGGGTTCAAGTACACTGTCAGCCACTTAACAATAAAGGTTATCTATGAAAAAACTTAAGAGTGCAAGTGAAATGACATGGATGTCTCACTCAACTGCATTCTTTAAGGTGGACAGTGACCTTCCCTTTTAGCCACCCCCAAAACAAAAAAATCCAAGGGTGAAAGATCCACTAACTTTAGAAGTTCTGTGATTGGAAAGATGCTGCCACCACCACTAACTACTTCATATCTCAGGGAATAGGGTACCAGCTATAAGGTGATATTAAGTTTTCTTTGCTGCTGATAGAGGTTTTTGTTGCCAGAACAACCCGAGTTCCTAAAATAATTGAATAAAAAAGGAAAAAGAAAACAAGATAGAATAGTAATACATTTTCAATTATTTAGTGTATATATGGATGAAAATCATTAAAGTGGCTAAACCATTATTTCAAGCAATCTAATTTTAATTATAAATTCACAGTTTTATGGTTTTTTTAGATTTATTTTTCCATTTCAAATAATTTTGGTGAAAAATATACATCTATAAAGCTGCATTTACATATATTGAAAAATTTCCTCAGTGTGAGAATCAGAAGAATGACATGTAGTTAGCTATTACTTTGAAAGTTAGAAGGCAGGCACAGTGTAGTGAGCAACAAGCTGTAGTTGTTTTGTGCCAATCACATAAGGGAAAATTATTTTAAATGTGCAGGTCACAGCCAAAATCAACCATTGCTGGCCAGGAATTTGCTCCTTTTTAAACTACAAGCATATGCTTACATGTTTTAGCTAGTTCTTTATTGCTTTTATTTTTCTTTGGCAAAGGAGTGCCCATTCACTAATAAAAATTCATGTTTATTTAATCTTTTGAGATTGACAGAAGGGATCAAAAGACCCTGCACATGATATTTATGTGACATTAATTATGAAAGATGATAAATTCTATATATATATATCTTGACCATAAAGGTAATTATTTCAATTAATAAAAAATGGCTTTTCATTCAGCTAAATTTTCGAAGGCCTCATCCTGTGTGAACTTGGAATATTTTACTAAGAGAATTAATTATTTTTACAGAAATACTGACAAGTCTACTTATAATGTCCAAAAACTGTAAAGTGGCACTTGTGATCCTATACCGAAGTTTAGTTTAATATTACAAAGGTTTACACAAGGCCCTCAGGGAAGAGAAATATCTATCAATGTGTTTTTGAATTGATTTACACTATCACTATCAATAGCTGATACAAGCAATTTATTTATTTCAGTTATTTTGTTACTAATTTTTTTCTAATAGTCAGCTATGATGAATTCTTTACTAATTTATAATTTTTTTTTAATAATGTCTTTGTCTCCAGCACATATTGGAGATTTTAGAAAGTCCTTTCTTTTAATGCAGTAGTGAGACTGACTTCATTTCAAAAGTTACTCATTGCTTTATATTGTCATACATTTTTTATTAATATGTAAAAAAAAGTCATTTCTAACCTCTTATTTATTCAATTTATGAAGAGGTTAAATAAAAAAAAATACCATTATATTACTTCATGATAAGAGAGTCTGTAACTGAGATCATATTTCCAATAAATGAGGTAAAGAAGCTCACGTGTTTTGATGTTTGAGAACCATAAACTGTGTATTGTATTCTGGGAATTTTATACAATCAAAAAAAAAAACTTTTTAATGTTTTCAGTAAAACGTTTTTTAAAAATTTTTTGTAAACAAAGGTTTGAAGTACTTTACATGTTACAAGACACAGGTGATCAACTATTTAATTTCAGCTTATGAAATCTCTATTTGACTTGAGAAACAACTTTTATGTGACATAGCTCTTTTTTTAACAGAGTTTTTAACAGAGGAAGATCAAAGATTAGTCATTTTTGTGACCCTGCAGTTCTAGTACTGACTTGAAAAGAAATGCATACTCTGCCTTTACTGCAAACTTTTAAAAACTAAATCTCAGTATTTAAAAAACAAAAAATATTTTCAGCAGTATTGCAAGAAAGTCAAAAACCATTTTTCAGTGCAGAAGCTACAATTAAACAACAGTAATTTCCCATTGATTCCTGACAGAGTATTTGAAATTATCTTTTCTTATCAACTTCTGTTCCTGAATAAATGTTCATTGGATTGTGATGTCATATCTCACAGAAAAAAAACAAACAGAAGCAGATTTATTTTGTTGGTTGGTTTGTTCAAACTGAAAACAGCATTTTATTTTGATTTTCCAACAATATTGTGATAAGCACCTTGGATCATAGCTATCCCTTAACAGTTTCTTCCATCTGTGAACACTAGAAAGATGAAAAATAGTTTCAAAATGGCTTGAGGATTTCTGACTTGTCCAAAGTCTCTTAAAGATTAACTAAACTAGAACATTATGGAAATTTATTTAATTAAATTAACATAACTGGATTATATTTCTTTATTATAGACAGATTTTATATTAAAAGGGTAAAATTTGCTTATAGATCTTTATTAAGAATTTAAGCAACTTCATGTTTTAACTATGAAATCATTTTATAATTAAAAACTCACTCTCTTAGTATGAGATTCCACAAAAGAATTATTTCTAAATAACAAAAAATTCCTGTGAATAATCTGTCATGGAGAGCAATTATTTTACTGCATACATTCTGTAAATTACCCACAAGATGTCTCATAATAGTTTAAATTCTCAGTGTACTCTTTACAAAGATGCTTTCTGTTCCTGCTTTTCCTTTCTAAATTCTCTGGTCTACCCTTAACATATACATACAAGAGACAAAGGAAGTCAGCAGTTTCACAACCTCTGAGGTTTGCACCAAGATAAATTTATCCACACAATAATACACTTCAAACAGAAAAAAGACTACCAAGAATTGGACAATAACAACAAGAGTATCAGTTAAATACTGTACAATATACATGGATATTTTTATTCTACTGCCAGAACAAACTCATTAAAAATATATACAACTGCTCTTTAACTTAACTTTTTTGGAAGTTTTACCACTACCGATACTTACATTAAACAATTTTTATTTGCCACAGTATTTAAGAAAATTATTTAATTTGGTTCTAGCCATAATTTGAACCTGAGTGTAACCCACTTAACATCCAATGGCTGCTCTTAATGTACAAAATTTCACTTTAGCACAAGAATGTCAATATACCAAATGTAACAGATGTAAATAAATGTTTCTCTTTAAAAGGAATTCCACATAAAATCAAAGAAAAATGCTGAGTTACACAGTTGATTGAAAATGTTATTAAATTATTATATTTTTCTGATAAAATCATTAATAACATCTTTACCATTAGCAACTTTTATTAATTTCTCCCAAATCAATTTCTTGGGTAAAATTTTTCCCTTCAGCACCTAGGATTGCTACTGAAAGACAATGAGAGATGATGATCATGACTTCTCTCATCACACAAATGAGTGTATTTGTAAATAAATAAAAAAAAAAACACTAATTAAGAAGCACCTAACTAAATATAAGATCGTCTCAAATGGTAAATATGTTAATTAGAAAAGATTTTAAAAAGCTTAGTGGGAGGTTATCAGAATCTCCAAATTATTCTTTTAAAATATTCTACACAAATAAAACAAATAAATATTTCAAATAACTTAAAATTATTTTATTTAAAGTGTCATTCGTTTGTGGCATAGAAACAGATGATATAAATAAATCAAACTGGTAAAATACTATAAAAATATAGCAAAATGTCTTGAAATAAAGATGGGTAGGAAAAATATTTTTTAAAAGTGAACAGATTTCTTTAGATTTAGGAAGAGTTCATTCATCTGGACCAGAGATGTGGCAACTAAAAAACAAATTACTGTAAAGGTTTTAGTGGATAACCCATAGAAAATTTGTATACATATACAATAATGATGCAAATGGATCTACATAAAATATAAATGTTAATTACAGACAGAGGATCAAGATGTGAACATTCAGAAAAGGAAAGACTGAGAATTTTCTTC
Source organism: Nautilus pompilius (assembly GCA_018389105.1). Taxonomy (NCBI): domain Eukaryota; kingdom Metazoa; phylum Mollusca; class Cephalopoda; order Nautilida; family Nautilidae; genus Nautilus; species Nautilus pompilius. The sequence continues at coordinate 1,371,228 of JACATO010000340.1, forward strand.
ACATTGTGAAAACCATTTCAAACAATTGTTTGAATGCACAAATAAGTAAAAACAACAGACTACAAATTGGCATTCTGTGATAAAGGGAGGGTTATTTGAAAGAAGAAAACATACAGAATCAAGAAGTAGAAGAGAACATGAGTACCAAGAAAAGGGATGCCTGCAGCTTTAAAAAGAAAACAATGTCTTTTATACGACTAGCTCCGTATAGTGATATGAAACATTCTCAATAGCCTATTAGCAACTGTTTAAAACATGTGAGAGTAAATATGTATGGATAAATTAAAAGATTTAATGTGCACAAAAAGCCAAGGTATTATGTAATGACACAATGCATTAAAAATAAAGTTAAAACAACAGTATTTAACAAAAACAACAACAGAAAATTTTCAACTGCAAAGTTGTGGTTACTTTGTCTAACAGTTGTAAGTTGTATTCTTGATCTTGATTGCACTTGCAAGAAGGCCCAGTTAGCTACAATTTTTTGCATCATCATTTTTTCTTTTTTAGATACTACATTCTAACATGGCAATACTCCCTACACTATTATACACATTTATTTATGCAAAGACATTTCAGCCGTAATTGACTGTGAACTCACCAATGAAATATCCTATATTTCACATATAGTCAATCTATTAGTATATCTGAATACATGTAAATAAACCTATGAATTAGGAAATATATAATATATACACCAAAAAGTGTTACAATAAGTTCATGTTAGAACTTTTATCACACGAGTTATTTCAAATCACAATATTCTCCTGAGATTTTTCAATAGGGAGTACACAATTATGGCTACTGGTGTACAAAATGTTTTATACATTTAAATGCTTTTTATTTAATATTTATAGTTTTTTTGGAAAACTATCAAACATTCAGCACTACAAATGTTTATTGTAAGAAATTTAGTGTATAATTATGTATATATTTTTTATTATATGTTAAGTGTAATCCTTTTTTTTGGAAAATGTTTATTACTATTGTTTTAATTTTTGCAATTTTTTTTTGATATTCTTTTAAAAATTACACATTACAAAATAGTTTTCCTTAAAATTTGCCAATGACTCAAAATTTAAACTATTTTTCATAAATTTTACCAGGAAGTGGGAAATTATTTCCATTTATATAGTTATATACAATACAATTTAACAGTGCTGATCAGAGTAACATTTCATTTAAAAATATTTCTATTAACAGCTTAATTTATATCAAAGTATTAACCACAAAATTAGAGAAGTTTAGTTTTATGTATATGCAAATTTGTCATTACATACTTTTTCATCTTATTTACTAAACCTATCTATGCCGAGTGATTTTTATGTGCCACTACTCTACAATGATCATAGAGGGGTGGATTTTACTAGGGCCCTATGACAAGGACCTGCATAACTAGCTCACCATATGGCAATTACAACACTGATAATCACTGCATGGGTTCAGTAACAATTTAAACCTATTAAAACCATTCTCCAGTTTTCCAGCCAATCAATATATGGACTAATAATGAGAAGCATTGCAGATAGAGTAAAAAAGATACTTGAAAGAAAAAAACAGAATTTCATCAAGAAGACATTAATAGGTAATTTCTAAAAAAAAAACAAACAAACATATTTTCTTTGAATTCAGTCTATTTTAAACATTTCAAGATAGTTAAATGAAGACAATGTTCTTCTAACAAGAAGTGTTGTTATTATTAACCTTTGGAACACACCAGTAAATATTACTCTCAAACCAAATGGTCAATTTAATACTCATAAACATTCAAAGCTCTCTCTCCTACATGGTCAGAGTATAGAACAGTATCAAATTTTTTCATTAACTTAATCACTTAAATTTAAATCTTACAAAAAGCACATTTATGCTTCCAGTTAAAATAATAATAATAATAATAATCTAAAAGAAAAAATGATTGGATATTATATTTATTTGATATTGGTATATTAATAACATTAGTATAGCTATTTACCAAAAACTGACTCTTTTATTATGTAATTCATAACTATGTATGTATTAGTTTTAAGTATATGTCTTAAAGCATAAGTGTATGAAAGAAAACATGCACAATGTAATATTATAAAAACCAATCATACTAAACAAAGACACAAGTCTTTCTTTCTGCCTTTTAATTTTCCAGTCAGTAATTACATTTGTAGTGTCCATGATGAATGAAAGACTCTAGCATGTTTTAGAAGGTATCTTTTAGCAGAACTGAGAACTTAATTAGCTTTCATAATATTACATTTTGATACAGACTATTCAAAGAATCATTTATCAGAAAAAAAACAAATTTCAGATTCCATACAATTATTTCTTTCTGTTCTACTGTCGGCATCTCTAATTACCACTCAACTTTTTTTGCATGGTGCACAGTGTTAAAATGTAACATGAGCATGTTTCTAATATGGTTGTTTTAATCTCAATGTAGCTACATTTTGAATTTAAGCTGCTCCAAATATTCTAGTATTAACATTTTATATTACTATATCTTCAATGACAACAGTTCTCTCCAGATTAAATTCCATCTACTTACCTAGCATGTTAATTTTAGGTTTTTGGGTTATTTTGTTTAAAAGTGGAAACCATTTATATTACTCTTTTGACACAGATGTATGACTTCCAAATTGTTCATTAACATTTTAGGCCCCATCTTTTAAAAAACCCCAAAAAAACCACAAGAAATAATTAAGTATGTATGCTCTGTGAAATTCTGATTTTAGTTTTGGAGACTGCAGTTTATGAAAAGATATAGTCAGAGATGACCAGTGAATAAGTAAACAGGAAATACATGATTACAGATCTTAATGTGGTGTCTCTCTCTTTCTCTCTGTCTGTCTCTCTGTGTGTGTGTGTGTGTGTGTGTGTGAGTGTGAGTGTGTCTGTCTGTCTTTGTGTCTATGTGGTATAGAGGGATTAGGGGGAGAATAAGATTATTAATAAGAATTATCATCCCTAAAAAAGAAATATATTTTAAACTCAAAACAGACAATTTTTAAATAAAAACAAACAAAAACTGTGAAACACTGCTTTAAATTTCAATGTACTTATGTAGCTTTTCAAACATGTCAAATTTGCATTGTCCTATATGGATATGAGGGTGACTGATGGTTTAATGGTTATACTACTGGACTACCAAGAAGGGCTTTTGTCGAGTTCATTTGGTAGCAAGAAAAAAGAAATGCTGGTAACACTCACTGTCCAACTTGCTGTCTTGAAAAGACTCCATCACCCACCAAGTACTGTTCTTGCTTGGTTCAGGATGCAATGCAGAGGCCATTTTCATATCTCTGTTGTACGTGGCAGCTCAAAGTGAGCCATGCAACTTACAGACATAAGACATGGCATTGTTATTATTTCTTTAAAGTTTTTAACAGATAAATAAAGCTTTTGATAAAAGGATTCTGTTTTTGGAATTTAATCCTAATTTTCTTTTATTAGTTGAAATAATAATGTAGCGACCATATCGAGTTTCCTTCAATTTAAATAAGGCCTGGCACCACAAAACTTGGTTCAATGAGCTATTTATATTTAATTTTATTAAATATTTCTTAGCAATAAACAAGAGATTTTCTTTAAAATAAATGAGTAGAAATAAAAGGTATAAAATAAATTTTGTATGAATAAATAAAGTTAAAATTTCATTCATACTACATTCTAAGTTATTTTACAATTTTCATAAAATTTCTAACAATGTAACTAGTTTAGATTCCAAAGTAAAATTGAAAAAAAAAGAAGAAAAAAAAGGATAGATTCAAATAATAAAATTACTTCTGCTGGACTTTTTAGATTGAGTGTCTTCAGAGTATTAGTCCATATTTTAAAAATTAAATACTTACAAATAAATAATACAGTAGGTTGCCAAAAAAAATTGTCAGATTTAAAATGATCAAGAAAATTATGAATTTGAACAGCTAAAATGGATGAAAGGCAGGAAAATTCTATTGGTGATGATTAAGGAATGTCTATCATCGCCCTCACACAAGACCAAGATTTCTTCACAGAGCAGGAGTAGAAGCTTTATTTTAAAAAAGAACTGAAATGCAAGTTCAGCAGTAGTGTTTGAAATCATTTTTAGGGATTTAAACATGCAGAATAATTCAAACATCAGAGCAATTACATTATTAAATATGCCTAGATTATTTCAACATGGACATCTGAGAGTAGAAAGTGTGAAATTTATTAATGATTTTTGAAATGAAGAAACAAAACAGTTTTATTCAGTTTAAATTGTTTACAGACCCTATTAGGAAATGTTGGTTTTCTTCTGTCAATGAAACAAAGGTAAAAATATTCGATGCTACTAGTAAAATGTGAGCCAGTTAAAAAAAATCATATGAACATTGATAACCAGAGGTGAAATGATTTGCCATGATAGCTTTCTGCTGGTAAACCTAATAAATAGGGTAACTATAATTTGTGCATCGCCTATAACAAAAAGCTTTACCACAACTAGTACTAAACAAAAAGAAAATCTTTTCTTAACTTTAATCAACAGATTGATTCTAATTGCCCATTCTCATCTTATAAATATTTTGGTATACAGATACTAAATAAAAACAAGTCATTTCAGTTTGATTTAGTTGTAGCCTACTTCAAAGTCCTATTTACTACTGAAGTATCTGTGACAGCAATAAACAGATTGCTTATTCATAATATTTGCTTATTTTTTGCTGGTACATCTCCATACCTATGTACTTACTTTGTGTCTCTGTAGCATTCACAAGACATCATCTTGTTTTAGCAGGCAATTGTACATCACTTACCACATCATGCTCTGTACTTAAGTAATGTGTTTGCAGTGATTGTGTAAAGATCATTGTTTGCTATGTTTTTACTATATTAGGTCTTTCTATTACAAAACTAATTCTTTCTCATTCATTCACTCATTAATTTAATTCATGTATGATGTCAGTAGAAGAGTTAGAATAACAAAGATGGCAAGATACATAATCAAGTTTGAGCTAGATGCTGCAAACTATGCAAAATCTACAATTAATGAGATGGCAAGGAAATTTGGTATGAACAAAAAAATATCTTGAGAGTAGATACAACAAGCTAACAAGAGAAAATCAATTATAGATATGCCAAAGATAAGAAAACTGCTGGCTATTCATTGATGTTCAAATTGCAAGATGCTGAAATAGATAATCAACTTTTTGACTGTTTTTTTTTCAAATGTTGTGATTGAGGCATATGAATCACAGAAAAACAGATGAAACTTAAAGATAGACCAAATTTTTATCTTCTCCAATGGCCACAGATCTCCATGCAAGTGCCAGACCTATCACAAATGCCTGAAGCACTATGACATCTCTATAAGACAAAACATTGTGAAAAATCTGCCTAAACATCAGAAAGGAGGGTGCAAGTACTTCATTGCTGATTTCAGAAGGTGACTGTGAAATTAGATCCAATGATTAAACTATGTAAAACTAAATGCAGTTGACCTGAGTTCATTTGTATTTTTATTTTCCTCTCTCTCTTCCAAAATAAACAAAACACTTCCAGAACAGTTTGTTTCTTGTGTCACTGACATAATTGATTAAATATACTTCACTACTTTTCTTTTTCATTACAAGTAAATTTATGCTGTCTGTCATGTACATTTAGTGTTGTTTGCCTTGTATTGTCAATGGATACCTTCTCAGTTTCTACAAAGTGATGCATCAAATGTTGTTGATTATAAGTTTCAGATTTCCTTTTTAGTTTTCAGCATATTTTGATTTTTTTCTCCCCAATAATTGCCCACTGTCAACTTAAAAATTTTGATGAGTTCCAATAAAAACCAAGGCAGCAATTACAGCTAATGTGGTACGTAATCAGATAAACATACTGTGCACATAGAAAACTGCAATTTTCTGCTGAATGATCAAAAATGAGCTGAAGAGATAGAGTTCAGGTCAATAGATATCATTTATGTTGTCATGTGACAGTAAACAAAAACACTCCTAATTCCTCACTAGTTAACTAAGTTGGTTGTTTGATAGTCTTTGTTTCTCAGCCTATGCATTTATTTTGAATGTAAAGTAATATACACTAGATCACTGCAGCAGAATTCCTAATAAGTCAGAAAATGTTTCATATCATTAGAAATGAGATGATTTAAGAAATAAGATTTGGCTGGTTGGGAAGTAGTGTCATTAGAAACATATTTTAAAGAGGGACACACCATACATATACGTCTGCATAAAACTAAGGTAAAAACATTTCTAAGAAAGTCTAAAGAATGTAACTTTTATAAGTAGTTCTATGCATCAATCTAAAGCTGAATCAGTTAAGAAAGGTAAATAATTTTTTAAGAGAGATTTTAAAAAAAAATATCAGACCAGATTTTTGGGGAAGTGATGTTGACTTTGCTTCCATCTGTTAAAAAAATTACAAAATGAAAAAAAAAAACAAAAAACCACAAAAACATAAAAATAAAAATACCAACAAAACAGGATTTTATAATTTTATAGTTAAGCATCTGTTATGAATACTTAATAACACATGAAAGGTTTAGTTAGCATTTATAGTGCTCTGTCCTCATTTCATTTAATGCCATCAGATTGATTGTGAAATCATATAGATAAGCAATGTGGAAGATCTATTTATCCACAGAACATAATGTTCACCACAACCAAATTATTTATGATGGATGGGTAATAATTAAAAAAAAAATAAAAAATCCAGCATTTACAGTATTTCCTTGAATTGATTTCTTGCAGAGCAGCCATGGATTCTTTTGTGGAATGTAGAGCAAATCTGTTAGGAGATTAAGTTAGTGCTAAACTAACAGATATACCCTGTCCTGACTGTTCAGTCTGTAGCCCAAACAGACTTAGATTGAAAACGAAAGAGAAATGGACAGAGTCTGTCTGTCATTACTAGAAAGTTATTTAAAAACATGCTTGCTGCTCCTGAGAATCTTCAACAAATGTTAAATAAGAGAGTGTAATAAATAATAGCATGTATCTGACTTGATAAGTATTAATGCCTCAACTGTTTTCATCAGCCTATTGTAATTTAAATTCCTCAATCTTTAGTTGTCAAAATTATTTGAAATATACACAAATTTGAAACATCAATATAATTTTATTATATTACAAAGTATTTTCATCATGTGACAACTGATATAATAATCAGCCAATACCAATGAAAAAGTTTTATTGTCTCAATCTACAGAGACAGTTATAACATAGCTGCATAAATGCCATGATCAACAATCCAGATCATGACATTGTAAGTGTTAGATAAGCAGGTGGAAAGGTGTTTTATGTTGTTTTTGGTTAAAAATCTGAATATCATCACCAGCTGAACACAGTTCACATACCAGCAACATGTAATAAGGGTAAGAGGATTTGTGGTCAGGGTGGGAGATATGGACAACCTTTAAACAGCAGTTTAGCAAATGTCGGAAGAAAAAAAAGAAAGAAAATAGAAGAATAAAACATCAAACAAAAAAACAAAAAAGAAACAACCTCTATAAAAATAGAACAATCTCACCATGCCGATCTGGCCATTGATACTGTTCCCTACTTGTGTAGAGAATAGAGTAACACAAATCAGATTTAGTTAGGTCTGTGTTTCTTCTTGAGAGTTTGATTGAATCAGCTGATCCTCCTGATCATTCTGGTACTGATACGACTGCATTGGCTGATCCATGTGTTCTTTCCAGTAAAGATAATTAGAACAGAGATAGGACATTGGTTCAGGGATACTGCAAAACTCTATAAAAAAAAAAACAAAAAAAACATGATTTAAAATTTATAGGGCAAAAAAGATTTTTGCATTTTCATATTTATTTGTATCTTAAAATAAATCAAAAACCACACAGAATTTTGTCAGAAAGTTTTTTGCAGTTAGAGGTAAAAAAAACAAAACAAAATCTACAGTTCGAACCAACTAAGTAGTTTATATAAACACCAAAGTAAATTTTAAGGGTGGAAATTTTTTTTCAACAAAGTATTTAAATATGTATTCAAAATTCTTTTTTTTTTGTTCCCCAAATTTCAAGTTGGGAAGCTGTTAAGTGGTCTTCTGGGTAAATAAACTTAGAAGAGAGGTTTTATGATCTACTTGATATTCAGGAAGTTCAAAACATTGTATTTTGTATGGTTGCCATGTAGCTTTACAACCCTATTAAATAGATGAAAAAAATGACAGTTTTCTCCTTAACTATTTATTAGAACTAAGATTTTTTTTTACATTTAAAAATATCACTTGTTTGAATGCAATGTAATAGGAGTTTCATATTTTGTACCAGTTTAATTTCTTTAAAAAGTTTCTTAATTTTTTTAAATTTTAAAGATCACAAAATTAGACATATTCACTAAAGATTTACAAAATAATAAAGATACAATTTTCCTGACATTGTATTTGACAAGCTATGGCCAGAATGCATTCCAAATTTGAAAGCATTTGAATGAAAACAAGACAGTTATGGGTGAAAGAAAAGTGATAAATGCCTTTAGAAATACTATATTTAAAAAAATGCACTAAAAATACAAAGAGATATGGCACCAAGGAATCTATAGTTTCTGCACTAACCTTGTTCAACTACGAGGTCTGTCGAAAAAGTATCCAACTTTATTTTTTCCTGTGGAGAGCAATGATGTCAGGGAGGCAAAAGTGTGCATAATGGAGCTGCATGCCTTCATGTGCATGCGTGGTTTTCGCGAGTTTGCTGGATGCGTCAGTCATTGTCAGGCAGCCAGCATGTGAGGTGCTGTACCGCTTACTCGTCGCATTTTCATTTTGCCTGTGATGACGGAATGTGTGGAGCAACGATCTTGCATCAAGTTTTGCCAAAAGCTTGGAGATACCCAAGTGGAAACAATTCACAAAATTCAACAGGTGACAATGCCATGGGTTTTATCCAAATTAAAGAATGGTACAACAGGTTCAAAGATGGCCGCACATCGGTGGAGTGACCATCGTTCCAGGAGGCCGTCAACAAGCCGCAATGCAGTTGTTATTGACAAAGTGTGGACCTTGATAATGGAGGATCGTCGTTTGATGGTGCAGGAAATTGGTGATGTGGTTTGGATCAGTAAAGATTCTGCACATGCAATTTTAAAAGAGGATTTGGGCTTGTGCAGAGTGGCAGCGAAATTTGTGCCCAAGCCGCTTTCTCAGGAACAACAACAACTTCGTCTTGAGGTTGCGCAGGACCTGCTGGATACTGCCAGCAGGGATCCTGAGTTACAGAATACCGTGATAACTGGAGATGAGACGTGGGTGTACAGGTACAACCCAGAAACCAAAGCTCAGTCATCAGAGAGGAAGCACCAAACTTTGCCAAGGTCTGGAGAAAAATCAAGGTGATGTTGTTTTCTTCGACTACCAAGGCGTTGTGCATCACAAATATGCACCAGAAGGACAAACAGTTACAAAGGAGTACTATCAGGAAGTCCTCCGACGTTTTTGTGATGCAGTTCGGCGCGAGACAGGATCTATGGGCCTCGCAAAACAGGCAGATGGCAATGCCCCAGCTCATTTGTTGCAGCTGATCCAAAGTTTCTTGGCAAGAAAGGCATTTCGCTCATTTGCCAGACTCCCAACTCTCCAGACATGGCTCCTTCTGACTTCTGGTTGTTTCCAAAAATGAAGATGCCACTGAAAGGCTCCCACTTTGAGAGCCGAGAGGACATCATGCGGAATGCGACTGCAGAGCTGAGAGCCATTCTGGAAGAAGCATTCCAGACGTGCTTCGAACAGTGGAAGGATTGCTGGGCTAAATGTGTGGAGGCACAAAGGCCTACTTAGAAGGGGATTAACAATTGAACCCAACCAAGTACATAATTTTTTTTTTCCCAGCCTAAGGTCGGATACTTTTTTGAGAGACCTCGTATATCAACTGAATATCCACAAATAGTTAAATTTAAAAAAAAAAAAAACTGTTTAAACTTCCCCTTTGAAGTTACACATGCAGATAAATGTAAGAAAACAGAAACAACCAAATGTTGTAGTAGCTCTGGTTCCCCTCCAGTCCTTTATGCTGAATTTATAGTTTAAAAAGTGATAAAAACTGCTGTATATGAAGAAAAATTTTAAATAAACAAGTAGAAAACTAAAGACTATTGAAATAGACATCCAAGCTTGAAAAAAAAAGCTTGCTTAATCTAGAACCATGTATAGTACTGGCAAAATATTAGAATGAATGTGCGAGACAGAAATGGATAGATTTGGAAATAAATCTACACATGCTCAATAGGGTTAGTTTTGGTGCCCTGATTCTTTCCTTTTTTTAGTTTTGCAAGAAAAGTGTAGGATAAAGCACTTTCTTTCATAAAAATATTCTCTTCTTTAGAAGATGATTATTGGCAGAGATAGAGAGATCTCTCTCTTAAGAATTCTAATGTATGCAGCAGAAGTTATAGTTCTATTGCTAACCACCCACTGTCACCATCCAGTAGCTCAAATTGCACCCTACACTAAGAGAAACTAACTACCATATTTTGTCGTTGTTTGCAGATGGTGTGATGGAAATTCCTATGATTAATGCCATACCCATACAAAACCAATATCTGGAAACTTTGAAAAGCTAGTTTCAAAAGAAAAATGGCAATGTTTAAAAAGACAAAAAAGCATGAAGCATCTGTGTTTCCCAATGCAGTTGATGACTGCAACTGCATGAGTGAGGTCTTGTTGCTCTTTTGTTTTACTTCATGTTGTGGAAATAACTACTGATGGTTCTTGTAAACACCTGCACATCTGTTATGATTGCAGCTGACTATATGTTCAAGTTTATATCCTCTTCATAACATCATGACCATTCTGTTGGTTCTCGGCAACATGAATGCACTGAATGGTTGCCTTATGAGTTCTCTTAAAATGGAAAAATACCCTGTCAACAGTTGATAATAAAATATCCAGTGCTTTGAAGATTTCCTGTTGGTTTCTACCAATGTCCCATTCCCAATTATGCACCCCCCTTTCAAAGTCCATAAGTTCTGTGAACCTTCTGCTATGGCATGATTGTAGACTGAAGCTTCCTATAGCTTGTACTAGTTCTAATAACTTGCAATCATCATGTGCTCATCATGTGATTAGAATAATTTTTTCCTCCAGAATGGTTATCTGCTAGAGAGCATCATACTGAATCACAAGGACTCATCACTGCCAACTTTGGCAGAGAAATCTTTACAACAACTCTTCATTTTTAGGTGAGAGAGGAAACTGGAATGCTCAAAGGAAACTGACACAACCAGCTGATGAAAAGGAGAAGAAACATGCCAGGAAGATATGCTAATGAGATGACCAGGTATTGAACTCTGGTCCTTAACCTTAGCAGTCCAGTAGCCTAGCCTAACCTAACCACTGTCTGCCAAAATAATCTATTTGAATTTCAGGGATTGTCTATTTATTTATGTCAAGTCTCTGCATTAATGAAGCCATACATCCAATAAAAGTACACTAAATAACTGAAGATCCCAGCAATAGGTTAGAATGTTACTCTCTTAGAGCCAGCCAATCATTGTGGTTAAGCTGCATGAGAGTGCAAGACTTTAATAGAACATTCAGAAACACACTTAATAAAAAATAAAAAAAGTTCAAAGATCAAAAATGATGGACTATTTTCCACCCATTTACCATCATTTTTATGAAAATTCATTGTCTGATGTTGGTAAACTAAAAATAGAAAAAATATAACATAGACAATTATGTAAATTAAGTTTTCCTTATTTTTTAAACATTTTTTTTAGAAATCTTTATGTAATTGGAAAAGTGATAATTTGTAAATAAAAATTATGTTTGAAATATCTTTCTACTTTGTTATTTCATTACATATAACTATGTACTGTATTAAAACCTGGTCAAATGTGAATTAGTAATTTTTTTCATTTTTCTCAGTTTTACAAGATGCAGTGAAGTTCTTGATTCTAGAAAATGTATCTTGTTAATTTGAAATGATTGGCCTCTATAGAGGTAAAGTTTTTTTTTTTTGGTTATGAGTGATATTTACAGCTATTCAGTTAATTAACACAAGACAAGAAGAAATATTATGTCACACAAATAACTTTCAAAATGCCCTCTTCCATTAATCTGCTTCCCTCATATAAAGCTATATACTGCATTGTCTAAAACAGTGGTGCACATGCCTTCTTTAGGTGAATGCAATTTAATCTCCACTTGAGTGTCAAGCCAAACCATATCATCCTGATCCCTGACATTATACATTTCCAAGTTTGTTTTGTTTTGTCATTTGTATGGCATGAACAAATATGTGTAAGTGAAATGAGTAACTTAAGAGACTGTGTATATAACTGTAGCAACAAATTACACCACAGAGTAAATACCTATGCCTGATCATATGTACTTATTCTGTATCAGCCACCATTCTGCCCATTTTGATAATTCCTGTTTTTCTACAATATCTTTTCCTTTACAAGTAAAAAATCACATCAGTAATAAAAATAGTGTATACTAAAGTAGAATTAAGATTTTTAAAAAATGTATATATTTAATCATGTATTTTTTTAATTTTCATTTATCTGTTATTGGCTACCAAAGGTTTCAGAGATAACCTGTTGTGAACAGAATATCTAAAAACAGTGTTTAGAAATTTTTAAAATAAAGCCCATTTCATTTAGGTAATCCTATCATGGAGAGATACAAAAAGCATCATCTGCAAGAGTTGTTCTACAGACAGATCCAACATACAACAAAGTATAAAAATAAGATGGAAGAGGAAATTTTTGTTTCAAGCATATGATCTACTAAATTTATTATTAATGTTATTTACTTCATTAACTCATCCTCTAAAAAAAATTAATTCCTGGAATACTCACCATTCCAAGATTCAAACATATCATTAATAAAGAAGTCAATGAAACTTGTCTGTGACTTAGAGAGACTGAATGATTTCCTATCAAACACTGGCATCACAACTGGAAGACCTTTCACTTTCTCTTCATCTGTCTGTAAACAAAATGTGAATAACACAAAAAAAATGTTAAGAAATAAGAAAAAATAAGAGCAACATCATCTGATCCTTTCTGAACTATACAGAAATCTAAGTGAAATGCATATTTTTTTCTTTGTAGGTTTAGTAAATGTTAAAAACAGCAACAACATTGTCTAATCTATTAATTTCCAAAAAATTATGTGGAATCAAACTAAAAAAACATCTCAGGTAGATCTGCCTACATAATAGTGAACAGCTAGTAGCTGACATCTAATCTCAAAATCAGCTGATTCATTGAGCTTATGCTGGGGTTTATAGATGCTGTGGGTTCCTCCTCATATCATCAGAAAAGATTTCAGCAAGCTAGAAAATATCAGTTTTTTTTGCATAAAGAGACAGAGCCTTAGCTCATTATTTAATAAAGAAATGTTATAAATAAACAAGACCTGTTAAGTGCCCTGATAAGACATCTATTTGTTGCAATTTTATTTTTTATGTGGTTACCACCAGTTTTCAAACTACCTTAATGGTTTTTATTGATGTCTCACTCTCACAAGATCAAGATTACGGTTGCACTCACTGCTACTGATAATTGTACACAAATCCCTTTGCTAATTAGTAGCCTATTGGTTTCCCATCAGGAGTCACAAACATAATATAATAGGTATTGATAACTCAGTCTAGTAAGCTTTACTAAAGTTGTAAAAACTATGACAGCAAAAGAAATGGCTTGGACTCATTTAAAATGGCAGCTTAAAACATGCACTGAATACTATAAATTCTTCTGTCAAAACAAAATAAGCATTATCATAAGTTTACAATTTCAATCTTTATAATATTTATTTTCTTAAAATTTCAACATGACAATTTGTTTTGTTGTCTCTAACAGATTAGAGGCTGTTTTTCTTTTCCCCTGATTCTTCAGTTTCTATCTGCATCTTTAGGATAAATGGTAATGACAGATAAATGAAATTACTTAAAATACTGGCGACTAAGCAGAAAAAAAAAAAACAACATACAAATGGTAATTGTTTAAATTTGTCAATGACCCTAATTCCTTGTTAGTTTAGAACAGGGGTGAGTAAACTTTACTCCCCGAGGGCCACATGGAACATCTGTAAGGTCTCTAGTGGGCCGCATTCGACAAAAAACTAAATTTACTGAAAGTTATTTTCACACAAAAATACAATTATTATTCATACAACTGTATTATTTGGTACACAAAGAAGGTAACAGATAAAACTGAATTTAATGTTATGTTGCTTCATAAATGTATGTTACTGAACAGTTAAACTCTTAATGAGATTTATGCAATTGCACACAACCCTGCACAAGTTTGTTGTAGTCAGGATTCAGCATGCTTGTAGTTATACGCAAGACAGAGTGTGAAATTGAATCTGTTAGAAGAGACCTGTTCTTTGATTTATTACTGTTCATACATGATAAAGTCTGTTCACAAATATAGGTTCAAGCAAAGGATACACACATTTTTCTGGAAAACTTTTTCAAACTACCGAACTTCTCTGTATTGAGTGATGCATAGAATTCAGTCAGTTTCATATTCTTAAAACTCTCCTTCAGAGTATTGTCTGCTTGGAGATCAATTAATTCCAACTGGAGAACATTTGATGCTACTTCAATATTAAATGAAAAGGGGTACCTCAGCAAATTGAACTGATCTTCCATAGATTTAAAATCAGCAAACCGCCTTGAAAACTCATCTTTTAAAGCAGATACCTGCTGACTGTATTTCTCTGAACAGACTTGTGGGACAGTCTGTGTCTGTAACAAGGGAAAATGCACAAAGTTGTGCTTGCTCAGTTGTTTGGAAAAGAGTGCTAGTTTCACTTGAAATGATATAATTTCCACAAACAATTCATGTGCAAAAACACCCTTGCCTTATAACTTAATGTTCAGTTCATTCAGTTTGTCGAAAATGTCAACTGTGAACGCTAAATCGCACACCCATTCTGTCTTTTTCATGTTACTTAAAAATTCACAACTAGTCTTCTTCATTTCAAGAAAGAGCAAAATTTCTTCTCTCAGATTCCACACACTTCTCAAAACATTTCCCAGGCTTAACCAACGTACATTGTTATGATACAGTACATCTGAATATTTGTACTCAATCATCCAGCAGATTTCTGAACTGTCTGTGATTTAGCCCCCTGGTTCAGATTAAGTTAATGACACATACCACAGGATCAATCACATTTGAAATCCAGGACAGATTTACACACTTTCCTGGTGAATAATGCAATGTAATGATAACACAGTGTGAAGTGGATGCTCAACTTTCACTTTGTCATTAAGCAGTTTTATGAGGCCAACATTTTTTCCTGCTAATGCACTATCTGTTGTAATGCTTGCCAACTTGTTCCAAGGTAAACCAGATCCATCCAAGCAATTTCTGATACATTCATACAAATCTTGGCCAGTTGTGGTGGTCTTCAATCGTTCAACTGATAGCAACTCTTCAGTAATTGCAAAATTATCATCAATTCCTCTAATAAACACAAGCAGTTGTGCTGTCTCTTGTATGTCAGTGCTCTCATCTAGTGCCAGTGAGTACCACTCGAATGACTTGCCAGTCTCAAGTAGCTGTTCTGAAAGATTCTGCGAAATGACATCAATACGGCAAATTACAGTTCTCCTTGACAAAAATATAGCTTCAATTTTTGTTCTGACTTCTGGGCATGCAATCTCAACAGCATCAAGCATACAGTCCTTTAAAAATTCTGCTTCAGAAAACGCTTTGTTATGTTTGGCAATTTTATAAGCAAGCACAAAACTGGTCTTTGTGGCAGCCTCTTGTATGGTGGTTTGTTTTACAAAAAATGTTTGTTGTTTTTAACTTCTCAACATGTCATTGGCTTTTTGCTGTAGTTCACTTTCTGATAAATTACTTCCAAAGTTTCTGTGCTTAGTCTGAAAATGTCTCTTAAAATTATACTCCTTAAAAACAGCAACACTGTTATGGCATATTAGGCACACTGCTTCATTTCTAATATTTGTAAATAAATATTTGTATGTCCATTCCTTGTTAGACATACGGCATTCATCTTCAATTTTCCGTGTTTTTTTTTTGTAGTTTTTGTAGCACTCATTGTTAGGATAACAAAATTTGAAATATATGTTAATATATATATATATTAAAAGAATTTAAAATAATACTACGTCCATTGCTATCGTCTGTTTCCGTTTAAACATGGCTGCGAAATCTCATTAAGTGCGTTATTCTGTGCAAGAACGTTTGCGGGCCACACAAATAAACTTCACGGGCCGTAGTTTGCCCACCCCTGGTTTATATAATGGCTGATGACATGATTATATTATTTTCAAAAACTATTAAATTGTGATGAAGATATGTATATAGTGATAAATAAAACTGATGAAAAGGTAATTTTAATTAAAACACAAATAAAGATGTATATAACTTATGTATTATGGTATTCATTATATATAAATATATTTTATTCTCCAGTATGTTGATAAGAGCCTGAATGAGGTGTGTTAGTTTATAAGAAACTAATATAAACATTAAAAGTTTTTTTAACAATTTTTCTTTCTTAATTTTTTGTAAAACAGTAATGGAATTTATGCTTAAGTTTAATTGTCTAAAAAATAAAAAAAACATTCTTTAATTAAGACAAGAGTAAACTAATTTGCAAAATTTTGGTAACAGTGACAGGCACCTTAACTGTATTACATCTGATATGCTCAGTTCTAAGAAATGAAAAAGTCCTGTTATCAAGACAGTCACAGTGACAGTAGCATGCAGTTGAACTGTAGAAAATTATTAATATAAAAATTAATTAATTCAGACTGAAAGCAAAAGCATTTATTCAACAAAATTTGTCATCTGTGCTATGTCCTGATTTTTTTTCAAATGTCCAAATTTTTTAGCATTTTTGTCTTTATTTTACAAAGTTGAAGGTTGACAGGTCTGCTAAAATATAACAAGCAGCCAAAACATGGGATTTTTAATAGGAAATCAAGTACTACATTATAAACTAGTTCTTTGAAGCATTTATACTAACTTTATCAACTGAAACTGATATCTCAGTTGTATGATAAAGCATAAACCAGTGAAGTCATATGTATTTCTTCAAAGATGTCATGAAAATGTACAGTATAAAAACAAAAATGGTTTCTTAACAAACTTCTTGGCTAGAAGATGAGTAATGTTCATCTATAAGCTTGATCTTTAAGTGTTTGAACATGGTCAAGACTTGCTTTCTAATGGCAGAAAAAATTTTTGGTTACAGTTAATCCAAAATATGAGAAAATTGCTTTTTACAAACCTGTGAACAGTATTCCTCTGCAATTCGTCTGGCCCACTCCTTACACAGGAGGAGAGAACGTGTTGGGTTCGAGATGTCAGCACACTTGATGAGTATCCGCCTTATTAAAGCATGATTTTCTGGCGATATTGAGTATGTACTTACAGGAATGTCCTGAATTTGAACAGAAACTTGTTCTGTCTAAAAACAAAAAAATTAAACAAACATCTATTAAACTACTTTCATTTGAATGTTTTGTATATGTACTTATTTGCAGACAACAATACAGCTACAAATCTGAAACTACTAAAATAATAAATAAAACAAGTTTTCTAGGACAGAACAGTCATTCAAATATGAAAAAGTAAAAAAAAAACAACAAAAAACAAAAGCAACATACTGGAAATTATTTAAAAAATAGCATTCTGATGATAGTTTGTAATGTAATTATGGAAAGAAAGAAGTGCATAAAATTTCAAAAGTTATGTACTCTTTGAGACTTAGAAAATAAAAAGTGAATGCTAGTATATATGAAATGTTGAAATAAAGCCTATAATATACTATTTGTTAGTACAATTTGGTGAGTGTACAAGTGGATGCATTTAAAGTGGTGACAACAACTGAAACTATTAAACAGCTAACAAAAGAGGAGAAGCTGGTAAGCAGCAGCACCAAAATTGCAAAATAAAATAAAGAAATCATAGAGTAAAGAAAAGATAAAAGATGCTGTGAAACCAGACAGTGTAAGACAGTGTTTTCCAAACTGTGGGGTGCATGTACCAGTCAGTGGCTGGGGAAGCAGAGCTTTTGGTGGAAGAATTTTAAAATGACAATGGAAGAAGTGGAAGAGTTGGAGATGACGATAACCTAACTGTCATAAAAAAAAAACAAAAAACAACCAATAACTTGCTCTCACACATGTTAAAACTTTTTATTATTATTTTATTTTTAAAAGTTTTTGCTGTCATATTTATTCACTCACAACAAGCATTTTTTCATGATATATTGTGGAAATAAATATTGTTCTTTCTATCATCCTATGAGGTAAGTGTTGATTGTGGTGGCAAAAGTCAATGCAAAAGAACAATGTTGGAACACAGCCAATGGTGTTACAAGGTAGTGCCTTGTTGCTGCAGTATTTTGTCAGTTGTGTCAATACCATCTTGTAAAATACTGTTGTTGTCACTAATTGACTATTGCTCCTTTAGTCCTTTCATTATTTTACTTATTTGAAAGGCTTCCCAGTTATTGTTCTTATTACTGAGTACTCTTTAAAAGATGGAGAAATTTTTACCTGGTGACAAGAGGAAAAACAGAGAATGAAGCAAGTTCGAAAAAAGACAGTGAGGCTAGTTTTAGTAGAAGAATGGAATGTAAAAAAAACAAAATTCAGAAAATATGATAGGAAATATCTGTCACCTGGATTCACAAGTACTGATGTTAATGAAGAGAGGCCTCAATGTTTAAATGCATGACTGTTATGGCTACAGATAGCACAAAACATAATAAATCAAAGCGGCATCTTAAAACACTGCATCCTGAATATGCTGGTAAACCAGTTGACTTCCAGAGAAAACTATAAGGATTTAATGCACAAAGGCAAGCCTTTGTAAAAACAGCTGTTGTATAAAAAGCCTTGCTTGCATTGTACAAAGTTGCATACACAATTGCAAGATGTAAGCCTTATTCAATAGGAGAATGTTTGGTGTTAGCTGCTGCTGCTGTTGATATAGTTGAAATAATGCTTGGAGAACCAAGTGTCAAACTGTTGCACTTTATTCTACTTGCAGATAATATGGTTAGAAGAAGAATTTCAGATATAAGTGAAGGCCTGTGTGATTACTTGATTGAAAAATTTAAAACTTCACAATTTGGGTTGCAAGTAGATGAGGCAACTGATGTAGTTAAAGATGCTCATTTGATTACTTATGTAAGATTTGTTGCAGAAAATAAAATTAAAGAGGACATGTTGTTTTGCAAACCCAAAGTGAAGAGCTACACCACGTTCAATATTATTGACAAATTTCCAAATGAAAATTAAATCAAATGGGAGAACTGCAATGAGCTATGTACTGACAGAGCTTGGTCAACATCGGGACAACATGCATGACTTCAGGCACTGGTGAGAAAGACGGCTTCACATGCTGACTGGACACAATGCATGCTTCATAGGCAGGTACTTGCACCCAGTAATACGAGCGAGGACTTGAAGATCGTTCTTCAAGATGATGTTGTCAGAATTGCCAACTATATAAAAAACAGTCCACTGAAAGGAAGGCTTTTTGCAAAGTTGTGTGAAGATATGGGGACAGAACACACTTCTCTGCTGTATTATTTTGAATCATGCTAGATCTCCCATACAAAAGTACTTATGGAAGTGTTTGAACTAAGAAATTAAATTGGCATCTTCCTTAATGACAATAATAACAGTGCTGTTAATTTGTTTTACGATGAATGTTTTAATCAGAAGTTTGCATATTTGGTAGATATTTTTGAAAACTGAACCATTTGAACAGGTTAATGCAAGGTCTTCAAATAGATATTCTGAACCAGAACGACAGAGTGAATGTATTCATGAGAAAAATACAATTATAGTAAAGAAATTCAAGAAATAAAGTTTCTAGCATGTTCCCTACATTAGAAACAATTATTCACAGCAGTGAAATGGAAGCCAACACTTAACTATTTACCAAACATTTGAGCACTTTACATGACCAGTTTTCATTTTATTTTAAGGACGTAGATGTCTCAAAACTTGAATAGATAAGAAATCCATTTGCTGCTAATACTGACTTTAATTTGACAACTTCTGAAAAAGAACAACTCATAGGCTTGTCAAGTGATGGTTTGTTACAAAAGTAATTTGATTCAGAAAATATTTCTAAGTTTTGGCTGCTTATCAAAAAGGAGTATTCCATCTTGTCAGGCAAGGCTATGAAAATTATTCTACCCTTTGTGATATCATATCTGTGTGAAATGGATTTTCTACTGTAGCTGCCATGAAGACAAACTACTACTCTTGGTTGATTATAAAAAAGGAACTGAGAGTTGCTATTTTATGAATGACTCCATGATCCGAGGAATGTTTTTGCTGAAAAGCCAGCCCACACATCCCTCTACTATAAGTAAATTATTTTCATGATTTTATAATTTTTTCCTTTAGTTAAAAATGTTTTACAATTTAAAGTTTCTTGTTAATAGTTTAGTAAAACTGATTAGGTATGCCAATATATAAAGTTTGGAAGCAACTGGTGTGAGGAGTTTCTCAGCTTTTTGTATGCATTAGTCTACAAAAATGAGGATTTGATTCTCATCATTTTACTTAAGAGAAATGTCATTAAGCTAAGCCTAACTTTAAATTTTTTTAAAAAAGAAGGAAATAATTACCCTGGATGAACATTCTGTTGGTTTTAGCTTAGAGCTATTGATGAAGGTCAGAAATTTTGAGACATGTTCGAAGTGTTTGCTCATTTCTGTAGCCAGCACCATGTCTATGAACATGTGTCGCAAACAATAAAAGGCTTCTCTGAAATACATGAGTAGAAAGCAGCTTTGTTAAATTTAAATAAAACAACATTGTTTATACATGTTATACTAGTATTATCCCTGCTAATTACTTAGTACTCACTCCCAATTTTGACAAAAAAATTTTTTTTCATATTAACTATAATAAAACTAATTTCAAATATTCAGAGTTTTTTTGTTTGTTTGCTGTTTTTTGCAATCTATTTTAGGTTACATTAGTTAGTCTAAATTAGCCTGACATGTAACTTTTATTGCAACACTGTTACAAACAGTGCCAGTCAGAAGTTTGTAGCAGCTGGTCACTGATGAGTTAAATCATAAAAGACAAATGAAATTTAAATAGCTCCATTTCTCATGGCCAAAAAAAAATTCTGTTCACTGTCAACTTCCAGGATTTGGTATTGGTTCAATTAATAAAAGTGAAATCCTTTCTGAGGAACCAAAATTTTTAATAGGAGATAGCATCAAGATTCCCTAATCTGAAACTAGAATTTCCCAAGCAGCAAAAGAATAAATTTTTAACCTGCACTGAAAGATGTAGAAAAGTGTTTTGGTGAAATACCTTTCCACAATAAGGCTCACATTCCTATTAGTGTACTTTCATTACACTGATCATAAAACATGAATCTTCTTATTAGTTGTGATTTAATTGGCTTGTCCAGCTCTAGTGGATGTCTATCCACTGGCATTTTTGTCATTGTCAACATTGGACAATGAAAATTAACCATAAACTGGAATTAAAAATAACAATGGGTTCCAAGAGCACTGCCAAGTATAAGTGGCAACTGATGGTGACTTTGCTGTTTCAGATGTACTGCTCTCCAATAGCAGAAGCTGTAGCTAAAAGAACTAATGATTTGTATTGAAGTGATGAAGAACAATCTAATATACAGTTTGATATAGTGTAATTGTTTCTATTGCACTTGGTCTATAAGAAAACTATTCTTAAATAATTCCAACAACAAGGAATGGTACTGGTCAGAAATGTATAATTACTAGTCCAAATATGTTGTTACTGGTGATAACTATACTTTGCGGGCTTTTTTCTTACAATGTATTTGTTAATGGACTAAATAAATAATAGTCTGTATTAGATATGAACATATTTTATTCTTATAATATGTAAAATACATAAAAGAAAGCTACATGCTGGCCCATCCAATTTCATTTTCATTTATTTTCATGCCTATGTTTTCTCATTGTTCCTTCAAGAAAATATGAAACATCTTATGATTTTACACTAAATGCGAAAGCTGACTAACACAATTTTTATAAAATTTTGTTCTAACCATATCTCATGTACTGACATATGCATGCTGTTGAAATATAAAATTTGTATCCAAAAAAGGAATGAAAATTTCCATTACTTAGATATTTTAACATTACATAACTTTAAATCTCTCAACTAATAATAAATAAATACATGAAAATGATCAAAGTAAACAAAGTTTGGAGCACATTTCAAATATGTGATTTTAAAGATTGCTTTAATTGCAAATACAAGATTAGATTTGCATTTCTACCATAATAATAATATAAGTAATTTGTCTTTTAATAAAAGCTATTATTTAAAAATTTTTCACCTATTAATACAATGAGAGAATTTAACCAGTTAATTTATTTTGTTTAGAAAAATATCTGCTTAATTTCTTTATTTATTTCATGGATATTTATAGAGGGATTTCATCAAAAAAATAGTAATATTTACCATAACTTGTGACATAAATTTCTAACAATCAGCAAAAAGGAAAAGCATGATGTCCCAAAAATATGAACACACTTTTCTATAGCCTAGTAAACAAAATCACTATAATAGAAATTCAAAATGTCAATGATTGATATCCATGCAGGCAATTCAGTGTCTGACAATAGAGTGACACGCAGCAGTACATGGTTTCACAGGAATAGCTTTTTTGAAGCAACAACAATTCTTTGTTATAGTTCATGGATGGTAGTTGGTTTTGAGACATAAATCTTGTCCTTTATCACCTGTTTCCCCCAACAAAATAATCTGGTTGAGAGAGATCAATCTGGAGATCATGGCAGGTATCCAATCCACCTCCTAGTAAAGCGTTCATTCAAAAATGCTCAAACAATTTCCCCCCATACACACTGAAAAGCTATGATGTCTGGGATGTGATGTTACTTTGCATGGCACCATCATTTGTGATCTTCAAAATTTAATGTTGTAACAGTAAAAAAAAAAAAGCTTTGTATGGTAGCATACAAAAGTGTGTATACATCTTTTTGAGATACCCTGTATTAAAATAAACTTCTAGAAATGGTCAGCAGTGTCAACCAGATAAAAAACATTTCTGAATATTTCCTTTTTTATTTTTTTAACTTTTAGTGATCTCATACAAATAATTAACATGTGTGATAAAGCATGTTTCTTTTTACTTACTTTTAATATATGAAGGATTTCTATAAAATTTTTTTGCTTTAGCTCCAAATTATTAATAATAAAACTTGTAAAATAAACCAAAACCCTGAAAACCTGTTTGCTGAGAATTTTAAATTTCCCATGCTTTTTCATAAATGCTATGATGTAGTTTCCAAAAATTTGCCATACACAGTATTAGAATTAATTATGGAAACACACAGGATTCCGCATAAATAATGAGTGATTTAACTAAGAAATGTATATTTGGTGCATTATCACAGAAAATATATACCAGAACAAAATGAATACATTTTAGAGTGCTTTAGTATCTGGCTTGTGAGCCCTTTGCTTTATATAGAACAGGACACACCATTTTCATACTCCCATACAGATTATCAATGTATCACTATGAATGTAATTCCAAATATCCTGTAGCAATTTCCACAATACATCGAAGCTATCTGAATGCCATCTGACTTTTTCATTATTGATATAACCCAATGTAGTCTCAATAATATTCATAAGAAATTTATGCAGACCAAGGCATATTGGTGAGTGTTTTGTTCTATTAGTCTTTTTGTTCCAATCGTTTTCACCACATTGGTTGTATACTTCAAATCATTGTCATGCTGGAAGATGAATCCTTATCCAATGAGATATTTTCCTGAGAAAATGGCATGTTAGATGACAATTTGTCCATACCTATTGGCAGTCAGTATATTTTTGATTTTATGTGCAGCAACTTTGGCTGATATGCAGCTCCACACTTGTATTTTACTGACTTCAATGCTTCCTGGTAGTTGTTGAATGCTGACTGCTATACCATAACCCAGTCTGCCTCCAAACAAGCTGGCCAAACGGTTCACTTTTGGTCTCATCTGTAAAGAGCACCCCTTTTCAAGTTTTGTCATCCAAGAGTTTCAATTCTGTTGACCATTTCAGCATTCCTGTTTGATTGCCTCTTTATCGCAAAGGTTTTTCAAATGTTAACATCCGTAGTTGCAATTAGGTCATTTGCAAGATCTTTAGTAGCTGGGAAAATTTTAACTTTCTTCTTCAAATGCATGTCTATTTTCACCACTACCAGTTTTGTATATCATTCTCAGAGTCTTGCATACAGCTTCTTCTGAAACATGAGTAGCCTTTACTAGCTAAGACATTTATTTCTACATGTTTGTCATAGTATTCATCATGCATTATAATGATATCACTGCCTATACTTTTATAGTCCTTCTACAGGTGTGGAACTTTGAATTGCTAGAATGCCAACTAAACACAGTGTACTATATCGATACAAAATTGTATTATGGAGTATCTCATTTTTTACACACAAAATGTGATTCTATCACACATTATTTGCATTTGTGTAGCCAGTTTTTCCTCCATCTACATAATTATTTCTAATAATGTATATTCAAAATTATGAGGAAACTATATAAAAACACTTTTATCTGCCCTTTCACATTTTATTATTAATGGAAATGCAAGATTCTATCAAAAAGTCATGAAAAATCAGATGAACCATGTATCAGAATATAAAAACCATTAATTGTGTTGTTATGACTACAAGATTTTTTTCATTAAAATAGCCACCTTTCATGTGAATAAATGCTACACATCATTTTTGACATCCTATTCAGTAACTTTTCAAACTATTGCCTTAAAACTAATTACTGTTCCTCTTGCAAATATTTCCATAACTGACTGACAATTGTTGGACCCTTTTACTTTCAATGAGATTTAGATCTGGAGATTGAGAGAGCCAAAAAATGGTTTTATAAGTCTTTTTCTTTTCAGTTATTTTCAAGCAAGGTTTTATGTATTGATCTTTGCAGTATACCTCAGATCATTATTTTGTTGTAGTATAAACCAATCACCTATCAGACAGTATCCAAATAAAACTGCATTCACTGCATATTATTGATATGTTTCTTTTAGGAAAATACCATCATTTTTTATTAAACCACCAGCTAAATAACCAGAAAAACATCTCCCACACTTTCACATTTCCACCATCATATACAACTGTAGATCAAACACAAATCTTTTCACTAACCTTTCTTTTAACATAACATCAACACTTAGAACCAAGTATTTAAAACCTGCTTTCAACTGACCATAATACATTGCATCAATGCTCCCTGCTCCAAGGTATAATTCTGGTGGTACTCAGTTAAATTTTTTTCTTCTTACAACATCTAAGAAAGGGCTTCCTAGCTGCTACTTAGCCAATCAATTCAACCTCTTTTAACTATCTTTTAGTGGCAGAGGTTGAGATGATGACTTTTGCAGTGAAATTGTAGTCAGAAGTTAACTGGCTACCTGCAAAGAAAGTGTTTGCTCTAAACTTTCAAACCAGCAACTTATCTTCCTATTCAATCCTTTAAGTCCACAGATGAGCTAGCCAATTTCATTCTATAAATGGTTGTTAACACATCACCTTTGGAACTTAACTACCTGGTCAATTTTCCATTAAAACTAACCAGCCAGCTTTCTAAAGGGCAATAACAGACAATAGCCTTGTTTTTTAATGGAATTTTATTTTTAGGAGCTATTTTAACCTGATAAACAAAGCAACAGCACTCACCAATAATGAAGTTCATTAACATTTATACAAAAGCATGGCATAACTTAATTATTCAAATTAGTAGTTAAAAACAATGAATGAATGAAGATGATAAGATTATGCTTTTGGTATCAAATAAATTTAACAGTCATAGAAATAACTTGAAGGGTTCATAATTATAAGTGATTACAATGACAAAATTAATGGTTTATATGTTCTGATACATGGCTCATTGGATTTTTAATAGCTTTAATGCATTTTCACTAACATTAGTGCTAAAATCTTTATATGATGGGATCGTAATTTTCAATGTCTATCAGTGCTGTTAAGTTAATATAGTATATAGTGTTCAAATAGGGATATCAATATTTGTCTGCCAGAGTCTCATAAGTGCAGACAATATTAATTTAGCCAATCACTAAACAAAGACATTATGTAACGGTCAATATTTTACGTGTGTCATGACACCACTAGATAACTATGGGCAGGAACATTCACAAATATTCTCTTTTATGATTTGGTGAAATCATTCCAATTAGCAGTGAAATATTCAAATCTTGATTGATTGATTGATTGTGGGCTTCTTGCACGTTCAAAATTGGAACTGGATAATCTTTATCACCACCAATAGTGTTTTTTTCTGAAACATATCTGCTTTAGCATAACAAAGCAGTTGTGTTATAATGGCTTCAAGAGTGAAATCTATTTTTTTTACTACACACTTCAATATAAAGATAGAACAATTGAAACAAAGTAGCTGGAAGAAATATGGCATACACTACCTTTCCAAGTTTTTGAAGATATTTACAGAGTCATCTTTTGCAGTCAGCTGGAAAGTCAAGGAAGCATGGTGGTTTTCCAATACTGCTCTGTAACAAAATAAAAGAATCCGTGCTTAAAAACTAAAGGATTATAGCTCTTTCTGGAGTATGCTTTTAATCTGCATACAAACTTTACTTTACACATTTATAGATAGCCACTGTTCAGTGTAAATGTCACACTGATGCCATTAACATATACTTTTTTTTTTTATTTTTACAAATGGTACATGTGGATGTGGAGAATTGCACACTTTCAACAAGTAGTACCTGGCCATTAACTGGTTTCTTAGAAGCATTTTGTACTCATGTCTTGTAACATTATTTTTCTGCTGAAAGTATGTGTTCAGCCTACACATATGCAATTAAAAACAAAAAGGTTATACACAATAAAAAAAAAAACCAATCAGTTTCTGTCTATTACTCATACAAATATGATAAAATTTGGTAGTGTTATTATCTGGCTAAAGAGTAATAGAAAGTAATAATAAGGCACCCAAAATACTAAGGTTGAGAGTTTGATTCCTGGCAAAGATGGATCCAGTTTGACATACCTCTCTGGTATAGTTTCTTCTCACTCTTCATCAGTTGATCATATAGATTTCCTCCAGGCACTCTAGTTTTTTACACATCTAAAAATGAATTGATCAAGTAGGGTCTTTCCTTTTCTCGTGAACCTCACATGTAAGTGCACTGTCTTTGCACTATATGCTTATTTATGAATAAAGATTTATTTATATTTAATAGATGATTTTTAAGACATCTAAAAGTATGGGCCCATTAAAGTGAGGCACACTGTTATGCTTAGCAACCGTAGCTCTTTAAAATTAAATAATAAACACAAGAAGGTCACTCATTTCAAACAAATCTCCATACCACATTATAAAGTTATTTATCTCTAACATGTTACAATTTATTCACTTCATGGCAATTAAAAAAATTGAATTTTTAAAATTTTAATTTTGGAGGAAAGGGGGCATCGTTTATCTGCAATAATGTCTGAGAAAAATATTTACTTACTGGTCATTGTAGAGTATGGCCAGCTCACTTCTGGCATTAATGAGAAAGGCATTTGAGCGGCCTGGATGGTCAACATCATGAACAATGGCTGCTAACAGACAGGCTACTATATCAACTTCATCAAATATATTCTGGTAATAAATCAAAATGTCATTGCAACTAATAAAAATACAAGAGCAGGTAGTACTAAATTACCACAAGGCTATGTTCAAACAGCAAATAATATTTAATTAATTAATTTAACAAATAAAATGAAATAAAAGTATGCAATTAAATAAAGCATATAATGGGTTTTTTTCTCTAAAGTGGGAAGGTGATCTTTTACTAAAAAATTCCAAGGTCAAATTACAGCAATTTTTTTTTTTAATACTTAGAATAGGTTCAAAGATGATTCATTAGGATGATTAGCATTGTACATATAAAAAGAAACATCAGGCCTGATTTTCCTACATTTGCCTATGTGGTAACAACTTAAGTTTTAAAAAATTTTTAAAAAAATTCTTTTTCTGAAAAAGAAAGCATTAGATTAGATAGATTTGTTTCAATACCAATGATGTGTCAAATAAAAAATAAAGGTAAGAAGTATAATATTTATAAGTTATGCTCTTTATTAAAATTAAGAAATGTTTTGTTTTTCTTCTTTAGTAATCATTTAGTATCAGCATGGAATGCTTTATCAAAGCAGGTAGCAGATAGTACAAATGTTTTCAAAAGTCACACAAACTCTTTGACAAGAAAGGCCAAACTGGAGTTTTAAAACTTCCTGCCTCTCTGGCTATTTATTCCAATATGTCTAGAAAACAAGACAATATCAAATTTTCAAGGCATTACATTTTCCAGAAAAAGTTAAATAATTTTTTTTAAAATCAAATCAGAATATTTCAATAAAAAATAATCAATTTTTTATATGCACAGGTAATCACCATCCTGTGTTTATTCTAAACAATGAAGAAAGATAAATTATGTAGATAAAAATCAGCATCATAGAGCATATTAATAAATCTACTCAGTGAGTCTCATGCAAACTAGTAAGCTTGAATTTTACTGTAGTTAATTATCCTATAATTATTATTGACTTTTATTAACACTAAGTGTTTCAATAAGAATGAGACCGCTATGCACAACTTTATGTGCATCTGACTGCACATCTGTCATCACTGACTACTCCTAAACATGCCAGTTATCATGGCTGATAAAATAAACACAAAACTGAAAAAAATTAATTTCAAAAGCTAAGAAACTTCTAGTTGAAAAAAAAAAAAAACTTTTTTGAAGAATAACAAATCAATCAATCTACATTAGCAAGAACATCAGTTTATATCAGCTCATCTATTTTTATTCCTTTTTTGACAATGCATATTGCAAAGAAAGTTTCCAGTAAGTAGATCAGTCATCTGCTTATTCTTGTATGATAGATTTAATGCACCATTATCAAAATAACTGCATTCCTTTCATTTATGCCAACTGGCAGGAGTTTTAAGACAACTTCTTGCTCCTCTGAATTTATATATAATGTGCAATTGATTGACTAATGCAAAGTGATGCTCAAAGGATAGTGTCAAAAGGTTGTTAATAAATTTAATGCACAATTTTAGTTAAGAAACAGCTTTAAATTAAAGCAAAATACTATTAGTAACAATATATGGAATTTTCTTTCTTTTCTGAAAATTATTATTTAGCAATGTTTTTCCAAAAGTAAAAAAAATGTCTCCACAACAATCCTATTAAAACAGGCCAATTATACTGTTATTATTATTATTATTATTATATTATTATTATTATTATTATTATTATTATTATTATTATTATATTATTATTTACAGTTACAAGAAGAAAACTGCAGTAATTATCACCTTGATCTGTTCTCTCTCAAGGAAGTAAGCAGTTGCTTGAAGAACATCAGCAGCATGTGTTGAGTTGTGGTAACTGTTTTTTGTGTGGTAATTGGCCTCAACTACCTGCAGCCATTTCATAAGGCAACTCTCTGAAATCTGGAGGAACTCACGCACTTTAAACTTTGATAATATTTTCAATCCTAGATATGCCAGAGGTCTGAAAGGCAAAGCAAGACAAACAATGGTATAAAGAGACAGATACAGTAGGCACATTTATAATCAAAAACTGCACATTTACCATACATTAAGCATCTTTCTCTTATAGCAAAACTTATAGTTTGTAGTCAGAATAGAGAGAATAAACCAACATTGTAAATGTATAAGATGATGATATGACAATTTGAGCCATTCATAAAATGCTAAAAGGGGAAACTATAAAACATCAAAAGAGAGAAAACCCTTTATTGGGGGTGGTGGTGGTGATAAAATGTGGCTGAGTAAAGGTGGTACCATTTTCAGGGTGGATTGAAAAGTTTTTATTTCCTAGGAAAATTCTAAGTGTGCGTGATGTAGTGAGATCAGTTCCATGTCTGACTGTGGCAGCTGTAATTTACCATAGTGACTAAGTTAAAAGCCTAAGAATACCAATGTTGATGAAGGAAAATGAGATGGGAATTACTCTTGTTCATGTTTCAGAAATGGTTTATTCTGTGATCCCTACAAAGGTGACAATTTTCTATCATAAAAGAACTATTTACAAACTGATGCAAAAGATTTTAGATTAGTCAACATAACATAAACACTTACAATGATGATGTTTTGTTCAGTGGCACAATTCTGCCAGCCTATTAAATTTCACTATTTCCCCACTACCATGAGTTCATGTAGAGTTTTCCCAGATAGCTTACTGTATTTGAAATATGCTATTGGCATCTTGTGCCAGCTTATTTGGCTGTAGATTTCTTGGCTTATCCATATCTTCAATAGTCCATTTATCAGAAAGAATACTGATTTATTAGAGATTTGTGTAGATTTACTATTATGTTTTCAAAGCATATAATAAAAAAAATAAAAGATACTGGATCAATCAAATGTTAGTCAGAGTTGTTTAAAATGACACCAGTTCTGAACTGAGTGTGTGGTCAGAAACCCTTTTCTTGTGGCTGTCTACAGTTATTAATAATAGCTAATTTATAATTGTTTTCTAAGATTTCAGAACATTTTATTCAAAAATAGAATTGTTAATGAAAAGTATAAAGTACAAACTATGTAGTTAATATTACTAACCAATTCATTAATTATATTCATGGCCATTTCTCTTTATTGGTGGAGAGCCTTGTATAAGCCTGATACCTCCCAAACTAAACTAAGTTACAGTACAAAGTATCTTCAACATACAAGATATCATAATTGTAGCATAAACAACCAAATTTGTCTTAAATTCATTTGTTAATAATATAAAGCAATTTGTAAACATTCATTTGTTTTATGAAAATCTTTGAAACACCTTTGAGGATGAAAAGAAATACTTCTGCATTGAAGATATTGTGATTTAGCGCTAAATAATCAAGTATCCACTAAGAGCTAACTCCCTTTGTATTATAGGCCAACTGAACTAAAACAATGTGTATTTTTTACAACATAAATTCTTCTGTATTTTTGTTGTGTCAGCTTTTCCTTTCAGGTATTCATTAAAAATGGTTTACTGCCAAACTGTTTCATTAAACTTATGTTCTCTAATTGGTTAGGATTACAGTTCAGGAAACTAAGGTAGGCAAAGAGAGTGGAATCACTCCAAAACCAACAGCTGGCTAAAAGTAACCAATATACTACTACTCAGACTTCACGCACCTGATTTACAACTTTCCAATTAGTTTGGGAAAACAGAATATGCAAAAAAAAAGAAGCGACAAACAAACATGCATGCATAAATGCAGGCACACATACAAAGAGATAGGCAGGTATGGGAAGGAAGTTGCCACCATAGCGAGCAACTATGTTATGTAATAAACTGACTTGCTATTTTGTTGAACATAGCTTCTCTCTCAATGATAGCATTTATCAATATTTAAGAAGCACTAGATAATAATTACTTAAAACTTTATTTTAAATCTTGCATTTTGGCATCTAACAAAGCTAACAGAATGTCAAGACTAGTCAAATTCTGACCATAGATGTTATGTAAGCACTGACTGTGATAATAAAATTAAAAAAAAAAAAGCATTTAACATAATGCACGATTAGATAAACAAAATTCTTTAGAAAAATCTTAGATTGTTTAATTGCCTTGACATTTGAAATTTGAAAAGGAGTTGTCAAACGCAAGATAAAGGAATATTAGATTTAGTATTTGTTTCTCACGCTGATCTTATAATTAACATAGAAATTAACAAAACTTATGTTTTACTCCAAAAATACAAGTATTAAACAGGTGTAAAGAAACATTAGACAAATGATATTATGCATGTCTAAATACATTTCTAAAATTAACTGGGAAATGCTAAAAAACTTCACTTAGTATTAAAGAATTTAATACATTTATTCAAAAATTATACATTTTTTTAAAAAATAAAAATGAATAACTAATGAAATTCTAAGAATTCTCAAATAAAAGCAAAAACTATAAAACTGCTAAAATAATCTAATTTTGAAAATGAGAATATGCTATAAAAATACTTTAAAAAGGTAACTTTTGAAAAGTTGGCCAGCAATATTAAAGATTGCAAATCTTTTTAATTCTATGTTAAACAAAAAAGGATTTGATAAGAATGAATCAATTCAAATGGAAATAGTGGACTGAAATTAATGATATAAAAAAGGCTTGGATTTTTTACTAAAAAGACTTATCTAACAAATGAAAACTTTCTGGAAATAATACATTTTAAACAGCATATCACTGTCAAATTAACAAACTTCTTGTAGTGTACCAAAAGGTCAAATTTTGGGTTCCCTTCTTACTCTTCATAAAGTGAGGAATGAAA
Source organism: Nautilus pompilius (assembly GCA_018389105.1). Classification (NCBI taxonomy): domain Eukaryota; kingdom Metazoa; phylum Mollusca; class Cephalopoda; order Nautilida; family Nautilidae; genus Nautilus; species Nautilus pompilius. Next base: position 1,403,531 of record JACATO010000340.1, read on the forward strand.
ATCAATAGTAAAAATAAAACTATTCATACAAGAAATATTTTAAAATTATAATTATTATATGGAGTGTACTAAATTAGAAAATAGCTTCAGAAAATGATCTTGGATCTATTATCAACAAAAGTCTGAAATATGGAAACAATAGATTTTAATTGCTAATAATAAAGTTAGGACAATTAATAACAATACAAAATATAGAAACAAAAACATTTTAGTTTCATTATATTAGTTGGTTCATCTTGAATATGGTTCAGGCATAAAGACCTTTAAGAAAAGATACTGAATCCTTAAAAAGAGTTTAATGTGACTTCTTTGGCATGTTTGCAGACTTTAAACGTTTAGAATATGCTAACATATTCAGCTAGTTGATATTTTGAAATTATAACTCAAGTGCCAATTTCCAGAAATGATAAATTAATGTACTTCCTCAGGTGGAATTTTCATCTTTTTCTTTCTACATTGGTTAGTCATAGAAAATCTGTTGTAACTTCTCATTTTAAAAAATTTAAAAATACAAATTCTATGATTTACCTAAGAGTATCTGTTAAATAATACATTGCATCATCATTAAATGAAAGATTATCCTAGATCTAAAAGAGAGTAAACTATCTATTTAAAGCATTACTGAAAAAATCTGCTGTGCTTTCACTAAATACAGGTATTAACTTTTGTAACTTAAAAAAACAAATATTGAGTCAACTTTGCAAAAAAAAAAAGACAAGAGAACTAAGTAGCCTAAAAGAATATTTAGCAGGTGTTTATATTAAAGATTTGTATTGCTCCTTTAAAACTCTCAAAACTCCTAAATTTATCGCTTGTCTTCAACCTATTAACAGGATAAATGATGTATGAAGTTTTCTAGGTGAATAAGTTTGAATTTTACATTTTGGTTGCTGGTAAGCTGTTGTTCAACCTCCATCCCAGTTAGTGGGTGCTTAAGTATTGGTCAAGGTCTTTGTCTTTTCAGCTGCAGAAAGTCACCAATTAGTGTTAAGTTTGCTTCTCCAGGAATAGGAAGAGGAGGGAAGGTTAGATGACATGACAACAGAAGGAATATGTGGTGCTAGACAACTGTAGAGAAAAGGCATGTGAAGAAACCTTAGAAGCTAACTTTTATCTGCAGCTCTGGCAACATGTAGTGATTGACTAAAAATAAAAGTACATCACCACCAGCAGTTAAAAAGCAGCTTACATAGTAGTTGAACATGCTTACCTCATGTTCTTTGTCTAGGTAAATTAAAATTTATTAATCAAGAATTTAACTTAATGAAATGTTTGTAGTATTACTAAGTTTAGAATAATCAAAATTCAATTAAAAACAAAAGAAAGAAAATTAAGCTCTTGCATTTATCTTCTTACCGTTTGCAAGTAGCAACCTCAAGGTCAAATATTTGGAAGTCCCATGATTTGTCTGTCGCAAGAATTTTCTGGATGTTTTCTGGCACTGAACTCAACACACTTAGCGAGCTAGATGGAATGTTTATGTGAGGATGATTAACTGAAATAAAAAGCACAGAGTGAGCTCCCCTGTATTTCAATTAATTTCCACAAGTAATTTCTTCCAGAGAAAACTATAAGGTAATGACAAAAGTTTTGTCGGATTTTATATGATGTTAATTTGGGGTTCATTTTATGCATGCATGTGAAAGTGAATGTAGATAAGTTATATATTGTTTTGTAGCCTGTCTACTTTTTTAAAAATCATAGAATGGATATTTGTTTCAGGGTTCTGAGTGAAGCATGGATCAAAAAAATTTTCATGCCATTTTGCTTCACGAGTTCAAACCAGACCACAAGGCGAGTGAGGCAACTCGTAACATTAAGCAAGCATGGGGTGAGGACACAGCAAATGAGCGCATAGTACAACAATGGTTTGCAAAGTTTTGATCAGGTGTGAGCCTTGAAGATAAGGAATGTAGTGGATGTCCTTCCAGCTGTGATGACAACCGTCTAAAAGCCTTATTTGAAGTCGATCTAAGAAAATAAGTTGGTGAAATAGCTGGAGAGCTTGACATAAGCACTGCAACTGCTTCTCGGCATCTTGAAGCAATTGGCAAGGTGAGAAAAGCTTGACAAGCGGGGGCCTCACAAGTTGAATGAACAACAACAAAACCGTTGGTTGAAGATCTGCTCTTCAATTGTCGTAAGTAACAAAAACCGTCACAGTTTAAAGGTACTGTTGTAAATTAAACGTTGTTCATCAGAAACTCTTCCAATTATAGCCAGTATTGGTGAATCGAAGCAGCCCAATTCTGCTCCATGACAATGATCGTCCTCATGTTGCAAAAGTGACTCTTCAGAAACTGAACACATTGGGGTACGAAGTTCTCCTTCACCCAGCCTATTAAGCAGACCTTTCTCCCACAGACAGACCACCACCTTTTAAAACACCTCGACAGCTTCCTCCATATGGAATCCTTCTCCAACCAAGCAGCAAATGAAACTGCCTTCCAACAGTTTATCAACTCCAGAAATCCAGTTATTTTTTCAAAATGGTATATATGCACTTTAACTCATTGGCAGAAGTGTATTGATTGTAATGGAACTTACTTTGATTAAGAAACTTCATGTTCAGCATCGATATGAAGTCTCATTGTTGTGGTAAACAAACTGACAAAACTTTTGTAACAACTTAATACAAACAAAAGCATGTGTTAACTCAAAAACAAATGCTATGCATTAAAAGGCAACAACAACAGAGTACAGTTAACTCCCATATAAGTTTTATTGCACATTATGTGTTTTATGAAAGACAAATTAAATTAGCAAAATGTACAGGTTTTGACAATATTTTTTGAGCAGATTAATATATAGAATTATTTAATGATGCAAAGAGACTTTATCTCTAGAATAATTACTAACAACACCACCACAAATTTCTTTTAAAAAATAAGAAAGAATATTTGAGAATTTGATCTGAGTTTTTTGTGAAAAGATTAGAAAGAAAAATACTTAAAAGGAGAAAAAAAGTTCATTTGCAATTATTGCAAAAAAATAGCTGCTAAATATTTCAGGAATGATCATTTTATTTATAGAATGTGCGTCTGATTTTAAAATTGATTTAATTTTAGCTCTATTCAGTTTCTTAGTTTGGAAACTATTTAGTTCATAACATCTGCAAATAATATACATACAAACATCTCTACTTACATATTTAACAAATGATACAAAGCTTCTGTATATTTATTGACAGTATCTCAAATACAAAATTCCAAAGATATTTATGAAATTTTAAAAAAATAAAAAATTGTGAACACCTCTGAAAAATACACATCAAAATATATGAGTATCATAACACGATGAGTTCTTGTGAGCAGCATTTGTTTGTTTCACTTTTAAGCTTGTACTAACCAACCCACAAATGTGGAACTATTTGAAGAGTTTTCCAGATGCAACATTTCTTCAATCGTTTTGTTAGTAGTAGTACAGTAGTGAGTGAATTTCAACTTTCTTCTTCCCTTATAAATTTTAGGAAAAACTCTCAGTAAAAATACAAACAAACTCAAAACTTATTTAGAAATAAAATAGAAATAAATACCAGTTAGAAATAGATGCATACAGAAATGAGTTATTAGTTTATTATAATATTCCTGAGGGAAAAAAAAATTTTAAAAATAAAAGCAAACAAAGAAAAAGAATAGAAAAAATTAATAAAATTATTTAGATGTACAATAAAAAATATAGCAGCAGCAAAAAAATAAATAAAAGAAAACAAGAGTTGAAGTTTTAGACACAATTCTTATAAAGTATTTTCCAGTATTAAATATAGAAGACCTTAAACCTTTTGCCACTAGCTGAATAAGGTGATTTAATAAGTATTTCCAGTGGAAAAGAATTAGCTAATGTGGACTATATTTCAGAAAGTAATGCAATATAATAGAGCTGTCTAATTAAATGATATCAACAAATGCCACCAGACTGCAGGAAAGCAAGAATAGTAAAATTATCATAAACATTAAAGACTTAGTTTATAAAAACCTTTTAGTTGTGTCACATTATGAAGAAAATTAGCTTAATTTTTGGTGAATAGAAATGTTGTTGTTTCAGTTGAGGAAATTGTCCTTAGCTTTGATTTATCATTTAAAAAACTAAAATAATTTTGTCTCTCCAACTGAATAAGCTTAATTACCTAAGCCAGAATTATGTTAAAATTTGGAATTACAAAAAATCTATCATTGTAGAAACAAGTAGCAGATAAAACAACAAAAAAAAAAACAATTTTCTTTTGTTAACTTTAAAAATGCAATTACCACATTTTTATATTGAATATTAGGATGTCAGACAAGAATGAGATTTCAAGTAGTTGGGATTGCTTAGCAAACTATTGATTATTATGAAATTTATTAATTATTTCTACTGAGGAATTTTAATTTTTACTTGACTGACAATTATCTATGCTGATGAATACATGCAAAGTCTTAAATAAACAGTATGTCACTATTAAATTAAGTTTCATTTTGATTGTCTAAATAGAAAATAAATTAGTAATTTTTAAGTAAATAAATTTGAACTGAAAAAAAAAAAAAACTAAATGATAAATTCACAAATTCTCAAAAGTTTTAAAACTATAAGACATTTGGATGCAGTGCTTTTTTTTATTTTACTGAAATTTTTAAAGTTTAAAGTAAAATGGATTACTTGTAATATTGTAAGTAAACTTGTCTGTGAATACTCAAAATGCTGTCCACACTAAAACAATTGACCACAGTTATGCTACTTTGGTTGCTGGGAAGAAAAAAAAGCACAAGAAGAATAACTCACTCACTCAGTAATATGTTGTCCAACCACATACAGATTTGCATACTTTCAGTTTACTGAATTTTTCTCATACTTTTTGATAATTTGCAAATAAATTGTAGATTCTATGTAACATTAATATTATTTAGAGTTTTAGAGTTATCCCCAGTTTCTACACTTTAATATTTTCAATAGTACGATATGCTATATATAAAGTAAATTTATTTTCATTTTTGTAAATCACAGACAAGTTAAAATTTGCAAAAAATCTTGTTTTGTTTCCTCTGCCTACTTAACCACCAATATCTTCTACTAAACAGTCTACATAGCTGGCATCTTCAATTTTCTGTAAGAATTCTCTTAATCTGCAGAAATGCATCTCAATAACACTCATCAAATGATATCAGTCAAACCACCACCAATATCCATCCAAAACACAAACTTCCATTTAAATTTTCATCATTAATTTTTTCAATATGTTAAAATAAATCCTAATACATTTATAAAAAAAATTTGTTATTAAAGTTCCAATTGACTAATAGCTAAACTTAATTTTGACTTTTACATTTCTTAATCAGATCCACAGCTTCTCTTTCCAGAAGTTAGTGTGACATAAAATTTTTGAAGACATTAAATGTCTTAACTAATCAGATCATTAGAAATATCATAACAAAAGATCCAAATTTCTGGAAAATACAACTCTAAAGTTTTTATAAAATAAAAAGATGATTTACCTGTCTTGATATCAAAGTTAGATGAAATCTGTCGTTTCATACCTTGCTGGAAAAGAAGCAATAGTTCATAAAAGTACAAATAAATAAATTCTAAGAAAATCACCAAATAATAATTTTTTTACAAGCAATATTCCTCTGTAAATCTTGAGAATGAAAACTTAGCCAGTATTAACCATAAGCTGCTAAATCTCATTAAACATTATTTCCTAAATATATAAAAATTTTCATTAAAATGTAGTATTTAGCATTTTTGCTTAGCCAAATTTGAATTGGCACATTTGTTCTAATGTTCATACATTTTTTAGGACATTTTGAAATTTCTTCACATGCAATACAAATTTTCATTATTAATAAAAAAAAAACAACAAAACAAACTGTTTGTGCATTAGCATTTTGTTTGTTTTAACATTTATCTACAGGACTCTACTGATTTTTTCGTTAAACTTTCTTTTAGGTCTTTTGGAAGAAATAAATCTTTGAAGAAGTGCCTGTGAGTGAGTGTGAGTGAGTGAGTGAGTGAGTGAGTGAGTGAGAGAGAGAGAGAGAGAGAGAGAGAGAGGCATGCAAATGTATAAGGCATACAAAAGAAAATATCTAACAAACAGTTACAAAAGAGATGGCATTTATACAAATATATTTATCAGCTAATAAATAAAGCTAGCTTTATATCAGAAAAATACACAGGTTTTAAAAAAAAGAGAAAAAAAAACTGATTTACAGTGTTGTTGCTGATGATGATAGTAAAGGAGAAAACCTAAGTGACTAAAAACAACCTCAACTCAAAATGCCCCTATAGATTACTTCTAATATGATAATAAGAATAGAATAAAATACAATAAAAGGAGGTAAAATAAAAATGTATCAATAAATAAATTCCAAATTTCTTAGATGTCTGATAGCTCCTCAGATTCTAACTTTGAAAAATGATCACTTTTGTTTTCTCAAGCAAAAAGTACTAGTATTTTTGAAAAAGAAAACAACACTCCCATCAAAGAAAAAACAAAATATGCATTCTAAAGTCTTTTAATCACATGGTGTCATTGATCTTTCACTGATGATTTGACCATGCTGATGCAATTAATCACTAAAAGAAAATTGCATATTATAGAGTCTATGTGATGATTAGATTTAACACTCAACAGATGATAACTAATAAGAATAACACAATAGTGACACAGGAAACTACTTTCTGCAAAAGTAACAGTATGTGAGACATCCCAGCATATGTTATAATGTCATGGCCACACCAGCTGTTGTCAGCTAAATTTTATAATTATAATGATGTTTTCATAACTAAAAGGTAAGCATAGTGATTTCAAACATTTTGGAGTCAGTCTACTTCTCTCTTAAAAACATTGGCCAATTTTGTTGATTGATAGGTTTAAATTTTGGACATTGTTAAAAAAAAACCAGTCCTTGACTGATTGCCAGCACTAAATAAAAGCATGTATTACTACATTAATCTCTATATGCTGCATTTTAAACAGTACACTAGAATAATTTTATGTAAAAAAGAGCCATAATTTTGTGATTGTCTTATTTTTAGCTTTAGAAAGAAAATTAGTTAAAAGTTGCCAAAAGATTCTGTGTAGAATGCACTATACTGTCATTAAATTAACAAGTGGCATCAAACATCAGTCAAGAAAATATAACATATTTAAGATTAAGACTACACAGAAAAACATACATTAAATGTACTTCTCAACAATTACCCAATTTGTAGTATATAATTTTGGTTTCAGTAAAATAATATCAGATTTAAAAAAACCTAGATTATTTTTGAAAAGGTTTTTTTTAACTATGCTTAGTTAGTATTGTTATTTTTGTTTATTATACATCCAAGTGACCTTTTGAAAAGAAATTATGGGAAAATAAATATAGAACACTTCTAATATAAGTCAGTAAAATACTGACTGGCTTTTAGTCTTCAGACATAAAATTTCAATTTGTTAAACTGACTAAGCAAGTGCTAGATTTTTTTGAAAGTATTTAGAAAAATATCATACTAGTCCAAAATTGTATTTACACAATTTTTAGATTCCAGATAAAACTACATTACCTTTATTTTTCGATTTTCAATCTTTGGCAAAGGAAAGAAACATGCATGTACATCATGGCAGTAATTACCTTCTTTGCCCATGAATAAAATAAATTTAAAAATTACAAAATAATTTAAAGCCTTTAACAAACAAACAACCAGTGTACCATTCTGAATAATATCTTGGGAAACAAATGCATCATATTTTAATACAGAAATCAAAGATGAACTCCCTACCAACCTATCTACCAACTGTTTTTATTGACCAAATAAATCAATCTAAGGCATCCAGCTATGTGAAGTACTAATTTATTTTATGCTGTCACTATTCAATGTACTCTTGAGTATTAGACAGCTCAATACAGAAACAATATATTGAACTTTAAAATCTTCTGTACCTGTCACTTACAATAACGTTGAGTAGTGCATCAGAAGGCTATCTGACTTTCTTCCAAAAATAAGTGTGCCAAATTAGAAATTTAAAAAAAATTTTACCTTGGAAAATATTATTCCATTATGAGGCAGAAAGAAGAGAAATAAAAGCTATCACATATACAATGCAACAACAAAAAAACCAAAACAAAATCCTTCAATTATAGAAATATAAAAGCTATTAGATTAAATGGAAAACAACCTACATTTTGAAATGTTTTCCTAATTTTTATCTTTTCAAGAAAGCAAGTAATCCAGAACTAAGCTTCTAGTTCCCAAATAGGCTTTGGAAAAGAAAAAAATATGCCTTCAAACAACTTAAAATTTTTGCTGCATTTGCATAAAAAAATTTTTTGTTACATAGTATTAATAGTTCTTGTTTTTTAGCATGTGTAGAAAGGCATATTATATCCCACTTGTTGCACGTAAACAAAGCAGACAACTAATTATATTCACATTTTAGTTATAAATGAAATAATGATGAAATTAATTTACAGATTATATTTTTGCAGCAAAACTGTTACAATAAATAGTGATACAAACACTAAACCAAACATCCTTCCTACTGACTGACTCTCAACTTTCTAATAATTTCACTAACATCTATGTTTCCTATATGTTAACACACATTGGATTTAATGAAGTTGTGGAGATGAATTTTTTCACCATCTTCATGAAGTTACTGGACAAAGAAAGTTCAAATAATTTTAACATGGGATGTATATAAGGTAGCAAAAGGATCAAGAGAAGAAAAACAATATATAATTGCTTAGATTACATCATGGCAATTACTAGCTTAAACAATATAGATACAAATAAGAGGATTAATGTATTTTAAAACAGTTTACACACTTGGCTTTAAAAGTCAACACTATAACTTCTCATGTTCAGGGGTCTTGATAATGTTATAGATAAGTTATCTCTTCTTGGAAGCTTTTGCAAGGACAAAAAAATTATAGGTCACAAAACCACTGCAAGTACTTACAGATATCAAGCCTCCTACAAGATTAGAAGTCATTTGATCTTCATCCTTCATCTGCAGTGAAAAATAGGGTGAGTACAGCTCACTAGTTCGCAGAATATCTAGCACCGTGTCTAATGCCTGGACCACTGTGATGGGGCAGTTTTCCTGAGCAGCATTAATAATGCTTATAACCTGAAAAAAAGGCAGGAATTAAACTGACAATCAGTTTAGTGATTAAACTCTTGCCAGCACAAGTGCAATGAGCTTTTTATTAAAACAATCATAATAAATCAATATAAGAGTAGAGTAAGTATAACAATATAAAAATGAAAACAAACACACTACTGATAAAAAGTTTGGAAAAAGATACATTTAAAAGTGCTTAAGAGATTTAAAAAAAATTGTGTGATTATTACAACATGAAAGAGTGGACTACATCATCTATAAACTTAAAAACAAACACAGGTGTCTGATTTATCAAAATACCCACATCTGGAATATGACAGCTTTGCAAATTTGTCATTATGGCAATTAATTTACAAAAAATAATCAAATGTTAGGAAATTGCAAGATTTAGAAAAATGTATTATCATATCTGTTGCACTTTTGCTAATATCACTATTAAAAAATCGATAATAAGTCTGGTGACTATGGTGGCTAAGAAGCCCCCTTATCCTCCCACTCCGCCCAGTCGTGGAACCGACCCAGATCCCACCACACACTTGCAACTTCACACACAAATCCCCCCAAAAAGAAACCTTAACCATATTAAAGGGTATAGTATTTGTTTAGGAAATACTTAAAAAATCTTCATTATGCACTGTTATTCACTTCTATAAATGTTTCTGGGTCTATTCCCATCAAGCTTTTTGTTTTTCATTTAACAATTTGCTTTATATGGAACCATAAATATTTGACAGCCACACAGCTATTTAGTTCTGAAGATCTAAATCATCTCTATACTGTAAAAAAGGTTTTCTCTGTTTCCATTTAGTTGCACTGCAATTTCTAGAACCATGTTGTTTATTCCACTTGCTTGTTACTATATTATAATATTAGTAATCTCTCCTTAATTTTTTCTTTTGGCTATCTAATTTTCTGTCACAATTTACTCCAGTAAATATCTTTCTTTGCTTAATGTACTATGGATATTCAGATGCATCATTAAAATGGTATCTGGATAAGTTTTATTTAAATATCACATTTGCTGGATATACTATCATTTATCAGCTTTTTATCTCACTCATTCTTTCATTATGCAGAGTACAAATAAAAGTTTGTAATTCAAGACTAATTTGTTTTGTCCAAGCTACAACACTTGCAGCATGCATTATCTCAAGTAAAAGTTCTAGAAGGACATCAACTACTATACTTAGAGTTATTTACCTGATTGATCAGTTTATGCACCTCTCAGGTGTTTCCACTATGATTAATGCATAACATGATTGTCTTTTTTTTTTTTTTTTTGGCTATTTCAAACATTGAGAGTACATGAGTTATAAAGACCAAATAAAGATTGTTATTTAGATGAAATCAAGATTTAAGTTAAAACAGGTTATATATTTTTATATCTGTAATTTATCTATCCATGCTAATATTTTTAAAAATCTGTCTATCTAGAAAATGAAGTTACTTTATGTGAAATATTCAGAAATTGATAATGTAAATTATTAAATTATTCTTCAACTTTATAAAAGTTTCATTAATAAACAATTTTTCATGGTGAAATATAATTAGACAAATATCAACAAATACTTTAATACTTTGCAACATCCCAAAATCTTCTGTGAACTTTGTGATATTGATGAAATTTTCTCATTGAAAATGAAAAGTTTTTAAATGTTGTCTTACTTTTCAGCAATATGGTTAACTTGAGATATACAGAAGTAGAATTATTATGGACTTCAAATTGCATGAATGCATTTCCTTAACATACATTTTCAAATTGTTTCATTCAAATGTAATTTATTCTAAAATATAGATTTACCTGGACACATGGTGCCTGCAAGTGTGGGAAGGGGTTAACACTAGAATCCATATTTAATTAAATTTTAAAATTTATTTTAATTTATTTTACTTCTTTCTTCTGAATGTGCTTCTTGATTTGTGCATTTATTGTTTTCAATATTCTTAATTACATTTGTTTAAGTAATCAATTGAGTAGATGAAACCAAAACATCCTTCTAGAATTTTAAAGCCACTAATATATATATAAAAACATTTCTATATGATGAAATTATCATAAACACAATGCAAACAAAGTATGAATACTTTCAAATAAATTTTTAATTACAGAATCTCTCTTTTTAAAGAATATTTTGTATTTCAACCTTTATTATTATTATCATCATCATCATCATCTGATTGGTTTTGTTAGTTAAGAAAATATAAAAAAAGTATGTTGGATTATTAACTTACCAGATTTTTAAAGTCTGTACAAAGTTATCATTCTTGACTCAGGGATGAGTGAAAGATAACATTAAGTCAGTATGCTCAAAGCTGTGCACTAAACAACCGCAAAATGACTTGTTGGCTAGCTAAGAATTTTTTGTTCAAACTGGCCATCCTTCACAACCAACAGATGAAGTTGTCAAGTGTTTTTCTGATGGCATAAATCATACATCGATTCTTTAAAGTGGTGATGTCTTGTGTTGTATCATTCACACTCACTCACTCTGTGTTTTAGTGGTAAGTACGTGTAGGCCAACTGGCAGAGGTGCAGAAAGTCCCTACTAGAATTCTTCATTTTTCGATGTGAGAGGAAACCGAATTGTCCTGAATCTTATTAGTAGTAAATGATTAACAAACCAACATTGATTTTTCCAACCTTTCCCTGTTACCACCATTAGGGTTTAATTTTCTGGAAACTCTTTTTTGAATGCAGTATGTTAATTTGCAGGAGGCATTTCTACTTCTTTTTTAAATTTTATTTTATTGTATCAAAATTTGGTTGCTAGGTTTTTGATGTCAATTTCTTGACCAATACTTTAGTCCATTGTATCACCAAAATATACATCATCAATAAATTTCTGTTCTATCTGTTTAATCCAAAAGGGGACTTTGTGGTATTCTTGTTAATATTATAAGAAACCATTTTGTCTGCATCATCTTCAGCAAAAAAGAAGAAAACAATAAGAAAGTATACTGAAGCCACATTGCTAGTTATAGACCAATCATAGCAGTTAGCATAGCAAATGTACAATGCATTAGTTCATGGATAAAAATTAATTGAATAGTAAATGAAAACAGACTCAAATTAATTTTATCACCATAAAAGGCTTTCGTGAGAGCCCTAAACCAAATAACAGAGACAATAAAGAAATCCATTAATAGAAAATTAGATTTATTAAAAGTCTGAGAAAAAATACAAATATTCAATTTTAGTGAAATACCAAGCATGATTCCACATCAAGACGATGTCATTTAAGAAATGATGAGAAAAATTAAAATGTTCCTTAATTGGAATCAGAAACTCAGCGTAATCATGGTTATGACTGGTTAATGTTTGGCTAAAAGCAGCTAAAACAAATTTAAAAAAAACATCATGTCTTTGATTTTATAAACCTTGTGATATTTCATAATTAAGCAATTTGCATTAAAATCATATAAATTTGTTTAAAAATATTTTTGCATAATTAGAAAATTTTAATTATGTACAAATAAATTGTCTTACTCTGTTGCTTTATAAGTATTCTGAATAAAGCATAAATAACAAATGCTTAACTAATATTTTTAAAGAGCTGTGTTTTTTGGCTCCACAACTGCTATAAAAGAAGAATAATTAAAATTGACATTTTGCATCCAGAAATTTTCAACATTCATAAGCACATTAAACCATTAAATGTGCACCATTTAAAAACTAATACAGGGAGGGTATTGCTGATAATCCTATGTGAATGCATCAAGTATGATAAAACAAAGTGAGAAAAAGTTTACTTTAGAATATTAAGAATGAATTAATTCAGTTAAGTAAATACAAAATTGCAAGAAGCTATTATACAAGGGGGAAAATATTCCAAATACTGTTTCTTGAACCGATCAATACTTTTCCTACTGCTAGTAATTTACTCTACTTTAACAACAGTTGTTACTAATTTCAGCTGATATAATTTCTTAAAGCATCATACAAGCATGTCATTTAACTTAGAACAGTGCTATATCTTGTTAGTCTGTTTTTATTGAATCAATACATATAGGAGCAAAATATCATAGCCAACCAGTACAATCATCCAGTACAGTGAGTTTAAGCAATTTACTTTTCCAGTTTTGTGTGTTTGTTAACTGCAAATATGGTAAAATGTTCATTTCTCTTGGAAACACCATCAATACATGCATTATTACGAAGATAAGCTCATTTTCTTTATTATAGCTAAAGTACTATATCTCAAAGATGCTAAGAAACCTGATTGATTTGATTTAGGTTATAGGAAAGACACAATAATCTTTGTATTTTAAATGCTACAGTATATTTTAACATAAAAATCTGCATTTTCTTAAACTTAATAGGATTTGCGGAGATTAAACTCAGCTAAATTGTCTTTGTGCCATTATCCTGCACCAGAGAAAATGGTGCATTTACTTTACTGTGAATTCATGGAAACAAATCAAGACAATAAATTTGGGTCAGGATGACTTAGATATGAGAGAATAATATATACCTATTTAAAAGTACATTGCATAGTACTACCACAAATTAAACTTTGATTATACAAACTTCTGCGCTTGTGGAATGTTGCGTTCTAATGTTTACTGACTTTTGATATTTGATCTATTACAAAAAAGGAATAGTTAACTTAATGTGAAGGAAGGAAAAAATAACACACACACATTCTTTAATAAAAATCAATTAAGATTAAAGATCATATATGAAGACAGGTAGCCACTATCATTCATACGAGGCTCCAAAAGTGAAGATAAATGCATCAATGTAGTTGCTACTCTGGTTGAAATTGTCACAGTTAACATATTTCTGGTAATTTATTCCATTCAACCATAAGTTTTACCAATTAAAATATTAACTAATATGAAGTCTTGCAAGTTATCCTGGCAATCTACTGGAAACTTGTATTGTAATAGTCCGCTCCAACCATACAGCCCTGTTGCTACAGAAATACTTCCTGACCAGTTCTGTTGTGGAATTATGTAGTTTAGAGTTGATTGAGGGTTTCTACTGTTAATATGTGAGTAGCAATAGGGGCTTCTGTGCACCTTTACCATAAAACTTGTAATTTCTTCATCTAAAGATGTATTGCACCACCCTCATCTTATTTCCTAATTTTAATTATTGAATGAGTATCCATGCCACCCTCCTTTATTTATGAATGGGCTTTTATGCAATTCCCAATACTATTTGCTAAATTGTAATTGGCTTCCAAGCCACTCCTTTTCCATTCATCTCAAACACTGAGCTTCTGCAACATTTTTTAAAACACTGTGCCATGATTATTAATTGAGTCTTTGCACCACCTCATACTCGTTAAGTTAGATTACATGCCTCCCTTTGTCTTATTTGAGATGCAAAAATTACATTTTCTATTTTATAATTTTCATCTGAAATGGTACCAAAATTGGTTGTGTATTCTGGAAAACAAACTGTAACACCACAGTTGTAGATGTAAAACTTACAACTATAAGTTATTTTAAAATAAGGGTGCTAACATACATTTAATTTTCCACCTACTTTGCTTAGGCTTTCATCTATTCACTGAATATGTTGATCTAATGAGCTATCTGAAGAAATTACTCAAATTTTTTCAACTTATATTTTGAATAAATTTAGTAACACTATTCCAGCAATAAATTAATATACTTTTTCTTTTAATTTTGAATCAACATGTTTTTCAATTGCATCATCATTATTATTTGTTGAAATTTTTATAGTTATAATTTTGTTTTTTAATATAAAAATGTTGATACTTTAATTTTTATTGTATTGCTAAAAGCTTTTATTTTTTCACCAACAATTCTATCTAAAAATCTAGATGTTTAATATATTTTTTTAAAGGATGAAATATTATTTTAGCTTCGCATTTGAACTCATTACTGAATAAACCATTATGCTCTCATTTCCACCTATTAATTTATCATCTCCATAATTAGTCGGATTTAATGCATTAACATAAATTCTGATTTTAGCATTTGAAATCTGAATTATTTTAGTCAAAAGCTTTAAAATCACTTAAATTAATAACAACACAATTATGCCAAAATATCATTCTATCTAAAATATATTTATTTAAAATACTAAACTATTTACATATATTTTGTTTACCACATTATTAGAATTAACAGGTTTATTAATATTTATAATTCTATGATTATCTAAGTTTAAATTCTGGCCATAAAATTTGAATCATCAAATTTCAAAAAGTTGTGTGTTTAAACTAGAAAATGCTAACGAATTGTCTTTTTGATTGAAAGCAGAATTATTCATAATCATTTAATACTTAAAATTAAATAGAAACGTTGCTGATTTTATAGGAAGCTTTGATAATTCTACAAGTAACATCAGTATCAACAAAATTCACCATTTATTTAAATAATTTTTGTTTTTCTTTAGTTAATGATCCATAACAAAAAATGATATAATACAAAACAACTTAATTTAATTTTTCAATTAATTATTTTTTGTCTTCTTTTTGCTTTTGTATCTACAGTTTGCTTTGATAATATAGTTATTAGAAAAAATTTTAAACCAAATGCACTAGTAATTATTGAGATGTGACTTTAAAAGAAGAAATATTAACAAAATGAAAGCCAGACAGAAATAATGAGGCTAAACAGATAAACTCTTTTAGTTTACTTGTTTTCTACACTTTTATTAACTCTTCATAATCCCAAATTATTTTTTCTAAAAATTATCTTAATTTTATTTCATTAGAAACAATAACACTAATTTTTCAATATACATTCTTTAGCAGTTTAATTTAAGCTATAACTTCTAATTTATTAATTTAATAAGCTTAAAATAGGCCTTTGAAACATTTGATCTGTTTGTATATTTTTATTTTTCCTATACTTTAAAAAAATTCAGACAAAAATTTTAAGTATAAATGACCAAAAATATCACCTTATATTCTGAATTTCAAATGTGATTTAAAAATATATTTTGTCAATAACCAGAACAAAAATTTTTAAATATATATTTTTTAAAATTAGTTGGAAAAGGCAATGATAAACATTTTTATTAACTTTATACCAAAATGTCCAGCGTGTACCATGATATTTAGCTGAATGTAAATTTAAACACCATATTCTATTTTATTAGGTACACTACAAAGAATATCTCACATAGAATCTCTTTTTAAATGTTCTAATTTTTACTGTAGTACTCTATTTTAATGTTTTTTGAAGGTCTTTCAATATGAATATAAAAAATTATTGATTTAAATAAATGGAGCAGCATAGAAAAGTTTATAAATACTTTTATCAAAACAATTCATTTTTGTTTTATGTTGGCTAAATATTTAAAACTCTAAGAGAGACACATCAGTTACACACCAAATTATTAAATAAAAGTTAAAAATTATATCAACACATGAGAGAATTAAGTCGAGATAACTTTATTATGAAATTATTATAAAAAATAAATATTACTAATAGAAGATATCTGAAAAAGTTAGAAGGCACTTTTAAGCCTAATCTTAGCATAGTTATTGCTGGTTTTTACTATAATGCAAATTTAGAGATAGATTAAAATATTAATACTAGAGCTAGATGGAATTATTATGCACTTAATAAAGACAAAATATTAGCTAAAATAATACAGGGAGAGATAAATAAATAATTATTAAATCTTATGCTGTAGCAATATATTCCATTTAATATACAAAAATCTAGAAATACTAACCATTTTTATAGTGGTGTTAGCAGATTTTCTGAAATCTTTCTATCAATTATATTTTACTTTTCTTTAAGTTTTTTTTTTAGTTTCTGATCTAGCAATTAAAACATTTGTCTTGAATAAGAGAGATAATTTGCAAATTACTAGAATTCTGAATTTTTTAGTTACTATTATTTTTTAATGTTTGGTGTTTACTTTAAAATCACAAGCTTTTTTAAACTTTAATAATACTTTCAGCATTATCTCTAATAGATTGTTGTTGTTTTTGGATAATTTAAAATATATCTAGCCATTCTGTTGAGAGAGTTTTTAGAACACTAATCAATTTTCTCATTTTTTTTCAACTCTCTTGATTCTTTTAATCATTTAATTTTTTTTTAAAATTTGAATGTTTTGTAAATAAATTTAAACTTGTTCAAAATCAATCTAAGTGCTAAAACTTCATTTTGGAGATCTATTATATTTTCTTAATCTGTAATTCAAAATTAATGCTCAAAATAAAATTTCCATTAAATAGCAAATAAAGTTGATTTTTAAAATTTTCAACTATTTGAAATTCAAGTGAAATATTTGAAAAAATGAATATGTTTGAGCTATGTCCATTAACATAAAAACCTTTTATTAAATCACAATGTACAAAACAATTAATTTATGAAATATTATCTATATTATCACTTTCATTATAACAAGAAAATAATGTTTTAGTATTAAATTCTATAGAGTTTTCAATCTATTCTCTACAGTAAAATCATATTTATAGTTGAAACTAATAACAATATAGATTTTGGAGTAGCACTATTAACATTAATAGTAATATAATATTCTCATTTGAATCCCAATAATTGTTACTTTTCATGTCTTTGAACTTCACTACTAATTTTTATCTAAAGTTATAGTGGTCCAAGTAGTTCCATTATTAGCACTATATCTTTTAAAAAAAGTTATATCAAGATTAATCAGAGTATTTTCATAGTATTTTGCAGAATCTAAATTTAGTGTTGAATAAAAAAAATCTGTTTTAAAATTGGTAGTTTTGATGATAAAACAAAACTATAAGAATCTTTGGGCTTGACTAATTGTTCAGTACTCTTTGCTATTTTATCCAATAGTTCTTCAATCATTTATAATGTCAAAAAAAATTATTTTTATTTATTAAATTTAATTTAAATTCATGACCAACTGCATTTATTTCATTAAATATTATTATTTCCAGCTTGTTTAAATGCTGAAACTAGATCTTTCAATTAATTAAGTTGGATCTGAGGGTAAAGATTCAACTCTCTTGCACTTTAACCAAAATATTGTCATCTCATACTATATAGTCTAAATGTCTTAGCTTAGATGAATCTTTTGCTGGTCTTCTAATAATTACATTTAATCTTAGCTCAGAAGCAATATATTTTTTCATTTATAATTTTTACTTAAATGTAATTTATTTTTTTGCAACATCATTGTTGTAATAAATAGCTAAACTGTATATTACATATTTTACATAGTTTTATATATCTTCTTCAGGAACAATCTTTTTCATCTTACTTTGCTTAAGTTAAAAGTTCCCATAAACCAGATGTGGTGTCAATTTTATAGTCATCATCAATATTAAGCTTATTAGAAATCGCTTCTATCATAGATAATTCCATTGAATACTAGTTAGATTCTAAGTGTTGTAAAGAAAATGCAGACTGATGATCCTTAAAACCAAAATAACCTATAGTATATGGTGATCAAAAAGTAACTATGTAGTGGAAAACATTCACTTTATATGAGTAAAAATTTAACTCCTTTAAAGCATTATGCATGCTCCCATATGAAACATTTGCTTGTTGAAAGTCAACGCTGCGATTTTGAAGGGCTCAAAGCATTGCATCTGAAATTTTTGACAGCTTCTCCTTGTCCAACACTTTTGGTCTATCTGTTTGTTGATAATCCTCAATTGAACCAGTATCTTCAAATTTGACAATCAGTGCCTTTACAATGTTTGTTTGGAAACTTTGCATCAGGAAATTCTTGTAATAACTCATTTTGAACTCTTGTGGTATATTTACTGTTATTCACATACACTTTCTTGATGAGAAAGATTCATTTGGCATTTGAAAGGACCATTACACAAAAATTACAATCACACAAAAATCATGTTTCACTTTTGCAAATTTACTGCTAACACCTGTTGGTCATTTTGGGAACTATAGTACAAAACAACAAAGCACAAGGAGTGGAATAAAAAATGATTACAAATATACTCCACTACATAGTTAGTTTCTGATCATCCTGTATCTGCATCTACTTTTATGTTGTTAGCTAGTAAAAGAGCATGCAGAATTGATAAAGGAACAGGGTTAGCCCTAGCTATTGGTATTAATTTTCAAGATACTAAAGGTATTACTTCTAGACTTTCACAAGTATATGTCTGTTTGTATTTATAGTAGGCTGAAATAATTTAATTTATTTGATATAAAAATCTTGCTTATCTATTTTTTTCATCAAGAAACTATTTATTTAATTTATTTTTACAGTAAACCAAATCCTTAAATTTTTAAAATTTCTTCCTTTGTTTTTTTTATTTTATGAAAAGACATTTAATATATGTATAAAATAACAATCAAGCAAAGCATCATTTAACAATTTATCCAAAGTTTCCAACATGCAAAATTTCTTACAGAATTGTTAAGTGAGATAATAATTATATTTATCAGATGATTTTTTTTATAACTACTAACTCACAATCTGGCTACCAGCATTTTAAAATAAAATATTTAAATTCATCAAAAATCATAACTTTACTATCCAAGTTATCCCAAATATCTCGAAGATCATTTTTAGATAATGGAAAAAAAGCTAATAATGTTTGAATTACTTTTGGTAGCTTATCAGGGTAGTTTGTGAAATTTCTCAGTAATATAAATCATTATTATGCCTACATCTAGTATAGAATGATTCATGGTTTGTTTGATTTTTGTTACACATATGATGATTAAAAATAAACAAATTTTTAAATAATCTCTTTCGGATCAGCAATATCATTTGGGTCTTACTTCTAAGAACCTCAAAGCAGAAATCTGAAGAAAAAGATCCAGCTAAAAATATTCTCTCATGTCATTCTGAATTTAAACGCATTTAAATATTAGAAAATGATGATAATTTATTACTTAAAACGTAAATCAAGAACAAGTTATTAGAAAGAATAGTCAACTAATGTTTAGGGGAACATGTCAAATTTATATAAAAAGTCAAATTTTTATCTCTCAGTATTAAAATTTGTCTTCAAAAATGAGCTAACTAGTCTAGTGAAAAACATTTATCAGGATATGGTACAGAAACACAAATTAGATTTAAGATTAAGTCCAGATAACTCACCAAAACATGAAGAAATTATCACTAAAGTTGATCAAGCATGCTACAAATATGATTTACAGCGGTGTGCAAAAGTCTTGCATAAAAATGACTAGACTTAGAAAATGGGTTCTTATTTTGTAGAAATTAGTAACTATTGTATGTTTTCTGTTTTAATTGAAAGGTATCGGGGTCTTTAAACGATTTATAACACTAAGATCCATTTTGTAATTGCAGAGTCAAAATTTAAATATTAATAAAATAATTTGCATGAAATAAGCATGTGCAAAAGTGTTGCATAAACTACAAAAAATTAGAATATATATTTTGTGCTATAATAGTTTAGGATAGTAGAATATAAATATGAAAACTGTCATTTTCCACTATTCCGATTCATTTTTATTCAATATAGTGATGCCGAGAGCCAGATATTTGACCTCCGAACAGCAGACCACAATCGTTTGCATGAAAGAAGATGGTGAAACTGAGTGGGTCATTGCGGAACGTATCGGTTGCAATCAGTCGATTATATCTCGCACCCTGAAACATTGGAAAGCCGATGGGAACCTAATTTCGAAATGCAGAGCTGGCAGACCGTGGAAAACGACGGCTTGACAGGATCACCTGATCGCCCGCATATCGAACTCGGACTGATTCCGCACTTCCACCGACATCCAGCCTGCCTTGTCAAGGCACCATAGGATCCAGTTGGTCTCGTGCACCATCAGATGGCGTTTGATCCACATGGGAATGTTTGGGCAATCGGCAAAGAAGCCGTTCATCAGTCTGGACAATTGTCGAAAGCAACTGCAGTGGGCTTGCAGCCATCTCCACTGGACCATGGCCCAGTGGTCCTGAGTGTTGTTTTCCAATGAAAGCAAATTCGTGAGGGCCGACTTGGCAGGTCAGGTGTACGTTTGATGATTGTTGTCCGAGAAATACCATCCTAGTTGCACTCAACCAACTCTGCAGGCAGAGGGAGATTCGGCCATGGTTTTGGACTGTTTTCAATCGTCCAGTGTCAGTCCGTTGCATCACGTAGAGGGTCAAATGAATGCTCATGACTATGCTCAGATCAGCTCAGACATTGTCGAACTGTGTATGTGGATCACATGCCCCTGACGGCCATCTATCAGCAGGACAACGCCCCCATCCACACAGCTAGGTGTGTCAAGGCCTTGATGGCAGAGTTGCGAATCCCCCTCCTTGACTGGTCGGCTCAAAGCACAGATCTCAATCCCATCGAAAACATTTGGCACTTGATTAAACTCAGTGTTAGTGCCAAAAAACTGAAAAATAAAACCGATTTGAAATGGAAAATCGAGGAAGCCTGGTCGGAGTTCAGTAGTGACAATTTTCAGCGTTTGGTAGCCAGCATGCCTCGTCGTTGTGAACAAGTTATGAAGAATTTCAGATATTCTACTCATTATTGAATGATCTGATCACTTTCTGCATAGTTGGAATTGAATCTGAATTGATTAGACAGCTGTCTAGATTTTATTCAACACTTTTGCACACGTTGATTTGATGCAAATGATTTTCTAAAAATTATAACTTTTCTTACAATGAAACAATATGCTTGATATTATTGGAATAGATGCACAACAGTAATATAGAAATACTTTAATGAACAAGATTTGATAACAACTGCTTTCGACAAAATGCGAGCTAATTTACAGGAAAAATTATTTTTATGCAAGACTTTTGCACACCGCTGTAGATGGTGATTCTGCAGACAGCTTTGCTGGTATTAAATGCCGACAAAATGATAATATAGAATTAATTCATGATCTTAATATTATTTAACATCCTAGTTTAAGAGAACAAATTGATAAAACTGCAACAAAGAGTAAAATAGTTGTTGGAGGTTCCAAAAAAGAATGGTTAGGTTCCAGTTCTGGTTCCAATAAAAAAAACCAAACAAAAAATGAAGAATCTTCCTTGTGCTAGCTGAAGAGTTACATAAACCTGTTAGAAAAAAATTGTTCATTCAATAGATAATATCTGGTCAGCAAATTTAATTAATATGCCAGCTTTTTCTAAACGGAATAGAGGTTATAAAAATATGTTAAATGTAATAAATGTATTTTCCAAATATGCATGGAGTGTTTCTTTAAAAATAGAACTGGAAAATCTATAATGGAAGTATTTAGATGTTTATTTAAACAATCCAGTAGAAAACCAAATAAATTATGGACTGGTATGCGAAGTGAATTTGTTAATAGAACTTTAAAAAAATTCTTTAGAGGAAATAAAACTTTATAATATATAAATAATGAAGGTAAAGCAATTGTATTTGGGGTATTTAATAAGACCTTAAAAATAATTGGGAAAAAGTGTGCAGAAATAATAATAGTAATTTGAAATTTTTTTTTAATAAGTTAAGGAGTATAGGTATATAAAAAAAACCTCAGATCTACTGGAATGTCAACAAAAGCAGCATGTAAAAGCAAAGTAGACAAAAAATTAAGTAGAAAATAAATCCTGATTTAAGACTAATGATTTAGTACAAATATATTGTTATAAAAATCATTTTGAAAAAGGATACAAGAAAAATTGGACTAATAGAATATTTAAAACAATAAAAATTAATAACACCATTCCTTGGACATATAAATTAGAAGCAATAGATGTAGAAAAATATTAGGACCATTTTATGAGCAAAAGTTACAAAAAATAAATATGTCCCACTAGAAGTGTCACATGTCCCATAGTGTTCCAACAAAGATATTACTGGATTAGTGGCTGAAAAAAAAAACTTAGCCAGAAAAATGTGTTCAAGAAGCATATTACAAAAAATGCTGCAGCTATTAAAGCAAGCTATAGGATAGCTAAATTGATTGCTGAACAAGGTGAACATTTACAGATGAAGAGTTTAAACAGTGCTTATTGGAAGTTAAGTGTGTCCTGACAGAAAAAGTGTATTTGAGAATAAAACACACACACAAATGAAAACATGGAACAAGATCTTTCTCAATTTAAAGAAAAAGCAAAATCATTTGAGGGGTTTTCTTTAGTGTTAGATTAAAGTAATTAAATTTCAGACACTGGTCAACTTATCTTAAATAGGGAAAATGACACTGTTTTAAACTGACAGAGGAAATGGCAGGACTACAAAGTATAAAGGACACAACAACTGGTGAAGACATATTTAGGAGTTGTGAGTCGATAAAAGATCTCCAGCTAAGCTCAAATCAATTGAAAAGTATCACTATTGATGGTGCTAAGCACTTATTGCACATATCAACAAATACATGGTGGAAATTTTGAAATTCAAATGCACTTTCACTGTATTACTTACCAAGTCTTCTTTAAAAAAAAAAAAAAACCACTGAATTTAGGTGAAGTGATGAAAGTTGTAGTATCATGTGTCAATTTGATTAACAGGTATCAACTCAATCTTAACCAGTTATGTGATTTTCTGTCTCGAATTGAAGCAGATTATGTAATGTTTTGTACCATTCTGAAGTGTGCATATCTCAGTTATGGAAGGGTCTTAAAACATTTTTTGGACTAAGAATTGAAATAGAAATTTCTATGGTAGAAAACTCAAACCTGCAACTGAAATGTCTGATTCTGTTTGGGTCTGAG
The DNA here is from genome assembly GCA_018389105.1 of Nautilus pompilius. Lineage (NCBI taxonomy): Eukaryota > Metazoa > Mollusca > Cephalopoda > Nautilida > Nautilidae > Nautilus > Nautilus pompilius. The sequence continues at coordinate 1,427,197 of JACATO010000340.1, forward strand.
ATCTAGCTTTATTGGTGGCCATAACTTACCTGAAAAAGTTGAATCTAAAACTACAGAGAAAAAACAAACATATGTGACATGTTCAGTAACAAAATTTTTTGAAAACTAAGACTCTTTCACAAACAGCTAAAAGCTGGTAATCTTGTCCACTAAGTGTTGTGAAAATATTACATCAAAAAGCATCACTGTGGAATTGATAGACAACAGAGATGAAAAATTTGTGAAAAAATTCTAGGACTTGAGAAAGTTTCAGATCTTTCAGAACCATTTGAAGCAAAAGTTTATGATGTACCTTAAAATGTACAATTAGAATTTATTGATTTACAGACATGAATTTTATTTAAAAAAAATTTCAAAAAACAATTTATTAAATTGTATTCTTCTTGTGGCAAACATTAAAAAACTTTCTAAAGATTTTGTTACAGCTTCTGCCAGCAAATGTCCATGTGAGTAAACTTTGTAAAAATTAAGATTTGTAAAATCTAAATTGCATTATTATTGTCTGACTGATCGGCTTTTGCACACCATACCGAAGATTGTCATAACTAACAAGGCACCAGTCACTGAAAAGCAATCAGGAAAAAAGAGGCAAATTTTCTCTCACAAAACAGATAATTTTATATTTAATTTTAAAATATTTATGATGTAAAAAATATCAGATCTAAATTTTAAATCTTTCCTATTAGCAGTATTTTATTTCACTTTTTTATTTATAAGGTAATAAGAAGTCGTGTTTAGTGCATTTTGAACTAATTTTGGTTCAGAATACACATAAAACTGTGGATCCAATCCTCGTTAAACTTTATTTGTTACAAAAGCAGGATGTAGGTAAATTTTTTTTTTGAAAGGTTTCTTTTTAGCACTATATTTAGGGTCAAAGTTAGCCATCACTTTAACCTAGCTCACAGAACTTTGGTGGGATTAAATGCATAAATATATAGTGTTTTTCCAATCTAATTAAGTTCATATTTCATGTATTTGCTCAGTATATAATATATCTATATAATTTTGCAGTTTTAGTTTTTTTTTTATTTCTTTACCAACCTTTATGATTCAAGATCTACTGTATACATTATAGATCTGATTCCACAGATTCATTTATTACTTTTCCTACATACTAATTTTTCATCTTTCCTACAATGTTTTTGTCACCCTTTTTATTTTAGAGGGATAGTTTACTGAGTAAGCAGAAGTGTTAGCATATAAAAGCAGTATCTGAAAATAATAATTTTAGATTTGCGTATTTTCATTTCATAACATTAAAATGAAAATCATATTACACTCTGAATAATCTAAAATGCACATTCCTAAGTAAAAATATGCTTTAAAGTTTATAACTTTATTTTTCATATGTAAGAGTACTAGTTTTCATTAATAACATCTCTAATGTAATGTTGGATAATTTTATTAATATATGCTTTTCTATGCTGCTCTTGAGTTTTTTCAGACTCTTACAATTGTTCATTTTTTTCAATTTTCCATTGTTTTTCAATAAAGCATCATTCATTAACCTAAGTCTTTATTCAAAATCATTTGTAGACTTAGTTACATATCTGTATTTAACTCATAAGGTTTTAATTAAGCAGACTGATTAAAAGTAATAGCTCTGTATTGTTTTTCTCTGGATATGAAAGTAACAAAAAAGTTGAAGATTTCTAAAATGTACAACATAATTATTTTTACTGTAAAAAGTATTTAACAATTTTTAATAGGTTTATATATCCAAGTTTATTTTCTACCATCTTATTTTGGTGAGAGAAAAGCCACTCAATGCTGCAAATAACTTTTTTCTACAGCTAGTGGATAGTCGTTGGAGCCATATATCATATCAATTGGTGAATCCAATATAATTGTTATAAGTATATTTTTATAATGCTCTAAATGTTGTAGTTCTCTTAATCTAAATCTGTCTGTTGTGAGATGATGACACAAAACTGAACCACAGAGATTACCTGCATCTAAGTAAATAATGTAAGATTCTTTTTTTGTTAGGTCATAATTTATATTTGAAACTACTCTTAATATCTAATTTTACAACATATCCAGGAATGTGATCTGATACCTTTTTCTTTCAATTATATCTATGTTAGATCCTTTGAGAGTTTTTTACATTAACTTCAGACATTTAAATAGGTGCTAGATGCAGTCTTATGTTTTGCTCTATCAATAATTAATCAGAAATCTAATTTTATTCAGTCATCTTTAAACAAGCATTCCAGGCTAAAGATGGGGTTGTAAAGAATTGATATGAATCTAATTTATAAGCTTTTAGACATACAGTTCTAAAATCTTAAAATACATCAGCCAAAAGTAAGACATCAGATTTAATTAAGATAATTATCATTATAATCTTCTGATGTTTGAATGTTGTATTTCTGACATAAGAGACACTTAATTTTTTTGTAAATTTCTTTTCTTCTAAAAATGCTTTAAAAAAATCTCACAAAAATAGTCCTAAAATCCAAATATATGTTAACTCTATTATGAGTTCCCGCAAATTTTGTCACCTCTAAGTGCTACTCTACTGAAATAATTGGTAGTTAATTTTTATTGCAATATTTCTTAGTAAATTCCTTTTAAAAATTGAAATCAACATTTCATTTTGTTATGTAAACATTTGTTCAGTACATTTTCTATTTTAATCAGTTATCAGCTGAGAATGAGGTGGTGAAGTTAAAATGAGAGAGAATATTAAGATATGATATAAAAGACAGGTGAATTTGACAGATGTAGATGGTTCTTTATAAACTTCAAAAATAATGGGTTCTAACTTTCTGCTTAAGCTGGACATAAAGGATTCTATTGATTAATGTATTAAACACTATGCCTTTACACTGTTGTTAGCATGTATACAATCAGTCTGACACTTTAGGTCAAGCCCCTAACATTCTAAATGTATCAAATAAAATTTCTTTATACTGTAATTGTATAAAGCACTTAGGTTTATAAATATCATAAAACATTTTATTAGTGAATATTTGTTTGAAATTTAAAACTTAATATTTAGAAATATTTTAATTTGAGTGTAGTGAGAAAGCTAGTTTCCTGTACATATAGATAAAAAAAAATATTAATAATAGCTTGAAGATTGAATGTCGTACACTGGTTTTAAGTTGGCATTTATTATAAATTATCATGACTGTTGAATTTATAAACAAATAATACTGCGCTTCTGTGATTAAGTTTTGGTGGTGTCATATTTGTTTTGGAGTGAGATTGGTAAGACAGATGTGGCAAACATGACTGAAAAATTGCATCTCACTGTGAACTGCCTGGCATTTTCTAATAAGTGTAGTATCCAGCAAGAAACTGTAATAATAGCTAAACATCTGGACTTCGTAATAAACTAGTGACATTTTGGATATTTTAATTCCACAGCACAATGATTGAAATGCTAGTGCAGAAGTTCATATTTTGAGATGAATGGAAAAGAGGTGGCATGGAAGTGAAATCACAAATAAAGTGGCATTAGATGAAGAAATGACAAATCTTAGCAGTGTGAAAGTTCCCCATACCTATACTATTTACATGAATAAATATAAGATAATTTCTGCATTACCATCATTTTCTCATTCATAAACCAAAAGATTTACACACACATATCCACCTAAAGAATACCTTCCCATCAAGTTTTTTGGATTTTGTGTAGATGTAAATTCTATGTTATAACAAGTTGGTCAAGTGAGCATGATATGCTTTAACATGATTTTAGAGAGAGTAAACGATTTAACCCTTTCTGAAATGCTCAAGTAATATTTCAATGGTTTGCACCCCTCAACCACTGCAGAGTTTTAACAAAAAAACAAATCAAGGTACCTCATATTGCTGTAGATATTTTGAATTCTTATTTTTAGATTTCATTTTTATTGAGCAAAATGAGATTTCATAATTTAAAATTATGATTGCTGAGGTGCTTTTGTTACATTGAGAATACATGCTAAATGTCTGGAAGAATTTCTAAAAGAATTAATATAAAATTCTAGGAAGGAAACATAATAAGTGTAGGTTGCTTGTAAAGCATTTAAAACAGAATTTGATAACTACAAAAGATTCTTGTTTGTGCATCTGAAATACTTAAATGTAAATCAATTTAATTTACCTGTCTAAAAATTTTTCTTTTTTCCACTAATTTTCATATCTGATTATTATTACTAAGGTAGTAACAGAGAAGAACCTACGTACATGATTTTGTATATAAAGAAATGAGAAAGAGCTTATACACTGAAACCTGTAAATTAACAATTTAACCTTCAAAATTTGAAATCACAAACCATTAAAAAACTGAGACATTCAAGTCTGATTTTACAACAAAATCAAAGAAAATCTAAAGGTGCTTTTGAAAAATGAAAAACACCACCAACAACAAAACAACTATGATTTTAACACCTTGTGAAGATTGTCCATTAACTTAAATTAGGAATATCTCAGATAACTTACAGTATCTGTACAACTACAGAGTATACATATCAGATTTAAAAGAAACATTTTGCAGTTGACATTAAGAAATGTTACTTTTAGTAAGTAACAGCTTCAACCAAGTAGGAGGAGAAGACATTTTTAAAAGTACAATGACTAGGCAATTTTTGACAAAGGGGACGTATATATATGTTTTAAATATTTGTATTATGACATCACTTGCTTTGCTGTAGGTTTTCACAATAATTCAAGCTCTTTTTAACACTATTTTTCCAAAGATTAATACAAATTCTTAAAAAAATTTTATTTTTGTAAAACAGACAGTTTTACCCAAAATGCCTGCCCTAAACTTTTTCTTGTCATTGCCTAGAACAAGATAGATAGGTTTTTTTGGGTTTCTTTTTGTAAAATTGGTGACATTGAGCTGAAGCACAGAAAAAACACTTACTTTCGTTATGGGTGCCTCTACCAACAGTGATTTAGTTAATGAATCTCTTTTCCTTACTACTCCAGGAACAGCACCTAAAACATAATCAGATAAAGTTTTTAAAATTTCAACTAGTGCAGGACCAATGGTGCACATTATGCACAGGTGAACATAACTGCAGACTCACCAATGATCTTTTCTAGGAGGATATTTTGATAAAATCTCTTGTGATCTAAAGTAGTTCCAGCATGAACCGATCATAACATGTTTTGTCAGGTATATATCCTGTAGCAGTCAAATGTCACTTCAGTAATGGACAAATCTGAAATAATTCTGATTTCTTTATGTTTATGTATCATTATGCCCTGAATAATGCAATGTTTAAGCATTTCTTTTGCTAAAATAATATTACAAAGTGTGTATTTAATGAAGTTAATTGCTTTGTTATTCTGCCATTGCATCTCTGCAAGAAATTGCTATTATATAAATGTTTACTACATAAGATGAATGAATATGAAAACAATGTTTAACTGTTTTTATTATGCTATATTAGATTGCAACACATGCAATAAAACTCTTAATGTTTTGCTTAAAAATGAGTGATGCAATTTGGACCTGGATTTTTTATAGTCAAATGCTAACAAACAAATATTTAACTACAAGCACTAATGGATTAAAACAATATGTAGATTACTTCCACAGTCATAGCTACAAGTGTATATAATCATTAGTCATGACCCCTGAGGACATATGTCATACTAATTGCTTTTTGAAAAGAAAAAAAAATCAGGTTTTCTTTTGTTCTATTTCCTGTAAAACCAAGCATATTTATATTTCATATTTATTTGGTCATACATCTGAAAACCACCAACCCAATCAGACCTCAGTTTTGTGAAGAAAACTCTGTTGATGAAATGACTGAAAATATTGGCCTAAAATTATGGGTGGACCTTTATCATAAGTGTGAAATATTTTACTCTTCATAATGATGGATAAGAAATAACAATTTTAACTACAAATAAATAAAAATAGAGCTGGAATATTCAAATTTATGAAAAGGAATATGGTATTAAAACATTAGAGCTAAAGTAGATATAATTTTCATTATAATGAGCTGCTAAATTTATATTTTAATTTTGTCAGTGCAAAAACAAAAAAAATACTAATAAAGAAAACTAAAAGTTCAGATCTATCTATCTCAGAATAAAAATGTTTTTGTAGATGTTAGGTTTCAAATGTTTGTTTTATATGCAACCCAATTTTAATTTTTTTGATAACATGAGAAACAATAAATAGCAATAAACAACAATAAATTTATTTAAAAAATCACATGCAAATAATTACCATTGGCTAGTTGAGTTGGTGTTATTTCAGAATCACGAAAGCGTTCTAAGAAATGAGAGTCATTCAAGGTCTTTTTCACAGAAACATACTGGTAAACTTTACTGAAATGAACAAGCAAAACAAATAAGAACAACACTGCATTCTTTCAGTAACAGGTAACAAAAAGTTGACATGAATATAAGATAATACAATTTTTTTTAGTGTTAGGGTTTCAGAATTCTGTATCTTCTAACAGTTCTTTTCTTTATTGTAATGTTAGAGCTCTTAAGTACAGTATGCTAAAGATAGGGCCTCTTAGATTTTAAGAATCCGTAAGTTGGTCCTTTTAGGGTTAGGGACATAAACTCTTGTGCCATTCCTAGATTAAAGATCTAAACTTGTTTTTCTCAGATTAGAGATATTTTTGCTCAGGGTTAATGAATACATACAGTACAGTGAAACCCCGATTTAATGCGAGGATTCATTGGACCTTTTTTTTTTTGTAGATAAAAATGGAACAAACTGCTAGAAAAAGAAAATCTTTTTCTGTGAAAAATAAGCTTCACGCACTTGAGGCGATCAAGACTAAAAGTCAAACTCAAGTTGCACGAGACCTCGAAATACCGGAATCAACATTTTGTGGCTGGAAATCTCAAGAAGAAAGGTTACGCATGTCGCTTTGCAAAGTTTAAGCAGCAGCAGGACTAAAAGCCAATCACCTGAAGACAGCCAAAGATGTCAGCCTCGATGACTCCCTGTACAAGTGGTTTGTTCAAGCTCACTCAGAAGGCCTTCCAATTTCCAGTTCTATTCTCAAAGCTTAAGCCGAGAAGTTTGACCAGCAGATCAATGGAGAAACCTCACAGTTCAAAGCTAGAAATGGATGGCTAGACCGGTTTAAACGCCATCACAGGATTTCTCAAGTGTTAGTGTCAGGAGAAATTTGCTCAGCCGACAGTGACACCACCAGTGAATACATGGCTGAACTAAAAACTCTTTTAAAAGGTGGTGGTTATGTGGAAGAACAAGTGTACAACTGTGATGAAACAGGCCTCGGCTACAAGATGATTCCAGACCGTACACTGGCTAGCAAAGATGATGCCGACCGATGGGAGGGGTTCAAACAATGCAAAGATCACATGACATTGTTGTTTTGTGTAAACAAGACTGGAACACATAAGTTAAAACCACTCATGATTGGCAAATCTCGCTCGCCCTGCTGTTTCCACCATGTCAACATAAAGTTGTTAGCATTTGAGTACACACACAGCAGCAATGCTTGGATGACAAGTGTCATCTTTGAGGATTGGTTTCACCCCTGCCATCCGCACTCATTTGTGTAAGCAAAAGCTAGAACCCAAAGCTCTTCTTTTGCTTGACAACTGTCTCGCTCATCCGCCAGCTGCCAACCTAGTAAGCTATGAAGGAAAGATCTGAGTTTCTTACCTCCCCAAGAACACTACATCCAAGATCCAGCCCCTAGATCAGGGGATCATCTTCGTGTTCAAGCAGAATTACAGGCGGGAATTAATTCATAGAATTGTAGTCGACTCAACAATGCTTGAAGCCTATCTGGAAAGCCTGAATGTGAAGGAAGTTTGCCACTTAGTTGGTAAGGCCTGGGCAGCAGTCAGTTCGTCATGTGTAGAGAAATGCTGGGAGAAGGGTCTGGGGCCAGCCTTCTCATTATGCCAATCCACCACGGATGACAATGACGAGGAGCCAGATTTGTATGGCTTCTCAGAGGAAGATGTGTGTGAGGCAGAGAAGCTGTCTGAATGGAACAAAGAAGAGCTACACCAGTGGCACTCAGCCAATGACAAATACCCAACATATGAGCAGCTGTCGGACGCCGAAATCGTCCGTAATATAACTATAGCATCGGCAGAGGCAAGTGTACTGGTTCTCGATCCACAAGAGGATGATAGTGAAGGGCCTCCACCCCACCCCTAAAAGTGTCTGAAGCCATTGAACACCTCGAGGCTAGCCTCCGTTGGCTGGAGACCCAGGTGGTGGACCACATAAAAATCTTCCAACTTAGAAGCATTCTAGATTTCGCTCGCAGCCAGCGACATGCTACATTCAAGCAAGGAACACTCGATCACTTTTTTAAGAAATAAACTGTAAATGATGATTGCTAATATTCTTGAATGTTTTTATTTGTTGTTTTGTTTATTAAAAAGCTTTACTAAAAATTGTGTTTTAATTTCTACTGTAACAACAACGATTTATTCGTGGAATTCTTTAATTCAAAAGTAATTTACTTGCTAGAAGGTAAACGTGCAAAAAACGGGTCAAATATGGCGAAAATAGGGGTGTTTTAGGATGTTAGATCAACATTGGGTCTGTTTGAACACCGATTTTCTTGAACCCTGATTTAAAGCGAATCCGCTTTTTTTTGCGACGACATTTTATGGACCTCAACAATCGTGTTATAATGGGGCCACACTGTACTTTTGTGTGAACTTATTAGAATTTTAAAGGATCTGAGACAGAATTTAGGTTCTAAATTTTTCTGTTTTAAGTTAGGTCTCTAAAACCAGTGTTTTGTGTTTCTAACACAACAAACATTAGTTTTCTTGTGAGTTGAGTGAAAAAATTATGAATTCAAGTTTCTGTGTTAAAGAGCCTGACATGGCATTTTCTAATAGACTAGGTAAAGATAAAACAGCAACAGCAGTCTGAAGCAAGAAGAGGGGAACAAATCAAAGAAAGTGGCTATGGGTCTCACTAAGTTGGCTGATGTAAACATCATGACCAGTATGAAAGACTTTAAAGTTTTTGATTGCTGCATTTGCTGGTTTTTTCTAAACAGACAAACTATAAATCTATCTCTGCATCATCTAAGGAGCTATGTAAATATGCAAATCTTAACCTTTCTGAGAAAATCTTGTTCTTTTGCTGGTATTTTTAAATATATTTTTTCTTTAGATTTCTCTTACTATATCACCAAAATTAAACATATTAACCAAACAATGCAAAAGATGAATGGAAAAATAAATCTGTTGAAAATTTCGGTAAAGTTAATAACTTTTTGTCTGAATGTTACAAGCAACTGGTTTGAAAAAAAAAAGAAAATATAAATATCTTATTTAGATTTTCAAAAGATTTTTGTTTCACAAAGGCATTATTTAAAAAGTGCATAAGAACATAAATTCAAAAATTCCTGTTAACTCTTGAATCATTTTGCTTATTCTGCTATTTAAAACTGATAAACAAATTATTTGTACATGTTTTGCTATGAAATGTTTACTACATACTATGCTTTTTTAAAAACAAATTAATTTAAGCATTCCCCTTGGTTTCCTAATTATAAACAGTTAAGTTTTTAACAAACAGAGCTTACTCAAGAAAAATACACAAAATAAACTAAATTTCTCAAGAATTTCTAGGCTGATGTACTCATGACAAAGTGATGTAATGAATACAACACTACTCACCCTTCTGGTCCTAAAACAGGAGCTATGTGACAATGATGACAAACACTGCTACCACTTTTCCTTCGGAGATAAAATGCACCTTCCCAATACTGTAAAAAAAAAAAAGAGAGAGAAGAGAAGAGAAAAGGAAAGAAAAAATAACCACTGTCTATTGAAATTTATTTAATGGATAAAATAGACTATAAAAAATAAACCTAATTCTTAAAACATAAATTGATTTTAAAAATAGCAACAAATAAACAAAAGGAACAACAGAACTGCACAATTACAGTGCACAAAAAATGACAGCAGCAAAAGATCAATGAAAGATAGGTTGACCCCATTAATTTCTGTTTGTTATTTGTTTCAAAAGCTAAATTTTTCAAATAGTTCTTTTTAAAATTCTAAATCATTTGCATAATTTTTTATAATATTTTTACATTATAAAACCTTGCAAAGTCTTGTTTTGTTTGACAAGCAGATGATCTATTCACCTTTTTAAAAGGCGAAATAACTTTATTTTTATATTTAAAATATTAGGTCAATTAAATTTTTCAGCACATTATCTTCTCTTGTGAAAAAGTTCAAAGACAAACCACAGAAGCCTATTGGCCTGATGAATGTTAGGCAGCCTTTTTTCCTGGCTGCTACAAGATTAAAATGAGGACATTATGTAGAAATATATGAATACAATATTGTCTAATCATTATGTTACCTCAACCACATATAGATGTATAGTCTATAGTTGGCTTACATCCACAATCTCTACAATACAGTTAACACTAGAACTCCCAGAACAATTATTCTTACTGTTCACTATTAAAATGTACTGTACTCTGCTTATTTGGCAACTAAAGGTCTATACATTTTTTTTACTTTTCTTATATCTAAGTATTAAACATCCTGAAAGAGCAATAGGTTCAGAGTTACAAAACTAAAATAAATTATGCCTAAAATTATCAGTGCAGGCATTTTGGCTGCCACAGAGAAATCAATGTATTTAGCTTAGTGAATGAACTGGAGCTTGACCTGTTGTGATCAGGTGACCAGCCTGCTATGAAAATGTGCTTTTGGTTGAAGCTGAACTTCAAAGCAATACCCACATTTTGTATGTGCTACAGCAGACTTTTTCAGACTTATTTAGATTTAGTTATTCAACATTTTTGTGTATCTACTATGGAATTTATTGTAAAATAAAAATTAATAGATTAAGAAAACTTATCCGATTGCAATGCAGTTATTACAGAAGATGAATCTAGAAACGAAAATGAGGTAGAAATAGATAGTGATGAAAATTACTCTGATCATGATGAGTTTCTCATCCACAAAAGCCTGAAAACAACAATAGTGATGACATTACCAGCAAAACTGAAAACGAAGGTGAAGAAAATTTGAGACAGGGACAAGACAATAATTACCTACAATTGTGCAAAAGGTTTGCCAAGCAGATTAATAGCAAACACATTAACATGGAAAGAGAGAGAGATTATCCACTAACCCTTGCTGAGATGCAAATGATAGCAACAGCAAGTAATTAAGAAGTTTTTTGTGATGAAACTGTGGAATACTATAAATCCTGTTGTGCATAATGCAGAAAAATGGTTCAGAATAAAATGTCAAAAAAAAGTTCTAGGACCAATCCTATGCAATGAACACATCCAATTCTTCCAAAGAGATTGACCCTGAGTTTTCATCTTGTTGTTAGTGGGTCTTAACTTCATTTCATCAATGTATGTGGAAAACCATAGATTTCATCTATCAAGAGTTGGAAAGCATTCATTACACTTGCTCTCTTCAGTTATGCAGCATTTTCGCTACTTATTGTATGCTTGGAGAGGATATGGTGATTTCTGTGTTTTGACTTAAATACAACTGGCATCTACGAAATGACAAATTTGCCCTGCCATCTAAAGTACAGAACTAGTTTACACCAACAGTATCAACTACAAACTGGGAGAGAACATCACAATCAACAAACAGTTATTTTACCACTAAAATGTTTTCAGCGGATATAGTATATGGCTAACAGACCAAATAAATTTGAGACCAAGTTCTGGCTTGCAGAAAAAGCTGAGACTAAACATCTCCTACATAGTTTCTCCTAGTTGGGCAACAATATCAAGAGAACAAGGGTGATCAGCAAAATAAACTGTATTAGAAGAGAACTTCCATAGTCAGCAGTAAACCTGTACACAGAGCTTTACTCTACTAGACTGCTGAAGAACTATACTCTAAAAGTCTATAAGCGCAAGCCAAGAAAACTACCATTTTTCTCAGCCTTCCATCGCCACTAAGACTGATGCAAAGAAGATCTCAGAGACTGTTTAGTTTTATAACTCCACTAAGGTTGGAACTGTTATATAAGAGCAATAGCACAGAAGAACTTTGTGAAAGCTGAGTCTTATAGATGGCACATTTAAGAGTTCTACAAGACCCTGTATCTAGCAACCCTTAATTCCTTGATCCTTTACAAGGAAACCACAAACAAGATGACCAGTAGAAAAAAACTTCATATTGTAGCTACCAGGGGAACTTTGTCAGACATAAAGGTGAGGATCAAAATGTAAAGTGTGTGGCAAAATTTACAGCAGAATTTGGTGATTTCCCTGTTAAATGCAAGTTATGCCAGTGCCAAGTTTCATAGTGCAGAAGTAGCATGTCTGTTTCGCCTGCACAGACACAGAAACTACACAAAGCACAATGTTAGATGTGTTTCTTAACATTCCACATTTTGAACATATTATATTATTTTAAAATTTCATTTTGTTGTGCATAAACAACTTAAAACAATTAAATATTATATAGAATAATAGTTTTTATAGGACTTTTAATACAATGGTCAAAATGTATCTTTAGTAATTTCAGTTGTAAACATCTAGATGCAGCTGTATGTTTCTGTTTTGCAGGTATTGTCAATGAATGGCCATTATGTAATTATATGGATTGAAGCATCAAGGCAAATGACAGTTTATTCACATTAAGTCAAATATGACAATAGCTAAACCTCATTTCTCATTATTTTCACCAGGCAACACACATTATCTAGGTGCATATACAAATTTTTTATCTTCCCCAAGCATTCATGTAAATTATAGTTAATTCTGACAAATTATATAGTAATGGATTGACTGCATTCATTCTGTCACATGTAAAAATAATTACTGACACAAAGCATTGTATACTACACGTATTTCCAACATTTTTATTTTTTTGTATCATAACCTTTTCTATGCCACCAGAAAAGGAAATTACTTGTAGTTTTGTGGTCAGTAATTGTATTTATATGGCAAACAGTTTACATGTAAACGTCTTCAGAAAAAAAAATTAAATATTTGAAAGGTTGCATTGTCATTCATCCATTAGCAAAAAAAAAACATGAACAGTTTTAATTGTACTTGCTATGATGTAAATCTGTTTCACAGTAAATAATTCAAATGTAGAATAAAGAGAAAATGACACACAGAAGGTAGTATATAACCCGCTCCCAATACAATTTACCAGCATGAAACAAAGAGTATCTCAACTGAGAATATTTCAGTAAAAAAAAAACATAAATAGACTAGAAATTTGGCAATAGTTGCAATGTGATTATAGGCAGAAATGCATTTAATCAGTATGTCAACCAGAACACCTTACAAAAATGTTATTTTAGAAATAATAACAAGAGTTCTCAAAAATTCAGAGCAATAACTGAACTTGCTGATTTCTCTGAACAGTGTTGAGATAAGTGTCATACCCATAAAGGTGGCAAAATTTTTAAAAAATGTGTGTGTGTGTGTATATGGAGTAATGGAATAAATATTAAAAAAGAGAAAAAAACCTGTGTATAAAATGCAAAATACAAATAGCACATGGCAGAATCACATCTCATCTATAAAAATGAAATACTAGTCTTGTTGATATGACTGGTTGTCATGCATACAATCAGAAAGTGACACACCGACAGGTGAACTATAAAAGTATAAGCAGTGATATCATAGTAGTGTGGTGAATGTGTGAAAAATACTATAGCTCCTGAAAAGGAAATATCACATGATAAGCATATAGAAATCAAAGTCTTAGATAGTGAAGGCTACTTCATGCAGAGGACTGAAGTCTCAACTTCATGTTTCAAAACAAATTGCATGCAAGACTCTAAAGACGACACACAAAACTTGTACTGTTGAAAATCAACATGAGTGATGAAAAAAGCCCAAACTCTCCAAAAGTGATGTTAAATACCTCAGGGTATGTTTTCTAGGTGATGAACAACAAACCAGTATAAATCTTGCAAATGACATAGCTGCAAGTATGAGTGTTAACATTTCTTCACAAACAGTAAGATACATGTTAGCATTAAAGAGTTCAATGAATGTGTAACTGCCCAAAAACTTTTGCTGAGAAAAGGCAAAAAATGACAAGACTGAAATGGGCAGCAAAAAATGAAACAGTGAGATGAGTAAACCTGTAGTAGGTGTTCTTTACAGATGAGTCCAAGTTTGACCTGGTTGACAATAAACAATGAAAGTTTGTTCAGAGGAGGACTGGAGAGCAAGAAGTATAACAGTAAGCATATAACAGATACATTGAAACATGAGAAGGAACTATTAGAAGCGTAGGGCTGCATATCAGCCAAGGATGTTAGAGATTAGCATAAAATCAAATGTACACTGAGTGCCAACAAGTACAGGAAAGTTCTCATCCATCATACCATTCCCTCAGAAAAACCTTTCATCGGGGGGGGGAAGGATTCATCTTCCAACATGACAATGACACCAAAGTCTACAACGTAGTGAAAAACTATTTGAAACATACAAATTCTGATAACCACTCACAAAGATCTTCATCTGCATAAAGTCCTGATGGGGGTTATATGGCTAGTAAAAATGTCAAACAGTAACCAAACACCTTGGATAAATTGTGGAAAGTGCTACAGCCAGTCATACATGACAACATGCATGAGATCATGAAAACAAAATATCATGCTCTATATAAAGAAAAGAGCTCAAGTAACAACTATTAATGCAATGTACAACATATACAATTTGTTTTTTGTATATTTTCTGTAATAACGTATTACTTATGACTCTCAGTAGCAACTACTCATTATCTGTGCATATCCTGTGCATGTGTGTTTCCTCATTCTAGTATGGCCCAGTATGAAGGGGTTTAGAGTGATAATCATATTTCGCAGCAAACTTCTTGTCAATATACTCCATTTTTGGCAATAATTTATCACATCATAAAATTTATAGACTTGCATATACACCATGTTTATTGCTAATATTAAAATGACTGTTGAAATTTTAACTGCTTCATATAGATCTAGAACATATCCAAGAATTTTCTTCATCTTTATTTTAATAGAGATGATTTTTTGATGCCAGAAAGAATGAGGGGCTATTAGTTGTTGACTGGTTAACATCAATGCTGATGCCACAAAAATCTCACTAACTTTCTCTTTCTGTAGCTGGCTGTAAATTGCCTCAAGAGCTTCTGGTTTATTTCTCTCATTGGACAGCTCTCTTGCATCTTTCCCAAGAATCTCTTCTCGTGTGTAGCCAGACAACTGCTCATAGCTCCTATTCACATACTGAAAAGAAATAAGTCTGATAAGCAATCCATAAAAATCAGAGCTATTAAAACAGACTCCAATATTTTGGTACAGGATCTTAGATATTTAACAAAAAAATCATCAAAAAATAAAAAACAATGGTGATACTCATTAGTTAAAGTCAAAATTAGTCATAAAAGTCAAGGCAGCAGTTATTTTACCATATAAAAATGTATGATTACTGGCCATAGTGAAAGGCCATTAACAGTGTTATCTGACACTGTAAGAAGCTGGTTGAGCCAAGTCTCTGGTAGTGGTCAGCTATGTGCATAAACTGAAAAAAGAACATGTGATGTCACCATGAGTTAATAAGGTAAACATGCCACTCCTACCTAAAAAACAAAACAAAAACTGAAATTAAATTATAATTTTAAAAAATAATTAATTAATTAAAAGAAAATGGATAAACTGTTTAGTTCATTTTGCTTAATTATACTATTTATAACTTTTCATGGAATCTTAAACACTGTAACCACTGCCCATTTTATATCACAATCACTGTTCACCACTGAACTATTACAGATGTCAAAGTTGACATAATTTGTAGATAAACATGCATACATATTCTATTTCTTTCCCACAATTTTCTTAGATAACTTTGTTAAAATCTTGCATATAAAAAATAGATAAATCTCCAGATATTGATTATTACCACAATTTTTATTTCTATTTATTAAATCTGGCAGCTCATCAGAAAAAGAAAAAAAAAACGTTTAATTTTGACCCCAAAGTGGTGGCATGGTTATATGCTATGGATACTTATTTTGTTTATTAACTAATTATTATGCAGGATTTCTTCCTATATGTAACCTATTTTAGCTTTTATATAAATAAAAATAAATACAGAAACTTATTTTTAACATTATTTATATATGAATGAAACATTTAATTTGAAGAAATTCTTGTTTGATTCAATTTATTTAGAAGTGTAAAATACTGTATATTGAATTGCAAAACCTTAGATATGGTTTTCATTATAGAAACTTAAAAAAAAATCCAGTAAATATACTATATCTTGATTTTGAGTCATTAATTATCATAGCTTTTAGATTACTTCAAATTGATGCAAGATATTTAATACTTTCTATTTCCCATTCTTGAAAACAATGTTATTTACATCACATTCATCACTACATAATAAATTTATATCTAGAAAATAATTCAAAATAGGAAACAGGCAAACAATATCACAGTTTATTTAGCTTAAGTAGATTTACTTTACACAAGAGAATGCAAAAACGAAAACTGATGAATTTTCAAGAACTAATTCTTTTACTTCCATAAACATGCTAGCTATTTATAGCTATACATTATTTTTGTTAAATAAAAAAAATAGTAAAAAGTCAAAAGTGTTAAGTTATCTTGTAAGTCTTCAAAACAATTACATTTTAATGCATTTTTAGGTAAAATAATGGCTACAGTGCAAGGGTTTTTTTCTTTTAAAAAAAAAAGATTTCATCTGTGTTACTTGCCATGTTTAAACTGAAATTAATTTATTCAGGTCATGCTGCTGACTATGCATGAAATTGTATCTGCATTGCATTAAACATTCAATATACATAGTAACTTTGACATCATCAAAGCCATTACCTACTCAGTGCTGGTTGGAATGTTTTCTGAATTTGCATATGCAGCTAGCAACTTTAAAAGTTCAAGGAGATGGTTACATAGTTCAGACAGATAGGGCTTCAGAGAATTAGTCAGAAAATTCAAAATTTCTTACTTTCTATTTGGTATTTCTAAATTTGTACATTTTAAAATCTGAATTCACAAGATTATGACAGGGTATATTTGGCAAAGATGCATTTAATTTATAGAGATAAAAATATGTAAAACATTTGCATCACTGATTTGCTTCACGAAAAGGTTATCAAGACATTTTTCCACAATACCACACAATGTAATTAGGAGTTTTGAGTGTGTGTGTGTGTGTGTCTGTGAGGAGGGGAATGTTATCTACAGTTACTAGTCATTTCAAATTAGTTAAAATTCCCATTGTTAGATACAAGAAAATATTTTTTTAGTAATATAAATGTAAATGAGTGGAATAGATTACCAGCAACAGTGATGGTATTCTCAATTTAAAAATCATATTGATGGCCATTTCTCTTCCCTGGCTACACTTGTATAAGCCATAATGGTTAAAATAAACTAATAATTCTATCTATAAGCTAAACTGATCCAACTAGCCTTCTTTAAAGTTTTAACCCTACTTTCTTAGATCAGAATAGTAAAAAAGTTTATTCATGAATTAATATCAAACCAAACAAAACCGAAATTAATTATATCTAAAATAAAAAAAAAAAAAACCTACCAAAAACTGTAAACAAACACAAAGCTTAAACAAAAGCTGAAAAATCTTTGGATTCTAAACAAAATCCAAATATCAATAAAAACCAAACATTTAGAATCCAAAAATTCTACTTGTTTACCTTTGCTAAAGCTTCTTATTCATGAACACAGACTTAAATGGCATAGAAATAATCTGTCTATTTATTTATCATATCTTAAATCAACATGCAAAGATAAACCTTTTCATATTAACATTTAAAATACTAATTAATGTAAATCACAATATTTTCTTGCTGAATTCATTTTACAATTTTGTTGATAAGACCATTTCTTTAACTAATCAACTAGCTGAATGAAAAGCTACATCAGCTGATCTAAGCTGATGCAAAAGATAATGCTACAGATGAGCATTAAAATAATGACAGACTTGTCACTGATAAAATATTGGAAGAAAGCTGATAAAGCTTCATTCTTAATGGAAGACTGGCATAGAGAAAATGGCTGATAATGTAGTTGATTGATGTGTATGAGCAAAATGTTGTTGGAATGCATAGTGTTTTTAATTCTTTAATGTGTTAAAAAGGTAGAATGAGAAATAGACATAATAATATTTACATGTGCCATGTGATGGAATAGTTAACTTGTAAAAAGCTTTTACTTTTGGGATTTCAAGAAATAAAGTGGTGTCATGGTTTGCAAGGTACAATAATTAAAAAAAAAAAAATATATATATATATATATTTTGTGTTTAAGCAGGCATTCCCATGACGAAACATTGTTAAGTGAAATTTTAGAAACTGACAGTTCCGTGCATTTTCTTCTTTTATTTTCATTGATACCTATTGCTTTGTCTGTCATATTTTAACTGATTATTTCTGAAAGATGCGAAAAAATTAAGAAAGAATTCAACAAATGCTGCCAACATTTTCTTCAGTAGCTTCTTCATTGTAACAGGCCACTAGCCACTGATAAAAATTTGTTTGTTTATTTGTTTTGGTTTTAAATAAAAAGTACAATTTTATAATTAGAGCAAAATATTATAATAATTATAAGTCACCAAAATTTTTGTTACTTGACATGATGATAAGTCTTTACAGTAAATAAACTCAATCTCTGAGAGCAATTCTTTTCAAGTTGTTCTTATATTTAAAATTTTTCACTGCCTGTTTACTTCCTCAGTGTGAAATGTGAAAGTAGAGACAATGATGCACAGCTTTATAAACAGTTTATCTGGAAAGTCAAATCTTTGAAATTTAAGCCCTTTAAATAATACTGAGTTCTTACACTGTTTTAACTTATATCACTAGTATTTGTGATTCAGCTTCCATACTAAAATTACAAGTTATTAACTAAATTAATTACAGTAATACTTCAGACAGTGCCAAGTTTGATTTTTTTTAACTCTCTTGAAAAAGTAAAGCAGTGACATCAAACCCCATATAAACACACTGCAAAACATATTCCATCTTTCATGACTGACAAACAACCAAATTTACAAGATGTTTAAGTGACATTTACTATCTTTAATATTTAATGTGGTGTTGACACCATGTAAAGATAGATTTTCAGTAAATGTTAACAGGGTTTACTTTTAAGTATCTTTTTAGAAATTACGCTAATTTTTTTTAAAGTTTCAATTAATCATCTTTTCATTTGAATAAATAATACATTACCCATCATACTGTTGCCTCAGGAACAGATATTACTGTTGTTAATTTTATATATGCAGGAGATAAAAACAGAATTACCTGAATTTCACAGTTGTCATTGGTAATTTCTATCGCATCTGAAGCATTCTCAAGAGCTGTAAAGAGTCCGTGACAAGCCTTTAATCTTTGCTGTGAGATGACATCACCAAGCTCCAGGGATAAAAGTTCGTTACAACAGGAGCCGATGTTGGAATTCTCAATGATACGCTGAACAAACAAAGATGTATGCTGATTTTAGGAAACACTTGGAATACAAATGGAAATACTAATTTAAAAAGAAATAATCATTACAATAACATAATTAAAATACAATTAGAAATAATTTTAAAAAATTTATTTGAAATTTTTTAATGTGAAAAATTTTCTCTTGGAAACTTAGCACATAGAAGTTACATCTTACTTTATTGTAGCCCTTAATTTTGAAGATTTTGACAAAATTAAAATAATACATGATTCTTGATCCCAAAGGAGTATACTCTATAGGTTCACAAGGAACTGGCACTGTTATCTACAAATATTGGTCTAGTATTAAGTGAGTGATAACTAAGATGAGGAACAACTGTTCAAGAGTTTTTTCATGGTACTTCTTGATTATTTGATTACACTGATCAACAAAATTAAATGTATTATACTCATTATGAATGCAAACCAACTTTTTTAGACTAATTTTTCATGCTGATTTGAAAATTTCACTCCATTTGTATGCAGCACGTATCAGTTTTTCAGTAGATACATGCAAATATTTACATATTTGTATATATTAAATCATTAACGTAATAAATAAGGACATATTATTTTTAGAAAGTAAATGAGTTTATTGAATTAAAAATCATCACTATCATTCTACAAAGAGTGAATACACAAAAAATGGGTCAGACAAAACAGACAAAGTTAGAACAACAGGGTTAGAAACATTGGGATTTGGATTTCCTGCGGTGTTCCTGATCTGGTTGATCACGGTAAAGTGTCCAGCAGTAGTCAGCCAGCATACTGTCATTCCAGAAGCCTTGGTACCTTTTCTCCATAGCACTAATGTCCTGGTGAAATCTTTCACCATGTTCATCAGACACTGCTCCAAGGTTATCTGCGAAGAAATCCAGATGGGAGTCCAAGAAGTGAACTTTCAGTGACATGCGACAGCCCATTGCTGAGTAACATTTCAGAAGATTCTTGATGCCATCCTTGTAGTCCATTGCCTTCTTGTTGCCCCCAAAATTCTCACAGATCCAATTGAAAGCATTCCAGGCAGGCAGTTCCAGTTCATCCAGTGTTGTCTTGAAGTTGACATCTTTGAATATTTCTCTAATTTGGGGTCCGACAAAGATACCCTCTTTCAACTTCACCTGTGTGATTTTGGGAAACTTTTCTACAATATACTCAAACCCTCTGGCATTTCTCTTCCCTAGTGTCTTTACAAACTGTTTCATCAGTCCAAGCTTTATGTGCAAAGGAGGCAATAGGACATTACATGGATCTACAAGAGGTGTATTCTTGACGCTAGACAGTCCTGGCTGGTATGATGTTCTTGTCTGCCAGTTTGATTCCGAATAATGTCTGTCAGTTGCCCGACTATCCCATAGACACAAGAAACAACAGTATTTTGTGAAACCTGACTACATTCCCATTAACATTCCAATGACTTTTAAATCTCCACATATTTTCCATGAGTATCTTTCATAGACAATGGCATGAAGTAAAAGTTCCATATTCTCATATGATTCATGAAGATGAACGGAGTGTGCAATAGGAATGGAGGGCTTCAAATTACCATTATGGAGAAGTACAGCTTTTAAAACTTCGTTTTGAAGAGTCAATAAACAAACGCCACTCTGCAGGATCATGATTTTGTGATAAACATTCGAAAAGTCCATCGATGTTACTGCAAAAGCAAAGCGGGCCTTCAACAGAAAAACACGTTTGTAGAACCACATTTCTCTGCCGAAAATAAGTTATACGAACACCGTGCTCTAGCAGATACTTCTCCTTCAGTCTTGATCCCAACAGTTCTGCTTTATCTTTTGAGAGGGATAGATCTCTGACAAGGTCATTCAGTTCAGCTTGGGAAAATTTCTGAGGTTCAAAGCTATGTCATCAGCCACGTAATCTTCCTCAGCAGCACTATTGTGACAGTCAGCATCATCATCTGATGTTTCAATACCATCATCTGGTGGAACTGGAATTGGCAGACTTCCATTGTGAGGCACAGGTCTCATTGCAGAATCCAAATTGGGATACACAATTTTGTGTTTATTCTTCATAGAAAATCCTGTGACATTTACTTTGCAAAAATAACAGTCATGAAAATGGTCTTTCGGCTCCCTCCATATCATTGGAATGGCAAAAGGCATGGACTTCTTCCTCTTATTGAACTAGTCACATAAGCCATTTGAGCAAGCTGAGCAGATAAAATGCGGTGCCCATAACTTGTCCTGATCTCCAAGAGGACAGTCAAAGTATAGCTTATAAATCTTCTTGATCTCTGGTGTTATTGTACGTTTTTGAGCTTTCACAATAAATTGTCCACAGACATAACAAAACACATCAGGATGATTTCTACACAGTCTTGACATTGTTAACACTGTAAAACAAGTAAGGAAATAGATACAAACGGTTATACTTATATTGAATTTGAGATGATGAAATATTTCATCAGACCAATTATGACTGGACAATTTGAGATGTTGAAATACCTATTTCATCAGACAAAACGATTGGTTAATTTAAGATGATGAAATATTGCATCTGAACTATGCAGCAATGAATAATGTACTTTATTTTAAAGGTATGTTTCCATGATGTAAATGAAATACATGCATACACGTCATTAATTGGAATTTCTATATAATGCATGAGCTAAAACCAAAAACTTTCTCATCTTGAAAACTGTACGTGATGTCAAAAAACTAATTGTATATTTGAAATCAGCATTAAAAACTACACTAAGTACACCTTGACATATGCTTGATGAAAAATACTTGTTGACCAGTGTTATTAGGTTTCCATCCAGTTTACAGTTATAAGATACACATCCTCACACAATGAAGAATTCACAACCACAAGCAGCAGTTCCTGCAGTGTTTCACTCATTGTAAACTTATCCCTTGTTCTGCCAAACTGTTAGATGAAGATCAGTACAGGGCAGAATAAATTGACTTCATCAGACTAATATACCCTCCTGCATGTTCTTAAATTTCACTGCAAACAAAAATCCTGATTGGCCAACTTAAATGAGTTTATTTATGCTTATCTGACAACCTTAGACATTTCACAAGTTACCATTACCATAGTAACCAAGGTCCTTCAGTCTTTTGAGCACTATTCAGATAGCCACTGTGTTTAAATCTCCAGAGACTCTTTAAGTCAATAATAATAGTGAAGAGTTTGCCTCACATTTCGTGAATAAATGGCTTATCTTTTCTAAGAGTCAGTTTATGGAAATGTCCACTATGCGCTTCATTAATAACAATGCTGTGAGCATAGAGTTTAACAATAAGACAACTGATGATGGAGTGGTGCACACCCCCTGTGTGTCTGAGAGAAAACCCAGCATATTTCATTCCAATTATCTATTATCTCTTAGCTTCTATATAGCATCTCTAGCCCAAACTTATACAAAGGGGCAGTATTAGCTCACAACATCTCAAATTCATACTGCTTAGCACATGAACATATTAAACTTTCTAGAAGCAACCCCATGTATATGTACAAGCAAAATGTTATAAACAAATGAAGCCTACGTGAGAGTATGAGCAAAGATTTACATGAAACCTATAAAAATGCTTTAATGCTACAGTATTTTACTTTTTATTAATACAAAATAATATATGATGATGCTTAACTTACAGTAAAGTACATATTAATTAAACAAAAATTCTTTTCAACTACGATAACTATGTTGGGTATTGTAACACTACTGCCTCTTCCTTAAGGCTTGAATATAATTTAAAGAAAAAAGTTTAAATTTGTTTTTGATTCACATTTTAAATTTCAAGTTAACTTAAAGTTGTACTAAAATAGATCATATTTGTTAAAAACAGTGCACTTTATTATCCAATTTCCATATTTTGTTAGGCTGACCAGAACTAAGATTCCCAGTGATTATAATTTAGTTATGAGGATCAATGGCTGCATAAGTATTGAAAATTAAGATTTTCAAGTGATAGTGATAGTGCTTTAAAATTTGTTAATTCCTACACTTCTCAAAATATTACAGGAGAGGGAGCTCTCTATAAGAACCATTAAAAAAGTAATGGATTCATCAGCAAATTTTCCACCAAAGGGTAGTTACCGCAATAATAATTTACAAGTAAACAAACTTCCCAATTCCTTGAAACTATAATTGTAAAGAAAAAAGAGAATCTATAATTTTCAGCTTCAAAAAATTGTTGAGAAAACAGATGAAAACCTTTTCACTATAGACAGGAGTAAATTAACTGGCATATTTAAGGTATCGTGTTCAATTCATGCTATTTAAAAGCTTCTATGGCTGCTCCTACTCTAATACATTTGTACTAATAAAGTTGAAAAGGTTGAGGTTAAAGTCAGCAAGTGGATAAGAAATAGCTTGGACTTCCACCTAATCTTTGTACAGTAGTTCTCTACTATAACCAATCAAAGCTGAAACTACCTTTCTTATCCGTAACAGAAAAGTGATGATGCTGCAAGAGTCATATGATAAAAAAGTATGTACCAGTGAACTTAACCTTAGAACTGTTCATAGTGTGTGAAACTGTAGAAAGAGCAACGCAATCTCTGTTGCTGAAAGAAGTGACAGGGTACACACAGACCAGAAGAAAAGAATTTGGATATGGCAAAGTTAAAATAATAAGCCATAGTCAAAAGCCAACCCAGAGAGAGATACAAGGGAATTCATAGGATTATGCTGGATGAAGACAACACATGCCTCCAAAAAAGCTGTAAAACAAGCCCAACAAGGCTGTCATGCAACTTTGAAGGAAGGTCTCCCAAAATAATTGAAATTTAGTGACTGGCACATGGACACTCTACGACTTAGCGACTTACAATCTTCTCTCAACACAACCAAACCTTGTTCAGTGGAAAATGAACAGACACTGGATCATATTCTGTCATGATGCAAGGTTTTCATAACTTTGGGTAGATACACATCATGACACAACCAGGTTTCTAATAAGTTACTTAACAATGTATATGTTGTTGCTAAAAATAACTAGAAGTTTATCATAGGGTCTCACCAAAAAGGATTGCAATGCTCCAGGTACAGGGTTACTGGGCCAAGCAAAATGTAGGAAAGTTGCAACAGACTCGGAAAACTTAAAAAGTTAACAAAACCCACTTTCTCATTGAACTTACAGTGCCATTCAAGGCAAGAATGGAAGAACAACACAATACACAAAAGTATGCTAAGGTAAAGACCTGAAACAGCATTTCAAAAATATTTGATTCTATGATCTGTCCAAAAAGAAACCGAACCTTTAAAACAGCGTGCCAACCAGCTGGTACAGTATGCTCACGACTGCAGTGTTGTGTATAGGTGACCTTGACCTTCAGTTTAATAATAGCAGCATCATGCCACATCAGATAGTCATCGATCTACATGTGCTAGAGTGAACATATATTTAGTACACTTGATGATTTGTCACAAGTTGAACAATGAAGTAGTTGTGTGAAATTCTGTTTCAAATTGGGAAAAACTTTTATGGAGACTTTTCTAATGTTGCAACATGCCTGTGGGAAGGATTGTTTGAGCCGTATGCAATGTCACAAGTGGTACCAGCATTTTCAATCAGGAAGAACATCCACCGAAGACAATCCCAAATCTGGATGACCTTCCACAACAATGGACAACAATCATATTGAGAAAGTGTGTGCTGTGATCCGTGGAAATTGTCGCCTTACTGTCTGTGAAGTTTCTGAAGTAGGCATCTGTAAAAGTTTGTGTCACATGATTTTAAAAGAAAAATTGAACATACATCGTGTAGCCGCAAAATTTGTGCCATGTCTGCTGACAGATGAACAAAAAGAGAACCAAATCATAGTCAGTCAGGAGCTCTTTGATCATTCAAATGATGATGAAAGCTTTATGAAAAGTGTCATAACAGGTGACAAAACGTTGGTGTATGGCTACAATGTCGAAACAAAAAGGCAGTTGTCACAATGGGTTGGATCATCATCACTGCGACCAAAACAAGCACATCAGTGTCACTCAAATGTGAAGGTGATGTTGATCATCTTTTTTGATTGGAAGGGTGTCATTCAACATGAGTTTGTTCCATGTGGTCAGATGATCAATAAAGAGTTTTACTTGGATACCCTGAGGCAGTTGAGAGAGGCAGTGCAAAGAAAGAGGCCTGAAGCATGGAAAAACAAAATGTGGATGCTGCACCATGACAGTGCACCTGCTCACATGTCACTCCTTATCCGTGACTTTTTAGTAAAGCACGAGACGACTCTCGTTCCCCCAGCCCCCCCTACTCTCAGGATTTGGTCCCTGCAGACTTTTTTTTGTACCCAAAGTTGAAATCCACCCTGAAAGGTCACCGATTTCAGACGATAGAAGAGATCAAAGAAAATTCGCTACGAGAACTGCGCACTATCGCTGAAAACGCGTACAAGGATGCGTTCCAAAACTGGGAAAAACGTTGGGAGCGGTGTGTCAACAGTGGAGGGAACTATTTTGAAGGAGATAAGTCTGATTAAATTGTAAGCAAAGCAATAAAACTTTGGTTTCCTTTTGGACAGACCTCGTATGCTGAAGTTTGTGCAAGAGGCTTTGTTTCCTCATCATAGTAGTCTGTTAAGAGAGTTTGGAGTTAGCAATAGAAAAATCAATATAGCTCTCCAAAAAATAAAAACATCTGCTGAGAAAGCAACTAGATTTATTTGGTAGAAAACGAATGTTAGGGAATAATCTCAAAAGTGGAATATTCCTACTTAATCATGTGATCTCCTGAGAACACTATAAATATGTGAAAATATTATCTAATGTAGACCCTGCATTTGAACCAAATTAGAAAAAACAGTGAAAGACCACTTGGGAGTCATGTGTAGTCTGGTCACCTAAGAGCAGGAGTGGGCAAACTTTTTGGTCGTGGGCCAAATACAGAAAAATATAAGGAGTCGTGGGCCAAACAATATTAACCGCGTTTTCTATCTTATTTTTCACTATACGACACTACTGAACAGTTTAACTGTTGACATTGCAGTAGTTTACTGATGTGCTCACATATTACAGTAAGCATGTTTGTATTTTAAATTTAATTTAAATTCTTTATAAACTTGATGGTCCCCTGCTTTTTAATTTGCATGGTTCAATCGAATATAAAGTATATATAGATATTTTCTGTCGATAATGACACATAGAACAGTGAAAAAAATTTTATTTCGAAAACCGACGTTTCGGTATATAACGCCTTCTTCTGAGTTTCAATAAAAAACAGAAAAGTAAAAAAGCATTGCAAAACAAGAACAGGAGAAAGATCAATAAAGGGACAAGGCAGTTAACTCAATGGAACAGTGATGTTGCCTCTTGGATTGAAGAATAGCTGGCACGTCAGGAGCAAGTCTTGTTGTTGAGTTGAGGAAGATCGTTGATAGACGGCTGTCGTTCAACTTGGTTCTCAGTCGGCTTTTATTCAAAGTCATCAGAGAAAATGTTTGCTTGAATACGTTTGTAGAGTCAAACAGACTGATCATTCTTGCGGCATGG
The DNA here is from genome assembly GCA_018389105.1 of Nautilus pompilius. Lineage (NCBI taxonomy): Eukaryota > Metazoa > Mollusca > Cephalopoda > Nautilida > Nautilidae > Nautilus > Nautilus pompilius. The sequence continues at coordinate 1,454,063 of JACATO010000340.1, forward strand.
CACCTCATCAGGGGAAACCTGGCCTTTTCCAAACTCCGATAGAAATCTGTTAAGGGGAGAAGCTGATATAAACTCTATAGAGAATCGTTGCATTGGATCTCAATAACCCCAAATTGCATACTCTCATCGATTTCTGTCACATCAATCGAGAAGTGTGAAGAGCTTGATGTCTTTCTCAATGACAGCGAAGTCTTGGAAGTGCTGATTAAATTCTGTCAGAAGAGATGTGATCACCGATACATATTTGACCTTTTTTGTAGAAAGGTTGGCATTTCGGAAAGCGGCCTTAAGTTCCAACAGTGTGGAGAAGTGCAAAACATTGAAGGTGCGTAATTGTGTCTCAAAGAGATGGAGGGAGCTTTACACAGGACGCTTTCAGGTGTGCATACAGTTGAGGCACTAGCTGATTTTTGCCTTGAAGGCTTTTGTTCAGTGTGTTTAGCTGCCTCATCAGATCAACTAAAAAAGCCAGGTCTGCCAACCATAGAGGGTCACTCAGGCTGACCTCTTCATGAACTTTCTCTTTTGAAAACTGGTCAATTTCACATCTCAGGGAATAAAACAGCTGCAGCACAGAGCCACGACTAAGCCATCATACATCTGAGCAGTAGATTACATCTCGTATTCAGCATCAACTTCAGATAGGAAAGCCTGGAATTCTCTGTGATAGAGTGCCCGTGCTCATATTAGGTTGATAGTTTTCGCCACAACGTTCATCACATCACCAAGATGGACTGCCTTGACACAGAGTGCCTCTTGGTGGATAATACAGTGCATTTTAACAGCCTCACCTCCACTGTTGTGAACTCTTTTGCACACCATAGACTATCCCATTTTGTTTGCCTGTCATTGCTGGAGCCCCATCCATTGTAATTTCACACAGCTTGTCTCAGGGCACTTTCATGTCATTGATTGCAGGGGATACAGCTTCAAAAATGTCCTCACCCTTGGAGGTGCCCTTTAGACTCCTAAGATCAAGCAGCTCCTTGGTGATGCAAAAGTTGTAGTCAACTCCCTGCAAAAAATTAACAGCTGGGCTGTGTCTGTAGCATGTGCTCTCATCACATGAAATTGAGTAAAAATCAAATGCACTAGCTTTGTCTGACACCTGCTGTTTTAAGTTAGCTAACAGTTCTTCAACTCGTTGGGCAAATGTTGTTCTGGACAAACTGTTGTTGTTGAATTCTTGAGTTTTCTCTGGGCACATTATCCTGGCAACTTTAGTGGACACTCTTTAATAAACTCACCATTTCAGAAGGGTTTTCCATGTTGGGCGATTAGCTGAGCTAACTTGCAGCTAGCCATTGTGACATTTTCCTGTACTTTGTTGGCACAAAAAAAAATACTGCTGTTGAGCTTTCAGGCTAGCGGTCAGATGTTTAACTTTCTGCTCTTGCTCTATGCCAGTGTACGAAGTGAAGGACTGATGTTTCGTTTCATAATGTCTTCAAACATTATATTCTTTCATCACTGCAACAGATTCCATGCAAATCAAACAGGTACACTGTCCTTTGACTTCTGTGAAAAAGTATTCATTTTACAACTGTGTCTGAGATTTTCGGTAATCTGTTGCTATTTTCCGTTTTTTTTTCAGTTCCACCATAAAGCAAAATGAAAAATAACGTAAGATGAAAGATAATGCAAGATGAAATTAATATTGATTTAATTGATACTTTTGGTGCCAAGCTGGATGGTGAGCATCCAACCAAAGTCTCTGTCCAGTCCTTGCTGCTTGCTTCCTGCAGGCATTGAGGCCTGAGTCTTTTAGTTGCCAACCCGAATGGCGTTAGCCAATGGCAGTGCAGCTCGATTGTGTCAGTCCTATTGCAGTAACAGTTGAGTTCTGGCTCCCGTCACCAGCGAGTATTGTCTGTATTTTCACCATGGCGACAGGAAGCCACGGGTGGGGCCGGCGATGCCAGTGAGAGTTACTGCAGAGGCCTGTGATGCAACCGGGAGTGCCTGCTGCAGGAGACAAGCCTACGGAATGGTGGGCGGCTATAATACTAATAAATACTTCTCAGTTTCTTTTCTGTTTTTTTTGTGGGAAAAATTGAGGAAAGATTTGAGAGGAAAAATATGATTTGATATGCCAGATTTGATTGATACAATAAATGCATTTTCTCCTTCATATTCATACATTTTTTTTCTTTTTTGAATAACGAATAACTGTTGTTCTCTCATTTTCTTTTCTATGCTTGATTTCATTGATATAATAAATTTATTGTTAGAGATTATGTTCTAATGGGCCATATTCCATGGTAGTTTTAAAATTTACAGTGGGCCACTTAAGAACAGCCCGTAGTTTGAACACTCCTGCCTTAGAGCATAAAGAAGTTAAAGGCCAAAATGCTTCTCTGAGGACAGGGAGATTTTTCTGCTGTTATGCTGTTTGCAAGTTTTTTTTACAAACAATCAAACCATGAAGGCCAAATTTAGCCCGTCACAATAAGAGTAAAAACTTAAATAACTAGAAAGGCAATAGTTTAAAAACTACTCATTTTGTGCTTCTTTATGAATATAAGCATAAAACATGCACACATAGGAAAGTTGTGCTTAAAATAAAAGGAAAGAAAATCAGAAACTTAGCTGGAAGGCCATTTTTAAAATTCATTCAATGGAAATAGTGAGGAAGTTTGTTAGTTACAGAAGTGTAAATGAAACAAAAGCATTGCAATGAAATCAGAAAGCTGGCTCGTAGCTTCTGTTAGTTTTGAAAATAGTCCACAAACATTAAAAAACATAGATGCCAACAGATTAGCTAATAAAGTTTTGGATTTTACCACTATTCAATGAAAATGTTTATTAAGATTATTTTCATAAATTATCATGTGTCCAACTTTTTAAAAAAGCAATGAGGTTTAAAACATTTCAGAAAAAATTAATAATAATAATTAAGAAAATAGGTACAATAACAAAATATTAACAAGTAAAAATAATCAGAGAAAAAGGTAAAAAAGGAGATTGTACATGTAAATCAATAGTAAAATAATTTGATCTTTCTGTATCTAAAAAATGAACATTTGAAAATACATAATGTCAGTGCTATAATTGTGACAAATCAATGTTTTCACTGGTGTCCAGTATTAAGAAAGCTGTTCACTTTAAATTAGCTAAAATGTTTTTAAAAATTATTAAATTAAAATTATAAAAACAAAAAAACAAACTTTTAACAATATTTAAATAATAATTAAACAAAATTTATAATTCCATAACAAAACCTTCAGATGCAAAGATTGTTCAGTTGTTGTCAAAGACTTTCAAGAAAACTATAAAAGTGCCAACAAAGAGGCTAAAACTGGACTGTACTAATAAATTTAATTTTGTTTCATTTTGTTTGCACAAATAATACAAATTAAGCAAGCAACATCATAAATTCACTTATTTAATGTTGGCAAAGTGAAATAACTTCAACAGCAGTCACTACATACAATTTCTGAGAATCAGATTTGATTTATTCTATTTTTGTGCTTATTTATGGAGTCAAATAATGAATTAAACATAAAATTTGAATGTTCTAAATTAATTTGTATGTTAACAGCCTTTAAAAAATTTACAAATAATGTCAAGAAGAGATTTTAAAGTTTGGGTGAGAATGGAAAAATGCTAATTAATAAATAATTGTGGGTTAATAATTTAAACAAATTTATTTTAACTGCATTGTTATTTCTCTCTTCCTCATTTTAATTTCCAACAAGATATCATCAAATTATGTAAATGTATATTTTATATCCTGTATTGGGTATAACAATAATTAATGTTTTTGTCCTAAATTTTGACTAGTTTTTCAATATTATCAGAATGTTTAACAGAATGTATTAAAAGTGAAAAAAAAAAACATTTCAAACTGATTTTCTAATGGTTAAGTAGCTAACAATAGGCAGGGATACCTTTTGTCAGAATAAGAGACAAAGACACAATCAGGCATAGAAGCTACAAGATGCTAGGTGATGTTCTAAGGCACTGTTTTCAAAACAGGGAGAGGTGTACTGATGGTTAAGTGGGGCTGACTTTTGGTGGGAGAGAGTTTCAAAACAACAATAGAAGCAGCCTGAATTGGAGACAACAACACCCTAAAGGTCTTAAATAACAAACCTATAACTTCCTCTCACACATTTATTTTTCTGCTCCCATATTTACTCAACAAAACAAGTACTTTTTTTCCTGATAGCCTGTGGGAATAAAAATTATTTTTTATATCATTTTATGAGGTAGGCATTCAATACAGAGGCCTAAGTCAATGCCAAGGAACAATGTTGGAACAAAGCCAATGGTGTTACAAGGTAGTGCCTTGTTGCTGCAGTATTTTGTCAGTTGTGTCAATACCACCTTGTAAAATACTGTTATCGTCACTAATTGACTATTGCTCCTTTAGTCCTTTCATTATTTTACTTATTTGAAAGGCTTCCCAGTTATTGTTCTTATTACTGAGTATTCTTTAAAAGATGGAGAAATATTTACCTGGTGACAAGAGGAAAAACAGAGAATGAAGCAAGTTCGAAAAAAGACAGTGAGGCTAGTTTTAGTAGAAGAATGGAATGTAAAAAAACAAAATTCAGAAAATATGATAGGAAATATCTGTCACCTGGATTCACAAGTACTGATGTTAATGAAGAGAGGCCTCAATGTTTAAATGCATGACTGTTATGGCTACAGATAGCACAAAACCTAATAAATCAAAGTGGCATCTTAAAACACTGCATCCTGAATATGCTGGTAAACCAGTTGACTTCCAGAGAAAACTATAAGGATTTAATGCACAAAGGCAAGCCTTTGTAAAAACAGCTGTTGTATAAAAAGCCTTGCTTGCATTGTACAAAGTTGCATACACAATTGCAAGATGTAAGCCTTATTCAATAGGAGCATGTTTGGTGTTAGCTGCTGCTGCTGTTGATATAGTTGAAATAATGCTTGGAGAACCAACAGATAATATGGTTAGAAGAAGAATTTCAGATATAAGTGAAGGCCTGTGTGATTACTTGATTGAAAAATTTAAAACTTCACAATTTGGGTTGCAAGTAGATGAGGCAACTGATGTAGTTAAAGATGCTCATTTGATTACTTATGTAAGATTTGTTGCAGAAAATAAAATTAAAGAGGACATGTTGTTTTGCAAACCCAAAGTGAAGAGCTACACCACGTTCAATATTATTGACAAATTTCCAAATGAAAATTAAATCAAATGGGAGAACTGCAATGAGCTATGTACTGACAGAGCTTGGTCAACATCGGGACAACATGCATGACTTCAGGCACTGGTGAGAAAGAAGGCTTCACATGCTGACTGGACACAATGCATGCTTCATAGGCAGGTACTTGCACCCAGTAATACGAGTGAGGACTTGAAGATCGTTCTTCAAGATGTTGTCAGAATTGCCAACTATATAAAAAACAGTCCACTGAAAGGAAGGCTTTTTGCAAAGTTGTGTGAAGATATGGGGACAGAACACACTTCTCTGCTGTATTATTTTGAATCATGCTAGATCTCCCATGCAAAAGTACTTATGGAAGTGTTTGAACTAAGAAATTAAATTGGCATCTTCCTTAATGACAATAATAACAGTGCTGTTAATTTGTTTTATGATGAATGTTTTAATCAGAAGTTTGCATATTTGGTAGATATTTTTGAAAAACTGAACCATTTGAACAGGTCAATGCAAGGTCTTCAAATAGATATTCTGAACCAGAACGACAGAGTGAATGTATTCATGAGAAAAATACAATTATAGTAAAGAAATTCAAGAAATAAAGTTTCTAGCATGTTCCCTACATTAGAAACAATTATTCACAGCAGTGAAATGGAAGCCAACACTTAACTATTTACCAAACATTTGAGCACTTTACATGACCAGTTTTCATTTTATTTTAAGGACGTAGATGTCTCAAAACTTGAATAGATAAGAAATCCATTTGCTGCTAATACTGACTTTGATTTGACAACTTCTGAAAAAGAACAACTCATAGATTTGTCAAGTGATGGTTTGTTACAAAAGTAATTTGATTCAGAAAATATTTCTAAGTTTTGGCTGCTTATCAAAAAGGAGTATTCCATCTTGTCAGGCAAGGCTATGAAAATTATTCTACCCTTTGTGATATCATATCTGTGTGAAATGGATTTTCTACTGTAGCTGCCATGAAGACAAACTACTACTCTTGGTTGATTATAAAAAAGGAACTGAGAGTTGCTATTTTATGAATGACTCCATGATCCGAGGAATGTTTTTGCTGAAAAGCCAGCCCACACATCCCTCTACTAAAAGTAAATTATTTTCATGATTTTATAATTTTTTCCTTTAGTTAAAAATGTTTTACAATTTAAAGTTTCTTGTTAATACTTTAAAAAAACTGATTAAAGACTGGCAAAAAATATATACTGATTTTCTATTATCACTTGCAAAAAATATTCAGTAAGAAGGATGGAGCCTGACAAAAATTTGCTGGGTTGGTGGGAGGGCACCACTATATAAAGTTTGTTAACCACTGTCCTAAGTGTATTTCTGCTTAGTCACTAATATTTTACACAGTGTATAGAGCAAGGTAGGAGGATGATCGTGATGCCAAATGCATCTTTCAAGTACATCCCAAAAATGCTCAGTTAGATTAAGATTCATGAATAGTACTGGCTGCAATGTCTGAAATTTATGTTATTTCCCTGAAAGCATCAACACACAATGTGGGTAGATAGACTGGACTTTGTCATCAAAGTAGCAGTCCTATGGAGACCAGATTATGTCAGCAAAACATGCTCCAACTATGACTCCATCACCAGAGGACTGGACATTTTAAATCTCTTCAGTGGGGTCAAGTGATTTGCATGGCTTTCTTCAAATTTGTCTTCTACAATCTATGAAAAAAGGGTAAAGCATAACCTGTCAAACAACATCACATTTAGCCAGTCTTCTTTAGTTAAACATCTGCACTCCTTACATCAGACATATTTTCATGTTGGTAACTATGATTATTGGTTTATGCAGTGGCCCCCTACTGCCATAGTTTATTCATTTCAACTTTCTTTACAAGGTATGGCTTGAGATAGGTGTGGATTGGCCTGCATTGACTGTCTATCAGTTGATCTATTAGCTTATGATCACTTAACTACTATCTTGTTAACTGCCTTTCTTTATTTTCTAACACTATTTGTTTGTGGTCACAATTCCTTCCAGCAACAGACATTTTCTTCACCTTTTTCCATTGCTGATTTGATGTCTTGGAGCACCCTACCAATGAAACTGTCTTGACCACTGTGACACCTTCTACAGTAGATGCACACCTGTTATCACACCTTCAAACACTTTCCACATATCTGCTAGACTAAATGCAAATCAGTATTTTAACATACTACCTTAGTTTCTCTTTTTTATTTTCCTGTTGACTTGTGCCTATCAGTACAATTTTTTTTCTCTCTTTAGATTACCATTATTTTTTTATTTATAAAGGACTATGCATTTGATAACTATGTTTAATTATTCCTGTCATTAATGCCATTTCTGATTACCAGTATTACATACAAAATGGTTATTCTTTTCTGATTCTAACAGTCATTGTACATATTAAAGTGATGTGTCAAGTTATAGCTACTATTATAATTACTAGGTACTGTATATTGCACATTTCTAAGTTTTAAATATTAGGGTTTTGGTGTTTGTCCAAATAATATATAGTGCTGCAAGGATCATTACATGTCACATGTGGTCAAACTAATATATATCTGCAGCTCAGGTCAGGATTATGTCTGAAAGGGTACATACGTCCTAATATAATAAAATGACCAGCCAAGGTACATGGGCCATTAAAAGTAATTTTAGACTACTCATTGCTATATATAAAATGTTCTATAAGGGACATCCTTCAATTTTCAATAAAAATGCAGGTGTAAGGTTAGCAAGAATGACAAATAGAACAAATTAATACATTAAACCATCAGTTAATGTCACTTACTTTAGCATTAATTTAGTAGTTACAAGAAGGCAAGGTATTATCAAGCCTTATGCAAGGGCCACCATGGAAGAGAAATGGCCATCAGTATGATTCTTAAATTAATTATTACTATCACTATTAACCATACTTAGTGGTGATTTATTTCACTCATTAACTGCATTGATAAAAGAAATATTTCTGATATGTAATAGTCAGAATCTTAGCTAATTTGTAATTATGACCACTAGCATGAGTAACTGTAGACCAGCAAAATTAAAAATCCCTATCTGCATTCTCAAAACTCTTAATTATTATTTTGAGAACCACTACCAGATCTCATCTTAATGTCTATAATTCAAATTTAGTAGATCCAATATTTTAAATTGTTCAACATATTCCAAATACTTAAGACTTGAAAACATTCAAAACACCAATATCCTTTTTAAGTAAGGGACCCAATGCTTGCACAGCTCATTCAAGATGTGGACAAACTGAGGATTTATATGACAAAACCAAAAGTTTTTCATTTGATATTCCAGTTAATTATTCTTAGGATTCTACTTGTTTTGTTTCCAGTATTCTCTTCACATAAAAAAAAAAAAACTTTAATAAAGTATGGTAAAAATATTTAATTACTTTTTCTTTTCTTTGTATTGTTTCTGTTCATGTTAGGATATTATTCAAAATGATATTCACAAATCCTTGATATAGTAATTTTCCATGATTGAAATAGTAACTTATCAAAAATCATCATTCCATTTGTCTGTTTAAAAACATGCAAAAAAAAAAAATTATAAGAATGGAAAAAATTGTTTTTCATTTGGATAAAACAAATGAGCTGAGGAACTCCAATATTTTTTTTTGCTACAGAAAACTAAGCAATGTTGCCCAATAAAATGACTGAGTTTTTGTGTAATATGAAGATTGAATCAAAACAGAAATATACTTAACCTGTTACATGTAGAATTTTAGCATCTGATTTACACAGTTTTAACATAGTGACAAATAATTTTTAAGGAAATAAAAAAACAAAAAATAATGAGGCTAAAGCAGTCAAGACAGTAGAATAAAAAGAATGTAGCTAAAAGCTGGAACATTTTTAAAGTAAGGTTGTGAAGACTTGTTGAATTAATCTAATGATGATTCCCTTGATTGCTACTGATAATCAAAAAAAGGAAAATTAAAATTAAAAATTAGAACTGCACATTGTACAGTACCCAGGAATTATAATAGTAACTATAATTTGACATATCACAATTATGAGAGCCACTTGTGTAATCAGAAAAGAATAACCATTATGTACATAATACCAGTAATCATAAATAACATAATGACATGAACAATTAAACATAATTATTAAATATAGTCTTTTATAAATAAATTTTAAAAATAATCCAAAGAGAGAAAGCAAAATTTAAAAACTGTACTGATAGACATAAGGCAAGAGGAAAACAAAGAGGAGAAAATGAAGATAGCATTTAAATGCCACTTACAATTGACAATCTGAAAATATCTCAACTACAGGTACATTTCAGAAATATAAAATATCATGGAAGAGTTCTTTTTTTCCCGTAATTTGATTCAAACAGTGAAAATTTCACATTCTACATTCATTACATGTAAACTAAAATGTTTCAAGCATTTTTTAATTTTAATTTTAATTATTAGTGCTTACAGCTAAAAAAGAGAAAAAACATATCTCAAAATATTAGAATATTTCATGAGATCAATAAAAAGAAAGGATTTATTATACAGAAATGTCAAACTTCTGAAAAGTATGTTCATTTATGCACTCAATACTTAGTCGGGTCTTCTTTTGCATGAATCACTGCATCAATGTGGCGTGGCATGGAGGCGATCAGCCTGTGGCACTGCTGAGGTATTATGGAAGCCAAGGTTGCTTTGATAGCGGCCTTCAGCTCATCTGTATTGTTGAGTTTAGTGTCTCTCATCATCCTCTTGACAATACCCTATAGATTCTATATGGGGTTCAGGTCAAGCGAGTTGGCTGACCAATCAAGCACAGTAATACCATGGTCAGCAAACCAGTTACTAGTACTTTTGGCACTGTGGGCAGGTGCCAAGTCCTGCTGGAAAAGGAAATCAGCATCTCCATAAAGCTTGTTAGCAGACAGAAGCATGAGGTGCTCTCAAATCTCCTGGTAGACGGCTGCGTTGACTTTGGACGATAAAACACAGTGGACTAACACCAGCAGATGACATGGCACCCCAAATCATCACTGACTGTGGAAACTTCACACTGGACTTCAAGCAACTTGGATTCTGTGCTTTTCCACTCTTCCTTCAGACTGTGGGACCTTGATTTCCAAATGAAATGCAAAATTTACTTTCATCTGAAAAGAGGACTTTGGACCACTGAGCAACGGTGCAGTTATTTTTCTCCTTAATCCAGGTAAGACGCTTCTGGTGTTGTCCCTGGTTGAGGAGTGGCTTGACACTAGGAATGCGACACTTGTAGCCCATTTCCTGGACACATCTGTGCACCGTGGCTCTTGATGCACTGACTCCAGCCTCAGTCCATTTCTTGTGAAGCTCCCCCAAGTTCTTGAATCAGCTTTGCTTGACAATCCTCTCAAGGCTGCGGTTATCCCTCTTGCTTGTGCACCTTTTCCTTCCACATTTTCCCCTTCCAGTCAACTTTCCATGAATGTGCTTTGATACAGCACTCTGTGAACAGCCAGCCCTTTCAGCAACGACCTTCTGTGGCTTACCTTCCTTGTGGAGGGTGTCAATGAGTGTCTTTGGACAACTGTCAAGTCAGCACTCTTCCCCATGATTGTGGTTGTGTGTACTGAACCAGACTGAGAGATTCATGGTATTTATACTGTATTGAGATGGAATATTCTAATATTTTGAGATGTTTTTTCTATTTTTTTTTTTTTTTAGCTTTAGGCCATAATTATCAAAAGTAAAATTAAAAAATGCTTGAAACATTTTAGTTTACATGTAATGAGTCTAGAATATATACAATTTTAACTTCTTCCATAATATTCTAATTTTTTGAGATGCACCTGTATAAGCATTTTTGCCTCTATAAAAGAAAACTTGGGGATTAAATTGCAGTATATTATAATTATTGACAATGGCCTCAGAAAGCAAAAACTAACCAAATTGTAAAATTAGACAAAGTCATTTGATTTTGGATTCCCTTTTAAATTATACACCATCCTTCTGAAATCCTGTACCTCTGTAACTTTTGCAGAAAACCTTGGCCAAAACAAATTAAAAATATCAAACAATAATTAAATCTGAAAATTGTTGACTAAAATAATAATTTGGGTAAGGATATTATATATATCGTCATCTGTTATTTAATATGTGACCTTTAACATACAAATGTCAAATTTTAGTAACTAACAAAGCTATTTGTGCTAACAATGCTTGAAAAATATTAAAATAGACAGTAAATCCTCTTTTTTATTGACAAATTTGTTAAAAAAATAACCTTTCCTATTCATGAACAAAATATCGGATATAAAAAAGCCATGCGCAATCATTTTAGATTATCTTTTTAGACCTTCTGTGGACTTTTTAGTAACAAAATATGTTTATTGAAGAAAAATATGATTTCAGAACATTTAATATTCTGGATCCACTCTGTTGCAAAGTCTCAACAGAAATAATTCCTCTCCATAACTAGTAAAACTATGTTGCATGATTCTGTTATCAGATTATGTTAGAATATTGTATGTTTATAAGACAATTTTTTTTTTGTCTTCACCAGTCTCTAAAAGGGCTAAAAGAGAAAAGAGTGTCATCTTACATCTTGGGGAGCCAGCATTGCCAACTTTGGAAAAGAAATCTTTACTAGATCTCTTAATTTTTAGATGTGGAAAAAACCCAGAGTGCTCAGAGGATGCCCACACAATTGGCTGGTGAAAAAAAAGCAAGAAGAAATCATGCCAAGAGAGGTATGCTAAACTATGCTGACTCCAACCAGGTATCAAACTTACGCTCTCAACCTTGGAAGTCTAGCAGCCAAATCACTGGGCTACCAGTTATCATAAAAATGATACTTTTTAAGTGAGATCATAGAATAGTCCTGCAATCTCCAAATTAGCTCCTGAAAGCTAGCTTTATCTTGCTTTTTTACCCTCAAACTTTTTTAACCACACAGCCAGATGAAGTACTTTTTTTTTTTAAATCATCAAAATGTCAGCTATTACTGTTGGTTATGCTGCTGTCACTCATCTACTGCGTTGATTACACAGTGACTTCTGTAATAAAGTTTAGTATGACTGCACAGCATTTAATAAAATAATACAAGTATAAAAACACTAAAGGTTACTATATTAGATTTTTTAAGATTGCTGAAGATCTCTAATAATACTAAAGATTATACATTTCTTTTGCCAATCAGATAAAAACTATATATGTAAAAACATGAAAAAAAGGAGAAAAAAACTTTTTAATATTAGAACAAGTTCAAATTCTTTATTTGCAGGGATAGTATAATAAGGGAAAGAGACATCTGCTGTGGTGTTTTAACCACATAATATATTTTGCCATGCGCCAGTCAACTAAGAAACAATATAAATCAGATATTGGTAGAATGTTGATTTCTGTTGTCTGCAGTGAGAAAATGAAGGATGTAAGGTCAAAAGAACATGAAAGCTAGCTGCAATACAAGTGTACAAAAAATGAGTCAATGCGCCAACAGCAAGTATGAAACCGTATTTCTTGTGCCTTGCCTTTATCTCGCTGGTTGAACTGAAAAACCATGGAATATGCAAATACAAGCCTCAATTTACTTTTATTGCAATTTGTTAACAGAAAATTTCCAGTATCCAATATAGGCAAAATCAATCACACAGCTTGTGCATAGATACCTGCATGTATCTTTATGCTGAACATATAGAGAAGCAAGACTATTCAAAATTATGATTGCAAACACTTTATGGTTAATTAAAAACCAGCATTAAAAATAAATAAAAGCAATAAAAGTATGAGGAAGTGTGTACAGAACACACAATTTATTAATTTTGTCAGTCTTAGTAGTTCAAATTTTTTCACAATTAAGGACCAAGTAAGCTATTTCTATGGATGCTTATTGCATCAAAAGTATAATCTTATCGCATTTATCCAATATAATTTCTACTAAACTGAATAATTGCTGGTTCATGTTATGCTTTTTAAAGATAATTATTAATGGGCATTAGAAGATTGCTATTGCTTTAATTGGCAAAAAACAGCACCTAAAGACAATGGTAGCTACTGATTAATGCCCTTCATCAAGCAAGTTTCTACAGAAAATTCTGGGGAAAGATGGAGTTACATAGGATGTGCAAAAAAAACATTTATAAAATGAAGTCAACTGACTCAAAAATAAATTCAAAGAGTTGAGAAACAAAGAAAGACAATTAACATCTCAACCCTACCACCAAAAGATGGTTAAGAGAGTTTCAATTGATGACCAAGTATCAGGTCTAAAAAAAACCTTAAGAAGACATGGTCATATGAAAAGGTGAGTTCACTGGACAAACCAAAATCAAAGCTATACCTTGAAGCAATATACTGTAGTCAGAAAAGTGCAGGTTTGATATATTTGGTTCTAACTGATGTGTAGGCTAAAAGAAAGGCTAGAGAAAAATATAAAAGGTTGCTTTACCCTACAATCAAGAATAGTGGTATAAATGTGAAAGTATGGGATTCTTTTGTTGGATATTCAGCTGGTAAATGAATACAAAATCATACAATTTTATCAGAGCATCATTTGTAAGTGATGAGCTAATATTGAAACAGGATAATAATAATAATTCAAAGCATACTGCAAAGAACAATACCATACTAAAAAAGAATTGGAAAGACTTCTTAAAACTATGGTTTGGCTTTTCAATCTCCTTATTTAAACTCCACTGAACTTTTGTGACATTAAATCAAGGAGCCAAGCAAAAAGGTCCATCCAATTCAATCAGCTATGGATCTATTTTCAAGAAGGATGGGAGGCACTAAAAAAATGTCCAAAATTTGTGCAGCAGTTATTCACATGAAAGATGGCTATTTTGATGAAAAAAAAATTTTGAAGTGACAATAACATAATTAATAGCTTATCTGATTTTTCTTTTCTTCTGCTAGAATCATGTATTTTCATAAGGGAGTTCGTAATTTTGACTGCCACTTGTACATGTACAAAAAAGTACTTACTTTGTTGAAGCCACAGTTGAGAAGTGGTACTATACTTGGTTCATCTTTCTCACTAAAAACAAAATAAAATTAAATTAGAAAATTTATATACATTTTATGATTATACTACAAAGATAGGAAGGAGTATAATAATGAGCAAAGTACTTTTATTTTAAATAAAATAATCCCAACATTAAAAATATTAAAATTACTATTTACATATTTTCAGATCTACATACTGAATTTTTTTTTTTTTTTAGTTAATTAACTATTTTAAAAAATGTCCAAAAAATCAGAACATACTGTGCCATGTATTACTAGAGCTACGAGTTGACTGAGGATATAAAGTTAATGAAATGGTACAATCAGTCTAACAAAATAATCTGAAGTCAAATCAAGATTTTAAAAAAAAATTTTAAGTGATCCAAATATCTTTTAAAACTGTTGTTGGACTTTTGAACAAAAAGTTTTCAATATTGAATATCTTATCTAAAACAAAAACAAACCATATAGAACATAAAATTATTCATAAAAAATGTCTGAAAACCACTAAACAAAACAAAACCACCTGGAGTTAACAATATCATCTAAATTTCAAACAGATGAAATTATATACACTGTACATACATAACATTCTGGTCACCCCAATATATAAATGTTACTGACCAAAATTTACATATTTAAGATGTGATTATGTATATGTCAACAACAGAATGCCAAAGATAATGAAGTTTTTTGAAGATCTGTGACTAATATTATTACAAAGTTCACCAAGGCAAATGTCACTGCTGTAGCAAAGCAACTGGGAAAGTCTTCAACTGTAACACCATGGAAAGAAAAATTCATTATTCTCTAGATTCACAATCACCATTAAGATTATCTTGATAATATCACACTTGAAACAGAAATAAGCCAAAGAACAATCCAGCAGCATTTCACTGACTTAGTTAAAGCAGCTATGGAGCACATAAAAGGCCCCTTCTTTTCATTAAGAATAGAATGCTTTCTAATTTTTGTCAGGGGACATGTCTGTCAAGACCACCGCAATACTGGCATTATGCACTCTTCTCCCATGAGTCTAGATTTCAGCAATTTATATCTGAAGGTTGCACCTGGAGTAGAATATCCAATAAATAATGAAGGAAAGCATGTCGTGGTTCAGGCTAAAATTTCACAAGTGTAATTCAGAATTAGGGTTTTTCAAAGGATATTATGTTATTTTGGCCAGGTACATTGCCATTTTAAAGCTAAATCATCTCTTTCCACTGCACCAGAAAGGAATACTGACATTCAGTGTCAATATTCTTCAGGAGGATGGTGCCAGATGATATGCCTTGTGTGTCCAGTCTGGAAGAAGAATCAAGGCATTCAACATTTTTTCATGGGCATTCTAAAGCCCTAATTGAAACTAATCAAAGATGGCACCTGTGAAACCATTTGAAATGTCAGCTAAGAGCTATCCATCTTTGTGCCTCCAATATGATAAAATTAAAGAAAGCTATAACATAGATATGGGGAACCTGGACCAGGCTATGACACAAATACAAAATCTTGTTCATTCAATGCTAAACAGGAAAGAGGCACTTTGTGTTGCAAATGGAGGCTTGACTTGCTGTTTTCTATAACAAATTAACATACTAATTTGACCATCTGTTGTTATTCCAGTATGAAAAAAAGGCATGGTATATACAGTCGACCCCCGCATAATCGCGGTTCAGCATTCGTGGAATTTTCCTTAGAACCTAACTAATAATTGTTCGAGGAAACCCCCGCATATTCGAGGAGTCACAAATATCTTCCACGATTTTTTTATGGCTTTTATCGTGGCAATATATATTTTTTCACGCTTTTTAACGCTAAATTATTAATAACAATATAATTTACTAATTTTGTAATATAAATACTAACGTAATTTCAGCAAAATATCAACATAAAATAAACGCTATAGGCTGGAGGTTTGAAAGTAGCCAATCCGAGAGAGTTGTTCATTTCTCCTTGCTGTTGATTGGCTGCTGCCCACGAGGCGCTGTCTCAGGCAGATGCAGCCCAGCAGCCCCACATCATCCCAGTTTACCACGTGTAGCTATCTCGAGTGTTTCTCTGAGTGTTGTATTTTTTATTAAATTATTATTATATATTTACTTATATATTTTTAATTATATTTTTACGTTTATAGGCATTTATAGGCATTTTTATGGACCACGTCCAATATTCACGGTTTTTCACTCTTCACGGGTGTTCTAGGAACATAACCCCCACGAATACTGGGGGACAACTGTATTGGATTTCCTAACATGTATGAAAATTGGGATAGTTCATTGAGTAAGTCCATGATTATGTCCTCAAATGTATGTGATCAAGTCAAATCCAAAATGCATTATTCTAGATTATTAGTCACTGAGATTACTCATTGATCCTCCTGCCAACATTTGCCACATATATGTGTATGTATATACGAGGTGTGTCAGAAAAGTAACAGGACTTAATATGCTGTGTGAGCTATGAGTGGGGTAGGAATTAGCAGGTTGCATCACCGTGTGAAATAATATCCAGGGAGTATATAACTGCTATCTCAGCTCTCTGCAGCCATTGTGTGTTTTTTCATGTGCTTTTGTTAACATCTCCTCAATTTTAGGCCGTCAAGTGATGGGCACAGAGCAACGAACCAACCTGAAGTTTCGGGTCCGGATGGGGAAAACTCCGTCAGAAGCACTTGGACTACTGCAGAAAGTGTATGGAGATGAGATGATGTCGCGCTCACGGGTTTTTGAGTGGCACAAGAGGTTCAAAGAGGGACGCAAGGACGTGGAAGACGACCCCAGGAGCGGAAGGCCTTCAACAAGCAGGACTAAGGCCAACGATGAGTGCATGAGGCAGGTGGTGCATGGTGATCGTCGGCTGACTGTTCAACTGATCGCAAGTGAGCTGGACATAAACCACGATAGTGTCTGGAAGATTATCACCAAAGATTTGGGCATGTGGAAAATCTGCGTGAAGATGGTGCTGAAGCTGCTGAATGATGACCAGAAGGAGCAGTGCATGCAGGTATGTCAGGACATCCTCGAGCGTCTTGAAACCGAAACAGACTTGCTGGGTAGTGTCATCACCGGTGATGAGTCATGGAGCTTTGAGTACGACCCGGAGACCAAGTGCCAGAGCCTTCAGTGGAAGAGTTCGGAGTCGCCGAGGCCGAAGAAAGCAAGACAGTCGAAGTCCAAAGTCAAAGTCATGTTGATTGCGTTCTTCGATGTGAGGGGCTTCGTCCACATAGAGTTCTTGCCACAGGGCCAGACGATCAACCAGCATGTCTACAAAGAGATCCTGCGGCGTTTGCTTCATTCAGTGCACAAGAAGAGGCGCGAGTTGTGGCAGGACAACTTGTGGTTGCTTCACCATGACAACGCACTGACTCACAACGCCCTGAGCATCTGGCAGTTCCTTGCCGAGAAGAACATCGCCATGCTGGAGCAACCTCCCTACTCACCTGACCTGGCTCCGTGTGATTTTTTCCTTTTACGCAAGCTCAAGGGGGTCATCAAAGGGACCTGTTTTCCGGACGTGGAAGCCATCAAGAGGGCCGTGACGACGGAGCTGTGGAGAATCCCGGGAGAATCCTTCCAGGAATGCATGGAGGCGTGGCAGAGAAGGATGGGAAAGTGCATTAGACTCGAGGGGGAGCATTTCGAAGGGGAAAACTTGTAGTTTGGATTTGACATAAATTATTTGTGACCAGAGTCCTGTGTTTTTCTGACACACCTCGTATATGTATATAAGATGACTTTCTAAATAAAATGTAAATGTAATATGTATAGAGACAAAAAGATAAGATAAAGCATAAATATACAAAAGATGCAGAGTTAAATATATTTCGAATGTAGAAAAGTTTTTTTACACAATAATAATAATGATACTTTGTGATTTAACAGTCAGTTGTGATTTGTGGCAATTGAAGCATATGCTTTATAATTAACATGTCAGATCTGTTTTTTATTATTGTAAAATTAAAAAAAATCATTATTTTCTGATTAGTGATGGATTTTTTTTAAACATTTAACATTGTAACAATGAAAATGTTACAAGTCGAGCCTAAAGAAAAATTCTGCCAACAGGAAAAAGCTTAGCAATCTTTAACAAAACAGCATTCAACAATTGATTGAGGAAAATTACAATTATTAGAACTAATTATTTTTACATTGACAATGCATAAAACTTCAAAACAAAAAATACATTTACAATCTTGTTAAAGTTTTAAACAAAAGCACTACAAATAATTTCATAACTACTAAATGATCTTCAAAAAAATTATTCAAAGTTTTACTAAATAATTAAAAACTGTTAGCAGAAATTGGATAATGATTATCAATGGAGCAAATAATCAATGATATACCACAACATGGCAAAATTCTTCTCAATACAAACTTACCATATAAAGGACGTATACTTTACAAAACTAAAAAAAGTATACATATACAAATAATAAGGCAATGTAAAAAAAAAAAGAAAGAAAGAAAAGCCAGTTGGAACAAAATTCAGGATTTTAAAAAAACTGCACAAAAATGTGAAGCTAAAAATTATAATCAAAATCTAAATGCATGACATCAGAAATTGCTTTATCAAACTGCCATGGCTTGTTTGACATAGTGGAGGTCATGATAGGAGTACAACAAAGTTGTCAAGCCACAAGAAAAACAAAATTAAACATTCTTACATAAACTAAAGTATTATACATGCAACAAGACAGATGAAATTTACTGTATACTATTTTAGAGTGCCCATTATTTTCTGGTGTCTGTGTGAAGTGACATCAATACATTTAAGAGAGACCAAAAGTCCAGGGTTAGGATCAAGAAATCCTTTTAATTTACTGGTCTTAACATAACTAGCAGAGCATTATTGGCCACAATATGTATACTTTCTGAAAATTTTTGTGCACATTCAAACAGTGTAATTTATGCATACTTACAAACACTCCCGATTTTGGCGGGAGTCTGCTGATTTTTAATCAATCTCCTGCCTTCCCGCTTTTTTCGTAAAAAAAGACCCATTTCTCCCAATTTTAACGAACCCTCCCTATAAAAGGTGAAAACAAACCGAATTTTCGTCACCCATAGTCGACATTTCGTGAGTTTCATATTTTGACCAATCAGAAATCAGCAAATCTGTTGCCCCATTGTGCATGGCTCACACTATCGTCATCCGCCATTTGACTCTATATCCATCTGCCACTCCGCAGGCTCGTCTCCCACCGCAGACACTCCCAGTTGTGTCACAGGCCTCTGCAGTAACTCGCACTTGCATCATTTGCCCCCACCCCCCCCCCGACACCTTTCTGTCACTCTGTCATCCTGATAGAAACAAACAATACACACTGGCAACAGGGGCCACTCAACCTGTTACCACAGTAGGTCTGATGCAATCGAGCCACACTCCTATTAAGGCCAACAGTAAAATGACTCAGACCATGACATCTGGGGCAGAGCATGCTATAAGGACTGGACAGTGACTTCGGCTGGATACACACTAGCCAGCCTGGCTTGAGGCAAACTTGGCACCAACAACCTGCCATATATTTGTAGACAACAAGTCATGAAGATAGTAATACTCTACCCAAAACAAACCCTAAACACCAAAAATATGAAACAAAATACCAGCCAGCATGGGAGAAAGATTTTCCTATGGTTAGAAAATGCTCAACATTCCAGACAAGTGCATTTTTCAAGGTAAGACAGAAACTTTTTATTTTGAAATAAATGTTGCTTATATATGTATTATCGATGCCAGTATTCCAACATATTTTCTGTCACTATTTTCACTTGTGTTTGTTTGTAAACTGACAAGTCATTTGTCAAAGATATTTATCATGTATTAATAAATCATAGATGTTTTATTTTTGGTCAGAATGCCGAGCACTGTATTGTACATACATTATTGTATTGTAACAATACTCTGGTCAATTAAATTTTATAATATGCTATGGAGTTAAGTTAACTTTCACTCGAAAATGCATGTTCCAGATTTAGTACATGTATTTCCCGGCGCATTTATTTGCAAGTGTCATTAACTAAAACTTCAGTTTGTTAAAATTAAATCGCAAAAACGTAATTTTATACAAAACTTTCATATATCTATATAAGAGGTTGTTTTCTGAAAGCAATCATGAGTGTTTACATTTTGTTTGTTCTTTGTTTACATTCTCAAGCACTTCGCATGCCAAAGTCTCCCCCATGAAAATTTTGGAAAGTTGGCAAGTATGTTTATGCTGAAATCATCTGATGATATAAACATTAACAACATTAAAAACAAAAAAGCCACAGCAGTTAATACTCACATTTTAAAATAAAATCCTCATTATGTAGAGTTAATGAAGTATGTATACTAATTTCACAAATGAAAGTTGTTTAAAAACAATAAAATGTAACAAGAAGATTATTGCTTCGGGTAAGAATACAAACTAACTACTCAAAATAAGTCATCCAATGGACAGAAAATCTGACTAATACTACTATTTAGCTGATGCACAAAGTGAGAACAGCAGACTATTTAAATTTTAAAAAAAACTCTTGAACACTGTCAATAGTATTTCATTGATTTAGTGTTTGGTTAGCTTATGGGAAACTAACATAGCCCATAAGAAACTTTTGAATTAGATCTTTAATAACATTTGGTCAATATCTCAGGGAGTATACTAGAGTCAGGCCAAGAGAATGAAGGTTGCATTAATCTAAGATAATACATCCCACTAAAGAATGCTGTTTTCCAAGAAACATAGCAGATATAGCTGGTCTGTCTATCTGTGTAGGATAATGTTTGCTAGGAGGAACTGCAGTCCCTCTCAGATCTATTGCTGATAAATTCAGTAAGCATATATTGATAATAAATAGAACAGAAAGAAAGTACACTAAAGCCAGGAATTTAATGTTCATGAATCATAAACATGATATTTAAGGAAAAGTAATGAAAAGGTATGCTATAAAACTAGGATATTAAAAAAAATTACAGTGAAAAGGGAAAAAGTATTTATTGTATTTGTTCTAATTGCTGCCCATGTTTAAATAAATACTCATCTCCCACTTTAACCCCCATAAAGCTATAAAATATGTTCATTTGTCTGCATTCATAATTATCCCCAATAAACACCCATTTCTTCTGTAAGAATATTTTAGATCAAAGAATTCACTTTTAGATATAATTACCTGTGATCATTATATTTAGAGATATTACAAGTAAGCAAGCCATCCCAGTTCAATTCAGTTATAGACTGTGAGTAAGTGAAGTATCTCCCACTAATGAAACAGCCTTAATACTATGGACGAATGGAGTAACAACACAAATTTTGGAGTAGTATTTCAACAAAGGATGAAGTTATGATTTGTAAAGAGTAAGAAGTTGAGAAGTGAAGTACTCCATAGCACAAAACAGAAACCAAATTCTAGTATTTTCTGCTATAGTTATAATATAGGGTTCCACGAGAGGTTAGAGAGACTTTTCTCCTAAAATATTGATGTAAGAAGTCTGGCTTTATTGGGGATAAGTAAGAATTGTTTTTAAATGATTAAATGAAGCAAGTTTATCGGAATCTCATTTCATAATAAAGTAAATTGACAGTTGAAATATAGCCAGCAACACTGGATTAAGGAGAAAACATCTGAGATTTGAATCAAAGTGAAGAATGGAGAGCAGAATGATCTGCAAACAAGCAGATAGAATATTCAGTAATAAACAGGTCCTTAATGAAAAGAAGGAACAGAATAGATGAGATAACAGAGCGTTTGCAAATGCCAATGTTAATGAGAAAATGCTTGGAGAGGTCACCATCTAGATAAGTAAAAGTGGAATGTCCAGTAAGGAAGCTGTAGATCCAGATAATGTGAGAAGGGTGAATGCCATTTAAAACATTGTTTTGCTAAAAGGTCTATATGCCAGATGTTGTCAAAACCTTTGGATATTTCTAAGGCAACTACTCGACTCTCTCCAAAGAACTCATGAGCAGAAGACCAGAATTTTGCGACATAAGCCAGTGAATCTGGAGTGATGAAAGCCACATCATTAGTCCTTAAGCAAAGCAGAAAAAAATTCAATGAAAGATAGAAGCTGTTTGTGATAACAGTTTCCATTACTTTAAAAAAGTAGTAGTTAGAACAATAAGATGATAGTTAAATTAATTAGATGGATCACCTTTCTTAAGCACAGGAAAGATATAAGCATGTTTCCAATATCAAGGGAAGATATCTAAAATTACAGCTTGTGACAGATAAGAACAGGCTCGGGAGTACACATTTTCAAACAATAACTATCACATCATTAAAACCATGTGTTTTGTTGGTATTTTAATTAATTTAATTAAGAAAGATTTTACAAAATTCTTCCAATGTAAATGAAAATGGATTAATTGTGCTTTTTTGATGGACATATTTGAATTGGCAGCAAAAAGAGTGGATAAGATGGTGTCATTAGATTTAGAACCACCAAGCACAATGATATCACAGGATGGAAGGGATTGTAGTACTAAATAGTTATGATCAAGTGGTAAAAAAGATAAAGATAATTGTCACTGTTAGGAGAATAGTAAACACAGCAAATAGATATGGTGAGATAGTAAAGAGAAACATTCAACCAAAGTTAGAATCTAAGTGCAAGGCCTTAGACACAAGAAGCTTTTATGTCTGATAGAACATATGTGAAGATGCCCATTTTGAAACAAAAGACATGATAAAATTGAAAGCTGGAACACTGAAAGAGGTTGACTTGTCTTAGTCATCCAGGTAGCAGTAAGAATGAGATGAAGTACTTTTAATTGATTTGGGGTATTGGTGGACTGAATCATGGATTTAGTGAAAGCTACACATACAACAAAAGATGGGGTACAGTATAAGGCTGCCTAATAATCCACAGTAAAATTGTTAACACTGAAACAGAACTCAATAAAAATAATGAAAAACAAAAAGGAAGAGCTAAATGCAGAAATGAGGGCCTCCAACCCCTACTAGTAAATTCACAAAAGAAGGTTAACAAGATTTTGCAGTGGCCTGGAACCTCCCTAAATCCCAATAATGGTGGAGTATCAGCTGAATATTGAGAGACTAGAGACTTAAAATTACATACCACTGGATGAGAAAACCTTCCCGGTTGATACAGCAGACTTCATACCTCAAACTATCTGGCAGCAGGCCTGCAGTATGTTGATTCCATCAGTACTCTCTGCTAAAGCAAGTTGACTCCAGTAGCATCACAAGGACAGTTCAAGGAGCTTATATACTCAGAGCAACAAAAACCCTAAAGGGTATCCCACTCCAGACTAAAAATGGCAAACCATTATTAACCCTTTCCCATTCAAAAAATTCAATATTTAATATGCACATAGGTTCAGATAATTCCCAAGATGACTACACAAATGCACCTACCTAATTAAAATAATTAGAAAATATTTTAAAATTCACAACAAAAAAAAAATAATTTTAGGTGAAGCAGTAGTTTTGTCCACCACTATAACAAACTTCATGGACAGCAGATAGATGACTTAACACACAATTTGGTAATCCAAATGAAAAGAAAATTTGTCCAGATTTCAAAAGGAAAAATTTTATTTAGGTTTCAGAAAGTAAAAAAATGTAAATAAAATCACCCGACTGTTGTCACAAAAGTGCCAATACCGATTCATTACCTTTGGCACTAAATCAGTCATCTTCACTCCATTAATCCTCAATTGGACAACACATAGTTATGTTTATCCTGATAGAAACTTTCTTCTCCCATGTGGTGTCCATCCAGGTGTTGTCAGCTCTGCCTGACTTCCACTAGGTCTGTGGTGTAAGAAATCTTTTGTTGTCAGCTTATTAAGCCAACAGACAACAAAAACGCTGGCATTGATCAGCTGCAAATGACTCAAACTCTGCTTGAGAATCTTGCTCTCCTTCCAAATCTGACATCTGTTCATTTCTGACTGATCAGCTAAAGGTATGAAAATTCAAGACCTCAACCTCACAGATGATGATGATTCACTGTTGGATTCCATCACATAGCAAGTAAATAAAGAAACTAGGTAATGTAAATGCTTCACACAAGGAACTTCACTAGTAAAATCACTTTTGCAAAAAAAACAAAGCATTATAAACAGCCCAAGGAAGTGATAATGTGGACCAGCATCCTTTACATGTACTTTCTATAGTATAGACAGAAGTGGCCATTAAATGACTCATTAGTGCCTGGCAGTTTTCAACTTGAATGTCCATGAGCCAACTTGAATGGGAAAGAATTAACTGTCTCAACAGGACTGGTGGTAGCACTTCTCCAAATAGGTGGCTTAAGCCAACTAAATTCTTGTATCATGTCTGTAGAAGAATCAGAACACCAAAGACAACAATCTAAATGATACGGTTCAAACTAAATACTGCAAACTATGCAAAATCTGCTGTATTTTTTGGACTATAGGTCATTTGGGAGGATAGGTCAATTTATCAGATATTTTTCATTGGGGATCAATCTGTCTGAATCTCCAGTAAAGAAAACTTCGGTAAGTATGGGTGAGTATGAGCTCAGAAACAACCATGTTATGATTAAGCTAGTGTTTAATAAAGTTTGAAAAATGAATAAAGAAATATATTCCTTGTATTGTTTGTTTGTTTGTCTTATTTTGTCAGAGTAACAACAGTGTTTCTATGGTCTTTTGTCATCATGTAGAATTTATATGAAAGGTGCTAGATTGCTGTCAAGTTAGATGTGGATTAGAGAGCTTTATTTAAAACAATAGACAGGACAAGTGTTGGTCTGTATCTAAGTCCCATATGGCCAACATAATCAATGTGATTTACTACTGATCAATTTGCTTGTTGATCGATAAAAAGATTTTACCTTATTGTCTGTCATGTAAGGCCCAAAAACTTGAGACATTATTTAACCATGCTTGTAGAACAATTAAATAAAGTCAATATAATGAATCTCAGATGATGTTAAATGTATCTAAGGATCTAACAATTTAGTCGACCAACAAATTTTGTTTCCATCTGCTATTCTGTAAATGTGTGTGTGTGTGCAAAAAACGTTTGAGGCCCACTGTTGGTAATTTTGTAACACAGGTAGTTGAGTAATACTGTGTATATGTTTGCACTTTTGATTATTTGTATACTGGTGATTGTTTATAAATTGGATTTATTTCTTTGGTTTTGTTTATTTGTAGATTTTTTTTTTTGTCCAAAGATTGTACTTAATTAATTAAATAAAAATGAAAAATACTAAAGCTTTAGCTTTTTAAAATTTCTTTATATTATAAATAAAAATAAAGTATTATGAGAAATAAGTCGACAGCAAGCACTGGACATAAAACATTATCATAAAATACAGTTGTCCCCTGGTATTCGCAGGGGCTACGTTCCTAGAGCTCCCGCTAAGAGTGAAAAACCGCGAATAATGGACGTGGTCCATAAAAATACCTATAAATGCCTATAAGCATCAAAATATAATGTAAAATATAATTTAAAAAATATAGGAGGTGTAGTCAAAAAGTATCCGACTTTTGGCTAAAAAAACAAGTACTATTAAAAAAACTCACCATTTTGATTTAGTTTCCTTCAAAGTATTCGCCTTGGGAGTCTACGCACTTCTGCCAGCATTCCTGCCACTGCTGGAAACATTTCTGGAAATCACTTTTTGGAATGCTGTAGAGCTGTGCCATCGAATTTTGCTTAATGTCCTCTGTTGACTCAAATCTTCTCCATTTGAGTGTTTTTTTGAGCTTTGGGAATAACCAAAAGTCACACAGAGCCAAGTCTGGGGAGTAGGAAGCCTGACGAACAAGTGGTGTGTTATGCTTGGCGAGGAATGCTTGGACGACGTGGGCGGAATGAGCGGGTGCGTTGACATGGTGGAGTTGCCAGTTCTTTGCTGCCCACAGGTCAGGTCGTTTTCACCGCACAGCTTCACTAAGGCGACGAAGAACCCCCAGATAGTATTCTTTGTTAATTGTCTGACCTTGTGGTGCATATTCATGGTGCACAATACCTCTGTAGTAAAAAAAACAGGTCATCATCAGTTTAAAATTGCTGCGCACCTGTCTTGCTTTCTTTGGTCTTGGCGAGGATGGATGCTTCCATTGGGATGATTGCAATTTTGTTTCAGGGTCATAGCCGTACACCCATGTCTCATCGCCAGTGATGATAGTGTTCATGAAGTTTTTATCTTGGCTAGCACACACCAGCATGTCCTGGGAGATTTCCTTTCTGTTTTCTTTCTGCTGGTCAGACAGCAAATTTGGTATGAATTTGGCCGACACCCTCCTCATGCACAAAACTTCTGTTATAATTGACTGAACTGACCCATGCTGATTCCAACTTCGGCAACAATCTCCTCAATAGTCACACGACGGTCTTCACAGACTATTCCTTGAACCTTTGCAATCATTTCGTAGTTTCTGCTAGTCGATGGTCTGCCACAATGTGGCCATCTTTGAACCAGTTGTACCACTCTTTTAGTTGTGTTTTTCCCATAACATCATCTCCAAAGGCCTTCTGAATCTTCTCGATAGTCTGGACTTGCATATCACCAAGTTTTTGGCAGAATTTGATACAGTATCTTTGCTGAATGCGCTCGGTCATCTTGACTCAAAAAGAAAAATCGCACAGCACACTCTTCACGTCTGTACTCAATGCATCACTGCGGGCGACTGGCGCAACCTACAGACACGAAAATTTTTGCGCATGCTCAGGAAAGACGCGACCACCTAATACCCATGCAGATTTTGCTCACGCATTATTATTTTGTTCAAACATATTCAAGTTCGGATACTTTTTGACTACACCTCGTATAATAATTATTTAATAAAAACACAACACTCAGAGAAACACTCGAGATAGCTACATGCAGTAAACCGGGATGATGCGGGGATGCTGGACTGCATCTGCCTAAGACAGCACCTCGTGGGTAGCAGCCAATCAGCAGCAAGGAGAAATGAATAACGCTCTCGGATTGGCTACTTTCAAACCTCCAGCCTATAGTGTTTATTTTATGTTTGTATTTTGCTGAAATTACGTTAGTATTTATATTACAAAATTAGTAAATTATATTGTTATTAATAATTTAGCGTTAAAAAGCATGAAAAAATATATATTGCCACTAAAAAAGCCATTAAAAAATCACGGAAGATATTTGCGATTCTGCATATATGCAGGGGTTTCCACGAACAATTATTAGTTAGGTTCTAAGGAAAATTCCACGAATAACCAGGGCCGTGAATGCCGAACCGCGATTACGCAGTGGTCAACTGTAATATAAAAAACTTTTGAATGCAAAAATAGTTGCCTTCAACCACTGAAGCCACTACAGAATATTTATCATGAAAGTTATTTGTTAGATTGTTGTTTTTATGTAATTTGTAAAAAAGTTTTCTGTCAAAATTTTAGATTTTAGCCTTAGATAGGTCAAGGCTGAAATTTTCAGGAAAAAAAATCATCATCCTATAGTCTGAAAAATATGGTACAACAATTAGTAAGTTGGCAAGAAAATTTTATGTACAAAAGAATTTAAGACTAGATACAAGCTGGTAGGAGAAAAATGATAATAGGCCTGCTTAAGACAAGAAAGTGGCTACCTAGAGGTGGACAAAAACTACAAGATGTTTAAATAAATCCAAAACTTTTTGACTGGTTTTTCCAAACATTCTGATCATCGAATACAGATTAAAATTTATATATAACTCAAGGCTGAGCAAATTTCTCTCTCTGCTGGTCATAGTTAAAGATTTCCATGGAAGTGCCTAATGACTTGGCAAATAGATGAAGTATCACATTGTCTCTACGAGACAAAAAAATAGCTGTTGTGCAATAGCTAACTCAACAACAGGAGAAAACAGTGCAAACATTTTAGTAATACATCATGAGAAAGTAATGACTGAAAATACTTCATTGCTGATACTGGAAATATGAATAAAACTACTTTCCATTTCTAGATGCAGGGCAACATGGTTCTGCTCCACTCTACAGAGAAAACCATCTTAATGAAAACAACCAAGCATGAAAAAAAAGTGACAGTCATGCTCGGCACAACCTAATAAACAAGAAATGACTATCTGCTTTGTTGATTCCTATAGAAGTTTTAGTCAAAATGAGCCCAAATAGTTGGCTAAATGAAAACAGTATTCTCTAATGTTTGCAAAACATGCAATTTGCTTGCCCAATAAAAATTTCTTTGGAACTAGTTTAGGATAGATTGCAGTGCAGTAGTAAAAGTGACAACAGAAAATTGCATGCAGCGTGGCTAGAATTTATATGAAATGATTCTGGGTATTTGTACTAGCTTGGTACTA
This sequence comes from Nautilus pompilius, assembly GCA_018389105.1. NCBI lineage: Eukaryota > Metazoa > Mollusca > Cephalopoda > Nautilida > Nautilidae > Nautilus > Nautilus pompilius. The sequence continues at coordinate 1,482,417 of JACATO010000340.1, forward strand.
TTGGGTATCATTTAAATAAAATATCCAAAAGAAATGGGACAATGATGATGATAAATAGAGAGCACATGAAAAAGCCAAAACCAAGTTTCATCCTTCAGAAGCCAAAAATGTGTATAGAATTCCTTATCTTTATATAATCAGGAAAAGTTTAAAGAAGAGTGGCATATCCAATGCTCCAAACAGCAAAAAATGACATATTGTGTAACTGGTCTTTTGTATTTAAGTACTTACTACAACATCACAAGAAAATAGTTTTAAAGTACTTCTCTTTTCGATGATGTAGTTTAGTAAATAGTATGAAATGTATATCTTTTTATATTTGAATTTTCATTTTATTCTATTTAATTGTGACTGATTTTGTATCTTGATGTTGTAAAATTATAGAGATAACATTCACAGAAAGTGATTGAGCTGGTTAAGTTAATGAATTGGAATCAAGCAGAAGTAATGTCATTATATACAGTACTCAAATTCACAATCCTAAAGGGTATTCTTCCAATGATTATTTTAAGTGAAAATAAACCTCATGATCATAGTAATTTGTACATTTGATAAAAAGCACATGCCATCTGTAGTTTTTTCCAGTTTCCAGTAAAACTTGAAACAATAAACATGTAGATTATTTCCACTCTCTTTTTTCTTTCTTACTTTCATCTGATTTAGCCATTAATTCAGAGATCCCTAACTCTAAGTGACTACAAGCTGATTACTTGTATTTCAGTTATTATAGAGGTTTTATTTATGGCAGAATTTTTTTTCTGTTTCAGAGTTTGTTTATCTAAAACAGCTGCTTAAAATTATAAAACAAAACCTGCTAAATAAAACTACTCTCCACGTTAACCCATGTGCTATTATTATATTTCAAATACTCCATAAAACAATATTTTAAATTAATGCAAAAAAAAAAAGTTTTAAAAAGTTATTAACATAGATGCTACAGAAGTACTCCAAAACAAAAACAAAAATCTAACTATTAAAATAACAGTATGGGTAAAAAAACAGGAATCATCATAGCTCAAGGTTCATAGGCATAAAGGGTACATGTTTATTTAGGATACAAAATGATTAAAGCAATCATCATACACAATATCTAATAGTCTTTCAAAAAAACAAAACCTTTTGACCTGAAAGCCTTATACAAGATAAAATTCCTACCAAAAATGAAAGATTATCCTTAATAATTGGTTAAACCATCTTTGGCTTAAATGACAACTTAAGCACAGTGTACCATGATTTTCACAAGACATCCAGTGGTGTTGTAATCATCAACTGTGCGTTTTTAGTCCAGAGAAGGTAGCTATGAACAGGCTCTGATAGTGTCATTCTAATACAACTCACAGATGCTGAATTAGATGGCCTGGCCTGGCCAGGGATCATGCATAAGTCATGTTTATCTTCTGTATACCAGTCCAAAACAATTTTGAGCCCAATGGATAATGACATCCTGAAACATCTCAAAATCATGAATATATAGAATAAGCATTGCAAAATAAACTTGGCCTGCCACAGTTCCTAAGTATTCACATGTTACCAGGCTGTGATGAAACAAAACAAGCTAGATATCCTCCAAACCATGATAACATTTCCAAAAACCTGACTGTTTGAATGTCCATTCTGCTGCAACAAAAAAGGCCAAATGTGATTTTTCAGGCCATACAACCCTCTGATGTTTGATTCTTTAATCACAATGATCCAGACATCATTGCAAGAGAACTTTTTTAGCTTTTGCATTGAAAATGATCTGCTATCAAATCCAATAATGTGTAGATTCCAGCATATTGTTCAAGCAAAAACAGATCTTATTTAATGTTAAGGGTTTCTGTAAATCAAGCCACTATAGCATCTATTAGGTTTCACAACGATTACTCAGATAGTGTATCCTATGTAAGGTGCTTTAAAAAAAAATGATTTTGGATTTGAAATAAGCTACTGCTTGAAATTGTGAGTAATGATGGCTTTAATCATGTATATTCCTAAATCTAAAAAATATGATGGCCTACTATCTTCTAATCATAATATTGTATAGTGCTGTGTTATTTGAGTAAAAAACTTATCTTAATAGGCTAAAATTCTGTTTTGTTTTGGAGTACTTTTATAATATTCATGTCTGTGGGCCTGGCATGACTTGACCTGCCTACAAACCGAATTATACTTTTCAGAGGTAATTTTGTGAAAAGTTGCTACTGAAGGATCACCAAGAAGGCAGTCTTAATGGACTTTCTTGGCTGTTGTTGAATAGTGGCATACAATTTTCTCAGCTTATAAATATATATCTAATGGATCATGACATGTCACATAATTACTGAATCACTTAAGGTTGCATACATTGTAGACTTGGGAAGTTTCTATTTTACTTGTATACTATACTTCACAATACTAACATATTAAGAAAAGAAAAATCTTAAAACTTGTTTTATGTCTAAAGTCTTTATACAGAAAATTATCAAAAATAAAAGAACTAATTTTAATTGAGTAAAACTTTCAGCTTATCAGCAACCAATAAATTAATGCACTAGTTTACTTTCATAGTTACAAGGCAGGAAGCTATCATGATTTATGCAAGGGTTTCCAGGAAAGAGAAAATGCCAATTCAGCTAAAACAAATTTCCTCCTCTTTGTAATGCTCGAAATCTCAAATCATTTTGAAAGTTTAATTTCAGCAATTAATGATTATTATATAAAAATCTAACTTTTAAAATGAAAAGTAAATTACAAAATTAAAAAAAAGTTATCTGAACCTTTCGCAGAGAGGAAATCTGTAGTCTCTGCAACAATGTGCAAAACCAACATTTCCCAGTAGTGTACTGAGAAAATGCAATGACAGTCTTGTACATCAAGCAGCCACACACAGATAAGTATAGCTGTTCAAAAACACTGCTTTATGAAGATGATGACAGGCCCTCTGAAGAGATTCAGAAACCTAGAAATTGACTTTTTATTGAGTTTTAATTGTACAACACAGACAAACAAGTTAACTAATTGCTTTTACCAATGTCTTGCAGAAAAATAAAACAAACAAAAATATCGCTTAATTTCTAGATAAAATGAAATTAAAACATGAACATTTTTTTTAGTTGCTTCTGCAGATAAATTAAACAGCAAGCAAAACAATTCCTTTTTCCGTGTCTTTTGCTCATAGTTTAAAAAAAATCAATTGACTATTTATTTTGGAAATGATTTCCAATCTTCCAAAATGAAACATGAATCAGAGAAAATCCATGCATAAAATGAATTTTAAATTGTAAGTAATATTTTCGTTATTGATGCTGATCAATTAACTTCCAAACTGCCATTTTTCATTACTGAATCACAAGAAAAGATGTTAATACCATGATCATTATTTTATGGATTCAATAAAGTTTTTGGAATGCCTAAAAATTTATTATTTTTTTTAGATTAAAACATTTTATTGCTTTACTTGCTAAATTCTTATGACTGACAAGAGCAAAGTAAACAGAAATTTTAAGAAAAAAAATTTCAAATGTTTTCATTCATCTTCTGATTTTACTTTTGTTTGATTTTTAAATTCAGCAGAAATTATTCCAAGCAATAACAAAATAAAACAGTAAGAAAGCCATGTGGTACTACTTTTTTAAACTAAATACTTTAAAAATAACAAAAACATTGTGTTCAGAAAATGATCAAATAAAACCTTTCAAAATGTCAAGTATTACAAAATTAAATTACTAATAGACTTGAGCTTTCCTAAAAATGCATTTTAAGTTTTTCAGCTAACATTTTCATAGCAATATTGCTTAATATCTTTATTAAAGGGTTAAATACTCATTTACTGGAATTTTGTGTCATGTTGCTTAATGACACATGGTATGCAAAACAATCTTTAATAGTGTACTTACTATCGCTTTGTAACAGCCACAATTACTGTTTGGTCACTGAATTTCGTTTCTCGAATACATCTGAAATGACAATTAAAAACAATTTTTGTAAATTATGAAGCAATAAATAAAACATTATTTATTATTTAGATAATCTGTAATCTATTTTATTTATAAATCAGATTTAAATAAGAATTCATTTACAATGTAAAAACTATCTATTTTTTTTTAAATCTTTATTTTCTTTTATTCAGCAAATGTTTCCCAATTAATTAATTACATTTGTTCTGCTCTGAAACTTCCTCTCACCAAGATATTACTTTTGTTTTATTAAAAACTGCTCTTACTATTAAGCATTACAGAGCCATGGTAATGTAATTTCTTTGGGAGTAGAAAGTATATTTATAATAATTTCTTCCCCATTTTCCTACATACATTTAGATGAAAGAAAAGGTTATCATTTTCTATTAAATTAAAGCTAATAAATGTCCAAAGTCTATTTATTACTAAAAAAAAATGGACATTCTTATTGAGAATTCATTCTTTTAAAAAAATCAGATTTAGTTTAAAAAAAAACCAAACAAAACTTTCAAAAGGTTTATTTTACAACATGTAAAATATTTTATTATTATTATTATTTTGTTTTGTATCTGATTTGTAGGGTCCACTATCAGAGTGTGTGCGCGCAAAATACTTTCCTCTTAGACAGCTTGGACACGTGTTAAAAGTAAATAAATGTATTGTCCTACTAACCTGAAATACAAAATTGAAGAATTTTATTTTCTGGTTGATAATGGAAGCATACATAATCTGAAACAAATTTCTATCTGCTAATAACTAAGAAAACATTTCCTTAATGCAATGTTATGAAAGTCAACAAACTTCTATCTTCTTCATTAAAGACCACTTTTATCCTGTGACTTCTTTTCTTGTATAAACATACAGATTTTTAAATAAAATGCCATAAAACAGCAGTAATTATCAAGTATAGTTTAGAAACAGATACTTAAAAGCGATCTTGAATATTTTGATGTAAACAATTTTTAAGGCTGGTTGCTAATGGTCACTGCTATGCAGTCACAGCTCTAGATTTTCTACATTGGATGTAGATTCTGTTAACCATTCTTAAAGGCTACAATCACCAGGAATATGTCTTGATGAATCTGAACAGCTTATGTAGATATAGTTATCTTATCCGTAATGTAAGAGATAACAAATTAAGCAAAGTGCTTTTTTCTTTTTTTTTAAAAAAAAATTAAGCAGTAGCAATTACTAGCAAGTCTTAATGATGGGTGTAGATATAATAAACCAAAAACAAGGTCCAAATGCTGTATAAGAATGCTTCACCAAAGATCCTACTGGCAAGTTGCTAGAGAAATTCTGATGTGCCAACAGAAGTGGTAATAAATGCACAATATACAGTCTTTACATGACCTTTTAAAAATCAAGCTAGTGGTAGAACATGTGGAAACTAACTAAAACTGGAAATAACTAAGACTCATGAAATTCTGTGTTGAAATTCATTAAAAAGAAACAAAGAATTAAAGTGAAATTTTTATGAAAATAAACTATTCTAAACACAATAGTATTTTGCTTCTTTTTTTCTTTTTAAATAGTAAAACAACTTTTAAAAATCTTTCTAATTGGACAATAGTTTAAGGACCAATTTTGTTATTTTTTGTCCTATTACTTACAAAAATATTTAAGTTTCAACTAAATTTTAATTTAATTTTTTTTTATCAAATTTTTTTTCCATTGGTCGGTTCAAATGGCAATGAGAAAAGAAAACCAGCATCATGATTGTGATAATGATTTTTACCAATATGTTATCTTTTAACTTGTACAATATCTTTGAAATATGAGAATAAGTTTTTCTTCTTTTTTGTAAATTTCCCTCTACTTACTTTGAAGCACTCTTTTTAATAATTTGTTTATGAATCAACATAAACAAATAGTCAAGCATACACCTTCTGCCAAACATTTAGAAATCTCTTAATGAATTACATAACTTAAGAAAAAGAAAAAAATATGTCAAAAAGCTATACCACAAGTGAAAAATATTTAAGAACACACTTTCAAAAGTGAAAATAAAGTGGTAATTAATCCTAAGACCACAGGAAAAAATTTTCCTCAATCAGTAAGTCTATCAGAAAAAGGTATGCTGAAGATTAGATTTCTAGCTATAAAAATACTGCTAATTTTCTAAAACCAAAAGATATTTTTATATGAAATTAAAGAAATAGTAAATGCCATGTAAATACCTTGTGATCTTAGTCTTTTGGAAGTTAGTGGGTTAGTTCAGGATTTTCAATATTAATAAAAACTAAGTAATGGTCCTACATTTAGGTAGTTTTTCCCCATTGCCATCATTAAGGATTAGTTCTCAGAAAAATCATTTTTGTTAACATTGCTAGTTTTGCCAAGATCCTTTTGGAGTTTGTGCTTATATTTTTGAAATGTCCAGATGGTTTTAACTGGTCTCAAACCTATAAACTGCTGGTTGCTAAATTTTTGGATATAGTGATTTGATTAACACTTTATTCCATATCACCACCAAGGCAATTGAGATGAAATAAAGATAATTTTTCATTCAATAATCAATGTAAGGTGCTTTCATAATTCTTAACAGTATTGTTAAGTCATGTTTCTGGAATACATAGAAAATACAGTGAGAGATGTTTTGCATTTCTCTTTCTTGGACCTTCATTTTTACTGAAAAATCCTAGCTAAGGCTACACTTTTGCTATAGCTAATGATAGTCAAAGGGTTATTTCGTAAAGCCTTAACACTTAGTTTTCTTAAATGTCTCTGGGTTTGCAAAATGTAAATAGACAGCACAAAGGGCGAAATCAGGAAAGTTAACATTGTTAGTGAACACATGTAAAAACCTGAAACAAAAAGGTGACATTTGTAATAAAATTCTTGTGAAGTTGATCTAGTCTATTCAACTCCCCCAAAATACTTCAAAATAAGGGAATGAAATGAGTATTTGTTTCTCCAAAGTTGCAAACTTTCTAAAGTAGAATGACTGATTAAACAAAAAAATATTGACCTTTCCAATGAAAAGTAAAACTTCAACCATTTTAAAAAGCCGTCTGTTATTAAATAACTTATTTATTTAAAAAACGAGCAATATTTTGAAAATTTAAATAAACAATTTTTAATTTATTTATTTTACTACAAATATATAATCAGAATTTAGTGACAAATATATTTATTTTTAACTTACTCATACCTTAAACACAAGATATTTTAAACGGTTATGAAAAACACTCAAATAATTTATTCATTTACTCTTTACTGATCTAAAACATGAGAATCTTTCTTCCTGTACACTATCTTGGAAGACTAAGAATCATATTCAATAACCATCCTATTGATATATCTTGCCAACCAAGAACGAACAAAAATAAAGTATATAAAATCTTAGTTTATGATTCTTTTGGTACTACTGCATGTCTTCTTATAATTTTATTTATTAAAAAATATTCTTAAAAGAAAAACTGAAAAGTTATTTCTTCACTGACTGATCTAATATTCTTTTATTTAAGTTGCTATTATGATGGTTCATACTTGTAAATCACTTTTGTTATCAGTCTCCAGAAACATCTACTTAACAAGATTGACACTAAATTTGTATACTTTAAATAGGGCACCAACTATTTTTTTAGTAGATAAAAAAAAATGAAAAGGAAAATATTTTTTAAAAATTTACATTGTATATATAAAAAAGTTTCATACCATACACTATCAGCAGCAGATAAAATAAATGCTTTATTTTTGGTGAACAGAAACATTTATCCCTATTTCATACACAATGCCTTTAATTAGAAAACATAAGCAAGAAAACAACAAAAATTAGTTACGCTGACAAACACTAAACTCTTAGTAAATTATTCTTTTAGAATGTTAATAAAAAATCAGTGAGCTTCATTTGAAAATTATGCTTAATAATGAAATGGCAAAACCACAAATATTACTTTACAAAAATTCTTAAATTTTTTAAATTAAGTCTGTTTCAACAACAAAAATTTACAGTATGCATTATTTTTATTTAATGTATTTTTATGATTGTTGTGTTTTCAATTTATCCTGCAGCCTTCCTGTTCTTTAATGGCATCTAATTAGTGATTTCAGATTTTAAAAACATTCCTTCTGTACCAATTGAAAAAAATCATCCACATTTTATGTAAAACAACACAAAATCACCCACTAAAACCATAGGGTTTTTCAGTTTATGCCATAGGCAGAATGAATTGACATTTTATAAACCAAAGAAAGAACAAATTATAAATAGGAATTTAATGCCACTTATAAGTTATAGTCAAATCAGAATGCATTTCTAAATAATAAATTTTCATCCTATATTTAAAGGGAAAACAATTTAAAAAGCAGTCACACATTATATCACAAAAGCTAGCTACCATAATTTTGGATGAAATTCTCATAATTATCACTGTTTGTATCAACCACAAAAGATAGTTTTAAACATTTTTGGAAAAGGTCATACAGGTCTCTCAGTGCAATGTAATGAGCAAAAGTAAAATACATATTGAAATTAAATACATTATTCCCTGTTCCCATGGGTCTCCTAGATGTTTCATTTGATACATATATGGAGAACTAAAGAACAATGTGAAATAAAAACATACTAAAAATGTAAATTGTAAGATAAAATTAATTAATATGATGGGTTTTTTTCTTTGTTATAAGAATATGATGAACTTTAGAAGTAACAGAAGTTTTACTACCAAGTGACTGGTCACCCAAAATGTCTACAGAGCTTGTAGTAGTTCAGTACTAGATGCTGACCAAAAACTGCAGAACTAACATGAATATTATAAACAGTTAAATTGGCACACATTGCTCACCCACCCAGTGAACCAGAATGTTGTTTCAGTATAACTACAATGATAAGGCTAAAACCATTTTTTTTTTAATGCTTGAGATGACATTTACATACAAGTGATTATTTTGTTTTCTAAAGTCAGTCTCTTTTTCTACACTTTTCTCACACCCACTAGAAGAAAGTGTGTTATGCATGCAGAAAAACAACACAAAGATTTTTATATTACTGCAAATTTCCTATCTATCTTGTGAATCACAGATCAACCATAGCAGGAACCAGACTTCAGGTATAGACAGAATTAATTTAGTGGCTTTACATATACTTTTCTTCTAACATGAAAAAATTTTAGAAGCAAGCATATTTTTGTGCCCAACTTTCAACTAAATCAACAAAAATTGGATAAAGACCTAATACTTCCGGCAGATATGCATAAAAATATATATAAAAAAAATTAACTTTTATCCAAAGCATTGCACAACTGAAGTAACATCCTGGTCTGCAGATTAAGCAATGTGAGACAGTTAATGGTTCATAGCATTCACGCTTGTTCTGCATCTCAAGATGAAAATGATTTTTGATTTTGGCCATATTTTTCCTTGTGAAGTCCTTTTCTTTTACCTTGCCTTTCACATTTACATCCTTATTTGTTTGAATACTGATTTTTTCTCCTTTTTAATTTACTTACAAAGTGGAAGTAGAAAAACTGGTTTGTTTAGCTAATATAGTACCTCCATACCATGGTGATGTGATGTGATGGTGGATAGTGTGTGTCTCAAAACAGGATAATAATGATGATTTTTATGAATACTTAGCAATGCAGGAACATAATGCCTACATTGTTTACAACATTGACAATCAAAAAGACTTACATACACTACCTGCAATTAATAATTCTGCTTAATGTCTAACACATCTCAGCGTGGAAAAACGTACCATACTGAGATATCTTCAAATTGTTGATGCATCCCTTAATAAACCCAGCAAGCAGGACCAGATCATTAGTTATAAGAAAAAGGTGACAAAAAATCACCAGCATGAAAGTTTACATACTAAAATCAGTCTAACAAAATAAACTAATAGAACTCCGAATTTGAGGAGGAAAGCTTAAATAAAGTAGTGGAGGAGGGCATATGTTGTAAAACAAGCTGGTGCTAGAAGGTAAAAAGAAATGGCCATTGCCTAAACATCAAACTCAGCAGAATCCCATCAAGAAATTCATAGTTCAATATTGTCAGTTGTACTCTACTGAATAAAGATCAAAAATATTTTTATAATAATATGGTTTTACAAGACAGTTATTGTATATAATTAATCAATTTTTTAATTTACTTTATTATTGTACAATGAATAATTTCCAACCATATTTATTAGTCTACGATTTGAGACCTCATCTATGCTTTCTTTAACCTGCTACGTCATCAAACTAGAAATTTCCTACAAACCAATATATATAAAATATAAACAATAAACTTGTTCTTAGTTGATTACTTAAGTTATAACTAATTGTTAAAATTATATAGTAGCCATGCTTTTAAATTCCAAATTACATAGACAATGAGCAGAAGATGGAAAAATGTATATCTCTCTCTCACTTTGTTTTCAGTGTTATTTTGGTTGTAGAATAAAGAACAAAGAGTATACAGGGTGATTGAAAAGTAACTCCCTATTATTAAGTACTTGTAATTTATTTCTGAACCTTCAATTCTTACAAGAAATGAATATGATAAGCAAGTGTATAGCATGGATTTTTATTTAAAATTCAATATGGGCGCCAGCATTCGCCACCAGCTTCTCAAGCTGCCTGGGAACTGCGTCAACTGATTTCACAAGGAACTCTGTGGGATGGAAGATATAACTTCTCGTATTCGCCCTTCAAGTTCTTCCAAAGTTGTTGGTTTGGTAGAGTAGATTTGCTCCCATACATCATGGAACATACACAATAAAATTGAGAAAAATATTACAATAATAGGATAAATTATAAGTATTTTATAATAGGGAGTTACTTTTCAATCACCCTGTACATAAAAAACAAACATTGTAATGATAATAGCAGCAACTATGAATATTTTTGAGCAAACACCATTGCAGTGGTAAATAATATTGAATTATGTTATACCATTATGGAGTTATCACCATCTATATCCTAGGTAAGAAGTTAACTCTTTCCCCACCAAAGTCAGATCTCCAACAATGCTCACATCCCACTGATTGCCAAAGTCAGAAATCACTAATCAAAGTTAGCTTTTGTGACACTTGATAGATGGCTGGTCAGTAGCACTGGATATTGTTAGTTTAAGCATTGACGAATGCCTTTGTGGGAATTCTGAATCATCTGTCAATGGAGGTATGAATCTGTTAATGGAAATTATGTCAAAAACTTTGGCAGGCAAAGGGTCGAGGATATGTTCAAATTTGTGCATTATGCAGAATATACTTTCAGAAATAAAATGACAAACACCTTTTTTACTAAAAACCAAGGTGTTTTTGTATCAAGTAGTGTAAACCTCAAATTGAGGTAACCTAAACATTTTTATTCAATAAACTTGTGATTTGTTGAAAAGTTCTTGACCAATTTTAACACTGGACACTTCTGGAAATGAAGATGAAAACTGATCTACCTACCTACATAAGAATTCTGCATCAAAGTGTTTAGAATGTCGATGATCGATAATGATGAGGTCGTGATGCATTTCTTTGTAATGCTCCAAAGCAAGATCAGTACTTCTGGCAATGGTGCAATGGTACCCAAGCCTATTAGCAGCAGTGCGAAAAGCTTCCAGCTGAGCATCATCTTTTGCAAACACCAATAATACCTGGGGGAGGAGAAAAATAGAAAAAATCACTTAGTAGTTATCATTTTTTCAGCTGCACAAAACAATGGCTAGAAAAGTGTAGCTGACAAACTTCTCAAAACTTTTAAAAGCCAATAAAACTCATCCCAAACAATTAATTATTAAATCTTTTAAAAAGTTAAATATTAAATTTTTCTTGTAAAAATTGACAAAAAACAATCTACTAGAGCTGCAAAAAAAAAAATCAAATACATACATAAATTTAAAAATTCAGATTTTCTTTTGTGTTCAGTTCAGAAACAATGTGGATCTATCATATCTAACAGATACTTAACCTCCAAGAATGACTTGCTACAATTTATATCCTAAATGTATATTATGATTTCCTTTTTACTAAAACTAAGTAAAGTAAAAGTGTACTATATCCTTCTAAAAACAAGGAAGGTAGAGTAAAACAATAACTATCCATATATACACAAGTGCATCTCAAAAAATTAGAATATCAGGTAAGAGTTCATTTTTATCCATAATTTAATTCAAACAGTGAAACTTTCATATATTCTAGATTCATTACACATAAAGTGAAATGTTTCAAGCCTTTGTTTTAATTTTGATGATTATGGCTTACAGGTCTAGAAAATTAATAATCCACTGTCTCAAAGTATCAGAATATTTCATAAGATCAATAAAAAAAAAAAAAAGGATTTATAATATAGAAATGTCGAACTTCTGAAAAGTATGCTCATTTATGCACTCAATACTTGGTCGGGCCTCCTTTTGCACAAATCACTGCATCAATGTGGCGTGGCATGGAGGCGATCAGCCTGTGGCACTGCTGAGGTGTTATGGAAGCCCAGGTTGCTTTGATAGCGGCCTTCAGCTCGGTCTGGTGTCTCTCATCTTCCTCTTGACAATACCCAATAGAATCACTATGGGGTTCAGGTCAGGCGAGTTGGTTGGCCAATCAAGCATGTAATACCATGGTCACCAAACCAGTTACTAGTAGTTTTGGCACTGTCGGCAGGTGCCAAATCCTGCTAGAAAAGGAAATCAGCATCTCCATAAAGCTTGTTAGCAGACGGAAGCATGAAGTGCTCTCAAATCTCCTGTTAGACGACTGCGTTGACTTTGGACGATAAAACACAGTGGACCAACACCAGCAGATGACATGGCACCCCAAGTCATCACTGACTGTGGAAACTTCACACTGGACTTCAGGAAACTTGGATCCTGTGCCTCTCCACTCTTCCTCCAGACTGTGGAACTTTGATTTCCAAATGAAATGCAAATTTTACTTTCATCTAAAAAGAGGACTTTGGACCACTGAGCAAGGGTGCAGTTTTTTTTTCTCCTTAGCCCAGGTAAGATGCTTCTGATGTTGTCCCTGGTTGAGGAGTGGCTTGACACTAGGAATGCAATGCTTGTAGCCCATTTCCTGGACACGTCTGTGCGTGATGGCTCTTGATGCACTGACTCCAGCCTCAGTCCACTCCTTTTGAAGTTTCCCAAAGTTCTTGAATCAGCTTTGCTTGACAACCCTCTCAAGGCTGTGGTTATCCCTCTTGCTTGTGCACCTTTTCCTACCATACTTTCCCCTTCCAGTAAACCTTCCATGAATATGCTTTGATATAGCACTCTGCGAACAGCCAGCCCTTTCAACAATGAACTTCTGTGGCTTACCCTCCTTGTGGAGGGTGTCTATGAGTGTGTTCTGGACAACTGTCAAGTCAGCAGTCTTCCCCATGATTGTGGTTGTGTGTACTGAACCAGACTGAGATTCATGGTATCTATACTACATAAATAGTGATTTATTCAAACTCGAAATGGAGTATTCTAATATTTTGAGATACTTTTTTTCTATCTTTTTGATCTGTAGGCCGTAATTATCAAAATTAAAATTAAAAAATGCTTGAAACATTTAGTTTACATGTAATGAGTCTAGAATATATACAATTTTCACTTTCTGAAATAACTTACAAAAAATATTGAACTCTTCCACGATATTATAATTTTTTTGAGATGCACCTGTATATACCCACCTCACTTTAGCAATAGAAATACACTGAAATACAGTGAAATAAGATGTCAAAACCACAAAAGCAAATTTGTGTATAAATGGTTTCAAGCATTAACACCACGTAAAACTGCAATTTGGATCATGAAAATAAATGGAACTGGTCTTCAATGAACATTAAAATCTTAGAATTTAAAAATAATTATCTACAATGAGTAAAACCAAAAAAGAAAAAGTCTTCCAAACAAACCTTTTTGACATAAAATAATTCTAGTTAAAAGAAAGACTTCATTTAAAAAAAAAATGGTTATTAAAGAAAATAATGGAAGTATAAAAATTTCTCAAATGTTTAAACCTACAAATGGGAGCAACAGCCTCAAGCAAATTTAAAATATCCTGCTGATAGTATAATTATAAATAAATGCTCTCCTAGCATATCTCATGGAAGCAAAACGGAAGCTCTTTCCAATTAACACACATACAGTAGTTTATACTGTGAATAAACTAATCAACAGATGTTAAAGGCAGCATTAACTAAATAAAAAAGTAAATACTGTTTTAATTTAATTAGGGTATCTGTTATTTCAAGGAAGTGTCTGTCTTCTGATAACATTCTTAAGATTTATAGTTGACAGAAATGGTTTGCTAATGAAGCAAGATACTTTGGTGGATCATTCACTGCCATAAAAATCTAAATAATAAATTTTTCAATAAAACTACAGAACAGCAATTTCAAAAGCACACTTCTATAAACTTATAACTGCTCTTGCATAGAGCAGAATTCAAGTTTACCATGAGAAGACTGACCAGTTTATGAAAGGAGTAATTCTTATGCAGCCTGATACATTGCTATTATTCTAATTAACATTTTGTGATTTTTTTTTTCGTATAATTTTACAGTGATATTCCTTTTGCTAAAGTTTAAATCAATAAAATAGTATATGTATTTAATTATACATATCTAGTTGCATGTAGAGTGTTAAGTGAAAAAAGAAAATTTAAATACATATTTTTAAAAAAATGATTAAAAAGATTTTCGAAATGCTAGCCCAGTATGCAGTTGTATCTGCCAGGTATGTAAAATAAATTGTGTACAAAACATATTTATCATGGTCTCAACAAGATCAAAGAAATATTAGTCTTGCTCTAGGTATCAAATACTGAATAGTGACTTTTTCTTTTCATTGTTGAAATTGCTTAAATAAATGCCTTTACTTAAAGTATACAGTATGTATTGTAATAAGAGGATAAATAAGCAATAGGAGGCTAATTCATTATCATACCTCCATTTCAGGCATTATAAAAAAATAATATTTTTTCACCCATGGAATTTTACTCAAGATTATACAGATAAATTAAAACTAAAAAAAATCCTTCAAAACTTTGACTACTAAGTTTGCATTCCTGTGAAGAGAGACATTTCTATTTATAAGAAAGAAGAAAACTACAGCTTGTGTAAAATCTACTGTGTGCATAGTGAATGGCTTAAAATAGAGCACAGTGTCCTTCACGTGTTTTTCAAGTGTTATTGTGACATTTCAGATTATACCAATAATCTCTAAGAAAAACTGCAAATGTTGACTCTCTTTCCTGTCAAAAGTGGACAGAAGTAATTAGCTTTCTAATCCCTATATGAAGTATAATAGAACAAACTATTCCTCAAATAATTCATGAGTAGAACTAAAGACAGTTTTTATAAATCACACTGTTGTTTAGAGAAAAATTTATGAGGCAGCTAACAAATTTTGTACTGACAAAAAAGCAAATCATAAATCAGAAAAGATATCAATCATTTAATTCTGTACATTTATTACATGATCCTCACAATATAACTAATCAACTGCTTTTGTTACATTTAAATTGTAGCATAACTCAGTTTTTAAAATTCAAATATAAAAATCTACTATATGTACAAGGTTTTTTTTCAATTAAATAAATGTTTTTAAACAAAATAATAAAAATGATATTTAGTTTTATCATCACTAGTAGATAAACAAAAGAGGCACACATACACATGCACACTATATATAACACACTACATTAAAAAAAATCTTGTTAAAGAGTTTAGATTCTTATGTATATTTCCCAATTTCATGAATCACAATCTTTCTCTCTCCCCCCCTCAATTAACTTATCTAGCATCAGTCATTAGCCAGCCCTGTATAAATAAAACAGTTAATACACTAAGTGCTTCCATCATTATTACCAGTAATATTTTGAATAAATTGCTAAAAAGAAACTTTTTTCAGGGTATTTCTGGAGATTTTTCAGCTATACTATTTATGAATAAGTGCGTGTGTTTGATTAGAGGTCTTTTGTAAGAGAAGAATTTTGAAGAAATTTTCCAAATGGAAAGAGATCCAGCAAAAATTAAGTGAAAAAAATTACAAAAATTATTTAAAGATTTAAAAGAATTTCTATATTTATTTAATTTTTTTTTAAATTAAGTGTTTCTCTTATGGAAAATTTGCACATTGGTGTTTTCAAAAATTAAAAAAAACAACAATGTATTTTTTTTTTGCAAAAATTATTCCTACTTTATTAGCAAGCTTTTTATATAAATTTGTAAAAATATGTTAATATACAGTACATACAATGTTTTGCAAGTTTTCCCATTGTATTTGTTTTCTACATAACTAGTGATTAATTAGTTATTTAAATAGTATATGTATATGCAATGGGAGTGAATCATAAACCAAAACATTCATCTATTTTTTTTCTTCTCAAACTGTGCAGCTTTCTATCAAATTAAATCATAAGAAATGTACTGGACAACATGTTTGAAGCACGTTTGCTCAACATGTTTGCTGCTATTGATCAATCTCTGATATATTGGAGATGTATGTGACATGTGGCTAATGGCATAGTTTCTCCTGCTGAATTGTACACCAGCCTACATTGGTTTCCTTTTAGTTTCAATCTGTTCTTTCTCTAGGACAGCCAAAGTCAGCATTCTTAGCCCCTTTTGTGCCAGGCATCACTTATTTAGTGCTGTGCATCTCATTTCTCAGCCTAGAGTTATTACTAAAGGACTCAACACTAACACAATAATATTAGTAGTAACAGACACTCACAAACTTATGATTTAAAAACCTTAGGAAATACAAAGTCTACTACAATAATTCCAACAGAGAAGCTAACTTAAATAATGTTAAATACTGAACTTAAGGCTACAATGCTGGTTTGCTCTTCTTGTGCCAGAAAACTGCAATAAATAATTGTCCAGCCAATGCCTTCACCAGGAAAGCAAATAATTATATTTAAAATACTAATAAATATAGACACGGAAACTTGCAAAAATCCAAGTAAATTTCCGTTATCATATAGAATATTTTAATCAATAATTTTATTTTTGTCACATGTTAAATAAAACTTTTTCTTCTACTTTAAATAAGCTTACTTAATGTTATTTTAATTTCTATCTGTGTGATTCGCAGAGAATGACTGAAGCACCTTGGCCAAGAAATCTAGCATTGTAGAGATTGGTTCAGAAAGTAAAACAGAAAAGCATAAACTTTCTGAGAGTCTGACTTGCATGATGATCTTTACTATAAGATACAATCCTTTTCAAACATATATTTAAAGCAGAACTAAATACATTTTTTAATGCAAAATGGGTACACAGATTTTTCTTTTAAAACTGAACTTATTAGTTTAATTTGATATGCTAAAAACATAGTTTTTCTGCTTAACAAGCAAGGTAACAGTATTCCACAAAAAACCAACTATTTAACTTAGCAAATACATTAATCATAAATTATTTGCTAATAAATTTCGACAAGAAAATGTTTTAAAATAATTTTATGTATAAGCATTTATATTAATAAATATCTAAGAAGCATCATTCTGAATGTTACAGAAGTGGCATTCATCATATGAGTACATTTCATATTTCAAATAAATAAAATCAATGCTAAATATTTCTTTCTTCAAATTGTTAAATAATTTGGATGGTAAATTTTCTGGTTTTATGGCAAATCTGGAAAGAGACAATAGTCATAACTGACTGTAAAAGTATGAACAGTGTAAAGAGACTAGTTTTTTTGTTTTGTTTTGTTTTTCTTTAATGTTTAATGTTCAAAAAAATTCTGTAGCTATTGATCCATTTGTTGGACAGTAGATGACACGAGTTTTTGTGCTGGATTTACAAGCATTATTATAATATTCCAATCATGAACAAAAAAAAATAACCAAGACAAGCTCCAGCTAAGAGAGTAAAAGTAAAAGCCAGTAATCTGATTGGTTTCAGGCAGTTGCCACAAATGTTTTCAATACATTAAAGTGACACATAAAGAAATGATTTTTATACATTTAAACTTACAGCACAAGGCAGAAAATGTGTGGAAATGAATGGCATAGCAAAGAAAGTTGTTAAATGTCCTCAGTAGTTTTGAACACTGACTGATGCAAACAATTAATGTCACTATTATTGTGCTATTAGGTAGTAACACTGATGCATTAGAAAGATTTTCTCTTACTGCTGAAGCTTGTCACAAAAGAAAATGAGGACAACCTAAAACCATTTCTGGATGAAGCAAATCTGATCAAAGAAAACAATGATATATATATATATAATACCAAAGCCAAAAAACACAAGAGAGAAATCCTTCAAAACTTATATGAGGTCATCTTTTAAAAATTATTGTATATGAAATATAATTTAAGCATAAACATAAATGAACCAAAGCAATTATGACAATATAACTATTTTGTTTAATGGAAGATATGATAAACACAAGCTTAAGTTTTTGTATCTTATCTAAAAACTAGTTAGTTAAGATGTCTTTCTTCAGTCATCACTTAAACAGTTTAACTGTATTGATATTACTTGTCCCAATTACCTAGCTTGGCAAAGTTTTCCAAGCAGCACAATCAAATTAATTTTAAAAGTCTAAATATTCAGCTGTGATATCCATCTTGTAATTATTATTTCTAATGCCATATGATTTGTCATCATACTTTTAACATTATTTATTTAAAAATAACTATAGACCAGCAAACAAATTAAACAAAGCTACTAAAGTCAATCTTGAAAGATGATCATGCTCATTGAAATTATCCTAGTATAATACTTCTGAACACTTTCAATATCATTTTAAATTATATAGTCTTTGGTACATATTTCACCTAACATTCATGTCTGAAAATTGATGTTAATATTATTGAAACTGAATCAAAAGTATAAATTTATGCAACAAAATATCTTGAATTTCAATATTTCTCTGTTAATAGAAAATATTATGTATACTAGCTGGGGTACCCGGTGTTGAATGGGAGAAAATGGCTTTTATAAAAAAGGTTTTGTATTAATTTTGAACAGAAATTATATTTGTTTAAATGCACAATCATTGAATGAACATTGAACTGATGCAAATAATACATTTCTTGACATTCAACAAGACGTACAATTAAATTTAACTTTGTTCCATAATAGCCTCTTTACAGACAATAATTTTACTTTTTTCTTCGTTGAAAAGAAAAAAAAAAACAGATTTTTGTTTTGGCCAACTCTTGAGCATCCTACAGAGTTTTTCCATTGGATAATCAACGACTTACCAAACTGAGGCCAACAACTTTCAATGATTGGCCCTGCGCTTTATTGATGGTCACAGTAATGCTAAGTTTTATAGAAAATGAATTCAAATGGGCTTTTTAAAATTGCATAATAGTTATGTTTCGGATGACTTGTTTAGGAATCTGAAAAATTACCTAACCAATACAGATCTAGCTTATGAAATGATGACAAACCTGTAGCAAACTACTAAATGAATTTTATTCTTAGTTTTCAAAGTTATACAATATATGATATCAAAACCTGCTGTTGATGGCTTCAAATGGCCTTCAAGGCCAACTGTTGAAAAATTTTAATCTTTGGAACTTCAGAGTTGAATGTGAATGAGTACCATGAAACTGTAGTAACTCTGAACCTTGAAAGTTAGCCTTTGAGATCAGGCTCTGTTATTCTTGGATCCTGAGGTATCTTAATTATAATTTGAGGCTGCTGAGTCTATTTTGAATGAGTGCAGTGAACTAAGTGTAATCTATAAGGCTTCTGAAGAGCAGCCTTTGCTGACCTTAAAATGGCCTTCAAGGCTAAGGTGCAGTAGCTTAAAATCTTGCCTAGATTCTGAACTATATACACCCAAAATTTGGTGCCTCTAGGTGCTATGGCTAAGCTGTGAAAGAGTAACAAACAAACACTTGAAAATGTGTATCAGATAATATCCAACATGCATCCTTAAGTATATATGCAGTATACAGAGAAAATGGTTATAATTTATTTAGATTTTTTCTTACAACAAACTCTGATTTTTATAAATTTGTGATTTTTACCTTGTTTTAATATATATAATCAACTATGAATACATATGAAAAAAAAAAACATGAATGGTATTACATGAGAAAAATGTATCAAAGATCTTGGTGTTTTTCCAGATTTTGAATATAAAATAAATCTGGGGGAAAAATATAGATAAATAGCTAAAGAGACTAATCATGGTTGCATTGAATGATTCCAAAGAAGTTTTTTTTAGAGTGTGATAGTGTATTACTGTACATGTAAAAGATAAACAAGTACACAAACACACATGTATATACATACATACATACATATTATAAACAATTAATTTTTATGAAATCAAATAAGATTCATTCATGTTACTTCTGTCCTGAACTGTTTTTTTGTTTTTTCTAAATCCTAATTTGAGCATACTAAAATGGTAATGAAAGCCAAAAACTGATTTAATTCATATGCAATTGTTTTGGTTATTGTTGACAAGGAACAAAAGAACATTAACTGGTTTTCTTCACTTATTATTTTGGTAGAGACAGATTACAAAAGTTTATACAACAATTTCTGGAGTTAACCGATTCCAAGATTTTGTAACATTTTAGTTATTATTATTATTATCATCATCATCAAAAAAGTCATATATATGAAAATAAGAAAAAAATTTTTAAAAAGGGTATATTGTTATATCAGACTGAAATTCTTTGTATACTTGCCTGTCAAGGTCAAACACATTCAAATTTGATAGATTACACTGGACAACAAAATGAAACTTTTTACCTGCCACCAAGCAGAATGTGGGTGATCTTAGCTAAATTTTGAGTGCTGATTTCAAATCTAAAGTTAGAATTTGGCTAGAACGTCAGATTTTTTAGACATGCATCAGGAGGAATTTCATCACTAACGATATATTATGACTTATGTTATATGAACTATATATAAAGCCTGAACAACAATATT
The DNA here is from genome assembly GCA_018389105.1 of Nautilus pompilius. Taxonomy (NCBI): domain Eukaryota; kingdom Metazoa; phylum Mollusca; class Cephalopoda; order Nautilida; family Nautilidae; genus Nautilus; species Nautilus pompilius. Next base: position 1,503,157 of record JACATO010000340.1, read on the forward strand.
TGGTAGTCAGATGTTTAATGTGAAACATATTTGCCATGATCAGACAACAGATGCATGAGAAAGACTGATAAAAGCAATTAGGAAGATATGCAACACATTTAACTTACATAGTAGGTACATTCCAAACATTCAAAAATGTTTCAGTCACTCGTTCTTACGCTTATGTGAGGTATCAGTCTCCCTTTGGAGGAACCAACAGTAATCACCCAAGATGTTGGGATTGAATTTGCCTTGATATCTACTTTGCATCACCTTTATGTCTTGGTGGAACCTTTCACCATGCTCATCAATGACAACCCCAAGATTGGTTGGAAAAAAAATCAAGATGCAAATGCAGAAAATGCATCTTTAGAGACATCCTGGTCCCATTCGCTGATATGCCATTAGCATGTTTTCCACATACTCAGCATAGTGCTCAACTCTATATTTGCCTAGAAAGTTCTGTACAACTAAAATAAATGCTTCCCATGCTGCATACTCCAGTAGGTTCAGCTTATTTTTGAACCCATCATCATGCATGAGTTCTTGAATTTCGGGCCCCCCCAAATTCCTTCTTTGAGTTTAGCCTCATTTTTTTCAGCACAAAACTTCTTTCTTAGGTACTTGAAGCCATCAATGTTTTTATCCATTGCTTTAACAAAGTTTTTCATAAGGCCGAGTTTGATATGAAGTGGTGGAAGGTAGACATTCTGAGGGTCTACCAATGGCATATGTTGCACATTGTACCTACCAACTATAGGTTTCTGTTGCTTAGGCCAGTCTTTTCGAGTGTAATGGTTGGCATCATCATGGCTGTTCCAAAGACACAAGAAAAACGTGTTTTGTTTATCTGAGCTACAATCCAAGGAGAGAAATAACTTTGAGATCACCACAAATTTTCCATTTATGATCCAAATAAGCCATCACTTTCAAAAGGAGTTCCATCAACTCCTATGTCTCTTTCAAGCCAACTGCATGAGCTATAGGAACCAAAGGTTTTTGGTTACCATGATGTAACAGCATAGCTTTAAGGCTTAGTTTGCTACAGTCTATGAATAACCTCCATTCATTAGTCACATGTCTATATCCCAATTCACTCATGAGACCGTTTACATCAATACAGAAACAAATACCATTTTCTATTCGAAAAAAAGGTAGCCAGGTTTATGTGATGATCACGGAAATGGGAAATGTTTGTACCTTTTTGTAAAAGATTCCATTCTTTCACTCTAGAGCCTAACACTTCAGCCTTCTCCTTTGACAATGATAAATATCTCACCAAATGATTGAGCTCTTCTTGATTTAGCAAGTGCAGCTTTTCCTCATCTAATGCAGGCTCATCCATAGCAGTATCATCGCACTTGACATCTGAACTTTCATCACTTTCTTGGGCAGGAGCTGCTGGAGGAAGTGGAACAGGATTTTCCATGTCTAGGGGGACTGCTTTCAAGTAATTTTTTTTAAATATCAGCCATAACTAAAAAATGTGACGTCTTAGATCAAAACAGTTTTGAGATATGAAATCAGCATGCAAAATACTACAAAGCAAGCATGATAGTGTTCCGGTGGCAAAATCACTGTTTATTAGTGGTAAAAAAAAACAAAAAAAAAAACTGCATTCCTTTACCATGGTATAACACCTAGGGATTTTTTTTTTTTTTTTTTAAGTGAGAGCAAATTGAGCAGCATAGATTAATCAGCCCAGCTCTGATAACCATATACAGCAAGGGTAGTGATCACTATGCAAGGCTAAATGCACAGATCTCCCATATATTTGAGAAAATTTTATTAATGCTATTTTAATTATAATGTAAAAATAAACCAGAAAACATCTATGCAAATGAATCACCATTTCTCGACAAAATATTTTTTGCTAGAATAAAGTCAAACATACCAATAAAATAATTAAAAAAAAACAGTACAGATATCACATTATGTTAGATTAACCATTAAAATCACTCATTAAAATAACTGACTACTATAGATTTTTGTAAAAATTCCACAAAATTGTAATAAATGCAATTATTTGTCAACTAAAAAAAATTATAAAAGCTTTATATTACCACATTTTAAATGATGTTTAATTACACAAACCATATTTCCTGAACAATACCCATTGGACAATTAAGACCATAAAAATCAGGTAGGTTAATGCCTGATGTCCAAACAAATATAAAATCAGATGAGCTTTTTAATATACTGAAATTGCTTCTACTTAGATAAAGAAATCAAATTCATGAAAGCACACAAGAATTTTAAATGAGTAAATCAAATCAGAATCTCCTTAAGCATCTCCCATTTCATTCATTTTCCAACACAACACAGAAATCTGATCATCTTCACCAAATCAGACTTTTTTCTCTTTTACTTCTAAAGCCAAAAGCAGCTTCCAAATTAATTTCCTATTTAAGTCATGCATGCATATGGAATTTGATACTTTTTAAAATCAGAAATCCACTGCAAGAAGATATACAGAAAAGGCTCTTCTCTCTTGATTTAACATACTGTAAGCATTTCTAGCAGTTCAGTCTTTGTTGTGTAAATGCACTTAACATACTTCACTTTTTTTTTGTAAGATTTTTAAAATCTTAAAGATGACTGGTGATTTGAACTGTACTTACCCTCAGTAAGTAAAGATTATTATTATGATCACAACATAATCTATACTGATTTTCCAAACCTTTCTCTATTTCTGTTTTCAAAATAAAATTATTATTAAAGCATGTTTGCATATTATAAATGGCTTGTTTACTATTCTTGTATGGTAATATTTATTCTAATGACAACTAATCTCATTTTCAGATTTCCAATCTTATTATTCTTTATTTTAAAACTTCATTTCCATTTTATAAGTTCAGATTAGTCTTTCAAAATAAGTCACTAAAAAAAAAACAAATTCATTTAGAAATACTAAGATCATGTACAGTAAAGAAAATAGTTATGGAAACAGCTGTTATTCAAGGTAGACTATAAACAACCCCAGATTTTATTTCTGACTGAAGATGCTTGCTCCCCTCTCCAATTCAATGTGGTGTCTTCTTTGAAGTTTTGACTTCGCAGAATAGCAAACCATGTCTTGCTAGTTTCTCCTTTGAATCCTCTTTATTTCAATGTACAAATTTCCACATACCTTCTAAACACAAAGAAAATCTTTGTGGAAAAAAAGCAACAAATGAAGTCTATGTCAAAAGTTTAGAGAAAAGCAGCACTGGGCAAAGATCAAAGTAAGGTTAAAATAAGGATTAAAAAGATCAGAAATGAAGCAGGAGAGTGAAAGAAATTAAAATACAAAATAATGGTAATAATAGCAGAATTTTATGTGAAAAGCAACTAAAGAAATAAACAGACAAAATTTACATTTTATGCTCCCTCAATGCTTATTTTGATATTTCTGATTGTTTGTTGTGTTTCTGAAATACTCATTCTCTGACATTCCACAACCAAACAACCAAACATAAATGGTTTTCCCTTCTTTGTACTTTAATAGCAAAAGAGTTAACAGACAACTCTCAAATAAAACAAGTTATTTCTACAAATGCTTGTATGTTTTGGTAGAAAAGAGCTAATTAAAGAATTAAAGATAAATGGATGGTAAAGTCTTTAAATTATGAAAGCAATACCTGTAACCAGAGCATTTTGAAGATGTTTATTGTTATACCAATAGGGTTACTTTGGTTTCTTTAATTTATATCTATTAAATGCTTTTTATGTAGGTATAAAACATGTTTCAATCTTTAACACCCCCCAAATAACTTTTGCAAATGAGACCAGATTATTTCTTGACTGAAACATGCGTTATGGTTTGGTTTTTTTGAGAGAATATGGATGGACCAAACACTAAGTCTGGTAAATTATGCAAAAGAGAAAAGCATAGATGATCACTATATATCAGCGATAAGTCTGGGAAATTAACATAAAACAATAGCATGTAATAATAGCACTTGAGATTATAGAAACTATTAATAGTTCTAAAGATACATCAATATCTCTCACTATTTGTATGTATCAGTTTAATAGATGCCAGAATTCAGTCAAGTTGCTGTCCAAAAAAGAAGATTAATAGGCCTGATCTCAAATAAACTGCAAACAAATCTCCCTTTAAAACATTTGTTTTCAAGCAACTACTATACATTTAGTGACATTAAGGCATAGATTTCAGAGAACAGTGCTTGGTGCCTACTAAAAGTGTAGTAGTGCAAAGAATTTTGCTATAGAAATGTTTGGAAGAAATTCCATTGTTCTTATCTACAACATACAATCAGAACTACATCTTAATAGCTCAAGGTTTATTTTTGAGCAAACAATGATCCAAAAACATTTGTTTAAAGAATTTCCAATCCACAGATTTGTATCCTGTTGAATATCCCTGGTATAAATTAGATTGTTATATAAAAAAACATAGAAGATTTAAAATGTAAAAAACCATAGAAACATCTTCCATCTAAGTAAAATAGATAGTTGAATGCATGTAGATAGTGAATACTTTAGAATATAAAATGTTAATTTTTGCTTGATAGATATCTAAAAACAGTATGTATCAGTATATTATCTAAAAGAACTTTAAAATAAAATATCACATCTAACAAATAATGATTTTTCTATATTTGTGAAAAATGATGGCATGGCTGCTTCCAAAATTATAGAGAGGACTGAATATGCATCACATGTAACATAATACATTTACACTTAAGCTAGAAAGACAAAAAAAAAAAAACAACTCTTCTTACACTTATAATAAATAGCATACATCTACTATGTGCAAATCCAAACTTTTCACTGCAAGATACTAAAACAAATAGAAGACTAGTAAAATGTCTTATTAAGAAAGAAACCCCATAAAATTATGCAGTTTTGATAAATTTTCAATGATGTCATACTGTTTTTTTTTAAATTCTCAAAAGAAAAAATATACAGGATGATTCAGAAATATGTATACACATTATATATATATATATATATAATCTATTTTTAATACTTATTGCAGTGAATAAACAAAATTTTGTTATGTACACAAGTGAACATGTGAGAAACAACATACAATGTTCAACTTATGTAAAATGTCTGAAACTGTGGTGTTGCATACTTCCAGAACAATTACTTCCTGTTTATATAAACCCTTAACATGGCAAACAGAAGGCTGAGTTTCAAACAAAAGAAAAACATTTTAAAATGGTATATCAAGTATGGAAATGTAAAGAAAGTGCAGCATATCTGGTTAAAAGAGAATGGAACATCAGCTCCCACATGTTTATCAATTAATCATGTATGTGATAAATTTGAAAACCACAGAACTGTCCAAAATGTAAATAAAATCCAGACTGGGACAAAAAGAAGAACATAGTCTTGAAAATGTATACCAGATTTCTCCAAATGTCAACAAAGCAACATGCACATCAATTGGAGATCAATCAACCTACTGTGCATCATATTTTGAAGGAATCAAAATGAAAATCATACATACCTAGACTTTTGCATGTTCTAAGTGAAGATGATCTGGATAGAAGATTAGAGTTCTGAGAGTGGTTCATTAACATGCACAATCAATGTGGTGATTTTGAGAACAGGATAGTTTGATCTGATGAGGCATCCTTCAAATTGAATGGGCACATAAATCATCACAATTGTGTATGGGAAGTGCAAAACCCAAACATGTACTTGAAGAAAGATGTTAACTTACAGGAGTTACAGCATGAGTTGGGCTATTCTTCTTTAATGATACTGTAATGGGTGAAAATTATCTGGAAATGCTATGCAATAATGCTGTTTCTGCCATAAGATATCTGTATGGAGGCTCTGAGGTTTACTTTCAACAAGATAGCACAACATCACATTATTACAGAGATGTTCGATCCTTTCTTGATATGGAGTTTCCTGAGATGTGATTAAGTCGTCATGGAACTGCTCATGAATATCCTTCAAAGTCACCTGACCTTACACCTCTGGACTTCTACCTGTAAGGGGTCCTGAAGAACAAAGTGTACAGTGCGAAACCTGGAACGCTACAAGACTTGGAGGAAAAGACTGAGCAGAAAGTATGAAACGTCTCAGTTCATATGAGCACTATTGTATGCTTATCTGTCCTAGACAATGTTGTGGTGTGTATCCACATCTAAATGGTGGACATTTTGAACATTTGTCTTCAGATGATCATTGTAAGTTTTCACATGTTTACTTGTGTACGTAACAATATTTAGCTACTCTCATAACAGAAACAAAATTAAGTAAACAAACCCCTAAATCCACCGTGAATGACAACTGGCTAAAGCAACAAATGAATACACTACTATTTTTTTCTATTAGAAATTTTTTTAAATAATGAAGAATTTCATGTTTTTAGTGGTGAAATAAAATGTAAATTTTGTTTAAGAATAATTCTCCCTTAGAACAGTTTTCAAAAATGGTATTATTTTATCTTTTTTTAAAGGATAGTATGATATGTTCTTGGTTAGTAGACTGTTATATGTCAGGTTACATACTTGTGTATACTGCTTGATGTATTAAAATTGCATGCTCCTTTACATTAGCCAGTTTTCTTTCTCCTCTTCTTCATGCTTACATGAAATAAATAGGATACTTTTTAACCATATATAAATGAATTAGTATTCTGAATAAAGCTATAAAAATAAGTTGATCCTCCTGCACAAAGAAATGTTAAGTCCCACAATTTTTACTATATAGTGTTGCAGTAATGGTGAGAGGTAACTGAAAAATCAGAAAGAAAGCTACCACAGTAAGTTGGAATGACTATATCATTTACAACTATAACAAGCATAGTGCACTACTGTTGTACTAACTTTTCATCTAAACAGTATGCCAATTTTATACATGAATTTACATAATTAATCTAACTTGTACTTTTATGTGTAATCTGAATTTGTACAATATTTCATACATTTTCATATTATGTTAGGGACAAGTGGGATATAATAAATTCAGATAAATACCCCAACATCTAGATGATTCTACCTTGTCATCAGATATACAGATATTTTTATAGTTATAATACGGTTGTAGATCAGATAAAACGTATGCCATGAACAGAGTTTGTTAGAGTTTGGATGATGGGGTAAGGTAAATGGAATCAGCAAGACATATTTTAGAAATTAAATATTTCATTGTTCATTTGCATCAACAAAACTGACAAGAGTTGGCAGGGGTATAATTAAAAAGTCAATTCTTGTCTGGTCTGCTGTTCAATGCAACAAACCATTTCACCAGAACAAAACTATGCAAATTAAAATTAGTGACAAATTTTACTAAACATAAGAAATCATACAGATTAAATTTAAAAATTGCTTTAAAATTCAATTTTCATTTAGCCTTCAGGTTTAAACAATTGAAAAGAAAGCAACAGCATGGTAATTACATCATAACAGCATATATATCTTATTTATCCAGAATCTCGCTGACCTCTATCAGTTTACTGAAAGGGAGCAATAACATTACTTTTATTTTTAAAATATTCTGTTAGGAATGTAAAACCCAACATGAATTGTGGTCTAGTATCATTCAAATGGTGACAACCAAAATTATTTAAATTTCTTTATAGAATGCCAATCATTTACTTAAAATTATATTTTTAAAAAATTAAAACATTTCATGAATTATCATACACACTTTATGAATTGCTATGAACTATAGCTTTAAGGAAAATTCTGTGTCAAGGGGATCTTCATAAACTTTAACAAATTCAAAATAGGCCATAATAACTTCATTATGAAAGAATTAAACTAAATTAGTATTCTATATATAACACATTCAAGGACTCTTCATAAATATTCTTGCCTAATAATTTATGGCAGTTCATGATCACCCTATGAACATTAAGTAAAGATTCCTTTGAGCTAGATACCAAGATATTACATACAAAGCAATGTATATGAAAACAACAATAGGTACTTGTTTTAAATTTTTCATTACAAATGAATAGAAATTATTAGCAAAACAAGTGATAAAATGCAGCATATTTATCTTTCTTATATAATAAAAAGTGATATCTATTTGAAGTTCCGAATTTTACTTCACTCATTTTAAGAATTAATGTTAAAAAATTTGCTTCTATTATCATTTGTTACAAAATATAAGTTTAATAATTCTTTCTGAATAATACACCTTAAAAATGCACATTCCTATGCTCCACAATGTAACAATGTCATTTAAATAAAACCAAGCTATATATGATCAAAATATTCTATTTCAGCCAAATTTCTTTTTAATATCCCTTATATATGAAGTCTTAATTACAGAAATAGTGACCAAACAGACATGCCTGCCAGGTTACCCAGACTTTACCAAGCATGTGGAACAAATGAAAAAGACCTCCATCAGGATGAGTCACACATACTTAATCCATCCTTCCAGAATATGCAGAAATACATGAAAGATTTACTTTGAGCATTCCAAGGTAACACCAGGCCAAAGTAGATATTAATGGTGGGTGGTTGGAAGAATGACAATCTACTGTATATACTGAAGGTGAAAAAACCACATTTAGAGAACTTTTGCTTTGTAATATTTATTTGTGGTTAGGTTTCAAACTAAAATTGGAATTTAATGCCTACAGTTTATTAGTGATTATTTTATTAACACAAAAACTTTTCATTTTAACAAAATTCAAAGCATCCCTTAGTATACATTATTTTAAAGAAGAAAACAAAAAAGTTAGGAAAGAAAATCTTTCCCACTGATTAAGCTGTTTCATTAGTCTTTGCTTTATAATTTTACAATAACCTGAAAATTTTACTTACACCCATAAAAATATATAAAATTTATTAATAGCAATCATTAAGAGATAGGATAAAAAACAAACTAAACACATCTGAAAGCTGATGCTGATTGATTAAAGCTACTTATTTTAAGTGTTTATATTGTAAAAGGTCAAGAATCCACAAAACAGCAAATGTGACAGAGCACTTTATAGCATCATAGACAAAGCTCTTCTCAAGTAACACTGAGAGCCATGATCCACTTATTAAACATTAACAACAAGCCAGTTCTGTATTTTCACTTCATAGCAACAGCTGAAACAATTTGGCATACTCTGGCAGTTGATGTGTGCCAAGTCTACAGCAAAAATACATTTTCATTAAAAAATAAAGCCACAGTTTCAAAACAGCAAGGTGAAAATAGTTTTCAGGATCAGCAAGTCAACATGATCACATACTCTGAAAACTAGAGCTATTTGTTTGTTAAATAATAACCCTGCTACTGTCAAATTCTTTACAATAGTATCAAAGCTCAAGGATGAAAATTTTTGAAAGAATTAAAAATACAAAACACCTATAATCAAATAATTTAAATTTGATATAAATCTGTAGACCTTTTAAATAAATATACAATAAAAATAAATTTACTTACAGCTAAGCAAAATCTTAAAGATAAAGGTAAATCATTTTAGAAATAATTTTTAATTAAGTACAACCGATTTAAATTTGAAAGTCTGTCAGATAAATGCAATTTTCATCTTCTTCAAGTAAAAATTAAAAAAAGACTTATAAATAACAGTTTTTGTTATTTCATATATATAGTGAGAATAGATTCATACATTTTACCCATAGAAAAAATATTCAAGCCATCATAATGTAGAAAATGTGGTGAAATTAAATGTTAAGTGTGTTTGGTTTTCCCATATTTGCAATTTTAATCCATATATAATCTTCTTATAGAGAGAAAACTAATTTATTTGACAAACTGAATCTAACAATACAAATTTTAGGACTCTTAAAATGATCAATGGTTTAAAATGAAAATCTTTAAGTAGTACTGCAATAGAATATCAGGTCAATGTTGACTTTGGTGTCATAGCATTATTATGGTTGATAACTATGGCTTTCTGAATAGTCCTGTAATTAGAAATACCATGAGAGAGCAAGCTGCTATAGAGATTATACTCTAGAACTATATTTAGATCCAAAGCATGAATAAACTAATTTAATTGATGATAACCAACTGCTGTAAATCATCCATGGAGCTGCTAAATAAAAGCTGTCAAGATATGTGATTTATTTTTGCAGTACATACAGTAGGGGTTTACAACACTTAAACATAATTTTAAAAAACAAATAAACAAAAATAAAATTTATTTTTTTTTAAAAGTTGCAAGAAAATTAAATATGATACAGTTTAAATGTAAAATTTATAATTAATATTACACTAACAATTTATCTGCAATTTTATGAATTCATGATGATGGCTTATGAAATTTTTAAAAATTGTCTTTGAGAAAAAATATTCCTAAATTTCAATACTTAGAGCTGCATATGATTGTGTATCATTACCTTTACCGCAACTTAAATTTCTGTTTCAGAAATTAATGAAGAACAATTCCTTAAATCTGATCTTGATACTAGTCTAGTTATCAATTTGTTTTAGTGTCAGTTCTCTTTCAAATGGCTTTGTACGTTATGAAAATTTATGACTGCTTATAAGTACCAGCTTGCCTTTTATAATGCTGCCTCTCATAGCACTGTTTCCTTACGATCACTCTGACCTGGATAAAAATCCCTGCATGGTTCAAAATTCTTACGTGAGAACATGCAATGCTCCCCCTCTTTTTTAATGTGTGTGCTAAACCAGTGACAGCAACATACACTCATTGGCACTGAGCAAATCAGTGCCTGCTTCTACCCATCAGACTTGAGCACTTGCCATGTTGTATGTGTTTACTTGACCTTTGATACCTTTTTTGCTTTACTTTGAAACACTTTCGACTCATAGAAAAAAGGCTGCAAGTATTTGTGCTGGTAATGTGGTTAAACAGTCAAATAAAGCATTAATATTGATGTAAAAATGCAGGTTATATGACATATGGAGAAAGGAGAGTATCAGCTTGATGTCAGTTGAAGCTTGGGTTTGGCTGTATCAACCATTAGAAACATTTTCAAGAATGAAGATAAGATAAGAGATTCTGCTCAATCTACCACATTGTTAATTGCAACCAAGACAGCTCCTTCAAGGAGTATTTTACTGTAGAAGATGGAGAGACGATTAGACATGCAAGTCAAAGATCAGATGCAGTGACACATGCTCCTAAGCCAGATGATCAACACAGAGAAGGCTAGGAGCATCTTCACCTACCTGCAAGAAGGCGACAAGGAATCAGTGCCATTCTAGGCCACTCACAGTTGGTTTGAGAAATTTAAGCATTGAGTAACTTACACTTACATAGTGTGTGTATAGTTGCAAGCACTGATGATCAATCAGCACATAAATATCCTAACAGCCTGAAGATGATCATTGACTAAGGAAACTACTCTCGTGAGTTTGTTTTCAATGTCAACAAGACGGGCCTCTTTTGAAAGCATATGCCAACATGCGCATTAATCTCCCAAAGAGAAGCATATAGGGTTCAAGGCTGCTAAAGATCACTTTATGCTTTTGCAGGGTGGGAATGCTTCAGGAAATTTAAAGCTCATGCTCATTTACCACTCAGACACATCAAAAGCAATGAAGGGGTTCTCCAAGGAGCATCTGCCTATTGTCTGAAAAGCTAACAAGGTTTGGATGACAATTGATATTTCCAGCAGTGGTATTTTTTCACCAGTTTTTTCCAAGCTATGAAGCAGTAATGCAAGGAAAAGAATTTACAACCCAGAGCATTGCTGATGTTTGACAGTGCCCCAGGTCACCCAAAAAATCTCAGCAGCTTACAGACTTAGTGCCAGTGAAAATGGTCTTCCTATAACCTAACATATTTCTTCTGCAACTGACAAACCAGGGTGTCATAGCCAACTTCAAAGTATACTACAATAGGTGCGCATAAGTCAACTGGTAAAAGCAACAGATGGTGAAGAGAACAGTTCACTTGGGTTTTTAGAAGTTTTATAACATTACTAAATCCATTGAAAACATCAGTGCAGCTTGGAAGAAAATCAACAACACCTGTATGAGCAGCATGTGGTAGAAAGTGTGGCCAGAGGCACGTCACAAATTTATTGGTTTTGAGAAGGCTGAGCCAGTGATTACAAGAGACATCGTCCAGTAGGAAAACCAAACTGGACTGAAGGAAGTCTACATCACTGCTGTCAAGAAGCTGCTGCATTCTCACAGGGAATACCTAATCAATGAGAAACTGAAGAAGCTGAAGGAACAGCTTGCTGTGGAAGAGTCTGCAAATGTGGATACCAAGAAAGCTCCACTTACACAGAAGCAGACCACAATATTGTTGACTGTTAGCGTAGCAAAGATCTCAGAGGTATTCTCATGTCCCTCTCCTGCTATTGTGAAGTGCTTTGGAAGAAAATAGCAGAGAAGGCAGTAAATGCTGGATGTCTTTTTTAAGAAGCCTGCAATTTCTGAGGAGGAAGAGGATGAGCTGGGCTATGGCTTATCCTTTGGAAATAGCTCCTCCCACCCTGTTTACCACTGCTGCCCATGAAGGGGTAGTAGCAGCATAAGAGGAGCAACAACAGATGGTAGTTATTCTTACACAAGTTCTGACTGAATGCAATAATGAGTATATAACTTATTGTATTTTTAATGTCATTATTATTAAAAGTTATTATTTTTATTTATAAAAATCTTTATATCATTATCCATAGGTAATAAATAGTGCTATGGGTAATGCATCTCCACTGAAACCATGTCATGTCATGTTATGTCATCAGCCAGTGTAAGTCCGTTGTTAGACATAGGCCTTCCCCCATGTTATAAGGACCTCCGATAGTGCTGTTTCATATAGCACTCCACTTACTAAGAACACATCATGAGCGCTATAAGAGGTATGCCTGTAGAAGCAAGTAAAATGTCTTCTGAAGCAGATCCGAAGCTGATCCTTTTCCTGTCAGTTTTTTTCTTATCTCAAATATGCACAACCACTGTAAAAGGTATCAGCAGCCTATCTGATAGTCTACATGATGTATTTTCTAAAGTGCATAATTAATTATTTTTCACATGCAGATGTCAGTTAAAGAATTATACTTTAGGATAGAATTTAATTTTAAATTATTTGAGTCTTCAGTGGGGAAATGTTTTTGTCATTGCCATTGTTTATTCCAAAAATTTACTTATTGTGCCAAATGGCAATGTAAACAACCTATTATTTATCATCTGCACGACTAAACAATAATAAGAGTCAAAAAAAGAAAGAGGGGGCAGGTTTTATTTACATCTAAATTAGATCAAGAAACAAAATAGCATCAATGTTTTAAACATTTTCAACACAACATATCAGTTTAGGATCCCCCTTTCATTTAATTAAGAAAATATTTTTATTTTATCTTTTTAAAATACTTATTGTTTAATTGTACATAAATTATTAAATTGAGAACAAAACAATCTATTTATTGAACATATTAGTTTTAGAAAATTATCTGCAATGCAGATTATAATTACTTTTTTGATTTAATTCCAAATTCAAAATGTGTTAAACTTATAAATAATCTGGCAGTTAGCTTTAAAAACAACTACTTGGGTTAAAATAGGTTAATTTAATGTAGTACATTGTCTGTATATTTTTCTCCTCTTGAAATGCCCAGTCTTCTAATATACTAAGAGTTAAATATTTTTTATTAAAGATGTGCAACATTCTTAAGCCACTTATGTGTATGCATTATCATTGCTATTATTCATTTTTTATCAAAAATATTTATCATTTTGTATATGATAGTGAAAATACCTAAAGGAAGTTTTATTATGAATAAATTAGTGAAACAAAAATGATATGCAATAACTAAAATACAAAGAATATCAGCTAAGACAGTAAATTACACTTGATATCTTCTAATGTCTCAAAAGTACTTGATGTTTACCTGTTTATAGCGATGCACTTTTAAAACATTATTTTATTTATTACTCACTTTTGCAGTATTAGCTATAATGATTACAAATCTTAATACTGCAATGTTTCACTTAGAGACAAAGATAGTATTTCCATTAAAAGAATTTAATCTTTCAACAAAGTAATGCTTTAGAAATAGTATCATATTGTTTCTTACAGTAGATTTGCATGGATTAAAAATAATCAGTTGATATTTTTAAGCTGTTTATGCTGAAACTCTCCTTCTAACCATAAAAATAACATTAAACATGATTAACTGGCATGACAAACTCATATTCAGTCAACATTTTTAAAATATAAGATCTTAATGGTAATATAAATTAAAATGGGTAAAAATTCTATTCACACAAAAAGTTAAGCAAACATTGCTTACATGCAATGAAAATGAAAGTTGATGAGCTCTGGAAAACTGCTTCTCTCTAGTCTAATATTATTGAATGTATACTTCTTCAGATGTTTTATCTAAGGGAAACTTTTGTAAATCCATTTTCACTGTGTTTCTCTTTGTTTTCATCTGGCAGATATAAACCAAAATTGCTGGATGTGGTCAGCAATCAGAAACATTTCATGCAAATGTTATCTGATGCTGACCACTCATATTCACTAATGAATGTCTACCATTTTCCATATAAACAATTTATGCAGATAACTTCTTGCAGAAGTTTTACATAAAATACATCAATTATTCATTGTATGCAAACCATGCAAATTAAGCATTAACTTTAATTTAATGAAATAGACTAATTTAAAAAATAGAAGAATTCAATTCCAAATATAAAAATTTAAAATAGTTTATTATAAGTAAATAAACATAAAAAGATATATTGCAACCTGCTGAAAAATAATTTAAAGTAAAATGAAATTACCATTGTCCTTAATTAATGTTCATCTTTTTTGTTTCTAAAAATTTACATTTAAAAATTTGAAAAGAAAAAAAAAATGGGGTTTCATATTATTAGTACAGACATAATAGTCTAGTATAAATTTAATTATAACTGGAATAAAACTAGCTAAAATTGAGGTTTATCAAACATGCTCAAGTAAATCTTAAAATCAGAAGGCCAAAAATAATCAGTCTAAAAAATTCTTTTGTAACATTCTAATTACACAGTCATTTGTAAAAAGCAAAAAGACTAAAATAAAAGCACAAAAAATGACAGTTAGCTCATATTCTGAAACCAGTTAACTTCAATGTTACTACTTTCTCTTTCATGAGGATTGATAAAGTTTGATTTGCTCATAGAAATTTTGTTGGATGATCATTGAAATGCTGTGCACCTTTATCAGCATAGGAAAAATGAAAGGAAATTGTAATCTAAACATAGCTTTTTTTTACCAAATTCACCACTTGTGTAAAAAAAAAATTTTTTTTGGCTAAACAGTTTTCACATATATAAATGCCACTTTTAGCATTGACAAAGATATAAAAGATATTAATAACAAGTACACCAACATTCTGACACTAGATTCCTGCCACACAATGTAGCCAAATTTTTTCTATACTTATTAAATATTTTCAAGTACTATGCTTCTCTGAAAAAAAACTGATATTAATGAACTAGCTAAATACTGTATAATCTTTTCCAAGATAGTAGGATAAAAGACAGTAGAAACATGATGCCACCATAGCAATCTGGTAAAACAGTAAATCCAACTGTACCAGTTTAATTATCACTTTAACATAAATTATGATTAGGTTTTCAGCCATAAGCTTTATAAAACAATTCTATAAGATTAATCTGAATGAAAACATTTTAAATGATTACAATTGCTTTCTCACTTATCTTTATAGCTCCTGGTTGTTGTCTTAAACCATGTATAAGATAACACTGCCAATTTTATTCACACAACTGATAGTACAACCAGAGAAATATGGCTGGAATTTCTGCTGCATACTCAAGGTAATGAGAAGTAGACAAGCTAAACAGTTTCTTGTTGTCAGCACACAACTTTTAAATAAGTTGAGATTATGTTCATGCATAATGATGAGTTATCTGGCTGATGCCTCTGTGTATCACTTTCTGGTTTATTTATTCAAGATTCATCATTGTATTGCATGGCTATTAGCACATTATGTGCTCTTCCATAAGAAAAAAATCTGCATGACCTGTCAATGTAAAAGGATGGCTGGCCTCTGTATGCCACAAGCTATCATTTCCATATCAAAATATATCTATTTTGCACATCTTAAGGTTTATCAGTATGTCATTAAAATAGTTCAAATAAAACCAGCAAAAATAGAAATGCCATAATCATATCCAGGCAGATTTCATTTTAATGTCCCTAGTACTTTGTTTATGAGTTCAAACATGTCATCTTGTGCAATGTTGAAAAGTTGTGAAGAAATTTTTTAATTAGCCCAAACAAGTAAAAAGAAAAAATATATACAACAATTTTAATCACAGTAACAATGAAACTGAAAAACATGATTATACTAAACACTGAGTAAATCTAATATACTATTCTTTATTACTTTACATTATTGTCGTTAACTACTTAGGTTTTCAGATAATTTTACTATAATCATATTAATTCTGTCTGTGCCTCTGATGAACTAATTTTAGAATAAAGAATATTTTGCAAAGGTAAAGATTTTTTGCTTCTTTTTTAAAAAAAATTAAGTGTTAATAAAATCTCATTCTATAAAACTAATTTCTCTTATTTCAAGTAACCAGTTCAGTTCAGATGTATGTTGAAAATCTATCAAAACCGAGTTACCCTTAAATTAATAAACAAACCATCAACCATGTTGACAGATACAATTTAATAAAAAATAATGCCTTAGACATCAAATTATAATTGGGTTTTTTTTTTTTTTTTATAAATATTTTAAATGATTTCAAATCTTTCCATTCTACATGCTCCAGTATAGAATGCACATAGATCTAGAGGAAAAAAACCATAGATTCGAATGGTGCATCTCATCTTCTAATTAGTTTAACAACATCAGCTACATGTACAGAAATTTAAATCTTGCCTATTTTCATGTGCAGGATATACATTTTATCTGAAGTGTTTTTATTACATGCCAACAAGCAGGTTTTCCAGCTATGATGCTGAATAAAATATTATGCCAAAAATAAATATTTGCATTTACTACCAAATTCTCTGCAGCTAATGTGTTCACCAATTCATCTATTTGACTTAATGTGTGTATTACCAAGCATATAAAAAATTCAAAATAAAAATGCAAGTCTTTCATAGATTAGTATGTAAACACATTTCAGGCATAAGATTAGGGTTCTTTTCTACAGTACTTTATATGAAGATATTTATGTGAAACTGGCTCCCTCTCTTTGTCCTTGTGTGCTGTGCTATATGATATTTCATATAGTATTGTGTAAAATTATGTTACATATCAAAAGTACAAAGTGCATATCATTTAAACACTGACTCCCTGTTTTTTTTTTTTTTCGATAAACTACTATTGTACCTTTTTACTATATTGTTGCGCATCATATGGTGTAACTACAATATATATTTTATGTATTATACTAAGGGAATGTATGCATTGGCATGTAATATGAATAACTGAATCTTCCATAATTTTTTTATTTTTAGTCCATGTGATATGCTTTTCACAGTTTTTGTTTTTGAAATCTTTGCTGCATTTTAAATAATATATAATAGTAATTTCATTTATAATATTATTACATACAAATGCCAAAGAGAGAGATCAGTATATATTGCAGAAAGCCTGGGTAGTTTTTATAAAAGGGTAGAGTCAGTTAGTTGGTAAAACATTGGAATATCTCAGGTACATTGTTAGTTTGCTTGTTGAAAGTACCGAGAGAAAAGTAAAATTGTGGAGGCATGAAGTAATAGCCTACAACATGAGATAACTAGTTAGTAAAAGAAAGGTATGGCAAACAGACATCTCACAAAACAGAACTGGCAAATATATTAAATAACTGTACTGGTTTATTTCAAGGATCAACATCAAGGTATTTTAAAAATAAATGATTTAAATTAATAAGATTCAGTACAAAAAAAGATACAGTAAATCAGTATGGAAAGAGAAAGATGATTATTTTCTGGTGTTGACAATAATTCATGGAGAGAGGGCTCTAGGTTTCATAAAGCTAGATGGTATAATTAATGAAGAAACAAGTGTAATATAGACCTGATGGCATGAAAGACTTGACATAACTTCATGGAAAACCATTCTAGTTTTAAGAAGAAAGCTACTACAAGCACACAAGATTACAGAGAGGGAGATTTAATACAGATATTTAAATTTTTAAAAGTTAAGGAACACAATATTTTTTTTATTATTTTGAGCTCTCATACTACAAGAAAACAACTTAAAACTGTATAATCATAATAGTGGGCTAGACATGTTTAATTGCCTTTTTTTTAGGAATGGAGTGGTGAATTCAAAGAACAGTTTACCTAGTCAAGTGCAGTTGTTTACTGTAAATAATACACGAGGTGTAGTCAAAAAGTATCCGACCTTTGGCCAAAAAAACAAGTAATATTAAAAAACTCACCATTTTGATTTAGTTTTCTTCAAAGTATTCGCTTTGGGAGTCTACGCACTTCTGCCAGCATTCCTGCCACTGCTGGAAACATTTCTGGAAATCAATTTTTGGAATGCTGTAGAGCTGTGCCATCGAATTTTGCTTAATGTCCTCTGTTGACTCAAATCTTCTCCATTTGAGTGTTTTTTTTAGCTTTGGGAATAACCAAAAGTCACACAGAGCCAAGTCTGGGGAGTAGGAAGCCTGACGAACAAGTGGTGTGTTATGCTTGGCGAGGAATGCTTGGACGACGTGGGCGGAATGAGCGGGTGCGTTGACATGGTGGAGTTGCCAGTTCTTTGCTGCCCACAGGTCGGGTCGTTTTCACCACACAGCTTCACTAAGGCGACGAAGAACCCCCAGGTAGTATTCTTTGTTAATTGTCTGACCTTGTGGTGCATATTCATGGTGCACAATACCTCTGTAGTAAAAAAAAACAGGCCATCATCAGTTTAAAATTGCTGCGCACCTGTCTTGCTTTCTTTGGTCTTGGCGAGGATGGATGCTTCCATTGGGATGATTGCAATTTTGTTTCAGGGTCATAGCCGTACACCCATGTCTCATCGCCAGTGATGATAGCGTTCATGAAGTTTTTATCTTGGCTAGCACACTCCAGCATGTCCTGGGAGATTTCCTTTCTGCTGGTCAGACAGCAACTTTGGTACGAATTTGGCCGACACCCTCCTCATGCACAAATCTTCTGTTATAATTGACTGAACTGACCCATGCTGATTCAAACTTCGGCAACAATCTCCTCAATAGTCACACGACGGTCTTCACAGACTATTCCTTGAACCTTTGCAATCATTTCGTAGTTTCTGCTAGTCGATGGTCTGCCACTATGTGGCCATCTTTGAACCAGTTGTACCACTCTTTTAGTTGTGTTTTTCCCATAACATCATCTCCAAAGGCCTTCTGAATCTTCTCGATAGTCTGGACTTGCATATCACCAAGTTTTTGGCAGAATTTGATACAGTATCTTTGCTGAATGCGCTCGGTCATCTTGACTCAAAAAGAAAAATCGCACAGCACACTCTTCACGTCTGTACTCAATGCATCACTGCGGGCGACTGGCGCAACCTACAGACACGAAAATTTTTGCGCATGCTCAGGAAGGACGCGGCCACCTAATACCCATGCGGATTTTGCTCACGCATTATTATTTTGTTCAAACAAATTCAAGTTCGGATACTTTTTGACTACACCTCGTATTAAAAAATGCAAAAAGATAGTTCAAAAAGACAACATATTGAAAGACTTCTGCTCCACTTAAATTAATTATACACTGACTATTTTTAATGATTAAAATAAGTTACAAAGACAAGTGTCACAAACACCAAATATGTACTCTGCATATCAAGAAATATTAAGTATTCGATGTGAAATAATGAGTTTAGTAAAAAAAAATGTCAGTAATTTTATTTTGGTATATAAAAATTTATGTAGCATTTTAAACTCATGCACTATACTTATCAATAATATATTCCCTCCAGGAAAATGTTGGAAAAAACACAAAGAAGAATCACAAAATATATCAAACATGTATGCACATGTAAAGATCATTGCATGTCAACATTCTTGCCCTAAATATAGGAGGGATATTCAAATAAAACCCAAATGAAATAGTATTGCCATAATGGTATCTGGTCAAGTTTCAACTGAACACCCTTGTATAATGCAACATTAACATTAAAAGCAGAATTGCTGGTTACAACACCTTCTGTTTGTTATTTTTTGAGTATGCTTTGAAGTAAGTTTTTATTAGCTTTAAAAAAGCCAAAGGCTAAGAGACTAAAAAAAGATGATCAAGCCAGTATACACCTCATTAGATATAACTTTAAAAATATTTAAATATAGATTTTGCTGAAGTTTTGATTTGATTAAATGCAAGACAAAATTATTTTTTATTTAGTTTACCTTAAAATTGTCTGAATGGCAGTAAGTACATTGTTACATTCCCTTTAACATAGACGTTTCTATTCTTTAAATATGAAACATTAAAAAATTTCAGTTAGTAAACAATAATTTTTCTTTTTTTGTCATAACCCACCACATCCCGCTACAACAATGCTTATCTATGCAAAAAAAAAAATGGTTACCTGTTTACACAGATTTTTAATTACTTAATAATCTAACAACTTAATTATCTTACAATATTACATAAGTGTATTCTGGGGCCACACCCATGCATGCATGCACAATTTGTCATTTACTCCAAATGTTTGCTAATTTTAAAATAAACTATTCCTATTTAGATTTTGAAAATGTTTTGAGATGAGTTTATGTTCAATAAAACACAAGTACGATTTACATATCAGCTAATTTACTAACAATAAAATATTTTAAAGTGGCAATTATTAATCTTATTTAAATTAGCAACTACAACAGTCCAACAATACTCTTCATTATTAATTTGGTAAACTTGTAACATAATTTCAAAAATTTGAGTCTTCACATTTCATAACATAAGAGAGAGTAAGTGTATATATATATAGTACACAAAGAATCAAAAAGAAGTACAAATCCTGAAGAACCAATACACTGTATGCTTTTAATACATATTTTATTCACTTTTTATGTCATCAACATTCATCATGTATTAATATGGCACTTTTAAAATCATTTGAGGACAGAACTTTAAATGAGTTTTGAATAGTAAATATTATTGAAAACTGGCTTCTTTAAAAAGATAGATTTATAAACAATTTTATTAGCAGCTAAAATGCATATTTATTAGTCATATTGTGATCTTCTGTTATTGAATTTGAAATTCATTCAATCAATTTTTTTTTAATTTATACATATATGTATATACATACCATACATTAGGATGCATGTAGTCTTCCTTCTACATCAGGTCATAAAGTGCAATGTTTTACAAAGCATATCTCATAACTATGGCAGACAAGAAGATTAATGACTGTTTATAAATATTCCTATGAATAAACAGGTTGCCTGTCATCAGAATAAATATAATTATGTATATATTGGACATATAGGAAGTAGATAAGCAATGTGAACCATAGCATACTGAAAAACAAATCCTGTGATATTTCTTAATTTACCCAAGGTCACGTCATAAGCCATTCAGAGTATGGCTCAAGTCATTGAAAGATTGCCAAAATCTTGACATTTCTCTTGGACTTGTAGCTCATATTATCACAAATGACACTGCAGAAGAAAGTCACTTAGAAGGCCTTGAATAGTGACATCATGATAAGAATGTGCCATTACTCACTATTGCAACAGAAATAAACCACAAACTTAATCTCCACTAACTTGACTACAGAGAATGAAAAGAAATCCCTTGTGTACAACAAGAATAAATGCTATGAAAAGCCTAGTCAAATAATGTGTCTAGCAAAACCCTTGGGTATTGGCAAGATATACTCTTCTTTTCTGAGTTCAGGCCACAGCAGTTATGTGTAGCAGACTTCCCTGGGTTTGGAAAAGCCAAGATCTTTCAGTCCCAGTCAAGGAATGGAGACAGGTGTGTCATGGTATAGGCTGTAATCTGGCATGGTATCAGTATATCAAGGAAAATAAACCAAATGAATAAGTGATATGTCCTATAATTATAGTAAATCCTTGATTTAACAGACCCAGAAACGAGAGACTTCAGAAATAACAGTCCAAATTTGCCAATGCCAATTTGTGTCCACACAGTCAAAACAAGCTCAAATTGTCTTGATTCTTCTAGAATCTTCTAGACTAGCTTCTGGTCAATGGTGCATGGAATACCCAAATGCCCAAGCTTGATGCTTGACCAACCTAATTTTTGTACAGATTCTCACATGGAAGCATTGCTATTTTTTTGTGTGCCATTTTGTCCTATTTGCACTACAAAAACAGTTTGTTGGCTTTCTTTCTCACACACATTGTGTTTATGTCAGCTATCATGGGTCCTGAGGGTAATGAGAAAATAAAGCGTGTAAATCTGAGTTTAAATCAGAAATTAAAACTTATCAAGTTGCCTGTTTGAGAGACAAGTACGGTGTTAAGAGTAAACTGTTTCAGATATAAGAAAGGATAAAGAAAAGCTCAATTTGCCTTAGAGTTCAATGTCAGTGCAACAACAAGTGGATCAACTGTTGGTGCTAGGAAGCATATGAAAGTTGCAAGCAATAAGAAATTGGAAGAGGCTGTTTATAAATGGTACATGCAGCAGCATACAGGTGGGGTCAATATTCATGGTATAGAACTATGTGCTGGTGTGAATAAGCTTGTGGAATGGATGAACACAGGGGTAGATTGTGAGCCCAAAACAGCCCAGGCAAACACCTAAAATCGGCCCATTAATGCAGGCTATGATTCTGGTGACCACAGCTAGCCCATACACCTGAGGTTCAGGGTGCTGTAAGCTGTCGAGAAAATTTTGAAATTTGACCAATTACAGGGACATTTTGAAGCCATATGAAATGGGTATAAGAACATATTCTAAGGTCAATATTAAGTACTTCATCCCATTGGCTTATGATTCGATCACTAAAATAGCTGTTAATCTCTCTTACCTCATAAATTCACCCGACTCTCGCTGTACTTCATACCATGCCGCTACCTAATGTCTCGCATCACCATCCCCCTTTTGCTCTTCCACGCATGCTCCAACCTGCCACGTGATCATCAAATAATCCTCTGATGCCACTTCTCTCCATCACACATTCAACACAATAACATATTCATCCGTCTTTGTTGAATTAAAATTTCTTCTATTGTACTTCAAGTCTATTACTATTGTCCATTAAGGTTGTAGCAGATAAAAGCAATGAAAATAAAACTTCTTTTTTATTGATAATGCAAAATGATTTCTTTAAAAAGTTAAAACTATTAACACTGTACAAGGTAAGTTTCATTTTGATCAATTCATTCACATTCTTGAGAGAGCCTCGCTCAAGCACCCTCAACAATTTCGCAGTGGAAACTCCCTTCTTAGTCAATGAATCAGCTAACTGCTCTTTGGTTTCTTTCCATATCACTTCTCTTACAGTTCCTTTTTCCAAAAGTTCTTTGATACCACTCATCTCAAGTTTTAATCTCTTTTCAGACACTGAGTTTACAGATTTTGTTGCTTCAAAGAGAGATTTACAATCTATGATGCATTCAATAGGTAGATGATCTGTCTGACCTTGCATCTCTGCAAACAGTATATACAAAAATATCGCTGTGTCCAAACCTTCAACCATTGCTAGTGTTTCTGCTCTCAACATACTACTGACTACACATCAAATCTTCTTAGATTACCAACATAATGGACATATATTTCCTTCCTTGTCAGCTAAGATGAAGCAAGCACCCTGGGAACCCCCTTCAGAAAGAGTTCCCAGCAATGCATCTGAATACACAACTATCTTTAGATCAGATGAGTTTTCTAAATTTTAGCACTACAAGTCCATTCTTCAGTCTTTTTAATATTTTATTTGCATCAATCAGTTGTGCTACCAATGGATGTTTCAGATGACCAGCCAATAGACAAACATCAAAAATAACATTGGCAACCCACATGATTTGTCCAATCTTAGCTCTGAGTATTTGTTTTTCTTCATCTTTCAAAGGAGCAGATTTTTCCAATATTCTAGCTTGCTTTATTGGAATCGTCTTAAAACTCTCAGTATATCTTCTCTGTTGAAGTGTGATCCAGTTATTTTCTGTAGCAAGTTCCATGCCAATTTATTGGAAACGTATATCTTCTTCTTTCCCTATTTTAAACTCATTTCTGATTTTCTCCATTACATCCTTTTCAAAGCTGCTGGATCTTCCTCAAATAAAATCATCTACATGACAAGCAATAATTCCTTCTTTCCAAACAAATATAGCTGGATCTACTTTAGACATCTTCCCTTCAAGTGAAAATAATATATTCTTTACTTTCATATACCAGTGTAGTGAGGCATCATTCAGTCCATAAAGACACGTCTTTAATTTCCATAATTTGCTTTTTCTACCTGCTTCCTTAGGTGGTGTTATGAAAATGTTTCTGTTCACTGACATTCCTTGGAGGAAGGCAGTCTTCACATCTATGGAATGCAGATCCCAATTATTTTGTGCCAACAGTGCTAATACCACTTTCAAAGAGTCTGATCCACATGTTGGAGAATCTTTTATGATTTGCTGTTCTTGTATCTCTTCAAAGCCCCTGCCTACAAGATAGGCCTTTGGTACTAACTAACTATCTCTTTCTTTAGTTGTGCATATCCATCTCATTGTAATGAACTTTTGCCCTTCATCTCTAACCCCCTCGTATACTTGATTTTGTTTCCAACTTTCAACTTCTTCTTTTGCATTGTCCCAACTTATTTATTCTGTCCTCAGTATCACTTCCTCTCTCAAATCAGTTTCTTGGACTTCCAGGTCTTTCACTTGACTTATGTCAACAGAAATCATTTCTCCTTCTGTTTCATTAAGTTCCATAAATTGAATGTTGTACCAATTTTCATTCTTTCCAACAGCTTTTCCAGATCTCTTAATAATCTGCATTTACCTTTTCTCCACTTTCAAAATGTGTATAAGTCACTATTTGACCTGGTTTGAGGCTAGGAAGTTTCCGTTCTATTTGTGTTTGCTCTTCCTGTACTGGCACTGTTCTGTCTTGATCTTCATCACTTTGTTCTTGGTTTTCAGTTTTTATTTCTTGCTCAAATATGTCCCATACATTATTCTCTCTATCTCCTACCTCATCATCTATTTATATGACTGTATTTGTCTCAAGTTGCTGCTGATCAATGATTTCTTTATTTGAATTTTGATTCACTATTGTAGACTGTTTTGCTGTACACTTTCCAAGTTTTCAGAAATAATTCCCTTTTCTTGTTCGTCTTTTTCAACTTGATCACCAATCTTTCTCAATCTTGTTTGATGTACTCTAATCAAACTACCTCTATGCCTGACAAAGACAACACTCCATCTTTGCCAATCACAACTGCCGGTTCTCTCCATTCTCTGCTATCGAGTCTCTTGTATCTCCATTCTGAAAAGGTCCTTCAGTTGGTCTTATATTCTTTCTGAGTGCTCTGCGTAGTCTTTCTGAGCTTTCAGCTTTTATAAAGGCTAGTCTCATTTCATGCAATGCAGTTGTGTTCCGCAACCGTCTTACTTCCAGTTGTACCCTTGAGAGCTGGGGCAGCATGTATTATTGTACTTGGTCCATTTGGATTCTTTCCATACACAAGTTAATAAGGACTGTAACCATGAACATTTATCATACTATTTTTGGCATTAACAGCCCATCCCAGTGCAGTTTCCAGATCATATTTATTCTCCATCTGTATTTTCTTCAAAACATTTGACAGGATCTGGTTGTGCCTCTCAAGCAAACCATTACTCCATGGACTATAAGCCACAGTTGTCCTGTATTCAATATTAAAGTTCTGACAAATGCCTTTGAACTCTTCATTGCTAATTTCTAGGTCACTGTCACTCAAAATAAGCTTAGCTACACCATGAATTCCTATCCAGTGTTTAATAAAATTCTTTACAATGGTTGTTGCTTGCTTATTTCTAATGATAACTGCTATGCTGAATCTACTAAAGGCATCCATCATGTGAAAATACCAGATGTTTGTGCCTAATTCATGCAAGTCAATAACTACAGTTTGGTTGTAATCATATACCAGAGGTAATCCAGCGGCAGGCCTAGCTGGTGTCTTTCTGTACTTAAATATGTTTCGCATTCTTGATACACATCTTCTATAGCCTTCTCCATATCTGTAGCCCCTGCACTATAAAGTAACTTTTTCATCTGGTCAACAGATGCATGGCCAAACTGTACATGTAATTTCAAAGCAGTATTCTTCTTTCTTTTATCAAGTTTCAACAGGTCCTCAAAACTTTATAAGAATCTTCCATCTTCTCATCCTGAACTTTACAATCTGTGACATCAATGCAGTAATGTCCTGTAGATGTATATTCCAAATTGACCAACTTGTCTAAGATCAAAGCCTGATCCTTGTCCATATCAATAATTGCTTTGGTTTTCTTAAGTGAAGGTTTACCCAATAGTAGTGTAAGTTTGGTGTCAATTATTTCTGTGTTGATTTGACACTTAGTACCAGCAATATTAATTGGCAGATGAGCCCTTTTCGTTGATCTTGTCACTACACCATCTCCAAATCTAAAAGGAACATTACTGTCTAATATCTGAACTTTCTGTCTGTTTTCTTCTGTCATTTTATCTACAGAATCTTCAAACCATTCTCTTCCACAGAGTCTTAGAACATGCTGTGTCTAATACTGCACATCCTAAAGATTCCATCATTAAAATTTCATTTTCTTTTACACCAGTCAACAATGTCAGATTGCATGA
This sequence comes from Nautilus pompilius, assembly GCA_018389105.1. Lineage (NCBI taxonomy): Eukaryota > Metazoa > Mollusca > Cephalopoda > Nautilida > Nautilidae > Nautilus > Nautilus pompilius. The sequence continues at coordinate 1,529,732 of JACATO010000340.1, forward strand.
TTCCTCTTTAAATTCAGTCACTTTAATAGATTCTTTTTGTTCCTTCTCTTTATGTGGACAATCTTTCACAAAGTGAAATGTAGATTGACAAATCATGCACCTGGTTCTTCTTCCAAATCTATTTAATGGATTAAATCCTCTCTAATTTTGGCTGTCCATATGAATTGTTGTTGTTTGATGGAAATTTTCCATATCAGACTTTGTTCCATATTGTGTCTGTTTATCTCTATATTGTGTTTGAGTGAAGAAAGCATTTTCTTGTTTAATAACTATAGGTAAATTAATTTTTTGTTCTGATACTCTCTCTCCAAAAATTCTCTTTAATGCAGATTTCATGCTTCCATACTTCCTATCACTCACAGCCATTAAAGATAATCATCTATCAGTGGACGAAATTTTTGAGTAATATAGGAGGTTATACCCCAAAACAGCATCAGGAAGAATTATATCATGTGCTTTGCATCTATCGTATCGCTTCTCGAACTCAAAAATGTAGTCTGCCATTGATACGTCATCACCTTGTTTATATGTTTCGAAATCAAGATAAACTTCAAAAGCTGTGTTATTCTTGTCTTGCAAGAACAATTAATCCAAAACTTTGATCAATGTATTGAAACCGTCTCTCTCATTTAAATCCTGAACATTAATTCTTAATGCTTTTGCTTTCACCTGACCTTCAAGGGAATTTAAACAGCCAATGCTTGTTTCTTGGGCGAAACATCCGTCATTAATTTCCATATCTCAATCTCATTTTTCCATGCTTCATAATCATCTGTCAATTTAGGTTGATTCTTGTAACTTTGGGCCATGTTTCATTGCTCTGCTACCAATGTTAATCTCTCTTACCTCATAAATTCACCCCCTGATTCTCGCTGTACTTCACACCATGTTGCTACCCAACATCTCGTGTCACCTTCCCCCTTCCACACATGCTCCACCCCACCACATGATGATCATATAATCCTCCAAATCCACTTCTCCCCATCACACATTCAACACAGTAACAATAACCTTATTTTAATAACAAACACTTAAAAAGAAAATAACAAGACACATCCAACATATATTAGATGGAGAAACAGATGAAGTTGATGAACAGTCCTCAAAAAGCAAGCTGAAGATAAAAGTTAAAATTTTTTTGTGTTTGAGACAACACTGAGTAGTCCGAGTGTATCCACTTTATTCAAGAATGCATTGGGTTTTAGAACTGTTATTTTTGTCAGTCTCTGTAGCTATGAGGAATATAATACTTTATCCAAAAATAAAAAGAATTATTTTAATTTTTGTTTGACATTATTTGAAGAATCACTGTTACATCTCTGTATTTTAACTGCTTGCATTTGCCTTCAGAACTGTACATTAAAAAAGTACTGTACACAAGGTCAAAAATACTCAAGTTATACACATATATAATTATATATATAGAAAGATAGACATTCAATAATTATGAATACACAGAATAAAGTTGAAATCTTATAATTGTGACCTTATTAAATTTACTTGCATACATATAAAAATAAAATGATTGACTGATTTTCCATGAAACTGAAATTATTAAGCAATAATAACTCAATTACTTGATAGATGATGATATACATGAGCATATGACATGATAATCTTTATTGAAGGAGAATGTTATATATAACATGCAGTTATTCAAATAAATGAAATAAATTAAACACATTTTTTTCTATATTCAATATTAAACAAATACCAGCTGCTGATATAGTGTAATAATACAACGTAAATAATATTGTTCCTTTACGAAAAGGCCTGATAATTGTATATGCTATACTTTTATATGACTGGCAGCGCAATAGGTTTGTTTACACATGCATCACCACAAACACGTGAGTAATGCATTACACTATGACGTTACGACAGCTACGACATCACTAGGCGATAGGAATTTTTCAGCTCCGTTATAATCTTAAGGGAACACCGGCATATATGCGGTCTGTCGTTGACCGAAATGTCGTTATGCAGCACATGAATGTAGTTCATTTAAAAATTTGAGAGCATAATATTACATTATATATAAATTAGCAATCACTGTGCCTCAGCCCTTGAAAGAGTTTGATCATTACAAAGAAAAAAAAAATATAATTGAGGCTTAGATGCAAGCCGCAGAGGAGAATGCTGGGTGCACAAGTACAGTACGGACTGTACGGAACGCCAAATTTCAAGTATATTTGTCTCTCACCTACAGGGCCTGGAGACCAGGACATCATCATTAATTTGATTACATAGTTGATAATTTCTGACATAAAATTACATATACAGCTACAACTAATGTAGAGTGCAGTAGTTTGCTCAGTAACACATAATAATATTGAAACAAGAGAGGCCAATCAAGTTATCAGTCTACTGATTAGACGCCTGGCAGCACTGGCCCACAGACTCACTGGCCCACCAGAATTTTGCCGGTGTCCCAGCGGCCCAATCCGCCCCTGGATGAACATTACTTTTATCACTAGCAATGGTTGGTTATGGCGTTTCTGTAAACACCGTGGCATGACCAATAGGAAAATTCATGGTGAATCTTGTGTGCTGCAACAGAGTGTAGAGCCATTTAGAAAATTCTCTAATGACCTTGTGAAAAAAGAGGATTTGTCGCTAGCAAAAAGTATGTAATGGTGACGAAACTGGTTAGTTTTGTCATTTCTTATCTAAAAATACGCAGGCCTATAAGCACAAACATTACACTCCTGCCTGCAAAATCAGTAAAGAATACATATCAGCATTGCTCTGCACCAATGGTGATGGCACAGTTGAAGTCTGTGGTTATGGGAAAGTCACAGAAACCATGTGTTCTAAAGGACATTATAAATGAGCTTCCTGTCCATTACTATTCCTGCAAGAATGTTTGGTTCACCATGGATATTATCTCCAATTAGTTTTTTTTAATTATCTTGTACCTGAGGTGCACAGCTATCAAAATGTAGTCATCTTCAAGCTTGCTCCCAAGGATGTGAAGGAAATCCTACTTTTGGATAATGCATCTTCACATTCCAACATGGAAAAGGTGGTTAGCAGCAAGAGCAAAATTAAATGCTTGGCATTGCCACATAACACCACCTGTTTGATCCAACCAATGGATCAAGGCATCATTTTTTCCAGAAAGAGGCTTTATAGGAAGAAATTCTTGGATGAAGTGATGGTAGTTTTGGAGGAGCAGCAAGACAAAGAGGAGAATACGAGGCAAGAGTAAATTGCAGAACCTCAAGAATTATAATCTCAAGTCTGCAATTTTCAACTGGGCAGCTGCCTGGAAGGACAAGGATGCTTCCCAATGTTTGAAACAAGCTCCTTGATGATGCAGACACTGAGCCTGATTTTGAGGGATTTGAGCCAGGAGAATACCATCAAATTATGTTGATGGCTGGAGAAAATGCTGCTATTGAGCATAATGTTGCTTCCTGGCTTGAAGATGATGAGGCTGATAGTGAGTACCATCAATTGACAGAGGAGATTGCAGATGATGTTCTGATTGGTGAGATTCAAGAAGAAAGTGATGGCAAGTCTGAGGAACCCCTACAGGTTTAGCCCAAACTGTCCATTATATAGGAGTCCTTGGATAATATTTTCAATTTCATTGATACCTCATTTGACATTAGATGTGCAACCTTATTATGAGCATTTAAGAGCCCTAAGGGAAATCATAATAAGGAAACAGCACCAAAAACAAACCACAGCTAAAACTAGACTCTTTTTTCAAGCTTGTTGCTCATCCTCCTCCTGCACCTTCACCAGAACCTTCTTGTAGTAGTAGCAAGGGTAGAATCATTGTGTATTTCTCAGATTCTGAATAATTGTTTAGAAAAGATTTTGCAATTTAACAAACAATTGGCATTAGCAGACAGCCCACAATTAGTCTGCAAATCAAGGGTTTACTTATTAGGAAAACATTTCATGTGAAAGGATAAGATAAAATACATAAACTTGCAAAAAGCTTCAAAATAAAGAGCAACTATCAATGCCACTCTTTATAGACCTATTACAGTTGACAAATCTACATAATGAATGCAATGATGATTACCAGAAAATTTATTTTCAATTAAGTAGTAATACACATAGTCTATGTAAGCAAAATTGATATATAAAATTACATCTGATGTTTTAGTAATTTGGCAAAGTTAAACTTAAAGCCAATAGTAAGTTAATTTGCATAATGTCTAATTATCATTTAATAAACCATTCAGATCTTCCTCATTATTATAGCACCAAACCATCTGTTTTATACTAGAAAGCTAATACAATAATCTTATCTAGTTGTTAGTATTGTTTATATAAAACAGGAGTAAAAAACTTATGGCCAATGACTTCATTTCATATGGCTTGCGGCCACACCAGGCTGACCACTTCAAAATGGCCCATATGCAATATTTGTTTATCACTACAAATATCTCTTTTTTTTTTCTTTTTTTTTTAGGTTCAAAGAAATTTTATTTAAATTTCGAATATCTTATCCACACTAACCAGGTCATACAGTGGAATATTTTTGAGCTGGAAACACACTGCTTAATTTTTAGCATGCTCAATCACTGTCACTGAAAGGACCTCTCCATATTCAGTCACACATCACATGATACAGTAATATAAAATGTTGAGAAAAAGGAGGAAAGCAAATACAAAAGGCCACTTATACTAAAAAATATATTTACATAGTAGATGATGGCGAAATAAAGAATTAGTGAGTATTGTGCATGCTAGCTTAGTGAGTGAACTGATAGCAAAATATCTAAAGCCAGCCCCTGAAGAGATTTTGACCAGCCCATGAGCAAATATTGTTATACTGTGCTTATCTGACCAGTGAAGGTTGGCATTAGCCAATGGGAGCCTGGCTTGATTACATCAGTCCAGAGTTCGGGAGGGGGGGCCCTGTCACCAGCATCTATTGTCCATGTTTCTATCAGGGTGGCCCAGCATCAAAGTTGTTGAGGGCCAGTGATGTAAGTGAGAGTTACTGCAGAGGCCTGTGACACAACCAGGAGTTCCTGCTGTGAGGGACAAGCCTGCCTGGGCAGGTGGCTAGCTATAACCTGAAGGTTTTGATAACAATACCCAGAACTTTGATTATAGCAAGTGGTTAATTTTTAATTCATTTTAAATAGTGTTTGGGACCGACTGATTTTGGTAACATCATCCGTGATTATAATACACAGCTTCCTCTGTATATAAGAATAACATGAAAGCAAACTTCCTTATTAATATATATTAGATACTCTCTGTGCGCACGAACGTTTTCACGTGGGATCATTCAAATTTGTGAATAGAAACAGTGTAGACAAGTGATTTGCAAGGAATATTTCGGACTAATTACCCCTTTTCTATGTCCACCGCGGAGTGATGCGCCCTTAGATTTTATGGTTAAAAGGCACACTATGGCGACAGTTCATGCACTAGTAGGTATGTCACACAACTTCTCAACATCTCTTGCAACAACAGGATATCAGGTGAGCCAGATATTTACATGTGCTATGATACTTGTTGAATAACTTGCATTTTAAAATAAAATCAAAGAAAAAATTCCCATAGCAATGAATGCAAAATGCAGGAAGGTAGATGCCGAGTGCCGAAATTTCCAAGACACGTGGACACTATATTACTTCTTCATCGAGCACACTGGGAAACCAGTTTGTCTCATTTGCCTAGAAAATGTTGCTGTGAAGGTGGCAGCAGATATCAGGCAACATTACGAGACCCGCCATAGTGGAAATTTTAACAAGTTTACTGGGCAAGCAAGGAAAGATGAAGTTGAGTGACTGAAGGCTAGTTCCAGAAAAAAATGTCATTTTTTGCCAAGATAAGCAGTGGAGATAAAGGAAATATCCATGCCAGCTACAAAGTCTCAAAACATATTGCAGAAAAGATTAATCCTTTTACAGATGGAGAGTTTGTCAAAGAATGTTTACTGGCAATAGTGGATATTTTGTCTTGAAAAGAAATCTTTATTTGCATCTATCAGCCTGTCTGCAAGAACGATCACACGATGAGTTGAAGAAATGTCAGCAGATGTTAAAAGTTGTTTAAGGTATGCTTGCATCGAACTGCAATTTTTTTCAATTGCGCTTGATGAGAGCACAGACTTGAGAGACACTGCTCAACTTGCAGTATTTGTGTGAGGTGTGATGTTAAATTTTCAAATTTTTGAAGAGTTTATTCAATTAATTCCTATGAAGGACACAGTTACTGGAGCAGATATTTTTGGAGCTTTGTTGAAAATGATGTCAGAAATGACACTTGATGTGTTGAAGCTAATTGGCATCACAACAGATGGGGCACCAGCAATGGTGGGACAGAAAAAAGGCATCATCACATTGCTGCAAGGACAAATGGAAAACTTTGGAATAACACAAACTGGTTAAAATTCATTGCATTATCCATCAAGAGGCATTATGTGCCAAGTCTTTGAAATTAAAGAATGTTATGGACATTGTTGTGAAGTCAGTAAATCTGATTCTATCTCATGGATTGAATAATTGCCATTTTCAGCAATTTTTGTTGTAAACGGAGGCAGAATATGGGGACCTGACTAATTTCTGCAATGTACACTGGCTTAGCCGAGGATCAATGCTGGAAAGAGTATTTGGATTGCATGAAGAGGTGGAAATATTCCTTGAAAGCAAAAATGAAGATGCTTCACAAATGCATGATCCTGATTGGCTTGCAACCGTGGCATTTCTTATGGACATTACATCTCGTTTAAATAATTTAAATTTACAACTTCAAGGAAAAAATCAGCTGATACATGAGATGCATGGTCATATTGTGGCCTTTGAAACAAAGCTGCAATTTTGTGAATACCGGCTTCAAAAATGAAATTCCGCACATTTTCCTACGTTTCAAAAAAGTAAAGCACAAGATCCATGCATTTTTGTGAATATGGTCCAAGAATTGCAAAAAGAGTTTTCATCTCGTTTTGCTGATTTTCGTTTGCATGCAAATGAGTTTAAGCTGTTTGCTACTCCATTTGATGTGGAAGTGGACACTGCATCAGAAATTTATCAAATGGAATTGACTGAGATGCAATGTGATAAAGTATTGAGATCGAAATTTCATTCTGAAGGTGAGTCATTGCTTGACATCTATAGAAAATATATTCATCCTAGTGGGAAGTATCCTAATTTAGTTATCCATGCAAAAAAGATGACATCATTGTTTGGCAGCATTTATCTGTGAGAACAATTATTTCAAAAATGAAGCACACCAAGAACCATTTGAGAACAAGAGTGACTGATGCCCATTTGGATAATGTCTTGCTATTGGCATCAGTAAGTCTGACACCCAATATTGAGCAGCTTTCAAGCAACAAACAGCATCAAGTTTCACATTGATTCATCGACTCTTTGCATTAAAATTAGGTAAGTTTTTTTTATTATTATACTTAATTTACCACCATTCAATGCATCAGGTTTATACTTTTTATGCCTTAAAGATTCTGTGTCTTTTTAATAGATTCAAAAGATTCCTTGATTGAAATAAATTGCAACTAAACTGAATTCTTTGATTACTAATTGGCATCCTTGGTTAAGCAAAAATGACTTTCTAACATGCATTATTCATTGATTTCATGCAAAATATAACTAGGTGTATTTAAATGGATAATTCCCATATTTCAAGTTTATTTATGGCATTCATCTGGACCACCGTCCACTCATTAATAAGCTATCCGGCCCGCAGAGGCAAAAAGGTTGCTGACCCCTAATCTAAAGCCTTAAATGCAACACCAGAACCAGGTTAACAGATATCGATCTGTAACTGTGACCCAACTTCAACATGTTAGTGAAAGGAAAGCAAGCATAATGAAGGTGAACCCTCACTAATTTTTTGCATGATTATTAAATAAAACTAAGGTATATTAATGGATGGACCAATAGTATTTTAAAGTTCTATTCTGCCCTCAATGAGGAAAATATTCCTTATTCCTAATATAAAGCATAGGGGAATTTTGGTTCTCTCGTATATTAAATTGAAATTTGTTGGGTTTTTTTGCATAAGTACTAACAATTTTTTTTTTGTTTTTTATCTCATAAAACAGCAACAACACAATAATCTTACATTTGAGATACAGGACAGCAAACAAAAACGTGTGTTTATTGTACTTTGTGCACAGTACATAAAATAAATCTTAGATTGATAAAATAGCTTCTTCTGCATGTAGTTCTACCCAATGTTTACTATAATGACCAGCATCTTTAAATTATACATATTTTGTTTTTTTATAAACAGAAAATCCTTCATCATAACAAACAACAGTTTGTGTTTTTTTTTTTTGTTGTTCTAAAAGTTACTTTAGTATAATGCAGTGGTTTTCAACCAGGGTTCCACCAGTACAGTCCAAGGGTTCCGCAAGTTTGAATTCAAATCCGAGAAGAGAAGAACTATTGACCTTCTGTTTGCAAGAAAACCTGAAAGACTTTGTAGAATGTTTGAGTAATGACCATTGGTGTTCTAAGTTAGCATATCTTGTCGATATATTTCATGAACTTAACCTCTTGAACAGTGGCATGCAGGGCAGGAACGAAAATATCATGTCTTCTACTGATAAAATAAAAGCTTTTCAGAAGAAACTGACAATATGGAAGAAACGAATAGCTGCAGGAAATTTAGAAATGTTTCCAAGTACTCTTAAAAGGAATTGTCCAGAAATTGCACTACTAATCTTGAACCACTTGGACACTTTAACAAATCTTGACAAATATTTTCCATCGATATCTGTTGACCAGTATGACTGGGTTAGAAACCCATTTATGGAATTCGAGCCATCTGAAGAACAGTTCACATTAACAGAAGAAGAAGAACTTGCCAGTGTTTCAAGTGATAGAACATTAAAGTTGAAGCATTTTGAGCTTAGCCTGGATGCATTCTGGTTGTTAGTTGAAAAGGAATATCCTGCAATTGCCCAGAAAGCGCTGCAACTTCTTCTGCAGTTTTCAACCTCCTACTTGTGTGAGTTTGGATTTTCAGCTCTGACAACCATCAAGCACAAGAAGCGAGCACAATTGATGTCCGTGGAAGATGAACTTCGTGTTTGTCTGTCAAATACACGACCCAATCTTAAAGAGTTGTGCAAGAAACACCAGGCTCAAGTTTCTCATTGAATTTTTGTGAATAAATCTCATTGAATAAATGTAATTTTTTTACAGTTTATATTTTTATTGTAAATAAATCTGAACATGAGTATTTTAATTTCATTTTATTTTATCAAATATGAGCACAGGGGTTCCTCGAGCCTCTGGAATGTTTCATTGGGGTTCCACTCCACCAAAAAGGTTGAAAAATACTGGTATAGTGGGACTCCACCAAGGAACTATACTTCTACCAAGACCTAAAAAATCTAGTAGTCTAACCATCTGTGTGTATGTAAATATAAAAAGAAATACAACTTTAAAAAATTAGGAAAAACTTCATTCTTTATCATATGAAACTGTCTCAGCAATTAGAAATACCAAAGTAGACAACTTTTACATGTTATCCAATTCCTATACTCAGAAAAAGATCAAAATAAAAATGTATGGACATATCAAAACATGCATCTGGATGGTAACTGTCAAGTATTGTTGAGAAAACAGTAATAAATGCAGTATAATTTAGATACCTTTGTTTAAACTTTATCATTCGAAGACTACTACTACTACTACTACTACTACTACAAATGCAATGAAAAATAATTTTTAAAAAAAAGACAAAGGAACATTAATTTGGAAATAAAAATATCTGTTATTACCAATTCTGTTATATATTATATTTATAGTAGAATGACTAATATGACAAGAAAGCAAGCATTATGACAAAAAATTACTTTTGAAACTATAGTGTTTTATTGAAAATGCACTCAGAAATTATAATTTTCACCATTGCTAAAAATGTGCTTCATAATTAACATGAACATTTAAATCTAGTTAAATCATATATTAAACAAGCAATTTTTAATTTAACTTCCATATTTTGCTAACTTTGCCAATGTTTACATCAGTAAACAAATTCTTACACAGTGCAAAAAGAAAATTAAAAATCTGCAGTTTATCCTAAATTCTGAATATCCTTTTTATTTCTCGTTTTTCATTAATCACCCTACTAAACAGTTAAATGATAAAATGCCACACTACCATTAGGATATATAACTAATGTCAATACTGAATCATTTACTTCCACCTTAAACTCTCTGAATACAGTAACTTATAGTTATCATTATTTTTATTAAAAATGATAGAATTTACAAATGGCTTTTCATAACTTTCTAAAAGCTGACTTCAAATCTCTGCCTCAACGCTGTACAGTAACTCATATGCCAGCTTAAAACCAATTAATTACACAAAAACCTATAACTAAGTACAATACTATCAATGTTTATATGCTTCACACTCATTTAACACATTATTTTGGTAGTCATTCTATCAAGAAGTAATCTGAATTAGTTGAAAATATCCAAGGAAACATTTTATTGGTACATGTATTATTATAAAACTGAATGGTTGGCTATGAACAAGGTTTCTTCTTGAATAGAAAATAGTCTTTATCATGATTCACTGATGCCTGAAGCAAGATTTCATGTTTAAAGAATACTTCTTAAGCAATGAAAATGATGGAGGAAGCATGTATGATAAACATGAAACATCAGTTTACATATCCAATCACTGTTACTGCTTAAAATTAATAAACCTACAGAAGTAAAAGTCTCATTTTCCTAGAAAATGGAATGCCAAAAGTAAGTATTAGTTGAGATATTTCCCTATTTACCCCAAGTTGAGGTAATTGCCTTAAGTGATGCCACTCAGTCCCCACCTAATGCTGCTACCAATTTTTCACTATCCATTGGAACTGTGTCAAATAATTTATTGGCTTAGAGAGAAAACTGTAACTTCTACACACTAACTTCCCAAAAAGGCTACCATGATCACTATACACACATAATGGGCTACTGTATTCCCCATTTGCAGTAATTAACAATAATCCATTTTAGTTACCACAATATTGACACATTAAGTTAACATACAGTGTGACAGCTCTTGCAAAGATGTAGAGGTATTGGGCAGGTTGCTCAACAAAAGACATGGTGACAGATGTAAACAAAGGCTATTCCTAAGGCAACAGATATATTGGCAATCTGTAGATCAGAAGTCAAACTTTCACTTATAAAATCCTCTAGATTTACATGGATCAGGCTAGAATTGTCAACTACTGTACCTAGAACCAACTGTCAAGCATGGAAGATTTAAAGCAATAGTTTAGCTGGGTATTTCTTATGAAGGTAAAATAGATTTTGCATTCAATGATAGATCTCTAAATTGTGCTGGTTTCATATCCAGCCAATAGGATATTTTCCCAAATTTAATCACCATATTTCACAGATAGGAATATGGAGCAATATGCCATATCCAAAACTACCATAGCTTAGAACATATGGAATGGATTGTGGCTGCTTCCCTAGGTTCCACAAAGTTCAGCTTTGAGCCATACTGAGCATTTATGGGACCATCTTAAAATAACTAATGGCAAAAAAACAAGCCAACCAACAGCAGCAATTAAAGGAACATTTGACAAGTTTTGTGACAAGTTTGATTTCAAGCCTAGATGACTAATCTACAGGTATTCCTACCAAATATTGCCAATGAATTTTTAAACAGTTATTGCACATGCATAACAGGATAAGTGTACAGAGTTTCAGTTATTATGTCAGGGACTTGTAAAAGAATCTGTGGTAAGTCCTGAAACCGACAGGCAGACAGAGAGAGAGGAGACAGAGAGAGATTGGGAGAAAAACAATTTATAAAACTGTGAACTTTGCATCTAGAAGAATACCAGCAAAATTAGCTAAGCATTTCTTTAACAACAGAAAATTGTGACAATGAAAATAAAGATTAGAGATTATTGCAAGGAAAAGGAAAAAAAAGGAGATGGGAAAAACCTCAAACTGTGAGGCCAAAGCAGCAAAATAGAATGTGAATTAAACTGTAGATGACACACTTTTAAAAAAATAATAATTCTGAGACAAAGCAGAAAAATAACAGGAGTGAATTTGATCTTCAAGTAGAATTTTTAAGAAAATGGAAGTATTAAGAATGCTCACTGGGAATGGGCAACAGAACGAATGTACTTGGATGATGAAAATTTTCCCTCTTATCCATCCAATGGCAAATTACATGGAACAGATGACAGCATAACAAGCAGAACAATATTGCTAGATTCAGCTATGCACATCCCTACATGGAAGTGATAATAATGAAAGCAAAATGGAATGTTAATGTAAGCAATATTTATCATTAGAAAAGATTATTAACAACAAAATCAGCCAAGTAGAAGAAATTAACTAAAAGTCAGCAGAACATAAATGAAACAAGAGAAAGTATTGAGGGAAAAATATGCACAAATTTAAATAAAACTGAAAGGATTTATTGTAGCTGAATATTTTGTTATTTAAATATTCAAGAGTAAAACAAGACAACATTTCTATTAAGCAATAACAAATTGATAAGAATATATGCATATACTACACTATATGTATCTATCAAATACTTTTGGAGAGTTATAAAGTTCCTAATCTCTATAAACTTATCAAAATTTATATCAAATTATTATTATTTTTTTTTTTTGGTCCAGATTACTAAAGTTGAAAGGCAGCCAGTATAATTATGGTGCAGTAAGTATTTCCAATATGAAAATAATTATTTTAAATAACCAATATTGAATTTTCAACAAAGAATTACATATTTTAAATTCAGGCAATTTATTTCAATTCTATATTCATTTATAATTAAACCATAATTTTATCAACTTAGATTGTATTAAAGGACATAGTAAAACATTTAATTACTTTTTTAAAATCATGCAGTGAAACAAATGATTTTATTATTTTTGGCTTTTATGATTTCAAACTAACACTGCACTTCTGTTTTTACTTTACACCTAGAATTTTAACTTTCTTGTTTATCATAGAATCTCTCTCATCTTTGGAGTATCTTACTTTTATTTATTTATTTATTTTTTGTTTATCCTTTTTTTTTCTCTATTTTTTCTTCTAATCTTGAGAAGTAAAGTGATGGTTTGGCTAATGCTTTTCAAAACATTAGCCTTTTCTATGAAAGATTTTTCTTGTGTAGCTGCCACAAAAGTTTCAAAAATATCTTTATTTCCTTCAGAAAACTCAAACAAAATCTCCAAATAAAATATCAACAGTTATTAATATATTTTATCCAGATACAATCAATCTTCTTTGAAATTCTTTTTTTTTTTTCTCTCCAACAGACTGTATCACTTACAGGATGTTAATAGAGATGTTTAACTTTAAAACACTCTACATAGCACAGTATCATCCATAGAAATATCGGTACAACTTGGATATTTTTGTGCAGCTAGTAAAAAAAATAAAATGTTTCAACATGCAAACAGAATTGAAATAAGATTGATTGCTGAATAAATTCATGTCTGTGTATTTACTAAAAAGCACATGGAAATATTAAGTTCGATGTTTTTTTCAAATAGTGAGTGATATTTAAAGTACAGTTCTGTAATACATCATCCATCCAAAACACAGGTTGAATTTTGAGTTTAAAGATGTACTCATAAAACCAAGAACATGTAATGTATCAAAAAAAAAAATTTTTTTAAACTACTAAATGCTATTTTTTTAAGATACTTTATTCTATCAAATCCCCTCTTTTAAAAAAAATTTAACAAACCTGCATCATGGTCTTGCAGTTAAAAAGGATAAGCATGCAGTGAGACAAGACTAATGTTCATATTTTCTGTAATATGATCTCTAGAAAAAAAGAGCAGCTATGATGTGCTAACCAAAATTATGAATAGTCAGCATTAAGCATTAAAAGATAGAAATTACTATACAATTATCAAATAGAAAGTCATTTAGTGTGGTTATTATTAACATATCTAATGTTAACACTAGATTACAATATACACAAATATACAGATATAGGATAAGAACATTTCTATCAAAATACCATGTTAGATTAATTTAACAAATATTCAGAAGATAATACTGCTAGCCTTACTATATAGATGATATATGAGACTGGTCACTTCTACACCAAATTTCACTATACCATGTAGTGTATACAGTAAAATGTTTAGGGATACAACAGAAAAACTATAAAATATTTTTTTTACATTTGAAATAATAAGTTAAATACAATTAAGAATATTTTTTAAAAGTTTACAGTAATGAATGCCAATTCCTTGAAATTTTCTCTATAAAATCACAATTCACTTGAGTTTTTTGGTGTTTTTTTTAAGTTTCTTTTTTCATGATACAAAAAGAATACAACAGTTTCTCATTAATTAAAGATAAAATTACTCTTGCTCTCTCTCATATCAGTTAACACTAGAAAAACAAAGTAGATCACTGTAACATTACTTAATAGATGCAGTGAGTTTGAATCTTCAGTTCTATCCAAGAGACTTCCATGTGATTCTGTTACAAAGTATAAATAAAATTAAAATTGAAATCCCCACACATAGAAATAAAGCACCTTGAGGATCAGAAGATGAGCTTTAGAAAATATAAAATCTTTGATAAGATTCTACTAAGAAGAGGCTAAATAATCTGAAATCACTTACATCTACAATTCAAATATTTCCCAGATTAAAGACAATGTGCCAACAAAAAAAAACAAAAACAACCTACAAAGTATTATTGGAAAATGTATTAATTAATCTTCAATTAAAAATTCAATAAATCTGGTTTATAATGGTAAAATTCTCTATGGAATAATTGTGTGGTAGAATTTAAATATTTAACAAAATAAATATCTTTTCCTTTTCTTAATCAATAATAACATATCCAAACAAGGCATCAAATTATCAATTTCTGCTTAGTTATGTGGACTATTAATAAATATCAACACAAAATGAACTGAAGTTTTAGTAGGCAAAGGTATTTAACACAAATCACTAAAAAAAAAAATTTTTCATCTTTTTTTTATTAATTTAAAATGATCTAGCTTCTTTTATTAGTTATGAGCACAAAATTCTTTTTTAATGTGCGTGATCTGCTAAATTTACAGCTATAACTTAGAATTTATCACTTTCCTTATTAACATTCACTATCTATATGTATTTCATCTGGTGGAACAAACAAGGTTAATAACTAACTAAAAAAGATATTGCAGTATTTGCTTTCTTCATTTCAGCTTTTGTTTAAGACAAAGGATACCTAATTTTAGTGTTTTCTAGGCATGACTGAGTAGACATTTTTCATTATCATGTTTTAACTGAATTGCTTACATGAAAAAATAAAATCAAGTTTGGAGATGAACATATAATCTTTGTCTAGGAATTTATTAAACCTACCATATCCCTGACAGGAAGTTTTATTGAGACATGTTCCTTTGAGTTCACTAATTACTTTTTCTCAATTTTAACATTTCTCATTTGTAGTTTTTCTTTTTGAAAAAAAAAATATCCAAATGGAATAATACCATTTCTGTTTCCTTACAATTTTGTATGGAAACACTCATCAAATGACCTGGTATTCAATATGGAACAAGACCCTATATCAGTACTATCTATTGGTTTGTACATTTTTTTGAAATTATCCTTTTATAAAAATCACTCAGTTCTCTTTGAGATGTCTGTATCATTTTATTTTAAAAAAAAATCTTTATAGAAAATGAACAATCGATAGAAAGAGACATAGAAACAAAAAGAAAAAAAAATTTGGTAAAAAAAGTTTTTAAATCAATATAGTCATTGTACAGTCAAAATATTTAGAGGAACATCATTTCAACAACTGATCAATATTTAAAAAGTACAATTCTTTGTGCTAGGAGCATGACAAGATGTGTGCCATTCTACTAAGTGAGACAGTAAACACAAAATGCTTGAGATTTAAAATCCTAGCGGAGATATATGCACAGCAACTCATAAGACCAGATGATTCTTTTTTTCTTTTGCTTTCAAGATAATAAGTAAAAATCTAGATAGATAATTGAAGTTATACTGCTGCAAATTTTCTGTTATGACCATTGAATTGTTTCTCTATATATGAATTTGCAACAACAGTTTCATTGCAATTCTTCTTTAAACTGTGCAAGATCAATTATTAAGCTGTTAGAACAATACTGCATTGCTGTGTCTATATTCATTATTAAATAATGCAACTAAAACCAGAAAACAATAAAAACATGGCCACACAACCTGGATCAGTGTCAATAAATATAAATGCTACATAAATATGTGGTGCTAAGTTACAGAAAAGATGCATAAGATCACCAGGTTTCATTTAAAAGTTTCAATCTCTTTTCTGTTGCTTATGACATGTTTATAAAACATTTTTAAACACCTTTAATGCTAAGTTACTTCAGATAATATATAAACATAAAGCTGCTATGTATGAAACCTTTCCAGTTCAACCACTAGAAGTAGGTGGCAGCATTTGATAAACTCAGTATTATTTTACTGTAATAAATGTTCACTCTTCTGATTCTCTCTCAATGTTTCCTATTTGCATTTCTTCAGATTCTTTTTATGCTAGCAGCTTATTCCGTTTGTGAACAGTATTGAATGTTACAATATCCATTAATGAATCAAATTAAATGCCACAAAAAATACTGCAAGTAGCATTTCTGTAAAACAATGCTCATCAAATCATTAGTCATAGTCTGTAAGCCTTCAGTTAAAGAAATTTATCTGATGTTCATGAATGTAAATTAATTCAAGAATAAGCATGATCTATTACAGCTTAACATAGCTCAATGTTGCAGAATTTCATGATAAGATAAACACTTCATCTCACAAATATTTCATAATTAGTTCAAAGACAATAATCAAAATAAACTGTCAGTCACTATTTAAATAATCAACTGTTGATACTGCATAATTATAGATACAGATAATTACAAATGATAAACAGTACAAGAAAATAAAAAAAAACAATCATACTAAATGTAGACAAAAGTCATGACCACGTCAGATGTTCATTTAGAATACATAAAAATAACCCCAAAAAAGTTACCAAAGTATTTATCTGAGTAGCTAAAAAGAAAATTTAAGCTATAAAATAATACAAACAATATTAATTGTAAAAGCATTTTGCTGCTTAATCCCACTTCTATCTTCTACTTCTTATTTTTAGAAAAAAAATCTTCCAAAACAATTTTCTTTTGTAATCTCTAGCATTAGAATAATGCTACTATTGATTTGCATCCTAATAAAATCTCGACAGCATACTGTACATGCTAAAATACTAATGAATAATAATGATGATCTCAAATGTAAAGACCATTTTAAGGGAAATACAAGCATTATCATGGATTCAAAACAGATGGTGACTATGTTGACATTTTAAAATGCAACCATTCCAATTAACATATTTTTGGATACAATACTAGTTAATTTGTATGCTTAATTAATATACGTTACTTTCAAAAAGTTAAGCAACAAAAAATATTCCCAAAATGGTTAAAGTTTTATTTAATAAGTGATCAGTACAAATTCCTTCATATAACACAGATTTAGGGATGTAGAGAGATACAGGCAGGAATAAATCAGGCAAAGAAGGAATTCTAGCATAAAGGTACATAAAAATAAATTAGTCATCAAAAGAGGATGTTATTATGCCACCTGAAACTATGATTGTCTAGCCCTTTTCCTACCAATAACTCTACACTTCAGAGAATCTTCCAAATGAATAACATCTGTAATGTTTTCATTCAAAACGAATATCCTAAAAGAGCTAAAATTGATATAAACACAAGTCACTTTTTTTTCATGTCTTTATACCATAGCTAACTGACATTCTTCCTCTACTGGATCTCCTTTACATATTTCTTTGATAAAAGTCATTACGTGACGAGTAGAAAACTTGGTGAATGAAACTAACAATTTTATAACAATTTATTTAACTTTTGGAAACAAGTGTATATAAATAATTTTTCAGGTTGTAAACCATGTCAGCTATTATTTGCAGTCAATGTTCAAACTAAAACTAGAGAAAATTTCATCTCTTGAAATCCAAACCTTTAAAGCACAAAATGTTGATATTCAAGAAAATCAAATGATTTTGAAAATTTAAATGCAGCTGTAGCAACATTTATTAACATACTTCATTTGCAGTAATCACAAAATAACCCTTTTGCAACTGATACAGAAATCAGGTTACTAAAAGATGAGAGAAAGTTTCTTGTATAGATTTTACAAAGCAGGAACAAAACAAAATTAGATACCTTTAAAAGCAAAAGAAAAAATTAATTGAAAATTGCCAATTAATGAATTTATAGTCTAAATGTCTCAGAGGTTTATATCTAGATTCCTTTTTCAGTAGAAATTGGTAGTTTTGAATTCCGAAAATATAAATAATTTATTAAATAATACCTTTACATACTCTCAAGCCACTTTGCCATTTCATGGGAGTTCTTTAAATAAATTTTGCTTTTGGTGGACAGTCACTTTTGCCTAAGGTTTTATACAAGTTGGGTGTACAACAGAGCATATCAAAAGGTTTTACTTTAAAAAAAGCATTAAGATAGATATCTAAAATATAGATAGGTCAGTAAGGATTGGTATTTTGCATTTTTATTTCTTGTATATTAAATATTGGAAATAATTATGGAAAAACAGAAAATTTGGTATAAAATGCAAATAACAAGTGATAGAATTGCATCTTGTGTGTAAAATTAAAATATTTTATAGTACAGTTATATGTTAATATAGTACACTATGACTGGATCTCATGCAAGCAATAATAAAATGCCACATCCACATCTGCAGGATTATAAAAGTATAAGCAGTGATATCAATGCAGTGTGGTGAATATCTGATGAATACTATAGCTCCCAAGAAAATAATATCAATAACAGGCATACAGAAACCAAAGTCTTAGATAGTGAAGGCTATTCCATGTGGCAGACTGAAGTCTTGACTTTATGTTTCAGGAGGAGCTGTATGCAAGACTGAGAGTAATTCACAAAACGAGTACTGTTGACATTCAGTCAAAGACGACAGACTAAACTCTCCAAAAGTGATTTTATGTATCTCAAAGTATGTTCTCTATGTGAGAGACAATGGACCAGCACAGATTTTGGAATAACCTAGCTGCAAGTACAAATATTAATGTCTCTTCATGAACAGTAGGTTCACATGTGTGTGAAATGGTTTCAGTGAATGTGTAACTGCCCAAATACCTTTGCTGAGGGAAGGCAACCAAATAGGAAGGCTGGAATGGCCAACAGAAATAAAAAAGTGGGAAACCAAACATGGAAGGTGCTATTTACAGATTACCTAAGTCTGAACTGTTGGGAAATAATCAACGACAGTTTGTTTGAAGCCAAACCAGAAAGTGGTATAACAATCAGTGTACAAAAGCTACAGTGAAGCATGGGAGTATATATCAAGAGTGACAAAGACTTGCATAAAATCAGATACACTGACTGCTGACAAATACAAATCACCAATCATGATATTCCCCAAGAAAACAACTCGTTGGGTAAGGATTCATCTTCCAATATGACAAATGACAATGATCTCAAGCATACAGCTAATGTGGTAAAAAAAACTTAATCTTCAGCATTGCTCACTTTGAACAAAAATTATGAATTACATTGCAATTAGCATGCCCATCATGAGTCAGGTGGTTATTTTCTTATTGGTACAAAACCCATGTCATTGCAGAAAAATAGATTTCACTTTTATTTTTTGTTTGAGAATTTCCATGGGTGGAGAGAAGCCATTTGCTGCCCTTTATTTTTTTCTTGGTGCATCACATGAGAAATTTATGAAAAATCTCTTCCTCAACTCCGTAGGTAGTAACTCTAGTGAAGCATTAATAATGTCTAACAAAATGAAAAAAGTATCTCAAATTACTAAGTGATTAGTCCCGTGGCAGTGCTGGTGACATTCAAGGAAAAGCATAAGGAAGACAGTCAGATGAGCAGGTTTCCTACATAAAGTTAAAAGCTTTATCAGTTTGTTGAAGCAGAAGCACAGGATGAGGTACACAGCAGTAAATCAAAATTGATCACATGCTGCCTGCTTCCCATGTTGTATTGCATTGGAACTATATCTGCAAACTCAAATGCCTTTAACCTTTTCATTTTTTTCAATTTTCGTTCCGAAAGATGTTTTTAAATCTGTGCTATGTGATGCGTTATGTTCAAATAACACCGTTTCAGATGCTTCCACAATGACAACCTAGGGAATGTCAACAACCCCATAGTAAAGAGTGACTACCTGGCTCTTATGAGGAGTGTGTTAAAAAACAAAAAAACTTTGCTAACTTTACAAATTCAGTACTTGATGTGAACTGAAAATTCTATATATATATATATCACTATATTCTGAAAGATACTGAATCCTAAACCATATATTTAATGACAGAGTAGAAAACAACAACAAAAAAAAAACAATTCAGATTTTTCTTTAATTAATGTACTTGTGTAGTAATTTTTTTTTGTGTGAGTTGTTGGTGGCTTAGGAGTAGAGTACTGGACTGCAAAGGTCGAGAGCCTCAAGTTACTTTATCAGCAGCATCCAGTTTGATTTAGTTTATCTTCCCACTCTCTTTTTCCAACTAGTCATGTGCATACCTATGGATTCCCCAGTTTCCTCCAAACTAAAAATGTAGAGTTCTAATAAATAACAAGTCTTTCAGTAGACCTCAGGTATATGGGTTGAATCAAGACAATAAGTTAGTACCCACTATTTTCCTGTTTCTAACAAGTAGCCAGTAACCCAGTAATTTTTTTTTTTTGCTTTTGTTTATGAATCCCACCAAAAGTTTTGATTTATTTATGTAAATATATTATATTTAGTTAATTTCATTAGTCATTTGATAAGGAAATAGAATTTTAAAATAATTTTCTTTGCCCAAAATTTTCAACATAAAAAAAAACAGAATCAGATTTTATCAAAACATTTTCATGCACTACAATTGATTTTGTTCCATTTAGTAAGCTATATATATATATATGAGATTGGAAACCACATTACCTGTCCATAGGCAAACTACTGATGAAAACAAAAATACAAGAGGTAAGATTGTAAGTTAATACAATGATTAGCAAAATTATCAAAGTTAGCATGGAGATAGATATATGTGAATCCATAATGTTCATGAAAATTCATCTGCAGACAAATATTAACAGAAGCGTGCATTCTAAGTAACAAGTAATGTTTATACAGTGCATACTTAAGTTGTGCATGACATTTTGCAAAATTAAGATGAAAAGAAACAAAAAAGACTAATAAAATAAAATATTTGGGTCTTTAAATTACCTGCTTCTCACTGTCCATGAAAAAGCAAAATACAAACTTATAAAACAATTGCAATAGAAAGAATAGACCTTACTGAAATCACATTTATTTTTCACTTACTGTGAATTAATTTTAATAAAATATTGAAAAAAAATTTTAAAATATGTAGAAAAGTAGTACATGTGTAAAGATGATTTATTTTTGTATTTTTATTTTATTTTAGCTACATCCAAAGTGCAATTTATTTTCATTTTTTTTAATTTCCCATTCTAAGATATATATATAACACAGTTGTCCCCCAGTATTCGCAGGGTTTCATTCCTAGAGCACCCGCGAAGAGTGAAAAACCGCAAATATTGATTGGACGTGGTCCATAAAAATGCCTATAAATGCCTATAAACGTCAAAATACAACGCAACATATAATAAAAAAAATATAAGTAAATATATAATAATAATTTAATAAAAAATACAACACTCAGAGAAACACTCTGTGAAACACTCGAGATAGCTACATGTGGTAAACTGGGATGATGCGGGGCTGCTGCGCTGCATCTGCCTGAGACAGCACCTTGTGGGCAGCAGCCAATCAGCAGTGAGGAGAAATGATTGGCTACTTTCAAACCTCCAGCTTATAGTGTTTATTTTATGTTTATATTTTGCTGAATTTACGTTAGTATTTATATTACAAAATTAGTAAATTATATTGTTATTAATAATTTAGCGTTAAAAATCGTGAAAAAATATATATTGCCACGATAAAAGCCATAAAAAATCGCGGAAGATATTTGCGATTCCGTGGATATGCGGGGGTTTCCATGAACAATTATTAGTTAGATTCTAAGGAAAATTCCGCGAATAACTGGGGCTGCGAATGCCGAACTGCAATTACGCGGGGGGTCGACTGTATATATATATATTTTTTTTAATTTTATTTAAATAAAAGAAATGATTTCCTCCTATGTCAGCATCAATAACTTGGCAAGGAAAATTGTTAGGAGAATACAAACGAATACCCCAAGGCATTTAAATAGCGATGTGAATGCATGCATACAGCAGCAAGTAAATGACATCAAGAAAACCAGACTCGTTAAAATAATTAGTTTAATCAATATGAGAAATAGGAGAAAATCATTAAAGGTAATATTCAAAGCTTTTGTGGTTCAAGAAAATATTTATGTAGTTGATTCTTAAGAACTATCCATCAAAAATGCCAAGCAATGTAGTCCTTGTGTTCAAATCTGTTTGTTAAAAAAAATGAATAAGAAACATGACTTTTTTTTTTGCTAATCTATAGTTGTGTCCCCTAGACCTACACAATCTTTCATAATTGTAAACACTCAAAGAAGCAACTTAATTAATCTATGCAATTTTAAATGCTACAAATAATCAAATTTATAAGAACGTGATTGATTTATTAATCTCAGCAGATGGTTCAAAGCAGCCATCTTTGGGGAGAAGGCTTGTTTGTTTAGAAACTGTTGGAATGTTTGACAGCTAAAAATGGTAAAGTTTGCAATAACTCTGCATCAAAGTGGTGCTTCCTATCTGTTGTTTAAAGAAAAGAAAGCCTGCAGAAACACACACACCAATTGAAATAGCAGTGCTGGATACCAAGAACAGACAGACATTCATTAGCACTAGAAAAGCCTTACTTCACATCATTTCTAATCTAAAATGCACTCTTTGAAAGATCCTGTTTTAACAGGCTAAACTGAAGTGTTATAAGGAATAAATCATAAACATTTTGTACTGCATTCAAATAGAGCAACACATGAAGAAAAAAAAACACCTTAAAACAATATCATTATTAATATGTTAATTTTACAAAAGGAAAATCCAATATGAGGCAGCAATTAATCTCTGATACCAGGACTACCTCCTACTCTACTGAAAATAATGTCTGACCATTTACTTTATTCAACAATAAAACTGGTTGGTACTGTTTATGGCCAGTTGACCATGGTAGAAAACATTTTAACAGCAACTACTGGTTTCTTGGTATTTCTATTTATTATTCACATACTATTTTTCATATAGCGAATATTCTTTAATAATTTTCAAGTGAGCAAATTTGATTAAACAATTATTAATTTGAATGTAAAATAAAACTATTGCCATATTATCATTTGATACCATACACTAAAGAAATGAGGTCATCAGCGCAATAATCATGATAATGCATGGTAGTGTTGAAAAAATTCAAAAAAATGTGAGATTAAGAATTTTTAAGTGAGAAATAAACTACAGTCAACTTCCGCGTAATCACGGTTCGGCATTCGCAGCCCCGGTTATTCGCAGAATTTTCCTTAGAACCTAACTAATAATTGTTCGTGGAAACCCCCACATATTCGCGGAATCGCAAATATCTTCCGTGACTTTTTATGGCTTTTTTCGTGGCAATATATATTTTTTCACGATTTTTAATGCTAAATTGTTAATAACAATATAATTTACTAATTTTGTAATATAAATACTAACGTAAATTCAGTAAAATATCAATATAAAATAAACGCTATTGGCTGGAGGTTTGAAAGTAGCCAATCTGAGAGCGTTATTCATTTCTCCTTGATGCTGATTGGCTGCTGCCCATGAGGTGCTGTCTCAGGAAGATGCAGCGCAGCAGCCCCACATCATCCCAGTTTACCACATGTAGCTATCTCGAGTGTTTCACTGAGTGTTTCTCTGAGTGTTGTATTTTTTATTAAATTATTATTATATATTTACTTATATTTTTTTTATTATATTTTACGTTATATTTTGACGTTTATAGGCATTTTTATGGACCACATCCAATATTCATGGATTTTCACTCTTCGCGGGTGCTCTAGGAACGTAACCCCCGCGAATACTGGGGGGACAACTGTACTAGCAATCATAAATGGATGAATATTCACAACCTTCTTATTGTTTCCTTTTCTTGCTAATGAAATAGATTTATGCCAATACATTATTAAAGAAATGAAAAAAAAGAGCAACTAATGTTGTTGTCATAGACATAGGAAACAATGTCTAGGAATTACTAGTATATTTTTCAAAGAAAATTACATTTCAGTTAAATAAGGAACTCAGACCTCAGACTGGTATCTATTGATTGTAAACTTGATAGTAAATAAAATTTGGAGAAACATAACAACAAAGTAGTTTGGTCTTAATTTTAGTAAATAATTTTTTTATTTTAATAAAATAAAATTCTTTACATTCAATTTTTCTAACTGCTATTTATATTTGAAAAAAGCTATAATGCAGCAAAGAGAAAAAAAATTATAATTAGCCTACATCTATCTAACTAAATATAATATCCATGCAGATATGTCATTCAAAATGAAAAAAAGCTTATAATAAATGTACAGAAAATTTAAATCACCATGAATCACTTTACTGAAACCCTGGTGAGTTTATTAATTAATTAATTTCATTAAATTTATATTCAAAACAGTCTGTATTGCAATAAATCACATTGCTACAAAATGCATAGTCTTTTCAAAATCACTCACTACATTTGATGTTTCTCCTGGAAAAATCTATTTGCTTTTGAATTAGAGTTTAATTAATTTTACAGTATTCCTTATGCATGTTGACATGTCGTTATTATGTCTCTTTGTTCAGCTTCACAATTTCATTATTCTTAGCAGGGTTTTATTTGTTTATGGTGCCCTACCATTTCCTCTCTTTAATATTGGAATTTTTAAATCAAAATTATTGGAGAAACATTTCTGTTCATAGTAAGCAAAAAGAAAATGATGAAATAATTTTACATAGTTCACATTCCCCTTTTGTACACATTATAATATGAACAAAAATAGTTTTTTTTTAAATGATTAAGCTTTGCTGTTAAAATGTTTAATGTTAAACAAAAACACGATGTGCGCAAAGATGCACCCACAAAAGATGTTTCTTAAAAAGTAACATGAATTAGAGATACAATTGATTCTGTTTGTAATCACTTCATGGGTGGCCAGTGGTCCATTGGACAACCATGGTTTAAGGGCTCAAGTTCAAATCCTGGTTATGAGCAGCTCAATTTGGCATACCCCTTTGGTATGGTTTCTTCTTGCTCTTCCTTAGCAGCTGGCTATGTGGGTTTTTCTTGGCACTCTAGTTTCCTCCCACATATAGAGAGATTTAGTAGTATTTTATGTAATGGAGGTTCTAGTTTACTTCTGTGAGATATCCTTAGACTCTCAAAAGTCATGATGAGCTTCACCAGGAAGATAGTAATTTTTCTTATAGCCACACCTTTCTGAATTTCTGAATTTTTTTTTACTTTTTTTGTATGAGGTTACACTCCATTTAAAGTCAAACAATTTTTTTTTTTTTTACCAAGTCTTGGAAGTAACTCTGCTTATACTCAAACCTAGGTGACCTTGACAAATTTAAATTTGGGAATTAGTTAAGCATTTAAGAAGTTTCTGATGGTTAATTGCATAAAAGAAAGTGTAACTGATGTTTTGTTGCTAAAGGATAACCTGAATGCTATGACCAATTTTGTCAACTCCAAAAATTGAATTTTTGATTTTAAAAAGTTGTTATATACCAAAATTTAAGAAATATTTTTAAGAAAAACAAAAGACAAATTATATCAGTGACCTTTTTTTTCTTTAAATCAGCCCAACTAGCCTTTTCTCACTTTGTAATTGCTAGATATTAATCCATAAGGTTGTTACTGACAGTATCATTACATATTACCTAATACTATGATGCATATATCAGCAATAATAACTTTTCTTACATTTCTAGCCTTTCATAAATAAGCACTAAGGAGCATTGGAATAGCATACATTTCATATAAAACAAAATTATTCAGCTTAACAATGTTCATTACACCCAACACCACTTATAGTCATACTTTTGGCATTTGAGACCAAACCTTATTCTTGTTCAACATAAGTTAGAATCTAAACTTGGAGATAGTTAAATAAACATCATGAGTGACAGAGGGAAACTTGATAATTCTAGATAATATTACACAAGATCAATTTGCAAACAAAAATTTTTTTAGAATTTTAAACCTTAAACTCTACTCTGCTAAGAATAATGAGGTCATATAGTATCCAGGAAAATCTGCTCTTCAATTGGGAGATGAAATTAAGAAGTTGCAGACAAAACAACAATAGCCTCCAAGACCAGAGAAGTTGATCAAATATTACACTATTATAACAGAAACATTAACTCATTTGCTTGTAGGAAGTGTCAAAGAAATATCAACCAGATCCCAATGATAGTTCATTCCTATACTCAGGACTATATGTGGGCAAGAAAAATCTTCAAAGTACATTGTTTTACCCTGGATGGTCAAAATACTCACTATAAATGTAGAATTTATTAAGATTTTAAATCAGTCTTTGCATGGAATATCTTATTCATAGCTGGAATAACTTGATATTGCCCTATGTCTATAAAAGCTCTCTAAAGAAAAGGAAATGGATATGTCCATTCCATCAAATATTCTGCCCTGTGTGCTTACAACCTTTGTGTATGATAATATAAACAAACTGGAAAAGATGCTCAAGAGTAAATGGCATAATAGTTCAGCCCAATGTATCCAGTTCCTTTATCAATTCAACCAACATCAATAGTAGACAGATGAAGCATCACATAAATTCCAATAAATCTGCAACTTTATAATGCAGAGATAAAGCAGGATGTGAAACAAATCTCAATAGCAAAAGAGGCATGGTTAAAGAATTTAGTGTGGATATTGGTAAGGCAGAAAGATATATCCAACCAAACATTGAGTTCCTGGATTTCATCCTTATTTATCATAGGACAAGTGAAAACAATCAGGCAGTAAAATTACACAAATTCATATATGAAGAATTTCTGAGGATGGCATAGAAAGTATTTTAAGCCTGGTTTAAGGAACATTACAATACTGATCAAATAGAATATGATGCTATAAACAAACTAATTGGAGAACTATATGACAATGTAACTCAGGAAAATTTGTAAGTAGTTTTATAATGGTCATTGTGCCACAAATTATTTCATTTCTTTAATATTCACCTAGATCATCTTCAAGGAAACAAAAAAGGGCCATCTCTTGACTTTCTAGATGTTATATCTTGACATGGTGGAAATCCTCCTTAGTCACATCCATGTGTCAAGGGAGGAAAATTGGCCAATGCACTGTGCTTTATTTGTAAAATGATACCCTGGTGTTTTACATACAATAAACAGAACTATGCATGGTACCTTTCCATTCTACTTTGCACAGATGTCAGTACTACCAAATGAACATTTCATCAATGAGGCTTCTCTTTTTAGCTTAGTGAATACAACCCATTTGTTATGATTCCTGTGGACCAAACCACAGAGGGAACAATGAGCAAAAATACATAGACAGCAGATGGAATACGGTAGAGTTTGAAGGTTGAGCAAGCAGTAAATATTACTTTACTGCTGAATACAGAAGCACTTGCCTCAGGTAGATACAAACTATGGGGGAATTACAGAACCTTTTCTGATATATCGATCTTAGTAAAACCCACATTAAGAACAACAAATATAAGGTCTAATGTTTAGTGAATATGGTAGAGAGTAACCAGCAAATCCTTTCAGCAGTAAAGCCCCAGAATTCATTAATCTATCCACTGACATAGAAGCAACAAAAGAAATCACTACTGATCTGGTGACAGCACATGAAAAGGTGAAAAATCTTATGCTGATTTCATTGCAACCAGAAGAATCCCAATCATCTAAAAAGTTTAATGCCAGGCTTCCACAACAGTTAGAGACCTTCAGTAATCTCACCAAGAAATTATGTGCTTAAGGCAGATCTCAAACTGTTTGGAAACATGGTACTTATTGCAAAAACCAGAACCTGGACTTGAAGATATTCTCAAGCACTCTCTTGTTCCACTTACATGGAATCTGGCAAACTCTGATCGCACTCTTCACAAAACAAACAAATCTGCACTTTCAAGGCATCTTGAGATAATTTCATGTGTAGAATATATACCTCAACCACCTACTTGTATAATCAATGGAAACGCCTTCATTCATTCAAAAAATACAAGAAAAAAAATAAGACATTTTCTAAGCTCTCAGAACACATCTTGATAGCAGCTGTGCAGTAGTGCTAGAAGCACATATACTGATGCCATATTGATGTATATCAACTACATCTATTAAGGATGCTAAGAGAATCAAATGTCCCTTCTGCCAACATATCTTCTAAATATAAAACTCATCAATGCCACTGTTGTTCAGAAAGCACACCAATTGAGCTTTTGGCTGAAGACTGGCAGAAACTTGCATGTTTAAAAATGTTTTTGCTTTGTCAAAATTTAAACAGCTAGAAGTACCCATCCAAACAAAGGTCATAAAAGTGTTGAGAATAATTTGTTTCCTCATTATCATCATCTGTATGCTCTGAAGGTTAATTAACCTCTTGTGGAGTGGCAAGCTACAGAAACCATATGAACAAGCTGCACATGAAAATATTTTTAAAAATTTAGTTTAGTTTATACAAAAAGACAGGAAGGTATTATGTTTCATAGAAGTAGGCCCGCTTCCCTAGAATATTTAGTCTTTAAACAATTTTTATAAGTATATTCTATACAAAAATAAGATTTCTTTACATCATGTAAATCAATGGTAAAGATCACATGGAAGTAATAACTATAATTTGTTTGTACTATACTAAATCATATTATTAAGAAAGTGTCTATGACATCTGATGGCAGATGTAAAATTATATTCATATTTGAAGTTCATTTGACATATTGTCCTAATTAGACTTCTATACAACCAAATTCATTAAATAAAGATATGGTCAAAGTATTTCAGATCCTGTTATGTCATTCAAGATAGAGTCAACAAATTAAAACTAAGTCCCACCTATCAAAAATTTTAATTCCTAAAAGGTGAATTAGTATTACAAATAATTTTTAAGTTTATAACTATGTAGAGAATTGACATAAGTAAAGAGACACTCAAATTTGAAAAAATAATTGTTTATTCTGGAACCATATATAGATAGCACTGGTAGAATATTAATAGGAATAATACTTTGTAGCAAGCTTTTTACCTTATGCAAGAAAACAGCACATAGAAATGCTGTGCAGTTTAAATCAGAAATCCTGGTCTGTAGGATGCAACTCATTCTTGGCACAGAATTTGTATTTGGAAGTTCTAGGAAATGGGTTTAAAGGAGCACTTTTGCAGGGATTAGTTAAGGATATCCCACACATACTCAGTGGAGTTAATGTCCTATGATTTTTCAGTTCATGGCAGAGATCTGATGCCCTGATTCTTTTCTTGTCTTTGTGTTGATTGGGAAATGTGAACTAGGGTACCATCTTCCATAAAAATACTCTTCTCTTTGGACAAATAACAAGTGAGTTAAACAGGAAAACCTCTCTCTCAAAGAAAGCTGAAATAAGGGGCAAAAGTTAGTTTTTTTTTGCAAGCCACCAAATGTGACCATTAAATAGCCAAAATCATAATAACAATTCCTATGCTAGATGGTACCACACAGTGCCTTGGAACTTTCATGCTGGCTTCTATCAATGTCCCATTGCCCTGCTTTGTACCCCTTTTTGAATTTCATAAGATCCCATGAACCTCTTGCTAGCATGGCCGTCTACAGACTAAGGCTTCCTATGGACTGTTCCTGCTTTTATAGCATGTGTTTTTCATGTAACTGAAATGATCTATTTAATGATCAAAAGATGTTTATTTACTTATGTAAAATGTGTGCGCGCGTGCATGTGTGCATATGCGTGAGATAGTAAAGAAAAACAATTACTATAGTCATTCAACCATGACTCAATGTTTGCTGTAGCACATTTTTTAAAATAATCTGAACATAGAAAGTCATAATCCTCCTTTCCACTTGAATACACAACAGGTAATCCATTATTAGATTTCTAATATGCTGAGTATGCTTATTTTTTTAAATTTTTTTCATTTAGAGATATCAGCCTTCCAGGAGTAAAGTCATAGAAGCATGAAGAATGATTAAAATGTTTTGTTTGTTTTTTTTATTTTACTTTTCTTAGTACCAACTTTATAGCTTTGTTACACATTAAAAAAGAAAACTAGTATTTCAAGATGTTTCTAAATGAAATGAAAGAAACCTTCTATTAGAAAAGTACATACCACATGAAGCCTGCAGGGATGAGAAAGGATTATAAGAACCAACTTGTAACTGAAGCTAATTGTCAAATGGTGAAGGACCATTATAAAGTAAGAGCTGCTTTTAAAGTCTGTATAAAGAAAAACAAAACCACCATGTTTAATCCAACTGGCAGAATGTGATTGAACAAATGAAGCTAATTATTGGTTGCGACTCCAAAGTAATCACTCTAGATGGCATAAAATCCGCTATTGCTTTAGTTCTGATGAAATCTGCCTTAAACTCTTGATTAAGATTCTTTGACAAACAGTTAGCAATGATCTTCAGATAACATTCACAAATAATGGAATACACTGCTTAGGCATGACTTAAATAAAGAAGAAAAAAGATTCTTAAACCCTTACTTAGAAAACCAATAACTGATTTTTTAAAAAAAATCAAACAAGGGTATGATGGCTACTACATTTACAAAAAAATATATAAATGCATGGACTTTTCTGCAAAATATTTTTAGTAGATGCTGTTTTTCTTAACTCACATTAACATTCTGACCACTTGTGGGGTTATCAATTTAACTTCAAGCATAGACTTCATCATGCTTTGAATTAATGTCAGTATTCTCAAAAGCATTGATTGTTCAAGTGATTAAAAACAGTGGCAAATGTTTATTCTTAGCAACTAAAACTTTCCCCAACTTATAAATAAACTAGGTAGATAGAAGAACTAAACTATGGTGAAGGTGTGTTAGCCACACCAAGGTGGTTCAATCATTAAATGGAAATTTAAAGCCTACATAATATAAAATATTTATCTACTTGTTAGTCCAGTTAATTAACTAAATAATTTTCTCCTCTGCTTTTTTTTAATGATGGAACTGAGACTTGAAAATTCTAGACTGATATATAATAGAGAGAGATAGAGAGAGATTTTTTTAAAATCTCTCTCATGAGAAAGGCACCAGTAGGGTTGGTACATCATGGCATCGGTTTCCTTAATGACCTAAATTAAAGTACAACAGTTTCCTTGGACCCTACGTGCAGCTGAGAACAAAGACAAAAATTATATTAGATAATTTTTTTTAATTCTGAAAATAATCTGGACAATACATTGAACAGTGATCTCAGATAAAACTCTGAAAATAGAATAGGAATGAATAACAGTCTTTATCAACCCACTTGATGAATATTCATCAAAGTATTAAATTTAAATGGAACAAATCCTTTTAAGAAAAGACTGCTGTCAACAAAGCAAGCTATTATTTGAAAGCTTATGATACAAAGTCCTATTTCTTATGTATAATTGTGTTGATGAAAAAAAAATTTACATGGTTTATAATAATAATTATTATTATCCACATACAAATGCTATTTTAGTCTTTCAAACATCATTTCTATAGTTTTCATAGAAGAGTAAAACGATTTTGATTTTTACTTAAGTCATGCTAAAATATGCAAACACAAAAAACGTTTTTTAGAATTTCATTAAAGTACTCAAAAACTACAATCAAGTAAACAAAACAAAAGAAAAAGAAATTATAATACAATGGACTGATGTGAAGAGAAAAAATAAATACAACAAATGATAATAAAAAAGATTGTTTGAAATATACTAAATTAAATAAAGTGTATGCATACTTACTGATAATGTTGGGGTTTTTAGTCTTAATGGTCCAAACATAATCACATTGCCGGTATTCTGGAATAAAACCAAAAACGGTTAAGTATACTATTAGATGTTCATTCTACACAACAAATAAAGCAATTCAAATCAAAGGTAGACAGAATAAAATTTTTAAATGTAAAATTTCATTTTAGAATTTCTAGATGAGTTTTGAGCAGCAACTTCCTACCCAAATCCCACTGATAACCTCATTATCAATGCCTCACACACAATCCTTATGTCTACATTTACTCATGAGCATTCAACTCATGAAATCAATTTACAGACAAACAATATAACCAGAAAATTTAGATTTTAAATCTTTAAAATAAGAATCTTGGATGTTAGACATTTTAAAAAATGTCCCATGAATAAAAAATTTCATGAAAACAAAAAAGATTATATATACATAATTTTAAAAAAATTCTTCCCATTAACAGCATGTAAGATTAGAAAATCAGTATTTTTTAATGACAATCAACCTAAAATTATTTTCCTTATACAAAACAAAAAAAACTTATAAAACAGTTTTCTTCCTTTGGATTTTAAATTGTTGATCTTTAGTCATCAACATTCTTGCTTTTAATATTTTTCTTATAAATTTGTTTGCATAAATATTCAATAAAACTTGGAATATCAATGAAGGAACTCATAATTTTAAAATGCAGACATAAATAAATATATAAGCTTAAAACTTTTTCTGAAGGAGGATGAAAATAATCTAAGTAATCAAAATAATAATTCTTAAACAGATTTTCCAGTCATAAAAAATACTCTATGTTCACATTCTACTTTAGTACTCTTTCTATATCCTATGATCTGATTATCTATACAAAAAGTTGTTACACTTTTCTTTATTTTCTTAATTAAAAAATGAATAATTATCTGAATCAACTCTAAGAAACCATAGTGAGCATATATCATATCTCATTTTACAATTTAAAACTGTTTCTTAACCATCATATTCATTTCTGCAGAGGGAGAGAGTTGGATCAATTGGTTTAAAAAGACAATTACAAAGATAATTAAATATTTTTAAAAAAAAATAGTCAGGTCAACACTGATGCCCAACCAGGTAAAGAATCAGAAATGCTTTTCAACACCTTGAGAGAATTACTAATTAGTAAACAAAAAAGAAAAGCATGATTTAGAAATTGTTGTAAATGGTGCTGCTTTTTATCTGTGAGTTTAATTGTTATACCACAAAAATCTTTCATCATCTTCACTAAATTTTCCATTCTAATGCTAAATAAATATCCTTCAAAAAAGCACTTACATTAC
The DNA here is from genome assembly GCA_018389105.1 of Nautilus pompilius. NCBI lineage: Eukaryota > Metazoa > Mollusca > Cephalopoda > Nautilida > Nautilidae > Nautilus > Nautilus pompilius. Next base: position 1,562,960 of record JACATO010000340.1, read on the forward strand.
ATAGGAATTTATCAATTTAAACCTGCTCACAAAAGAGGACAGCAATCATAAAAGGGAAGTACATAATCTCTTTTAAAGAAAATGTTTAAAACTGAATTAAAATGAAAGTAGAGTGACATTTTGTAAAAGCTTGAGAATGCTTTTAATTTTCATTATAATAACTGCTATCATGAACAGAAACTATAACTCACCTGCCTGAAAATTAGGAAAACTCTTCTTTTGCAACCTCTAATGATAAGAAAACTGAATAAATAGCTAGTCTCAACTCTTCAGAAATATTATGGGTAACTGGCTACAACTGCCCAGCAATAACACTTTTAAATGGTAGGTAGAGTGCATTTTTTGTCATTATCAAATAATAAGTTTATTTCTAAAAATTGAATGTGCAAAAAGAATTTTAAAAAGAAAAACAAGGAAATATTTAATGTTAGCTCACTGATAAAAGTGATATTTGACCAAATTAAAATGAAATAAAAAAATCACAATATATTAAATCCATATTTGTGTCAAGTTACTGTAAAATGTTCAGAAGTTAAAACAGAATGTATATGTACAATCTATATAAAACTGCAACCTATATTTGTCAAAGATATTCTACTAAGAAGTTGGAGATTTTCTTGTAATTTCATTGGACTTCAAGTAAACTTTTAAAATTACCCAATATTCTATATTCTCTTTAGCTAAAATCTTGTCCTGATGCAAAATTTTATCATGGTATGTACAAGTTCAAAACAGAATACATCATACATTCACTGGATAGAAATATGAATGTTTGGCTGAGAGCTAATTTTATTTCCCTACACCCCGTCTCATGTACCCCATTGAGTGACTCTTTCTGCCTCTTTAGTATACGTTATTTTGATTGCATAACTTATTTAAAATACCTACCTAAAAATAATTCACTTTACAGAACACACTTCTCTTTCCACTTGTTTATTAAACACAAATATAAAGTCTAGCAAAGACTTTCAGCTATAATAGCTAAGCATCAAAACTATTTTTTACAATTACTTTTTGATGAAACCACTATAATTTTCTGTCTTATCTAGCTGATTTCCACATTATTTAAAAAATATCTTGCCAGTCCATCTGGAAATCTTTAATAATCACAGTGTTAAATTATGTACTGTGATACATAAACATCATACGTTGCTTTAACAGCAGTCATCAAGGCACATATGTAAGATCTTAGTTCATCATCATCTTGACTATAATGTACAGGTGCATGAAGCCCTACAATATTTGAGAAAATACAGAATATTATAAAGAGCATAGATACACTGATTTTCCAAGCTTTAAAGATTCAAAATAGACTGAACAAGATGTTTTCCTAGTTAAAATCTGAAATGAGAAACCATATAGAGGTTTTTAAAAATAAGGTTACATCAGGCAGAGAACAGAACATTTTTTTAGGTTTCCTACAGCTAGTAACACTAGGGATCAGTTATAAATTAGTAAATCATAGATAAATATTTTAAATATTTTTAGTAACAGAATAATAAATGAAAAGGTAAATTGCCAGCATTGGCTGTCGGTAGCAAAAGTGTAAACAGTACAGAGTTTTGTATAATTCTGTGACCAGAGCTATAATCACTAATAGACAAGTAGTTTGATCAAGTACTTGTGAAATTTTTAAAGAATAAAGTTCTAATCCATATACACTGACAGTCTCATCAATAAAATAATTCATCAAAATAAAAGAATATTTTGTTTAAAAAACAACAATAGTGTAACAAAGTTAAAAAGTAAACCTCTCTTACATGTAGGAATTTTCTGATAGCTATATGCTAATATCCATGTAACTATATTCACAATAACTCTTTATATATAATCAAATATAGGGTTGGTGAGGCCACAATTATAGTTGCTAAAATATGTAAGTTATTTGATTCTTCATTTGAACATTTCAGTAACTTATGTGTTGTACATATTTTGCATGCCGCTGAAACATTGAACTTCATAAATAAAGCAAAAAACAAAACAAAAGTAGACATTTAAGCAAGTTTGATTACATTCCACACATAATTAACTAAATTTAAATATGGTGTAAATGTTTAAACACAATTTAATTGTGAAGAAAGCATGATTTTAATAGCTTTAATGAAAATGAGCCCTGAAATCATTTCGATGTATATAAAGTGCCTGTAGATATTGTGCATAAAAAGTCTAAACATATGACACCATTTAAAATAACATGTAATTCAGGATGCATGATAAAAATCATTAGAGAAAAAAATATCATCAGTTTAGCAGTATGTGTAGCTAATTATTCACTTCAAACATTTTCATAATAAATAATCCTCTTGTTTTCCAAAAAAATTTTTTTTATATTAAATAATTTATTGTCAAAGATTCCTCAGAAAAGATTAACATTGCACATTTTTTTCTCAACTAAAAGTTTACAACTTCAAAATGCGATGAATTGAGTAAGACTACAATATATTTCAGATTAATCTAAAGACAGCCATACCAAAAGGTTTCCGGATTAAAAAAAAACAAATTGCTTTCAGGTTGTTGTAATTAATTTTTTTGTTTTTTTACTATGCGTATAACAGTACCATTTAAAACAACACATTTAATAAGTTTTCTACTAAACAAACAAATTTTGTTTAACATATACAGTGAATAATAATTTCATATTCTTTTTTTCTTATTTTTCTGACAACAGAAAATGATAGAATGAAAAACACCCAGTGAGAAAAGTCAATGTGTAAGCATTCTAAATCTAATCAAAAAATTTAATTAAACACAAATTATTTTTTTCATTTAAGAGATTGAATACTATTAAATCAGCAGTACTATTTATTGCTGCATTTAATAATTATCAAATCATAGATAAAAGATAAGCTAAAATCAGCCAGCATTAATAAATACTGAAGCTTGGTAATAACTATCAAATAAAATATAAACATAATATTGTATAAGGAAAGCAAAATAAAAAGAATAGTGACAAATATTAAGAAATAAACTATGTTCAGAGTTAATTATAGATTTAGAAAATGTTTTTTTCAAGCCAGTATAACTTAATTTTCAGCTCTTCTGATACTTTCAAGCTGTGAAGCTTGTTAAAACATGATTATCTTGACAGCTTGCCATTTCTCACTTTTCTTTAGTCTATAGATGTCTGTTACTGAACCAAGTGTGTGTGCTTCAAATTACAGTGTATTGATTGTTTTTTTAGTCAAGACATTTTTCAATAAGTATCAGATTTTATGAAGTAGATGGAAGTGTTAAGTGTTATTTCATGCATTTATTTTCTGACTTAAAAATGACAGCTTATCAATTTTCTCAACCAATATTTTAGTGTCAAAACTGTAGAAGGCAAATCCAATACATGAGAAAGTATATGATTTTGAAAAACTGAACTAAAAACTTACCTCAGTAATGTAAGTCATGATGCTAGCCAACTACTAATCTATCACAAGGCAGAAATACAAAGATTTTGGTTATGCTTATCAGTCATAAAACAAAACTATAAATATTTTCATAATCAGTACCAAACAGCATGTAACAATGTGACTCCAGAAATAGCTGAACACGTTGCTGCTAAAGTACTTTTTGAAAAATTGTATTTTAATCTGTTTCAACATTTTTTATTAGTGCTTGAAATCTCATGCATATAAACTGAAAGTCATAAATGTGAACCCACTAATAAAACATCAAGCATAAAGTTGACTATTACCATGAAATAACTCTTATGACAAAAATGTAAACATTTTTTTTTCTTTTATGTATGGATTTTCTAAAGTCAGATGCTTACATAACTATGCACTGATAGATTGATTTACATAAATATTGGATGTTCAATTGGTTGGTGGTTCACAATTATGGCCACCAGATGTGTTGAATCTCTGAAATCTTTTAAAATTCAAAAAGATTAGAGAAATAATTTACTTCATTATTTGTGTAAGAAAACTGTTATTTGAGATGAATCTTCTGCATCAGTAATTTTCATGATCCCTAAGTATATTATAACAACCATTCAATAATATAAAAATATTTCAAGCAAGCAGGAAAAGTATTAAAGCCAAAAATATGTATAGCAAATTAACCCTTCAAAAAAATGCCAAACCTGATCATAAAAGGCTAAAGAATTTGAGAGCCACACAATTTCCATTAAAATATGCAAAAATTTCTGTCAAGTGTACATTATCATAATATTAATTTGACCGGTTACACTAGGCTCTAAACAGTTGTTTTTTTAAACTTTTTGATGAAATTTTTTTCAAAACAGCCAATAGCCAATACAATCAATTTTAAGCAATGACAATATTAAATATCAGAGAGAGAGAAACTAATCATAGATTAACCACTGAAATCTCTCAAATTTCATACATAAATCAATTTATTAGTACATATAAATACACATACATAAGCTTGAGTGCTGAAAATCCATATACATTTCTAAAAAGTTTATTTCCAAATTTTTGTCTCAAGACTTTACTGCCAATAACATAAAAATACACATATTACTCTAAAATTTCTGACATACCAAATCTGATTTTAACTTAACAAAAGCCAAATAAAATTACATTTTTTCATTCAAACAAAATCCATTATCAATCAAAATAAACTCATGCAGAAAAAGAAATTAACTTTGGTTCTGCTTAGTTTTATGTTAATACATATTACATACTAGGTGTGGGGGACAGAAATGCTAATTTGTTTTTGTTATTAAAAAGCTATTTTCAAACAAAAAAGAATAGCAGCAAAGTGGATTATTTTTGTTCTACAAATGTCTTCAACTTAATACATTTTCACTTCTTTCCAATTTAAAATTACCTAATAGAAATTTCCAATATGTTGCTCAAAGTAACTATTTTATAAAATGGCCTGATACTTTAGAAATTAATCATGAAGGGAATTACAAGGTCTGTGTATTAACTGATCAATTTTAAAATGAGCTCTTAACACTACTGTCTCTCTATTATCTAAAGACCATTACTTACATTCATACTAGTGCCTTTATACTGTTTTCCCCATTTGCATATATATTTGTTCCTTTTGGCTTTTTGGCATTAGACTATTCCAAATTCTCTCAGTATAAATCCTAACATGGATCTCCTGTAAAATCATTTGTCTTGTGACCCTGCTCCAATCACAAGGAATAACTTACTGTCTCATATAACTCTGTTTTTATATAGAAAATCAGTGACTTCTCAGCCCAAGATAAACTCAAATAATAACAAATTAGGTGGTCTTCTGGCTAAAAAGGGCAAAAGTCATTCTTTATTAACTTCTTAAAAAGGGGCTTTTCAATTATTCTGATTATCAATGAAACAAACTTGAATCTCTGTCTGCCGTGTAGATTTCTTTATTGTTTTCCATCAAATAATAAAAAGGTATCTAATAATGACAATAAAAGTAATTATTTGTAGCATTCTCTTAGGTTTTCAATTAGAAACCAAAACATTTTAACATTATTAAAGCATAAAGATTTGTATTAAGCAATCTAGCAAATAATTAAGAGATTGTGATTATTCATCTAGTATGAAAGCTTGGTTGAAAAAGAATTGGCATTATCATATCCTGATGGGTTTAACATTAGCCTGTGTAGTTGTAATAATTTTACTAAACTTTATTTGGACAGATTGTATGTTTCAAAAATTCCCCAAATACTATTAAATTTGGCTTATTTATCTACATCCATAGTACATTAAACTACTTTTACAGGTTAGATATTAAAGTGATCTTATTTGTTCTGAATGTTTGAGAGAAATCTTATGCTTTGAAATTATGCCTATAAAATGTTTCTTTTAAGTTATTTTTCATTAATTTGTACACACTAAACAAATGTTAATATCTAAAGGTTTTCTAAAAAGCATTAATTTTTAATTATGAAAAGTTCTTAATAAAGTACATTATCCAACAAGTTACTTTCCTGTTTCTTTTAGGTAATCAAAGTAAGTTTAAAACTGCAATTAAAAGCACTACTCTAAACTGATTTTGAAAATTTCTCTAGGGGTTTGCTTAAATTATAATGCTAAATTGAAGTATTCATTCCTGTTCAAAGACCAAATGTCCACACACACACACACACACACAACAAATTGCATGTAGTTTATTTCCTTAAATGTCAGAACTGTAGTTCTTGCTACATTGGGAAGACAATCCAATATATCTATGAGCAAATAACATAACATCTAATCTGTCTCTGGACAGGAAGATTCAGCCTTGCTAATAATATAGCTAAGATTGGACATAGGGTTAGTGTGGATGGCATCAGGATTATTGCTTGGTCATGTTCAGATTTAAAATTAAAAATTATGCAATTGTTATTCATCACACACCTTAAACTTTATCTTAGTGATCAGAATTCATTTTTTTATTCTTCTCTCCCTTTGTTAACTTCTGTTTTTTTTTTGTTTTTATATTTAGTTAAAATTTCTTTTTCATACTAGTAAAGGTGAAATAAATTTATATGTATATATAAGTTACATAACCTCATGATAAAAATTTGGTGTTAATCAGGAGTTTACAACAATTAAATCTATTATAATAGAAATGATCGGCAGCTCTAGTTATTTAGCTTTCAAAAGAATTACAATTTCACTATAGCTTTGAAAACTTGTAAAAAATTTATTGCTAAAGTTTGTCTCAGCATCATTATAAAAATTAACTAAATTAATCAATGAATTACAAAGGCAAGAAAACTAGCACTGAGTTCTACACAGCAAAGAGAAATCCAATATCATACAGTCTAGTGGAGAGAATTAGCTAGGCTGGTTCTGACTATCAGTAGACTTGTAGTCTGTGCAGCTATCTTTTCAGCAATACTTATGTAGTTGCTAGGCAAGAAAAATATGACTTGGATAAGAAACTGTTGTTGTGTATACAGAGAGGGAGAATTTACAAAATTAACAAAAACTACTAGAACTTATTATATTAAAAAGACTGTTATATGTGAGATAATCAATGGCACATGACTGAACTTTGTTTCAAACCATAAAAAAACAGATTGTCAATTATAAAGCCAGTATTCTGAAATCAGCTTTTCCTGAGCAGAGTGTAAATATAAGTTGAGATAAACACCACCATTACAAAAAAAAAAAAATTCTTACACAGCAGTAAGGCATTAATTGGAAAAATACTATCTTAGAAAAAGCATTGTAATCACTGAAGTTCCATGAAAATAAAGTTTTTTTTCCAACTGTCTGCCCTGAAGTAATTAGCAAAAAACTGATTCCAGAGATAGCTGTTTTAAATCCTCATGAACATTTGTAGAGATGAGCTACTGAAACCTCCACACAATATTCCTGGCAATTAAACAAAAATTTAGCAGGTTTCCTGTCGTTGTCAGGGTCTCTCCAATGGAATTTTGATTTCAGTAAATCAAGACATGCAAAAAGGTTTCAGTAAATAGTCATGAACAAAATATTAATATTTTTTCAGGCTACTCTTAAGATGTTCTTATTTAATCATTGTAGTTGTTTTTAATGTTCTTTTCTAACCATGTTCTCTAAAAGTGATGATTTTTATGTAGAGTAACTATCAAGTAATTTATATGACTTAATTTAAGCTTCTGATAAAGTCCATTAAGATAATCTCAAAGAACGACAATTAATCTATTTGCTACTGTTTTCAAAAGTTTCCATCAGAAGAAATACAAAAAGCTATCAAGGTTTCAACTGCTTATTAGTACAACAAAAACACTCTCCAAAACCATTATTACATCTTACAGATAAATGAGGTAGGTAAAGCACGCAATTTTAATAAAACGTGAAATTTGGAAATCAAATAAATAATAAAAAATAATTATCAAGAATGATATTAATTTACAATTTCTATATATTTATACTTTTGTTTGTCACTCTGCTGTGGAATTTAATCTTTGAGAATAAAAGATCTAAAAAAATAACATTAACGCTACAAATACAGACCTACCTACTGTATCACCTGGGTTGAAAAGGAACCAAACCAGCACCAAAGACGACAAAATTGCCATTAAATGACACACCACAATGTTATAACTAGTCTAAAAAGGATTTTCTTTGACATCACTACTCTTTTTAGGTGCACTGGCATGAGATATTATTATTTTCTTTTCTATTTTACATTTTATGTCAATAAAGGTAAGTGTCTTATATTAAAACAATCTCATTGTTATAAAAACAGTAATTAGTTGTCTTTCTTTTTAGTTGTTGTCAATAAATAAATAATCTTGGATGATGATGTTCTGGGTAGTTTTTTCATAAACAGCAATGTTTCCTGACTATTCTACTTTGATAGCATAAAGGATATTTTCAGATTAATGTTACCATGACAATATTATTACTAGAACAATTATAAAAAATATTCCTTAAAATACATTTCTGATTTGAAATTTCCCATTAAACTTCAGACTTCCTGCCTTTCAGTTTTAGTTTGAATAAATTTTCTTGCATCTTTAACTGTTCTCAACTATCTATTTAGGAGGGAAGGCAACATTTGAAATGCCAATGAATAACAAAAAATATGCATCTTAGTCTGAACAAGACTGTTTACTTATTAGATATGAGGATTTATATTCCTTTTAAAAGTAGACATAAATGATTTGCTCTGTTGTATTTATCAGATTATTTTAAAACAAAATGCATATGTTAAAAATCTACATTTTATGAATAAGCAAGCTTAATTAAAATTAATTCAAACAAAACAAAAAATTTTAATGACTAACTAATAACAAATACAAAATACAGAAGCATGGTTATAGAATACTGTACAGAGTTACTTTAAGTAGAAACTGCATTTTTAGCAACACAGTTTACTGTACATTACTAATCATTAACCAGTGTAGCAAAAGAAATTCCATATTCCTTTCAGCCAGTATAGATGTTTACTAACTAAAAGAGAGCCAGAGCCAGATTTTTATTTGCTTGTGTTTTTATCATAGTTGCTATCGAAAATAAGAAAAGCAAAAGTTGTTAAAAAGTGAATGAAAGGTTATCTTTGGTTTTTAATTATTAAAAATAGAAAAATTTACTCTTCACCAGAAGGTGATTTCAGTTTCAATCCCTGCTTTGAACCCTGGCATTGTTTTCTCTTCCACTGAAATGTACATGTGGTTAGGCTTTTTTTTTCCAAAATAATCCAGTTTTATCAACATTAACAGTTGTTGCGCCATATAACCATTTTTTAATTATTTCTTTCAACACATTGGGATACTTTTCAGCTGCATTAGCATCGCCACTAGCAGCCTTATCACTCACTTTAACATTATAAAAACCAGCACGATTTTTAAATCTATAAAATCAACCATTGATAGCCACAAAACTTTTCGGAATATTCACATGCTTTTCACTAATGTCTGCGTAAAGGCTTTGTGTTTTTTCCTAAATTGCATAAAGGCTTAATGGAACACACCTTTGTATCTGGTCTTCCATCCACATGGTAAGCAATTTGTCCATTTTATAGATAGCACCAGTACACTGTTTCATCATTATTGTAAACTTTAGAGGTGCAGATCTTTTCACATGTTCTTAAATGTAGACAGCATCTTTGACTATAGTATTCACTGTCGACACCGAAAAACCTAATTCACATGCAATGGCTGATAAATATTGTCCGCTTTCATATTTCTTTATCTTCATTTCTAAGTCTATTTTAGTGCATTTACATGCAAACTCAGCACTTTTACCACCACTTTGCCTTTTTCCAGTCATAGTTAGGGTGAATAAATCACTAGAAAATGAAAACTTTCAAAGAAAAACTATGAGTGATGCAAGAGATACTTTATGCATAGTGTCTAAGGAGAGAATGTGTGTGCTGCATGCAAAAGATTGAGAAGATCATGTAATAGTATCACAGAAACTCTGTGTAAGTTGTGGAAACAACCACACAACGACAGCAGCAATGCTCTGCTAACATAACGTAAATTTTTGGCTTACGGGAAATGTTTACATGTCCGAGTATTACGTAACTCAGGGTCTTCCTGTATAACAATCAATCACTCATAAAATTCTAATCCATAGCAAAAATCAATTTTGCTGAGAAAAACACTAGTAAAATATAACTTGATGGCATGTTAAGAAGCACATTATCCTTAGATTTCAAATGCGCAAAAATTTATAACTTTTCCACTATGTACTGTCGACACACACACACAGCTATTAATGTAAATCATGTAAATAAATATTTATTTTAATTATAATATTTTTTAATTTCCAATTTTAAAGTTCCATTATATATAAAACAACATAAATATCTAGCACTGTGAAAAAAAATCAAAGTATGTACTCAACTATGAATTCTATTTTAACCTGTTGAAATGTTTCTTCCAAGTCATTTTGTAGAATAGCATGTCATTAGTGTATAACCATATGAAGTGGAATAGTATTTATTTTCTTGTAAGCTTTGGTAATATCCTGATATTTTATATAAGAGTACATACTTGAGACATGCAAGTAAAGCCTGGTTGGATACTATTTCAGCAATTCTATTTTAGCCAGATTTCATTTGAACATCCCTTATAGTTAGTTACTCTCTTTCCCACTAAAAGGTGCTACATACACAATAATGGACACTACTACTACTACTACTACTACTACTACTAATATCATTAAAATTTATAGTAACTGAATAAAAAACAAAATTTTATAACAGAAAGTATATACCTTTTTTCTTACTAACAGTACTGCAGGCATTAACCATTAATTACAGTCTTCCTTCAAATAGCCATTTTGCTAACAGAAAGAAATACTAAGAAAATTGACTTCCCCCTTTTTGTGTTTCATTTATATTAAATTTAAGCTTTTCATTTAAGGAATTAATAGTTTGTCCATATTTTTTAGTTTGACTTCAGTATTTGAATGCATATTTAAAAATTTGATTAGAGAATAAGGTAAATCTCTGTTACCTGGAAAAATAATATTAAACTGATAAGTATTTAGTTTTAAGAAGAGAGACCTAAGAAATATTCATGGAGGAGGAACTAAGAGGAAATCAGATGGAAAGAAAAACTGTTAAAGTTTGAAAAAAAATAGACAAAATAAAAAGACAACCAAGCTGTCAAAGATTTATCAATGATGTAAAGCTAACTATCCACTCAATGCTTATATCACATTTTATGCATTTTGCCTAGAATTAACAACTAGGACAATCTAATAAATCTTTATTTACATAACGAAGCCACACTATGGAGTCCTTTAATTTTGGTTACTACACTTCCACTTTGTAAAAGGTTTTTTATAACATATTGTGTTTCCCACCACCTTCTGTCTGTCTGTCTCTTTGTGTGCGTGAGACTAACTGACTTTTCTGTAGCTTTTTTATTTGTGCTATACCTTGTCTAATCTCAGTGTGAAACAATATCTGTCAAATTCTCTTCCAGCTGCTTTATTTGATTCAGTACCCAAATTTTCTAGTAAACTGGAAGTATAAGCTGCTCCCCTTTCATAAACTTACCGCTATCTATGTACTGACCTTGTATTCAGATTTTCCTGGCTCCAAAAAAAAAAATTTCTACCCTGTATAAAATAAAAATACTAAACGACTTATTTCATGCAAGTCTTCCAATGCAAATAATTGTTATTTTTTTTCCTAATGAATTAAGTTGATTAATGGATCCATAATTTTATCTACTCCAAGATAATTTGTCCCCTTCAGCAAAAGATTTTCTCCTCTTCCTGAGATTTGTTTAAAAATCTTTTTCACTTTAAAAGTCATAATACATACAGCATCATTTTGGCATGTTCACCCCCCCCATATAAGATTCCAAGCAGCAAACAGTTTATAACTCTTGCAGAGGCCTCCTTATAAAAAATAAAGTAAAAGAAGGTACATCTAATATAGTTTGGATGAGAACTAGCTTCAACAATTTCACATGTTAAAACATACTGTGAATGGCTGAAAATCCACTTTCTAATATTTAATTTACTCTGCAGTTTGTGAATCTTCAGTCTATGATCCCATGCAGAATAAATAAAGCAAAACAACTTAGAGGTCCTGATCTGTTCTTTTGCATAAGTAGATTTTATCTGAAAAAAACTACACACCTAATTTCAATAATTTATCATTTGAGCATTTTGTACCATTACAAGATGATCTGCATCCTTAAGAATATTAGGATCATGATACCATGCTTACTCAAGAATTAGTTTTATAAATTGATGTATTCTTGTGATATTTTATAGCTAATAGTCTAAATCCTCAAACTCTAAATCTTCTTTCTTTGATTTGTTTTATGTTTTAATACCTGCAGTAAGCATAGGCAGCTGCAGAATATTTCCAGGGTGGGGGAGGGGGTAGCAAAGGCGTGCTTTGCTAGTACTTTATATTTTATTTTCCTATATTGCTACTCTTTTCCCTCAGCCTGACCGTTGGATCTTCAGTCAAGTGCACTCAAACTCATTATTTCTTGCCAAATTCCCAGGAAGCATGGTGAAATGAGCAAAAAAATAATGCCATCATTACACTATCACCAAGTTCTGCAGATGCCCATGGTGGTAAGGTCTCCAGTCATCTGTATGTGTCATTTCCTGGCTAGCTACCCATCTTTAACTGTCTCATCCAGGATTAAAGCATAAGCAGAGTAAAGTTCAGTTGTAAAATAGTGGTTTACTGAAAAATGCCATCCTGTACATTTACTCTATTCAGTCTTCCCATATTTTTCTACTAGCCCTCAAAGGTTTCCAAAGCAAATAACGATGCCACTTAGCTATCCTACAACAACATTATTAGGTACTCTGACACTAAGAAAAGATAGTTCAGCATTACATATGCATCATACAGCTCCATGTGATTTTGAAAAAGACAGGTACATTGTCTGTTAATCATCTAAAATTAGACAAAACGTTTCTTCTCTCACAGTAACCAAATACTAAATACAAGGTAGGCTAGTCATTTTAGGATAAAAACACTTTCTTCTTACTTGTTAAAAAAATTTTTTAACAAAGTTGCTTCCCAGAATAACCCTACTCATATTTCCTAGAACATCACAGAGTTTTGCTAATAAACAATATAATCTTAACAGCAGATTTTTTATTATCAGATTTTCAAGTTTAATTAAAGGCAAGATAATGGAGAAATATTTTTTGCATGCAAACAACATAAAACCAAAGTGACATTAATTATGATACTTTTTTCTTTCTTCATATACATTTTTCCCTGAATACCTAATACACCTCCTGACAAAGATTAAGTTAACTGACTAAAGCACTCTAGCATTCCACAATAACTAGGTTTGGAGATTACTTAGAAATGGTATTGCTGCTTTAGTCACTGACTGCTCATTCCTTACTTGCAGCAGACAGTTGAATGATGAATACATATTTTTTATGCAGAAGGAATGTATGTAACATTAATAAAAAATTTGTTGTTGCATACCCTGTTGTAAGTCATCAGAAATTTAATACAGTTTTTTTTTTTAATGATAAAAAGGTGGGATTGTGGTTATAAAGGCTGCTGCTCTTTCTCCAATAAGAATTTTTAATGCAGATAATTATGCTTTTAATTGCCTTTCTCAATGTGTTTAATGGCTACATGTTAACTGTCTGCAGCACTATCAATAAACTCAGCAGAATTGATGGTTTTTTCAAACCTCTCATTTTGATCTGTAAATAGAATAACCCTTTTTAGCCCATATCAGAAATCCCGATAAACAATGCATAAATAAAAGTAAATTCTCATATTTATCTGAAGCAGTATGTTACCTTAGTAATGGCTCTATAATAATAAAAACAAACAGACAGCACTATCACCAAATCAAAGAAGCTTTTGTCAGTTTTGCAATTTTGTGTTTTAATACATTAATCTCACTTGTGAAAGCCTGTTTACATAACAGCAAAATGTACACATCTAATCTTCTGCAATCACCATTCTATAGTTATAGTGACATTTTCCTGCTGTTCCTTGGTGATTAATTTTACAATTCTTATTTGTGATAGCAAGACTCATGTAGGTAGCCTTCCATGATGTCTTGTCACTGCAATGCTATGGAAATGTATCCAAAACAAACATGTGTTGTTCCAGTTCAAAACAAGTACAGCTTTGCCTTAGTTATCCTTTCTCAGGCAAAAGTTGTAAATTATTGTATATTAAACCTGTATTTAGAAATGTTTCCTTCTTTAAAAAAAAAAAGAAAAAAGAAAAGAAAAATGAAGCTTCATGTCAAAATAGTATATTTATTATCATATTCAAGCCTAAAACCTATTAATCACACTTAGTATATAATAGCTATGAAGGAAACACTGGTTTTTGTGATAAGAGAAAACTACTTTACACAACCCACTGTTAAATTACTCTCCGGTCACTAGGGGTAAAAGTATAGTAAATAAATATACATACATAAATACAACTTGAAATTAGTATACTCAATTAAACCAAGCTACTACATAAGATGCCATTATTACAGTTTATAATACATGGTCTACAGCATTAGAAAAAAAAAACTATCTATCAGAGTTTTCAAGAAAAAAAAATATTAACTAATAATGCTCAATATCAAATGATTCAGAGATTTCAGATAATTTAAAATCAAAGTCATTTAGCTTCGTTATTTATTGATAGCACTAATTGATTAGTATTTACTAGACATTTAAAGTCAATGAAAAATATGACCACCACTATCTCTGAAATGTTTATCCGTTATTACTACGATCACAAAGCCAAACTACAATATGCAACCATAATGCCTCCTTTTTTTAAAATAAGGGTTCTGTAGAGCTTTTTTAAAGATTAGCTCAAACTAACATCATATATATATATATAAATACTAAACATTCTTAGCTATAAGACAAAAAACATTAGATCTAACAACAGCAACAAAAAATGTCTATATATGTTTTTTTTTTCTGTTTACTTAACACCCACTACTATCCTCTTCATATCTTCCTTTAGTTTCTTTTATAAGAAAAACATTACAATAATCCTATTATCTTTACCTCTGGATAAAAAAGAATCTGCCTACTGATAATAAAAGTTTCATTAATTTTGTTTTTCCTTTAATTATAGTATTCTTACCTTCTTTTTTTCTAAAACAGAAAATCATGATGTCAAAATATATCAACTATTATTCTGCAACACTGCAAAGCAATGACACCTTACCATTCGGCAGGCCCCCTCAAAATAAGTCTGATAAATTATCAGCGGCATTAATGTGCTGTAATAAACAGCATATACAATTTCAATTTTAGAAAGAAATATGCACAATTCTTTATACATGACTATTAATAGATGGAATTGGGATGTAGCCAGTGACACAAACTAGAAATATTCCTTGACTCCTCTTTAAACTACCAATAAAATTGAAATACCAAACCTACATTTGGTTAACTAATTTGTGTTTTATTAAATCCCTACCTTCATATTCAATAGCCAATTAATCAAAAGTAGACATTTGAGTACATAGATACAATAAAGATGTTTTATAGCTTACTTGTAATTTCAATTATACCAAACCTTCTGTTTAAGTTACAGATCCATTCTGCTAATAAAAAAGGTGGGGTTCGGCAATGATCGTACATACATTATACTCACTAAAATAGTTATTCTACATGTTCATGGCATCATCTTACAGTAAGTACAAGTTCATCTGGTAAGAAAGAAGTTTTATATGTATTGATAGTATAAAAAAGAAAACCATGGATGTAATATCATCTATTAATATTTTAACAGATCCAAAATCACTGCTTTCTTTTGGGGGGGGTTTACCATTCTATAAAAAATATGGTTCTTTTTGTGTTTTTTTTTTGTTGTTTTCAGTAATTTTCTAGACAACTTCTCAATATATAACAAGTTAGGTTTGTGTTTGCCCACTGATGTTGACATTAATAAGAAAATATATTTAAAACTCACTGAGAAACCACTGAATTCTGATGGTACACAACAGTACATAAAGCTGTTTTCAAAACTGCCCATTTACAAAATTATACATGATATATATATTTATAAAAGAATTTTAAAAATAATTAAACAAGCATTGCTTCCAGCATCAAATAGAGCTGTAGGATATCAGTACAAAAGAGCAAGAACACAAATACCCAAGAAACCACCAAAAAGACTAAATTCCTGACTTGTGCCATATTAAGCTCATTGTGCTATACTGTCTGTCTATCTGCCATCCATTTAACTCTTTAAATACTGCCTGATGAGTAGATTTTAAAAAGTAAATAAAAAATAAATGCAGATACCTGAACTTGTGAAAATGGCATCATCCATACTGATTAAATTATGATAAAACTAACAAAATTTATTTATACAGGACAGCTTTCCAATATTTTGTATATTTCTCTACTGCTAGAATTATTTTAAGATTTACACCAAGCTTTATTTAAAAAGCAACATCAGTAGAATCCTGACTTAAGGAAAACTTTAATTCTTGATTAATTTTTCAAAATTATGCCAAATACTTTGAAACTGTTTTGTTGGAAAAAGATTTTTCATTTTCATTTGTGCTGTGTCCAATAAATCATTGAAGCTATCACTTTTATATGCATTATTAGAAATAATTATGGAAACACTCACAGAATATGCACAAATGATAATAACTGTAATTGAGATATATATATAATATATACACAATACAACATTACAGAAAATATACAAAAACAAAATATGTTATACAGTGCATTAGTATTTGATATGTGAGCTCTTTGCTTTATACAGAGCATGACACTTTGTTTTCAAGCACCAATACAGGTTTATCAATGTAATCCTATGGATGTTCCAAATATCCTGTAGCAGTTTCCACAATTCATCCAGGGCGTTTGGTTGCTATTTGATTTTCTCAGTAGCCATATAATCCCATATAGTCTCAAAAATGTTCATATCAGAATGTTTTGAGCAGGTCGAGGCATCTTTGTAAATGTTCTATCAGCCTTTACATTCCAGATGGTTTTTCAGCACAATGGCCAATGGCTGTAAGACTTGGATCACTACCATGTTAGGTTTATCTTCCTGATGAGATATTTTCCTGAGAGAATGGCATGATGGATGAAAACTTACCTGCCTGTACCTGTCAGTATACCTTTCATTTCATGCAAATCTCCAACATCACTAGATAATATGCATTGTATGCTTCAATGTAACTGCTGTAAACTGACTGTTATACCACTCTACAATCTGCTTTTTCAACAAACTGCCATTGATTATTTCCAAACAGTTTAAACTTGGACATCAGTAAATAACACCTTTCTTCAGGTTTGGTCATCTCACTGTTTCATTTCTGCTGCCTAATGGTTACCTCTCTTGAGCAAATGTTTTTCTGGAAGCTGTACATCAAGTGAAACTACTATCGTACTATTCTTGAAGAAATGTTAAAAACCATAGTTGCAGCTGTTACTTCACATGATCTCTACTGGCTCATTATTTATCACATAAATAACACCATCTGAGGTACTTAATATCACTTTTTGGGCTTTCTTTCTTGACCATACCTATTGTCAACAGCATCATTTTTGTATATCCTCTTAAGAGTCTTACAGACAGCTTCTCCTGAAACAAAGTCAGTATACAGTATGGATTACCCATTCCTAGCTAAGAGTTTGATTTATATATATGCTTTTCATGTGATATTTCCTCTTGGTAACTAACCATAGTTTTCACCAGTCATTTACCACACTAGAATGATATTTTTATATCCCTTCTGCAGGTGTAGCACTTCCCTTTTTTGCATGAAAACCAATCACAGTGTACTATGGATCATTTCATTTCTATGAAAGATACGATTCTATCACATGCTATTTGCATTTCATACTAGTTTTCCCTGTTTTCATAATTATTTACTGTCAGTCAGTCTGTGTGCGTGTGCGCATGTGCACTCCCATCTGTGACCATTTGCCATTTAATGCAACTATTAAACACACAACAAAATGGTGATACAGATGCTGCATTATGTAGCTTGAATTAATAAACAAAAGAAAATATACAAAGAATATGCCTAGTAATGACAATCAGTTTAATTACCAATAGGATAGCATTTCCTAATCAGAAACAAAAACTTACTTTGTAATACCCATTCAATAAAAAAAAACAAAGCAATTTCTTGTATTAAAAATAAAAAGTTGCTTGATTACTGTATTATTAAGTTTTTATTACATTAACTCATCACTATACTTTGCAATTATAAGTATGCCAGGAAATGCCAACTATAGAAAATAATGGGAATTCTCAGCACAATAGAAACAGTAATGGTACCATATATAAAATTGTTTGTTAAATTTATTTCTTAAATACACATAATCACTAGAGATTCTATAGTTTAATCTCCCATAATGCAATGATTAAAAGGGTAAAATTAACAAAATTAGACAATATATTTTTTAAAAAATAAAAAAATTCTTTCATTTATAACTACTTAAATTATTGGGGAAAAGTCTACTTTCTTGATTGAACAGTAACTAGTGCTAACAAAAATCGAAGCTTATTTTCCAATTGATCTTTTTTTTCAATAATGATATTTGCTTTTCAACATTAATTATCTTATATATATATATAAACCATAAAATGATAAAGTAATTATTTCAAAAAAAGCAAACATTCACATGCTGATAATGAAATTCCTGAAAATAACTAGATTTTTTGTAATACTGTACTTGATACCATCTGGCAATTCCCAAAAGCAATAATATCCTAAAGCTATAGACAATAAAGTGATAAGCAATGATAAATTGTTTTTACGAGGACCACATATTGTTTCTGGTTTACTTTACCAAATTTTTGAGAATTGTCTACTCTAAAGATAAAAAAAACACAAACAACAAAAAGGTTAAAGATTACTACTTAAAAGTGCTATTTCACTGCTAATCAAAGATTCAATGTAACAAACTCTGATTTATGGACTGTGGGTTTAAGCAATAATGTCATTATCCTTTATTCATGCTTATACTAGAAAAATAAATGCTGACACATACTACTACATATCATCTCAAGTGCACTACAAAGACAAACATGCTTACAGGTCCCTGATATAAAATATGTTCCTAGCTTTGAAAATTACATGACAAATTGTGCATTCTAGAAGTTAACCTAATTTACAATACATATATGTGAGTTGCATTTTTTCCATTAGGAAAATCAAAAGGGAATTATACTGATTATGGGAACAGTAAACTTTCTCATACAGACTATACTACAAGTCTACTTCTTTTCTTTTGTGTTAAGTTATTAAAGTAAGATTAAGATTAAACTATGCTATTTTTTAAAGAAATTGGCTTAGACAGGTTTAAACAAAATCAGACAGATGACAAGAACATTAAAAGGTGATCATCACATTCTCAGTTCTATTAAACTACCTGGAAAACTTAACTAAATTTTATTACCACATACACACATGTGTGTTGTGTTATAGTTAAAGCTACAAAACATTTGTAAATTCTTATTAATTTTAAATTGTCATAAAAGTGACAGAATAAAAACAGTTATAAATTTAAAGTAATTTAAAATAAAATGTAAAATTAGAAAGTTAAATAATTTAGATTAAATACAATTATTAAAATGTACAACATATACAGATAAAAAATAAATATAAAATAAATGGCATCACAAAAACTGAAATAAATAAATAATAGTGAAGTACCATAAACTTTTATGAAGAAATTACTTCTAAAAATCTCAAAATAATATGATTTTGAAAATAATATAAACACAAATAACCTATCTGCCAACAAAATATAAAAAGATAATGGTTATAGATTAATTTTACAATTTCAATAAACTATCTCTTTCTAGAATATTTTCAGCTTTGTTCAAAGTCACATTTTCATGCCATTAATTGTAAAGGTACTTTTATTGTTTAAATATCATAATACCGCCAACATCCTCCTATTGGTCGCCATTTAGCAGCCTTTAACTGTTAACTAAACATGAAAAGCAGAGCACCTTCATTTTACCACAAAATATTTTAACATTTTTTTAATAAACTACTATAATGAACAAGATACCTAAATATTGTTGTTATAAGATGGCACACAATTTTAAAATTGACAGTAAAACAAGAAAATAGGTTTTTTTCTTCTTTTTTAATGTGCCTATGTTTGCATGTGGGAAAAATTAAATTACTTTTGAAACATGTCCAAACAAGTATTTCTTACATAAGAGCAATGTATGGACAGTGTCTTAACCGTTAACTGGTGGTATAGAGTTGAAAATCCCATCACCATGTGCACAAAAAAAGTCAAATTTCTTTTTTCCTTTATGAAAGAATACATTTGCATGTAAAATGAAGATAAATATACAAAAATGTATAAAAATACCCCAAAACATTGTATAACTACCTTTGTTTTAGCCTGGTGGAATGCAGAGTAAGATGTAGTATAGGGTAATACTGACAAGTATGGAGCATTCTTTTCTCACCACATGGATAAATTGAGTGGGCATAGAGATCTGGTTTGTTTGTTTACCTCTATCAAAAACAGCCAAGTTGGTATTAAGCCATCACCACATGACCATACAAAAGGCTGAATACATGGGCCCAGGAGAGACAACTGGTGGCTGGAATACCAGGCTGGCCACTACCCTCCTTATGATCACTCTCCCAGTCAGTCAAATAACCTCCAAATATTCTTCTTCAGTATCCTCACCAAATGATGTATCTAATGGTGAGTATTCCTCCTTATCACTTAGATAAGGTCCATGGGTCTAGCATAAGCTTCACACCATGTGAGGTATCACTCTTGAGAGATTGAAAGACAAGCATCATTCATGATGATTAGCAAGGTACTGAAAACTGAGAAATATTCCTGCACCTGGAGAGCAATGTTAGTGACCGTAATAGGCCTTTATTGTTACCACAAATTAGCTTGGAATTTAAAAAGCGATGTGAAAAGTTAAATCACCATGTGACAATGGCCATCCATTCCCTGTCAGATCATCAATGATGATGGCTATCTGAGTCATATCCCAAGATAATTAGAGGGGAAAAAAGTAGGCAAAATATGATTTTTCTAGATCTGATATGTATAAAGAGAACTTCAAAATAAAGAATGTATACAGCTGGTATTAATTACTATTGCCAATAAGCTAGAGAAAGATACTACAATCCTTTTCAGCTCACTAGCTCTCTATAAAGTGTCATCAAAATATTCCAACAATACACATCAGTAGTGTGAAAACCAAGCTTTCATAGGTGCAACTTTGTCTGGAAATATCTATTCGTTTATCTAATAGAAGCCCATAAAGTCACTTCAGAGACCTTTATAAACCAACCATTCATGAACTGCATTTCAAAAAAATGTATTTATATTAGTAAGAATACATTCAATCACTGGCTATGAATAATTTAAGATGATTTAAATATTTTTCATAGATATTTTAAAATTTTTATGTAAATTCATTAATAGTTCAAAACAAAATGGGATTGTTTACTGAACTTCAGCTCTTTGAATCAATACATTAAAAAAAAACATTTATTAATATAATCCATATTATAGTTGGGAATATTATCCTAATTTTTATGTTGTGAATGATTGTCTAATACATTTGCATAAAAATGTCTCTTCTTTCAGCACCTGTGTCCAAAAATAAGTAACTTTAAAGATGAATTGAATTTTTATTAAAAAGAATAAACAAGCATTCTGGTGTAACTAAAATATTATGTTGCTTTCATCTATGGAAAGTCATGTGCATGAAACAATTTTATTGGAGTGAAAAAGTGAATAATTTGAATATTGTATATATAGTAGATATAGTAGTTTCTATCATTTTGTAAAGTATGAGTAACTTGTTAGTTGCTAAGTTATGTCAGTTTTCTTTTGTTTTTTTTAGTAACAGTTTAATCAGTACTTACTGAAAAATATCTACAGATGCATCTCAAGAAACTAAAATATCATGGAAGAGTTCAATATTTTTTGTCAGTTATTTCAGAAAGTGAAAATTGTATATATTCTAGACTCATTACATGTAAACTAAAATGTTTCAAACATTTTTTAATTTTAATTTTGATAATTACAACCTACAGCTGAAAAAATAGAAAAACATATCTCAAAATATTAGAATATTCCATTTCGAGTTTGAGTAAATCACTATTTATGCAGTATAAATAGCATGAATCTCTCAGTCTGGTTTAGTACACACAACCACAATCATGGGGAAGACTGCTGACTTGACAGTTGTCCAGAACACACTCATTGACACCCTCCACAAGGAAGGTAAGCCACAGAAGGTCGTTGCTGAAAGGGCTGGCTGTTCACAGAGTGCTGTATCAAAGCACATTCATGGAAAGTTGACTGGAGGGAAAAGTGTGGTAGGAAAAGGTGCACAATCAAGAGGGATGACCACAGCCTTGAGAAGATTTCAAGCAAAGCCGATTCAAGAACTTGAGGGAGCTTCACAAGAAATGGACTGAGGCTGGAGTCAGTGCATCAAGAGCCACCACGCACAGACATGTCCCGGAAATGGGCTACAAGTGTCGCATTCCTAGTGTCAAGCCACTCCTCAACCAGAGAGAACATCAGAAGCAGCTTACCTGGGCTAAAGAGAAAATAACTGGACTGTTACTCAGTGGTCCAAAGTCCTCTTTTCAGATGAAAGTAAATTTTGCATTTCATTTGGAAATCAAGGTCCCACAGTCTGGAGGAAGAGTGGAGAAGCACAGCATCCAAGTTGCTTGAAGTCCAATGTGAAGTTTCCACAGTCAGTGATGATTTGGGGTGCCGTGTCATCTGCTGATGTTGGTCCACTATGTTTCATCAAGTCCAAAGTCAACACAGCCGTCTACCAGAAGATTTTAGAGCACTTCATGCTTCCGTCTGCTAACAAACTTTATGGAGATGCTGATTTCCTTTTCCAGCAGGACTTGGCACCTGCCCACAGTGCCAAAACTACTAGTAACTGGTTTGCTGACCATGGTATTACTGTGCTTGATTGGCCAGCCAACTCGCCTGACCTGAACCCCATAGAGAATCTATGGGGTATTGTCAAGAGGAAGATGAGAGACACCAGACAAAGCTGAAGGCCGCTATCAAAGCAACCTTGGCTTCCATAACACCTCAGCAGTGCCACAGGCTGATCGCCTCCATGCCACGCCACATTGATGCAGTGGTTCATGCAAAAGGAGGCCCGACCAAGTATTGAGTACATAAATGAACATACTTTTCAGAAGTTCGATATTTCTATATTATAAATCCTTTTTTTTTTTTATTGATCTTATGAAATATTCTAATACTTTGAGATAGTGGATTTTTGATTTTCATGAGCTATAGGCTGTAATCCTCAAAATTAAAACAAAAAAAGGCTTGAAATATTTCACTTTATGTGTAATGAATCTAGAATATATGAAAGTTTCACTATTTGAATTAAATTACAGAAATAAATGAACTCTTCCATGATATTCTAATTTTTTTAGATGCACCTGTACTACAAATTAACATCATTGAGCTGCAGGTTCATTTTCCAGTTCTGTTACTACTAAAAACAGTTATAGGAATTTCCTGAACCCTTTACATTTTGTAAATAATATCATCTCCAATGATATTCTGCTCTTTTCTAAGATAACTCAATGGTAAGGTATAACAAGGAAAGTTTTCCAAAAATGTTTTCTACAATTAAGTGGAAAATACAATATTTCCATGAAAATTTTAATATATTGACAACAAACCTAAAAGAATATGCAAATTTAATCTTTATAACTGTCCTAATTTCCATATTTGATAAAGTTTGATTTTCTAATAATTTCACCAAATTCAGATATTCTTGTACTAAATAAATATATTTACTGTCATAGAAATTAAATCTTGCAAAACTCTAATTTAAAAACTAAAAATAAAAAAATTAAAATCTGATGTTGATGGAAGCGAATGTAATTGATATAATACAGAAAATTAAAGTTGTTTCTTTCTATCCTTACAAGTCAATACAAAAAATAAAAAAATTAAGAAATTTTAACACTTCATTATTTTGCATATAAATTGCAGCACTGCATTTGTAGTCTGATACAGAATGTACCAGTCAACAGATTTCAAAATATTTTCTCACACCAATCTGTTCAGAGTCAATAATTATTAATGATGATACCAAAAGCAAAGACTATTAAACATCATGAATGATTCACTGATGATAGTGCAGTATCTGGGAAGAGAAAAAAAACAACAGATTGAGACTAATTTGTTTATCAAAAGACTACAAATGTTAAAAAAAACAATGAATGAAGACTATAAATGTCAATAGTAGTTCCAGTGTAAAACAAACAAAGAAAACTTTTTAGACTATCCACTTTGCCAAATAGTGGTGTAAAATTGCTACAGACAAAGAATACCAGCATGTTTGTAAGGATATTATAGCAATATGCTTTGAAAGCAGATATTTTGGTACTTTTCACCCAGGGAATGAGATTTCGAATTAGAGATACATTTATAACCACCACCACAAGAGGAAAATGCTTCTATCCTGTATTTTCTGATTGATATGTTACAGGAAAATAATAGGATAGAAGGCAAAGTCTCAAACTGATTTGACTTTAAAACAGCTTGCTTTTAAGACTATTTTAAAGATTTTCAAAGAAAAAAACTTGACTAACAAGTTGCAACAGAAAATTATGATGGTTAAACCCCAGTACACATTAATGCTGAAATGTAAAGTTGTAGTTATGTTAAATTACAAACATAGGCAAACACAAGAGAAAAATCAATCACCCCAATGGTTAAGGCAGACAGTAAATAGTTTATGGAGTGTTGCCAACTCACTCCTTTGAGAAATGATTAAGCCCAATCTGAATGGCAAATTTTGCCACTTCTAATCAAAACAAAGGGAAACAAGTTAAACAGTTATTAGGACCAATGTAACAAATTAAATTAAGGCCAAGGATATAAATGGCAAAGTTATGGGTCAACCTTTTTTTCCCCCATAAGACAACAAAATTTATTATTTAGGAAAAACGTTTAAAAAAAACCGCATTCTATGCAGAGTACTTTTCACCTAATTTGTGCGCCTAGATTATTCGCTAAAATATTAAAACCTGATTATATTGTTCTATTGCAAAAAGTTATCTGATTGTAGGTTACATTGATGATTCATACCTGTAGGGATCAAAAGTGAATAGTTGAACATAGTATGCCAGGAATACTATAGAATTCTTTCAAACATAGGGTCCTGTGAATTTAAACAAATCAGTGCAAGTTACAGAACATTTGAATGTGATATTGAATTCAGTAAACATTTGTCTCTCTCTTAAATTCAAAAAAGATGAAAATATCAGTGGATGCTTAAAATACTAAGGCCAAAAGTTACAGTTGTAACACAACTGATAGTGGCAGCATTCAAAAATAAAACTGAATTTTAGAGACCTTGAATAAAATAAAAGTAAGGCATTAATGAACAACAAGCAAAAATCTACTAAGTATATGACATTATCTACTGGTGCCCTTGAAGACCTACATAGGCACTGAGTCATTGCCAAGATTGTGTAAAAGGCAGATTTCTAAAAAAAATTAGCCTGTCTGCATTTTCAGATTCCTCTTTATAAGACTAGGTTAAATTTTGATGAGTCACACAACTTGTACATAGTCAGATATAGATTTAAGATCATATATTAATAAACTGAAATTGAAAACTGTTTAGGTCATATTCAAATTTCAGATTGATAAAAACCACCATAGCACATATCAGGAACATGAGAAGAGAACTAATAAACACTTTCAATTATTTTTTGTAAACTTGGTGGTAGTGATTACCCTTGAAATCAATGTATATCACTTTCTTACCAGCCTTTCTGAGTTACAGAAGTTTTAATACTGTTAGGTTAGCAGTGTTCCTATTTGATAAGCAAGATATCAATTGGAACAGTCAGTCCACTTATCTGGAGATTACTAAAATGTGTACTTTCATGTAAACCAGCACTACTTAAACATTAGGCCTTTTGGGAAGCAGGGATTATAACTGTAGAGACAATCCTGACAATTACATTCATTAATGCAGAGTTGTTTCACAGATATTATTTAACATCAGATCAAGGCAAAGAAAACCTTTGTAGCAGCAATTATACATTATATGTAGAATCTCCTCTGAGCTATGCTATCCATCCTAAGCAAATAAAAGTAATTGTGTATTAAGTAATTAATCATGTGGTTTATGAAAATGATTAAAATTTTCTATGGCTTTTAAATTTCTTGTGAATGCAGAAGGAAAGGATTAGAAAATTAAACAAGCCTTAACATATAAGCTTAATTTTTCAGTCAGAGATATTGTATTGCAAGAGAAAATAATAAGAAATGTCTTTTAACTGTTTTAAAACCAAATTTATGTTCCAGATAAGCATGTATCTCATCTGACTGCTCTAACAATAAAACATCACAGAAGAATTACACTAGAAATTCACCTTATAGGTAACGCTTATTTAAATTAAATTACAAATTATCATTTGCTTCTTTATCAAAGAGTGCGAAACCATACTTCAGGTAAAAATGAATGACCAACTAACAATTTATCACCTCAAAATTATTTTAAAAAAGCATCTTAATTAAATACAGAAATATCCATATAAAAATATAGGAAAATAACTATTCAAAAAAGAAAAACCCACACAAAATTTTAAAAAATATTGTAGTTAACTGTTATTAGACATTATTCCTGTTTTCAAAACAGATAAATAAATAACAGCTATCTCAGAGAATATGATTAAAACAAAATTTAACTAAATCAATAAACAGAAGCATTTAATGAAAACTTATTTTATACCAACAACTTAATGGTTACCTAACTGATTACCAAAGTATGCAGTGTGGAGTTCTAATTGCCAACAAGACCAGAAACAGGTGGTTTCGGAAATCTAAATGTTATATTTGGTCCAGTAAAATCTATAAAGATATTATAATATTTTTTTTTATAAAGCAGAGAATGTAATGAAATAAGATAATCCCTTATTATTTTTCAAAGCTGAAGAGATGAATAATGACTATCATCGGCTACCATTGTTAGGACTTTTAGACACAGAACTGCTGAAGTGCCTGGTGAAGATGAATG
The DNA here is from genome assembly GCA_018389105.1 of Nautilus pompilius. NCBI lineage: Eukaryota > Metazoa > Mollusca > Cephalopoda > Nautilida > Nautilidae > Nautilus > Nautilus pompilius. The sequence goes on from JACATO010000340.1 coordinate 1,589,828, forward strand.
CAGTGTGAAGAGCCCCACAGAAACAATTTTATCAAAGAAATAATGGCAACACAAAAAATAAATCAACCTGTTAGCTGCACACTGAAATACATCCCTTGAGAGATTTTTATGACCAGCCATAACAGACCCTAAAATATTCAGTGTTAGATAAACCAATCATTAATTAATAAATTTTCTTTGAAGCCATTAACCTAAGTAACATTCAAAACTGTTCACCTTACTCATTAAATTGACCATTATACATAAATATCTCCAAACAAATTTTTTAATCTACCTTTTACTTTAACAGACTTATTCATATAATTTCTGAAGAATTTAAAGATCAGGGACATTTGAAAGTCCACAGATTATTGCTGAAAATTATATTTCCAAACAAGTCACTTTAAACATAACAAACAAAGCAGGCTGCTAAAATAAAAAGGGAAAAAAAGCATAAACAAAAGTACAGAATTTCGGAAACTAAATAAAACCAGTAAACATTAAAATCAACATTTATCTAAATTAAACAGGTTTTTAGTTGTTACATTGTAAAAATGCTTCATTTTTTCCTGTCTGTAAAAACATTTATTTAATTTCATACATTACAGATTATTAAAGTTGTCTGAAGAATTTTGACTGAAATTCTAAGAAAACTTAGAGTCTGCCTAGGTAAAGTTTACATTCAGTTTTAATAGCCACTATATATTGAGAGACATCTATCAAAATTTATTTATAACCCATTACATTAACATTAATGAAATCAAGACAAATTTTTTATTTTAGTTGAAGGTTTAGATCAAACATGATATTATCAGGTAAATTGTAGAAATATGCCTAAAAAATTTCAAGTCATTTAAGTACCTTAAAAGTGCATTACCAAAAAAAAAAAAAAAATAGTTTACATGTGTAGTAGTGGTTGGTGGTTTCCATTATAAAATACCACATGAGCTTATGCATTAATTCTCCTGGATAAAACGTTTAACCTACCATACATTACATATTGGCTGAAAGTCATCTCATTGCTACTAGAAAATCGCTGTTGGACTTTCTTTGTGCATCATCTCTGGATGGTATCTGATTCTCATCAAAGTCATAGAAAAAACTTGAGCATCTCAAGAGTAAATGTTAGGCAACGTGCAGGTGAGTCTTGAAGAAAAGGCTATTTTACTATTATAAACATCTGCAAGCCTGTCTTGGATAAGTGTGATAATATACAGATACAATTTATAAGTAAAAAAATATTCTCAAAACCATGAACAGGCCTTAAGCAAATGATGAAGAAATAGGCTGATATACCACTGGATGCAGATAGTAGAATCATTGAGTACTAAGAGGGTTAACAGTTAGTGAGACATAAATATAAAACTAACTTTCCAGTTTATTTTTTGTTTTTGTTCTACAACATAAATAATGTAATCCTAAAAGAAAATTAATATATTACACTAAGAATTGTATTGGTCACTTACAAAGACTACAATACATCAAAATCTCAAATTAAAAAAAAAAACACTATTAAAAAAGGAATATAAATTAAGACAACTGTTATCATTAGTCAAAACTTTTAAAATCATAACACCTAGTAATGTTGCTTCATTAGGCACACATGAAACTGGCAAAAACTGAGTTTGAATATTATTGAACATCCATAATAATGTCATGTTTCTATCCAATTGATGTAGAATTATCATCCAATGATACCAGGGAAGCACCTGGTATAAATATTAATTTCTAATGACACATACATAAAATTTCCCTGACTGGCAATTATATTGTATCCTGGCTACAGGATTTTTGTTCCAATGCAGCAAGCTGCTGATTGGTCTATGGCATGATCTATGGCAGAGTGTTATACTGAAGATGATGATGCTCTAGCTCAATCCAAGTATCTTTAATAAAATCAAGAACAGGAAAACTGGATGGCCAGTCAAACACAGACAATACTTTTCACATTTTATAGTAGAGTTCTAATTATCTACATTCATGTTCTACATAAATATTCATACTTTCATACAAAAATCTACAGATGTTTGTGCTGAACGGTATAGAAACAATGCATGAAATTACCATGCAAAAGGAATGATTTGAATGAGAGAAATAGAAACATCATAAAGAACTGGTGCTTTTCTGTCGTTTATAGTTAGTATTTCCTGTATTTCATGAATGACTGAATGTATTCTTCATATTGAAAATGTTTGCCAATCCATGTTTTTTTATCGTATGCATACAAATATACAATATGCATATGTCTGTTTGTATATAGGAGTTTTAATAAATTTTAGAATGAATTTGGTTAGAAATTTAAATTAAAAATTGAGCTTTGAAATAAAATGTAAGTTGGTGGCTTTAAGCTGAAAACTTATTATATAACATATTTATGCAGTTACTATACCTGTGAATAGAAACTGCCAGACTATTTTTAATCACTTTTTAGTCTTTAAAGACCATAAATTTCAAAAATAAATTTCCAAAGCATATTTTGATATCTAAACAGTAAAAAAAAAAAAAAATACTCTATCTCTTACCTACCACAACTGTTTATATATTATGATTATTTTACATATAACATTACATTATATTATATTAATGGTACCAGTTACAGTAACTACTTACAGAAGGCTTTCCAGCTAGCACTGGCATCCTGTAATCCACACTGCACCATTAACTGTCAAATGATTCTAACAAACCTTGGGTTTTAATTTATAAATCTGTTACAACATTTCAATTCATATTTCTTTTCAATAAATTTAATTTCATTATATTTAAACTTAACTTATACAGTTTATTTTATTATAAAAAGAAAAATGTGGAGGAAAATGTTGGAAACTTGAGATATGAAAAAAAGCTTTAAAAATAAAAAGAATCAGAACACTTACTTCTTTACTAGTTGTGCCAAGTAAACATGTAGTTTCAGTTTTTTTCATTCTGCATAGTTCATTAAACTGTTGCTGCTGAGAAAAAATAACTGTAATATTAGAAGTGACCTACCTACTAGAAATACTCAACTTTTAATTAACTACATGAATCAATGTCATTCTATCTACTATCAATTTTAATGATAGCCACCAGCTACAGCAAACTCATTTAACTACATGGATAATAGAAATTTAATTTAGATCAATGTGTGCTCAGCTAAAAGGTATGGGTATTCTTTGATTGCAATATTCCTATGTGTGTATGTTAATAAAGCTTGTAAGATTGACTTTTATAAAGATGATAAAAATAGAATTTGAATGTTTTCTTTTAATATATCTTTTTGATAATGTCATGGTGATATTAAGCCAACTTAGAGACCACAGTTAGTTACCATGTTACTCCAGTGTTACCAATGTGGAAATATTCAGATCCTTAAATCTACTGCTATTATCAACATAAAAGCGACATCAACAAATGTGAAAAAAAAATGCATTCTTTGTATCAATCCTTCTTTCCCCTCATGATTCTTTCCATTAATGAAAAAAATGGGTAAGGCAAAAATAATCTATAACTGTAAAAATAAAAGAAATTATGATGGGGGTTATTTTTGTTGTGTATGTTAGAAAATGTTTTATATAGTTGTGGAATAAATATAGTTAATTTTAAGAGTCTTAAAATAACTATGTCATCATTTGACAACCTTGAAAAATTCATAATGATGTGATTAAGTTATAATGTAGTGTAACAGGACATACAGAAATTAAGTAGTAGCCCTATAAAGGTGACATAACTTAGCCATACAATCAGTATAAAAAGGCAGAACTCCCTCTTGAAGAAAATTAATGTATTGAGCAGAAGTTACAGTGTCTTTGCAGACCACCAGGTATGACCATCCAGTGGCCCAAATCACACCATACACCATAACAGACAGACAACTATATTTCATTATGGTTGGCACATGGTTCAATGAAAAGAAATGTGCTGATGGCACCACACCCATACACATGATCAATGTCTAAGAACTATTAAAACCTAAGATCATTAAGAAAATAAAAAGGCAGGTGAAGGGTAGTTTGGTAGTAACTTCAATGCCTATTGTAGTTGATGGGTAACAATGGTAGGGTTAGGAAAAGTTTGTCTTCTTGTTCTTTTTTTGTATTCTATGTTATGAAGATAATGTCTAATAGTTCACATGGACATCTGCAAACATTCTATCATATTTGCAGGCAACTGTTAGGATTTAGTTTGTACACTCCTTCCAACACCACAGCATCCATTCTTTTGAATTTGGAAATCCAAGATAGAAATGTGATTGTCTTTTCTTAAATTTGATAATCAACTTGTTAAGTAGACAGTGAAATATCTAATACTTTGATTTCAGCTAGTGGGATATTATAAATATCCTTTTGCCTATGTGCATCCTCTCAAAGTTCATCTGTTCCTGTGAATCTCCTTTTCCTGTCATGGTTATCTGTAGACTAAGGTTTCCTTTGGCCTATACCTGTTCTTATAGCTTGCAATCATGAGTTTATCATGTGAATGGGCCTATTTGAGTCTCAGAGGGTATATATTTACCTAAGTTAATCTCTGTATAAAATTTTAATCTGTAAATATAACAATACTAGTTTTTCCATAATGTCAATTAACTTAAAACAAACAAACAAAAATCCCATTTATGTCATTAATTTTTTAAAATTTTTTTATGAAGTTCACAAGGGTTTGGGGTTTAAATTACATTTCTACATCCTGTAACTAAGCTAGGTTTCTTTTATACATTATTGCACTGCCCTTTACATTAAAACAGACATTAAAAAAAAAATGTTATACAATTAAGTATGCAATGGAACTCTCCAAATAAACTTAATTTACTAATTAATGGGTCAGTACACTTTTTCTTTTTTTTCTCCATTTCATATGCAACACATTTAAATTTCAGGACCATGCATATACCTAGATAAATAAAACCGATATAATTAGAACATTAAGCAAAGATAATGCACACACACATACAGTTATGGCATGATGATTTGTAATCATCAAGCTGATTGATACTCTCTTTTATCTAGTTCTGGCTGGCAAGATTCCAGAAACAAACCACTTCTTAGTACTTTAATGATGGACTTTAATTTGGGGTTTCTTACAAATGACAGATTCTGCTGATAAATTGCATGTATCAAGTCACCATAAACTTAATTCCTGCAGTTGGTTGCTTATAACTTCCAAACCATAACACACGTGTTAATGGAAACAAGCATGCATACAGGAGTCGTCATGGAAATTCTGTGTACTCATTGTCTACATTTAGACACATTTTTTCCATTTGCAGTAACCAGATGCACACATGCTACAATTTCTGGATGCTGTTATTGAGGATGGAGGAGGATGTAGTGAACACTTACTACAAACTACAAGTTAAACTAGTTCAGTAAAATGTTAATAAAATTGTTTCAATAAATTTGTGTTGATGATCTGTTTTTTTTTTGTTTTTTTTTTAACTGTTACACATCAACTTCAGATACTATTCTATCAATGGTATGGTGGTGTGATAAGTGGTGCTTCCCCAGAAACAAAAGAGTTATAAGCAACAAATTTCATGAAGTCAAGTCATGGTCAACTGGTAAACACAAAAATAAATTTGTAAACTGTAAATTCCTCTTAATACAAGTATTGTATATATTGGTGTACACGGTGACTGGGCGTATAAGACAACCCCCAAAATTTCAATTTAAAATTGAGGTTTTGGGCTATACTGGCCATATAAAACGACCACAAATCAGGCACTTAGCAGTGAGGGCTCACTGACCCAGTAGTCAGTGGGGTGGTGCTGGTAAGCGCACTACTAAGCAACACAGCCTTGCTTATTTAAGACAAGGCCAATTCACTTCTTTTCACGGCAAGATATTGTCAATTATCTGCCACAATATGCATCTAACATGATCAGCTGCCGTAGTGTAAACACTACATTTTAGTTCATTTGATTACACCAATAGGTATGTTTCATTAGCAGTTGAGTGAAGAGACTACATGCTTATTGAAAATGTTTAATACATATATAATACATTTAGTATACTCATACACAATATTATTAAAAGCAAATTAAAGGTTTACATTTTATTGGCAATTTTAACTAAAATGGTTTTTACTTTAATCACCATATATTAAAATTTAGTAAAATTATTCAAAATCCACAGCATCAACATCTGATATCAGAGGTTCTTCAATTACATTTGTAAGTGAATCATAATTTGAATGAAACCCTGAATCAGATAGTGTGGCTCCAACTTCTGCTTTCTCATCTTCAAAAAATAAGTCGCCCTCTATACCATCCAACGAATTGGATATTCCACACTAATATCATTCCACACCTTGATGACAAAATCAAATAATACATCCAGTTGAAGAGCACATATATTCCCACCTTTTGTAAAAGACTTTTCGCCACTAACCATCCACTCTTTCCACTGTTCATGAACACAATCCTTGAACAGCTTGTTGAGACAAACATTCAGTGGTTGTACTAGTGATGCTAATCCTCTAAGAATAACTGCCAAGTCAGTGTCGTTTCTGGCTATGTGTTTCTTTGTGTCCTCGGTTAGATGAGAATTAAACATATCCCATAGCAAGAGACTATGATGTTTACAAAAGCCACCCATTCACCTACACCACACATGATCAAGCCATAATTTTATTCCTCCTCCGTCCATCCACCATTTTTTGTTGACATGAACAAAAACTCCAACAAGGAACTTGATTTTTGGCATGATTTTCCTCTTGAAAATGATCATTTGGTTGAGATTGGTTCCATTTGCCATGCATGATAGTAATAGTACCACTGTAAATCTAGTCTTTTCATGTCCTGTAGTTTATACTAGCACTATTTTTTGCACCCTCTATATCTACAGTTTGATTACCAACCATATCAACATTCATTGGTGTTTCCTCCATGTTCCCAATGTTGCTTAATGGATAGCCCTTACGTTGTTGTATTACATAGTGATAGAAATTACTAATTTTACAATCAAGATCTGCTGGCAATTTCTGCACAATTTTTTTCTGCCTCAGTACTAGATCATTCCTTTCCATAAAACGACTACACCATGATGCAGTGGTCTTGAATACTTTGCTGGAATCTTGGTTTGATTAAGCCCACTTAAGTGCAAAAATGCATATTTTATTTCTTGTTACAACATATCCATTTTGATGCTGCTCACAGACCATGTCTGCTACATGCATTTCTAGAATTAGCCAGTGTGCAGTGCCTCTTCTCATTGTACATTTAGTCCTGGGCATACTCCAGCAAGTCTTCATTTAATCTCCATTCTTGCACCATCTTCTCAGTTACACCGTTTTCTCATGCAGCAGCACATTGTTGTGAGACTTGGCAAATGCTACCACTTTCAGTTTGAAGCAAGTTTCATATTTCCTTCTTTTAGCAGATGGAGCCAGGATAGGGTTAATTAATTAAAAGTAACTAATTTAAGTTTTTAAATATTTGAAAGTAACTGGTCACTGCAAGGCAAATTGTGATTGGTTTGGCTGATGTCAACTGGTCAATTACAAAAGAATTATATCTGTAAGCAGAAGGCACACTATGTTAAACTAACTTTACATACTGCTAAACTACCATAACAGGTATATACAGTTAAACAACAGTTGTCCAGAAAGCGCTCAGCCAGTTAAGGCTCTGGTGAAGCAGTGTAAACAGAACATGCCCCTGGCTGGCGGCTGTCTGTTTACTGTACATCAGCTGTTGCAAATGGTGAGTGGTGCAGAGTTCCTAGTTGTTGGTTGGTTGGTTAGTTGTTTGTTGTTGTTAGTTAGCTGTTTGTATTATTTTACATTAGACAAGTTTCATTGTACTGAATTTTTATTATTTTAATATAATCTTTCTGTTAATCCAGCTTGCCAAACTTGGGTTTCAGTAGAAAATATTTGTGGTAGGATTTAGGCAGATGTTTCCAATGCTCTCCAACACCTATGGTGACAATCTACACCATTGGATTTAAGGTGACCCCTAGTTTTTTAGATAATTTTTTTAAGCTTCAAAGGACATCTTATATGCTAGTATATACGGTATATTTTTTTTTTAAATTATCAGTTAGTTTCAACCTTTCAATTCAAATTTTCAGAAATACATAATCAATTTTGGAGTTTCTATCTTTACACTGCAAAGCCTTTTTAAATTAAAATTTAAAAACTAAAGGTTTTCTTTTAAGCTTCCCCTACTAAATTCTTGTCAATATTTCAAACAGGAATTAATAAAAGAAAAGGTGAAGCACTATCACCATGACATATGATTGATGCTTAAATCACAATAATAACAGTTAAAAACACAAATCCAAAAAGTTAGCAGATTTAGATTGGTTGGGCTCTGGAAGATTTATAATATATTAAAATTCTGAAGCTACACAAAGTTAAGGAGCCAAAGTGGTTAAGTTTTGCACAAATAACAAAAAGAGAGAAAGAAAACACTAGATTATCCAATGCATACTCATTATCAGTTATTATCTGCTTAAATAGAAAGATTCAGATATTTTAAATTAACTTTTGGTTCCAATAAAGTCACTTTATTTTGGATTTTATGAAAATAACAAATTTTATTTTCCACAGATTAAAATAGCATAAATTGTTTTTTTGTTTTGTTTTTTTAGGATTTCACTAAAAACATATTTAGTTTTAGCAAAGTAAAATAGTTAAAGTTCTAAAATACCATTTGCATCTGAACCATGATATAATGCTATCAGTTGATATGAAAAAAATGTACTTTTATTCCAGTGAAATATTTAAGCTATTGTTATCCAATGCAATGTAAATAAAGAAAGATTAATGAATTTACCAGGTTTGAAATAGGAAAAATGAATCCCTATCAGATAGAACACTGGAGAGAAGTAACAAAGTTATAGACATATGTACCACTTTATATTTTGAATATTAAGAAAACATTTAATTACACATTTTTTAAACATTTATATATTTTAAAAGCCATCAAAGATTTTCAGACTGAAAATAATAATAGGTTCACAAATATGTTTTGTTTATGTTAACATATTAAGGAATGGAATATCTATGCAAAAAGAATATTAGTTGGAGAATAAATATCTAATAGTTTGAAACATTCTGTCAGGAAATATGATGACTTATACTATTCTGAACTTCATTTTAACAACAAATGCAAAATTTTTGATACTTTCATTCAATAATTTTTATATTCCCCCTATAGACTCCATACCAAATAACCAAAATTAATGTTAAGAGTATGTATAACTCTAACAGTTTCATAACCTTTCTTAGTTTGAAGGAACAAAAGAAAACCTTTTTTCAATACAGTACAGATGTTAGACAATTTTTACCCTTCAAAAATCTATTCATATAAAAGTCAACAAAGTTTTGAAAATATATAATTTCCATGTCAGGGTTAATAAATTGTTAATGCATTCTATCCTGATTATAAATCTACTAAATGTATAAAACTTCAATTATATTTGTGTAGTGAAATTATTCTTATATTTTCTTTTGTTTAAAGAACTTGACATAGCAACAAAGAAAATAATCTGGCAAATGGTAACATGAACCAAGTTTACATGCCACAATTAAATTTAAGCATAAACATTTCATCTGTGTAAAGTTTGAGAATTAAATCTGTGAGCAATACAATTGTATGTATTACTTATGTATGTGCCTGATATACTTAAAAAGATAGATATGTTGGAAAATCAAAAGAAGGCCATGACATTATTTCATAAACAAAGCGAGTTTGAAGGAATAGACATGTCCATTCCTAACTTTGTCCAGTGCACAGTTTTTACAGCCTTATACAGTTGGAAATAAAACATGTATGACTAATTCATGTACTGTAAGAAAAGGGTGTCTTTTTTAGATAAGTAGAATCTAGACCTAAAAGGTCAATAGATAAAAAATGATGATTCAATAAATTATAACAAAGATGATTCCAGTTTTGATAGGTTTTAGTAGCAGAAAGTTTTATAGTTTATGCGTATAAACTGAATCTAAAAAAGACATCATCAAGAAGTATCCTAATGAAAAACATAAATGAGTAAAAAGTGCAAGCAAGAGGTATACTGCAGTTAATTCAACAAAACAAGAATCTCCAGGTAAATGCCTTATCTTTTGGAAATTCAGGTAAACTGTTTACTTGTGTAAAAAGATCCACATCAAAATTTCTATATATTAAAAATCATTTTTATCACAAAACTTTCAATTTATCTTCAAACATCCAGGAATAAAGTTAAATAAATATACTGTATTAGTTCTGATTGCTCTGCCCAGACATTTATTGGAACTTGTCTAGGAATTAAATAATGAGAATATAAACCAAGAAGCACTGAATATACATGACAGACTAATCTATGCATATAAAATGAAAAATAAAAACATGAAAACATTATCAAAGCAATTTTACTCACAGTTGCTTTGTCAGTGATACAGGAAGAAAAATAAAATAATGCAACACATTTGATCTGAAAAGCAAACTGCTCTAGAAACTGTTTGCCATACCTGGACAGTTACCCAAAAACCATCATCAATAAAAGACCAGAAGTAATAAGTATGAATTCCACAGCAGTGTTGGCTGCTACAACAAGTTGCCACTGTTGCAGACTATCATCTTTAGAAGTTATGAACTTCAAGAAAAACAAGGTGAACAAAGAATATGAATCGAAACTGACAAAAGTTAATCATAAAATCCTGAAATATCTTGACTCACTTGGATGGAGTTTCAACAGAGGGAAACTGGCAAAGTATGGTGATGAGGTTGTTGTTAATGCTGTTGTTTGGGACATTCAACAATATTTTTAGTTTGATATTCCTTTTGCTGATATGGAATCCTCTATTTATTTTGATCCATCTTCTTAGAGAAGGAAAAAATAAAAGTTCTACTTTGATATTTGTATATTGTAATACATATAATTAATATATTATCTAAGAAATCCTCTCTTAACATAAGGTTTATATATAAATATGCTTTAAATATAATTCTAATAAAACATTCAGAAATGAGGCTCCCAAGTTTATGATATTAAATAAACAGTGTGGAAACAAACATTACTGCTATCCACACAACTTATTATAAAACAATCATCCATGTTACAAGGCCAGAACTGCAATGCTATAACAACAAAAGTATAATTAAGTGAAAAAAATTAATTTTTAATATGGCATTTCTATTTACATAAATACATAACAGAAGTTCAAAATCAAAAAGGAAGTATCTTTTAAATACATAACTCAGTAAAAGTCAAAAATTTATCAATAGTTTATAAATGTTTTCATAACAATGATTAATAGCCATTCAGCTATGTGTATGAGGTCTGTCGTAAAAGTATCTGATCTTAGGCTGGGGAAAAAAATTATGTACTTGGTGGAGTTCAATTGTTAATCCCCTTCGAAATAGGCCCCTTGTGCGTCCACACACTTAGCCCAGTGTTTCTTCCACTGTTTGAAGCACATCTGGAATGCTTTTTCCGAAATGGCTCACAGCTCCGCTGCCGCATTCCGCATGATGTCCTTCTTGGCTATCAAAGTGGGAGCCTTTCAGTGGCATCTTCATTTTTGGGAACAACCAGAAGTAAGAAGAAGCCGTGTCTGAAGAATACGGAGCCTGATGAATGAGCGGAATGCTTTTCTTTGCCAAGAAACCTTGGATCAGCTGCGGCGAATGAGCTGGGGTGTTGTCATGGCATAGCTGCCAGTTTTGCAAGGCCTACAGATCCGGTCTCTTGCACCGAACTGCATCACGAAAACATCAGAGGACTTCCTGATATTACTCCTTTGTAACAGTTTGTCCTTCTGGGGCGCATTCGTGATGCACAACACCTCGGTAGTCAAAGAAAATTCAGCATCACCTTGATTTTGCTCTGGACCTGACATGCTTTTTTGGGGCCTTGGCGATGTTGGGTGCTTCCACTGTGATGACTAAGCTTTGGTTTCCGGGTTGTACCCGTACACCCACATCTCATCTGCAGTTATCATGGTATTCTGGAACTCAGGATCCCTGTTGGCAGTATCCAGCAGGTCCTGCGCAACCTCAAGATGAAGTTGTTGTTGTTCCTGAGAAAGCAGCTTGGGCACAGCGCAAACCAAAATCCTCCTTTAAAATTGCATGTGCAGAATCTTTACTGATCCCAACCGTGTCACCAATTTTCCGCACCATCAAACTACGATCCTCCATTATCAAGGTCCACACTTTCTCGATAACACCTGCATTGCGGCTTGTTGACAGCCTCCCAGAACACTGGTCACTTCCCCACCTATGTGCAGCCATCTATGAACCTGTTGTAGTATTCTTTTATTTTGGTAACACCCATGGCATTGTCACCAAAAGCCTGTTAAATTTTGCAAATTGTTTCCGCTTGGGTATCTCCAAGATTTTGGCAAAACTTGATGCAAGATCGTTGCTCCACACGTTCCATCATCACAGGCAAAATGAAAATGAGACAAGTTAGTAGTACAGCACCTCACATGCTGGCTGCCTGACAATGACTGACGCATCCAGCATGCCTGCCAAAGCCACACATGCACATGAAGGCACGAGGCTCCACTATGCACACTTTTGCCTCCCTAATGTCATTACTTCCCAAGGGAAAAAATAAAGTCGGATACTTTTTTGACAGACTTCGTATAACTAAGTTAGCACAGATTCAAAGTGTATACTAATATTGGTATGTAATGTATGTACCAGAAGAAACCACTTGGTTTCAGTTTCGTAAACTGTGAAGGAAAATAGTGTGGAGAATAGCTGCATAGCTACTGCAGATATTTCCTACTAGAACTTTTCTTTTTATAGATGTGGGAGAAGACCAGAGTAGCCAGCTGATGGAGAAGAGCAAGATGAAATCATGCTAGGTAGATATACCACACCAAGCCAATTATTATATCTCAACCATATTATGTAAAGAAGGAAAATAATAAATAAGAGAGAGATTAAACAAAGCTTTTATAAACATTATGTAATTCATATTTTTGGAAATTGCATGAAACTATTCGTGTTTTCTTTACTATCAGTATTCATACCCTAGTCAGTTAATATACATTTTTTGGTGGCATTTCCTTTTCTTTTTTTTTTAACGTTCAGTTTACTTGTTTCTTCAGCATTTTTCAGTTTCTCCACATTTTACAGGCCATCACAAAATAAAATATTTATTTATTTTATAATAATATTATACCATATTTTTTGTTGTATAAATCAATGCTTTTTCTCTTGCAAGTCCAAGCTACAACTTACACTCCAGATCAACTTATATACATGAAAAGAGTCACTGAAATCACTTTAATTTTAAAATAAAAAAATGAAGTGTTTTATTTTCTGAAATAAACTGAAATTGTTCATTTGAGACAGACTACAGAAATTATTGCCCAGAATGCTTGCCTAGGGATGCTGCACTCACTGAAGCATGCAAAATTATCCAATCAATAACAAGTACACACTCACCAATTGCTTTCTATCTATCTATCCTTTTCAATCCTGATTATATATACATATATATAAACCCCACCATCTTCAGTAACCATGACGTTTTCTGAACACCTTTTTACCAGAGTGGAAGCATGTGCCGACCATGATGCCATTTCCAACATGTCAACCACCCTGAAAAGTATTCACACTTCTTCTAGATATCCATTTTTTGGATGAAACTCTCTGGTCTTGCTGATCACCATAGGCCCACTCACTGCTGTCCCTATAGACTGAACTTATGTGAAGCACTTGTATGTGATTTTTTTCAAAAAGAGGAAGACTGTATCCTTGAATAGTTTTTGTCTCCTTTGTTGCTTTCCTGGCAGTTTGGTTGATGTAAAATTTCAACAAGTCCAGCTTCTGTTTACAGACATCATATACTGCACAAAGTCCAATACCAAGAGATTTGGCAATGGATGCTGAACAATGCTGGGTTCCTTTGTTATGATGCACGATTGTCACGATCAGAGCCAATTGGTCAACTCTCTTCCCTCAACTGATACTCATGCACTATTGGCCAAGTAAGATAACTTATTTGAAAGCTGAATGCAAGTTCTGTTCTATGAAAACATACAAAATGGATGCCAATGAGCATACCAGTTGTGTGTGGGTAGTTGATACTGTAGATAGTTTGCAAATAATTGAGAGTCAACTGTATCATGGTTTTAAGGCATGATTAGCTATTTCTGGTCTCTTCACCCCATTAAAGAGCCAGACAATATCACACAAATATGTAGGTATTGTGGCAGACCAAATTCCTTCTGCAACGCTTATTTTTGCATCTAAGTGGAAGCCAAATATTTTAGAATACCATCCATCAAATCTATGTTGTGCAACATGAATATTACTTCCATAGCCAGTCCAATCATCTGATCTCAGCACAAATGTTTTTTAGAGTTACTATACTATTTACTTGAAGTCTTGACATTATAAACAATGTAGGAAGAATCTTCTTGGGCATAGTAAAAACAATTTATTAGGTTTGTTTGTTTGTTTTTAAGAAAAGAAAGTAAACAATCACAGACAAAAATGGAATTTAGATGATATTTATCAACTTTAAATAAATACATCAGTTAAATTGTAAATGATTATAAATCAAGATAAAATTAATGAACTGTGAAATAGTTATCCAAAAAATACAACAGAGGGGATCCTGGAATTTATTTCAAAAAGACCATATGGTAAACACCTAGTTGGATCAAAATTAATCTGTAAGATTACTAAGCTAAAAAAAAGTGACTGAATTAAAACAAGTCACAAAGATTAATTATAAAAACCAAACAACAATAAAAAAAAAGTTATTGCAAAACTTTATTTCTCCGTAAATACACACAAAAAATATGCAGATAAAATTATTCTAATTAAATATCTACACTGGCAAAAATTAGATTATCAGTAATAAAATTCCAGAATCCTTTTAGTATTTTTCCATAAAAGTATGGCTGAGATTGTAGGGAGAATATTTATGAAAATATATACTGTAGTCAGTTTAGAAAATATGATTTAAAAGGACTAAAAACAATTCTGAAAAATGAGAAATGATAGTTTTTATTGTTTGTTGTCTTTTTTCAAGAATATTAAGAAGAAAGCTACATGGCTATTTCAGTTGCTATAATTCATTCATACAAAACAGCAGTTTCCAAATAACTTAGTTTTAAATAAAGGTAGCATTAGCTGGCTATGTGAAATGATCCACATAAACTAAAAAGATTACATTAAGTTCAAAAGGATATGCAGTCTGAAGCTTCTGCAGTATTAAAAACGGGTTATTTTTTAAAATCATCTTATAATGAAAAAGGTATTCTGAGAAAATCTCAGCATTGATTTCAAAAGAATTTGTTCAAGGTGTGTGGAATGAAAGAAATTCCTATTTGTTTTGTTTTTATTAATTCTCAGACGAAAAGCTAACCAAATAACTTTATTTAGAAAAACATTCTTTTGAAAAGGAAGCATTTGAAATAAAATTTTTGTTTTAACATTCTTACATCTAATATTTTCCAACCAAACCAAGAGTTATCTTTCTTTGTATTTTTAAAATTAATATTGTGTTTTTTTTTTCTTTTTTTTATTTTTAATTTTCTTTCTTCGAAGATTTTATATATACAGTAAAATCCCATTTTCATGAAATGGCTTAGGACCAAGTTCATTCCATATAAAATAGTTTTTTTGTTAAACTGGTAGTAAGTTTACCTGAAGAATAATACTGAAATATTAAAAAAATTGAATAATAATGGAAAATAAAACAGGCTTATGTTCTTTTCTTTTATTAACAAATTAAGATGTATGTATATATATACTGTGTAATCACAATCAGGAATTTATACAGTTTACATAGGTTATGAAATTTACTGTACATTATTGCACAAATAGCATTGGCATTAAAGTTACTTAAGGAAGCATATGTTAATCATGCTAGTATATTCACGTGGTGGTGTTATATGATACAGTACAACATGAACCAATGCTTGTGAAAAGGTTGTGTAAATATTTCTCAAGTTCAGTCATCAGTTTACTTAAAGAAATGGTTGTTTTACTCAGTGTATATTCCTAGGTTTAATTATATAACTCTGCCAAGTAAAGAATATGCCTAGCAAACCACATGTACACATAACATGAGTGGGGTGCCTGGTGAGTAATGAGACTTGATGTGACAAAACTGGCACTAGGCACTGCATGTCCAGATGAAAGATAAATCATTAGATAAGATAAAGGCAGAGGAGGAGAAAGTAATTTAAGTCATACAAAGTGGTGGTTATAATCCAAATTCTCTGATGAGTTAGCCGCTTAACCTGCATCCAGATGTAATATTTCCATTTTCTAAAATATTGAGAGTGAAACTCATTTATTCTTTGTTGTAGGCAATGAAGGTGAGAATATGGAATCCAATGATCATTTCTTGCAGGCCATGGGTAATAAATTTCTGTGATCATTGAACATGAAAGTGTAGCAGTGCTACTACATGCTGAGTGTGTGTTTAAGTGTTTGTTTCACAGGGCTGAGGAGCGCAACCAACACCCAGCGTGCACTGCAGCCAATTTTGAAAGTGAAGGACATCAAATTAATATCTTAAACCAGTCAGTGACTTTCATCTTCAGTAAAAAGGTATTTCACAAAAACAGAATTTGAGGGGAAGAGAATGAATCAGTATTTTTAAATAATCAAATATAAAAATAATCAAATAGGAAGTTTAACCTCTTTTTTTATCAATTTGACACAAAAAAGAAAATGGACATTAGTATTCACTGGGTATGCAAATTCTTGAAAGTATTATATTGCTTCTCTGCTTACCTAAAAAAACAAAGCAACCATTAAATAATGCAAATAATTTTCCCCTGAAAAAATTGTGAATTCTCAAAATTTACATTTTTTCTTAAATTTTAAAAATCTAAAATACTATTATCCAGTCTTTTTTAATGGTTTTATAACTGATGTAAAAAATAAAGGTGTAATACAGAAAAAAATTTTTCTTTTGAATTATATTACACATTGATGAAAGCAAAGTCCAATGTTTGTATTTGTATATATTGTAAAACATTAATATAAGCCATTTAACACTTAACATGCATAAGCATGCTATGTAAAAAAGCACTGAAACATTATTGAAGCAATTTTACTTTCAATTGCTTTATCATTGGCACTTTGGAAGAAAAAAAAATCACATGACACATTCAGTCTGAAATGTGATCTATCCTGGAAAAGTTGTCTCAAGGAAGAATGAATAATTTTTTTTAAAAAGTAAAATGAAAATAAAGCATGAATGGACACAGTCAACTGCACATGGATTTACTTATACATGGTGCTTCATCTATTTGCAA
This sequence comes from Nautilus pompilius, assembly GCA_018389105.1. Lineage (NCBI taxonomy): Eukaryota > Metazoa > Mollusca > Cephalopoda > Nautilida > Nautilidae > Nautilus > Nautilus pompilius. The sequence continues at coordinate 1,607,006 of JACATO010000340.1, forward strand.
TGCCATATACCTACCATTTGCACGAAAATTTCTACCGTCAGTAGAGATACAAATTTACTGTATCTCAAATTTCATCCATTTTCCTATGCCACAAAAACAACATTTTAAAGCCAGTAAAAATTTGCTGATCTATTTTAACATCTTGCAATATTAAAATCACCCACCTGCCCAATACCTGCCTTCCCATTTTAGGCCAACCCATCATTTTCTTTCAACAGCTTGCTGTATCCACTCTTTACTACTTTTTCTGCCAGTAGCAGATTTCCTTGCAACCTCACTAATTACCATATATTTTTGTATAGCTTATAGCCTGTACCTTAAACTTGATCATGTAGCTTGCTATTTTGGCATTATAACTCTTAATTCTAAATCCTTTACTGACATTATAGATGATGCTTTAAGAATTTTAAGTGAATGAATAAATGTGGCAAAAGCAGAGTAAATTATGATCTGACATAATCAAGGAACATGTCACTTAAATATAGAACTTCATGTGATCAACAGTATGGTAATCATGCCAAGAGAAGGGCACTTCCAAAGTATTTCCAACCAAGGCTATAATCTATGCTTATCTCTGAGGTGGATACTTCTTTAGCAAAAAGGAATTAGAAGAATGTTAAAAATTGATTCAAATTAAGGTCATTGATTTTAATATCTGTAAACACAATAATCATGGGGCATCATATTTACAAAGTGCATTCTTCTAAAAATTATAATCATGGACCAAAATATTCCTAAAGGAATGGGCATATATTATGAATATTTGACTGCAAATAAATGAGCATTTTTTAAAAGCTTTTGGGGGCTAAAGTGAGAGATTACTGGAGCATGTGCAGCAATTAGAACCAGTGAGGTACATGTAGAAAATTTTTTTTTTAAATCTACCAACTTATTTGAATTTGTTTCAAAAATTAACTTTTATAGTTTTTTGGATAGTTGCAGTTGTTTGTTTGTTTTCTAAGCCTCTGCCACACAAAGTAAGATAGCCTATAATAATCTGAAAAGACAAAAAACTTAAAACAAGTGTTTCCTAGAGCTGGATCCTTTGAGAGAATGTTTGCCAAGTAGTGAAACACATAGGCCCCACCTTTTTTTTTCCAGAACATTAATTCTACAACTTATTATTTGCCAAAAGAAATCATATGATGCATAAACATTGATATACCCCACTATTATACCAAAGAAAACTAGAAAAAATAAATCATTCACACTAATTTCACACCCACAAACTAAATGTGATGATTCTTTTTCATCATAACACTGTTAAGTACAAAGGTAAAGGTATCCTAAGTTGTCGGTACAAAATAAACTAGTTTTTCTGGCAAAAAGCCACATGCAAACACCATATTAGCCAAAAGTTCCAAAACAGCTCTACTTTTCAATGTAAAATAAGATTTTTTCTTCTTTTTAATGTATAGTGTTATAAGTAAATAAGAGGAGTAAATTCAGAAAATAAACAAAATCTGCACAAGTTTATGAAGGTTTGTTGTTTCTTTTTCCAATACAGATCTCAAAGCCTGTGGATACCCTGGAGTCCTATGCTATGCTTGAGGGATGCTCATTCCATTCACTATCAGAATGCTGCTTTTCAATTTTAGCTAACTAATTTCTAGTGGAAAGAAAGCCATTGTGATTGTACTTTCAAGCAAGCTTAAGAAAACTAATCATCATCTTTGGGTAGAATTTTGCTCCCTCTATTCACATAACTTCCAAAACTTCATTTTATTGATAAACTTTTTTTGTTTCAGTTGATAAAAAAATTTTTTTTTCCAACCACTAAAAATTATTTTAAAAACTAAGCATAAAGTAAAATTATGAACTTACTTCTTTTACAACATTACTAATAATAATAATATTTAAATTGGTAACATTGTTCAATTAAAGGGTTTATCCATCCTGCATGATAGCACTATCTGAGCAAAATTCTCTCTTTACTTATTTAATGACTGACTGGCAAAAATAACCAAAATAAAATCTGTATGTGATATTTTGATATGAAAGATAGTAAATACCATGTAAATGGTCTTTAGATCCTTTATGGCAGTCATTAAAGATGTCAAGATGATATTTTGTCCAGTAATAGGTGAGAAACTCGATAAGTTCTAAAAGAATTATTTGTTTAGAAAAATTTGAACAAGTATGAACAAGGCATTCTTCCTATTTTTGTTCTACTTCTTGATTTTAAAAAACAATAATAGATCCAAAGTTATCACTTAACTAAAAAATTTCTATGGCAACTGGTAATTCCACTGTTTTTACTGCATTGCACCCATATGATAGTATTCTAAAAGCTAGTCAATGAAGTAGTTTCACTTGCCTTTCTGTACATCCTTTGTAGCATAACTTTCTTCTAAATCATAAAAATTTCTTTTGAATTTCAAAATTATCATATTTAAATTTATTTTTTATAGTCAAATATTCTTATTAAAATAAGATATTTTACATGTTAAGGAATAGCTTACTATATAATTCAGTTAATGTGAAATATACAGTATTAAGTGAATCAAAGAAGCAAAATAAATTGGTAGCAAATGGAAAAGTTTGTAGAAAATTTAATCTAATATGAATTTTTCAGTCTTAGAATGCCAGCAAATAAATACAATTAAACAGCAATTTTGGTTAACTTAAAATCTTTTTTTTCTTTAGCTTGCAGATTAATAGTCAAACTTCACACTAAATTTTTTTTTTTTTTAATTACAGCTTTAAATAGATTTTTTCCATATGATTCTATACTTTAAAGGATAGAAGAAAAGAAATGAATGAAAATTTATTCATGATATGTTACTTACAGGAAGTAGGTGGTTAGTTTAAGCATTTCATAATGCACCATCACTATCAGTAACACCTATCTTTTGTATTTAACCATTTATTCTTTTAGGAGCCATCTATGATTTAATAAATAAACCAAAGACAAATGTTTTCTTTTGTATTTTTTAATAAACTATATACAGGGTGTCCATAAAGTTACTATACAGTCTTACAAGTTACTGGTCGTTGTTTCAATGCCGGTACGATGACATTTCTCAGTTTGTCCAGGTACCTTTCTCCTGTAACAGTTCCGTCGAAGAACTGTGGACCCACAATTCCATCAGACGATATTCCTGCCCAGACAGTTATTCCAGGCTGGTTCAATTGGGACGTGATCGTAAACTGGTAAGACTGTATAGTAACTTTACGGACACCCTGTATTTAACAGTCAAACAATGTTAATACCAGACTTTGAGAATAACAGTTAACTTTTCTATTTCTTTCTATAATGATAGTTTAATGTTGCAAATTGTGGCTCCTATGTTCCTACAGAAACTTTTGACATTACACATTTTGCTGTTTTTTCATTAAATTTAAAATAATATATATATGATTACATTTATTTACACCTTGTTTTTAAAAATATATAATTCATTTCTATCTAATATATGGATGTAAACTAAATTTAGATATTTCCTGTGCATTCTGGTAACTGATATTATCTAGATTATAAAAGACCATGCCAAAATCTATTGATTACATACCTAACCAGGAGAAAGTGGTTTACTTACACAAATAAGTGCAGTGAATTTATTTCACATGTCTTTAAAAATATCTATTCTTCTCCATATTAAAGAAAGGAATTCTATACTGTATACAAATGCAAATTGTTTTTATTGGTTTAGAAAACAAATCTGTCCTAAAGTTTTTCTCTATATTATTAATATTTACTTTTATATCATCACTGATATAAAAAATATCAGTGCTAAAAGTTTGTATAGCAAGTTTTTTAAAGAAAATAATTTGAAGTTTCCCCAAGCAACAATACATTTCCCAATTTAGCTTTTTTAATGAACTTCTAACCCACATTCTGATTACTCTAACATGTCTTTTCAGATTTTTAAAAATTACACTAGGAAAAAAAAATGTATTATTTTTGCACCATTTAACATAACAGATTTCACAAGATGAAATTGTCATTCCTTTATGGCTTCTAGGTAGTTAGTTGCATTGCTGGGGAGATTTACTATATCTCTGTCCATAATGGAAACAAGTCATCTGAAAACATTAATGAGATGATAATTTCAGCACAAATCTAAATTCTACAGATACAGGGGGAGTCTCACTGGTGTATGCTAATAAATCATGCAACATTTAACAACATTATTTACTCATCTGAAAATACATATTAAGCCAATGAACCACAATTTTAAACAGTCTTTTTAGAAAAATGTGTTAAAACTATGCATCTTGGCTAACCAGTAACTGCATAAAGCAATGGTAAACAAGAAATATTTTATAATACAATGTACAGTATTTATTAATAAAACATTAAATTCTTTTTTCATATTAAAACTGTTTTTAGTGTTATCCCTTTGCAAATATAATTTTGCTCTTCTCAATTTTGAAAAATGTTATAATTTCAAATAGAGAATATACAGAAAGAAAGAGGATAAAGATAAGGAAATTTCTATCTATTTTTAAAATTAAAAATTTCCAAATTTTGGAAAACAGTCTGAGTGGATTGATTAAGGTTTGGCAAATGAGAGAGAAATAAAAGTATTGAAATTTATGATGCTATCCAAAAAAAAAAAAAAAGGCTTTTATGCATTAACTCTGTAACTGCATGATACATCATAATACCAATAGTACCAAAATAATTTTAGTACTTCAATTGTGGCATGTTGCCAGATTCTTCACTTCTTTAATTGTTAAATACTTCCAGCAGAGATTATCTAGGCTTTCATCATGTAAGATGAAAAATAATGTCTACACGCAAAAAAACAAGTTTATCATTTTATCAGCACTTAATTTTGTTCATAAAAATTCAAGTTTTATCAAAATAGCATACTGCATATAAAAAGTTTAAAGTAGAATGTAAGTAAATATCAACTGAAAAAATAGCCTGGATGAATGCTTTTATAATTAACACTTCCTCAATTAACTTCCAAAGTACTCTCCTAAAGTTTGTTTTACTGAAGTATGCTAAAATGTGAAATCATTTTCAATATGTGCCATGAAGATCAAATACGTAGACTAAGATAGATACTTTATAAGCAAAGTTTCTAAAAAGATGGATTTTTAAGAATAACTCCTGGCAAATATCAGATAATTGAAATTTTATCCTCCAAGAAAAATGGCAATTAAAAATTTTAAAAAATAAACAAGTTAATTCTAATTTAAAGCATGTTTAAAATATTTCACCTGTCCAGCTTTAAGTCCCCTTGACATAGTAAATGTTAAACATCACTAACACAACTATCTACACTGCATATGAACATTCATCTAATTTGTTTTATGCCTGTTTATAAATCACTAATTAGGTATGTACAACTGTTTTAACAGATGTCAAAATATCAACTCAGTTTCCATGACAGATTTTATCTTCAGAAAATGTGTTCCCTTAAAGTAATCAAGTTATGTTTTCTTTTTTGAAGCTTTTTACTTTTTAAAAAATTTCTTATAATTTCATTAAAAAATCATTCTTTTTGATCTGCATTGGCAACATGTCAGATGAAACACAACTAATGCCAATGATATTAAGCTGTGCTACTCACATGTGGAACAGTTCTAAGTACCAACTATTGAAATGGAAAATTAGGAATTAATGAGGCATGGGTTAGTGGTAGAGATATCACTTAAAGAAACATTTTCAAAATCAAGACAAATAAATCATTTTTAGACACTTGCAAGCCATACTCATAAATCACCAGTGTTTAAATAAGATGTACAAATGTTCTGGAAAATACCTGTAAATTAAGAATTAGCATAAAACCTCAATTTGACTTTAGAAAACTGTTATTGATAATACTGACAATGTTTAGAGATAGTAGTAACACAAAAGCTTACAGAGTCTTGATGAATATGAATTAGATAAATATCATAAATCAACATACAATCCTAATTTATACCAAAAACAACACACAAGTGAAGTTTTTCAGTGTGCTGCACACTGATTATTAAATAGCTAACATGCATTCTACTATACATGATACTTTGACATTTACTGCCGGAGTGGCATTCAAAAAATATATTAGAACACCACCACATTCCAATGAGTTTTATTAACTTTACTATCCATGTAGATTTCCTCAGAGCGCACACACCAGCATTTTTCAAGAAAATAGAATTATTTTTGAACAAAAATGTGGTTGATAGAAAAAATTTTCTTTTTTCTTTTTAAATCAACAAAATTAAATGAAAACTCCTATATGATAGTATCAAAGATCTCTGAAACACAATCAGTAGTTGAACATTTGCATTTCAGTGATGAAAATTTTAAAATTGAAATGAGCCATATATTTTGTACATTAGTAGATGTTATAAACTGATTTCTAAATTTTTAGGCAGGTGTTATATTTATGGAGAAAAAAAACCATTTAATTTATGATTAATGGACATGTGCAAAATTTCAACATTAAAATACTATATCCATCAAAAAATGGAGATTCTTTGACCGGACTCAGTGCTTTGTTATGCCAAAATTCTAATGCTAAAATATGCAGAAAAAAAAAATCAATTTTTTAGTATAATCATTAAATGGGAATTTGTGGGGGGAAATAAGCTTTCACTAACTTTGTATTCAGCCTTGTCAAAGCAATAAGAAAAAAACAATACTGGAAAAAATATTTTAGAGAAAAACGTTATGAATTGACCCAGGTATAAAGGGAAAGAAAGAGAGAAATCAACAAAGTATTAACAAATTGTTTTAAATGTGTGGAACTTTGTTCTAACTTGAGTAATAATGTCTTCAACTTTGACTTCACTTAAGTACAAAAGTTCTATCTTGTTTTTAAATGGAAAATCAAACAGCCTTAGAATTGACTTTCATTTCTGATAATAACAAAGTCATATAGAGAAACAGATATTTTTATTACTCTTCAGTTGTTTGTTGGATTCATATGCTATATAAAGTTCAGCGTATTTTATTAATCATATAAAGGTGCCTGAAACTAGAAAGTTGGTCCATAAAGGTAATTACTTCAAATCTGCATTAGCTATTGAATTTTTTATAAGTTATTACCTTAATGATTCTAAAATTGCACATACAATATATAAAGTATAACTAAGCATGCAAGTATTAAAACATTATTAAAATAAAAAATAGATATGCAATCAAAACCATCACAATGTGCCAATACTGCCATTTAAAAACTCAAAAATACAAATTTTAAAATTTACTTTAGCTTTATTTATTTTCAAGTTATGTTTTGTTTTACTGTAATACTTTGTTTTTCTTAATGTATTCCAGTTATATAACAAATAAAAAATGCAAAAAATTGCTTTCATACAATTTTTGTTTCCGATATCATATGATAAACAAACATCTCAGAAATCTATAGATAGCCACAATAAACCAAGCCGTTTTTCTTAATAATTAACATTTAAAAAAACAAAAGTGAACATTTATATTAATTTGTAAATCTTGTTCTGTAAAGGGTAGAAAATATGACATGAAGTTATACAAATATCTTGCATATTCTATAAATACATTCATAAGATAATGTTTGCTAATATAGTATTTTGATTTAATTATTCCCTCAAGTCATTAGTTTTTTTATAGAGTTATTAACTGCATTATATATATATATATAATTATATAAATTAATAAGGGCTGTATTAGCATAGTCATATGTATATATGACTTGGGTGATACAACATATTATTTTCATCTTTTCTAGCTTACCATGTACTACAATTTGTAATGTGTATTTATATAAAGCATCATTACTTACACAAATGTATAACAATATAAACATGCTCATTTTTGCATTTTAAGAAAAATTAGTAATTTTTTTCATCTTGATATTGATGTTTGCAAATATAACTTATTCTAGTACTCAAATATGGCTAAATTTATCATTTTAGTATGCTGTCATTACTGTATTATATAACCATCATACACCTTTATGAAGTCCAATATTTTGAAATGTCAGAATCTACTTAAAATTTTAAAGTCAAATTACTGAAAAACATTGAAAATATTTAATCACACAATCAGTATGTTATTTAATTTTTTTTTAACAGTTGCTCTAGTGGCATATTTTAGCTAAATTATTAAATTTCTATGAATTTATATTAAGAAAGATATATATATATATAAACATGTATACAATATACTAAAATATAAGTAAAATGATCACTGCTGCCATCCATATCTATAATTATTATTTACACACACTGAACAAAACAAATATGGATATTTATATGACTAAATTCAGTCACTATGGCCATTTTTAGGAGATGTTGTATGATCCCTCAACTCCTTGTCAATCTTTAGATTGAGTCATGTAACAATTCTATTGTTTCAAATGCCGTATGTGGCTCTGTTTCTGAGTGGAATGTCCCAACAAAATGTCACACTACTGCCAGGTTATTGCAAATTTGCACATCTGTGGTCAAAGTTGGTACAAAAATTGCCATAAATCTCCCCATAATAAAATTACTAAATACTGAGTAAATGGCACTTCAGCAACGATTTACCAATGAGCAATGATACCTAGTTACAGTCAAGCTACCAACAGCTGGAGACAGGTAAATACAGTTGCTAAAGGTATTAGAATCTGTCTATGACAAAGGTAGAGATCGCTTCGCTTCACAAAAAATTCTAGCAAGAGATGCCACAGCAGTACTGTTACTTGACATTATTCATATTATCTCTGTAATTTTTATCAGAATATTGTAGAGTGAGATCGTGGAAGCCAGGAGTCATTTGTACAGTTTATTGGCAGACTGGAGAGAGGTTCTCTTCTCTGATGAGAATAAATATAATCTTAATTTAGTTGATGGTTATTTACCTCTTAGCAAAACACAATGTAATGACAATTGTAATGTGTTACGCACTGTTGGTGATCATGTTTCATCATGCAAGAAAGAGGAAAACATTTAATGTCTTCCCCTGTCAGCTTATTCCCCTATTCCCACCACCACCTGAACCACATAAAGCATGTCTAAGATAAGCTCTCTGTGCTTTGGATAACAACCTTAAATGTGCTCCTAGAACCAATCTGGAATTGTATCAAGTTTCAACAAAAGAGTGGAATGCAGCTACAATATTATATCAGACATTTGGTAAACAGTATGAAACAGGTGCAATGCTGCAGTGCAAGCCAGAGATAGCTACATATGCTGCTAAAGGCCATGTAACTTTAGGGTATTAGGTGATGACTACTCTCATTGTCATTATAACATTAAATGCATTGAGCAGTACCCAGTATTTCAAAAAAATGACCTTGTGGGTCAATTTTGAATTGTGCACTATTGTTTCATCCTCAATAAATTCAACAATTTATATCATAATATCTCTACACTGTTTTAATCATTGTATGTCCAATAATTGACCAATATCACTGTGTATTATAATATGCTTAAGAAACTATCACTGTAAACTCCTATCAATCATTTTACCTGAGAGAAGTTAGAATCTATGGGTATGCAATATTACTGGAACTACTGTGATTTATGTTCTATGACACATGCATGTGCTGTAACATTTTTAGTCATTTCCATAAAAGTTGTAGACAAATGATATCAAAATTTTTGAAAATGCAGCTTATGTATCAAAACAGCACAATTTCTTTCTGTTTATTTTACTTATTTGTTTGGTTTTTAAAAAAAAAATACATTTTTTAGCTGTAACTATTGTAATGTGGAATTTTATTTATTAAAAACAAGTTTGGGTTGTGGAAATATTGTGGACTCTAAAAACAAAAAGAAACAAAAGATGAAAAAGACTCCAAAGTACTGATCATTTATCAAAGCCCTTGTGCCGGCTTACAAACAGCACAGCAGCCATTAGGTTTTCAGAGGGAGGGGTTTCACTTTCTAATGTTGGACAGACATGTGCATGCAGTTTGGTGATGCCTATGTCATGTGTGATGCTATAACTACAGTCTTTCTGAATATTTGTTTTGCTGAATAGCAATGGTTCACTGAGATTTTCTGCAGGTTTATTCTTCATGAGTTTTTAAAGTCCAAATAAACCATTACGAATCTTAAAGCAATACATCATTTCATGTTAATTTCTCAAAATATTTAAATATCACATTTTATATATAATGCATATCTTCATAGTGTAAAGCTTATTGCAATATATCACAATATGAATATTTTCTCAATACTATCAACCAGGTAAATTTATCCTTTAAAACTACTTTCAAAAAAAGAATTTCCCAAAAAATGATTATCAACTTTAGAAAAGAAATTACAAAAGCTTGGGTTATAGATGCCATGAAATTCTGGCACCAAATTATAGAGATTTAAATGTAAAATTACAAATGCAACAATCCATATTGTTGCAGTGTTAATTGTAGACTACTAGTTCAAATCAACTTCTAAAAACATTTCAATAACATCCAGATATTTTTAAATTAGTCTCAATAACTTGAAGCTCTAAATACCATAATTACTTTGTCAAAATGCATTCATTTACAGATTATCTGAATCCGATTATAGAACTGTTCAATTATAGCTAATAATTGAAAGAGAGGAAACTAATTAACATCAAATTACAAGACTGTATTAGATGTTTTTAAAAGATGATAAAAACAAAAATACAATTTTGTTCTGTAAAAAGTATTTTAAAAAAGAATTTTAAAACTTCTTTAACCAAATTATTGTTATTTTTGTTTGTTTGTGAACTACCATTATAATACTTTACAGATTCCTTTTTATGAAGGTTTATGCAGCAATTGTTGAGATTTCTGATCATTTTGGAAAATGTTAAAGTTTTAATCAATGTCACTATTCTGGTCAATAGTGTGTCCCTAACACATTTGTGCATGCACATTAGAATTCAGTTCCATACTCTAAAAAGTCTTCTAAACAACATTAGGCAAAGAACCAGATTAATTAAAATTCAAATAAAAGATGACATGGATTATAATGACCAAAAATGTCTGCAAAAATCTAATTTTTTTTGCATAAAAAAAAGAAAAGAAAATCAAAATGCTCTCACAGAATAAAGAAATATCTAGTAAAAATAAAACAATAAAAATTTTTTGGAAAGATAAACTTACAATCTAAATAAATTCAGACTCTAATATGGGTACTGTTACTTTGCATAAATTTAAATAATTTTTAAATTATATATATTTATATATGAGCTACTTCAACTATTTGAGTCTATTTAAGCTTATTGAGTAAATTCCATGCACACTTAATATTTAACTATGGGATTAGCTCCTCATATTTCTAACTCATTCTTTTCTCTCTTCTCACTTCCCAAACACACATTTATGATAGATGTCTCAATTTTTAAAGGTTGTTTCTTGTTTATTTTTAAAAATAGCAATACATAATAGGGAATGATTTTGTTAATCATAGAATATTTTAGTTAGTTAAAATAAAAGCAGTTTTGAAGAATCACCAATATTTTTTTTTAACTGTTGCAGATAACTCAATAGTAGCAATCACACCAGAATATTTCTGGTCTAATGTTATTGAACTCCAGCACATACTCCTCAATTTCCAAGTTAAAAAGTAAAGAATAAAAAATATTTACTGTCTGGAATACTGTGCTTCAAAAGAATTAAGTAATACATTGGCTAAATTAGTCCAAACACTCCTGACTTGCATATGAGTGAAAAGAGATTTACATTTATATTACAATAAATATAAAGATAGTGTTGAGTTACAATTCAACAACAAAAGTAATAAATGTAATTTTCTCATAATCACAGATAGTTAACCATGTAATTGCTGATCAGACAATTGAAAGGTAACTCATGAAACTGAAAATTTTAGAATGTCCAGTTTTCTTTACTATAAATGAAATCCTCACATTTTGTATACACTTTTTTAAAAAAAATATTTCAATCATCATGAAATTTACTCAAAAGTTTTAATAAAAATACATTTAACAAATAAAAGAATTTCCATGATTGGTAAATAAAATTATGAATATATTCAGTTGAAAAATTGTTTTTAAATGAACACTAGAAAAAAACAGAGATGAAGTTTAAAAAGGGGGGTAATCAGGTGAGGACAAAGCAAGATTACTGTAAAATGGTATTTTTCTCATGTGTAATGGAATTACTAACATAGCTAGCTAGCATCAAGAAAAATACATTGATCATAATGAACATTGGCATGAGAAGTGAAGCTTCCTTTACCTCTTCAAAATATTTTCTAATGTAATTTCTCTTTGAGGTAAATTTACTTCAAATGAGATTAAAGTACAGATGACCCTCAAAATATGCAAGGGTTTAGTTCATAAAAAACCTCGCATAAATGAAAATTGCACATCTGGAATGCTTAATCAAATGCAAAAAATAGGATTACATTTCTCGAACCTAATAAGCAATATTTTAACCCATACATTGGACACATCAGAGTTGTTGTTCTGGATGCTTCATCATCAGACAATGGGGTAGATGTTGATGTTTCAGCTGGTGGAATAGGACTTGAGGTGGCAGACAATGATCTGAGCAACTGCATCATGCTTGTCTGCTTGGATAACTGTTGCTTTTGTGCATAAAGTTCCTTGTAGGGATCTGGAGCACCTTGCAGCACATTTAAACTTTAAGCTCCTTTCAAAACTAGGGTCTGCATCTTCTAATTTTTGTAGCAGTACCTCAGTATCTGAAAAAATTTCTGCCAGCTTCTGCATTGTTAAATCCTTGATTTGAATGACAGAGTCTGTATGTTCTTGATCCTTTCATTGTCCTGCGCAGTCATCTGTAGATCGTCTTCAAAACCAAGTTCCTCATCATGTGACTCAAGCAGGTCCATAACATCATTCTCTTCCATGTCACTGAATCCTTCACCTCCCACCTTGCATCCAAGAGTTATGATGTTTTTAAGTGTCAGAGGATTTTTGAAATCCTTTGTTTGAATTCATGCACACATTCCTTCCACAAAGTTTTCCAGAAGCCATTCATCGATGATGTCTTTACTTCACCCCAGGAAGCCTCAATGTTATCAATAGCATTCTTGATGTTGAAAGACTTCCACCACTCACTAATTGTTGGCTTGCTACTGGAGTTGTCAAAGTCATCAGTACCATAAAGCATCTGGGAAATGGCCCTGCATAGAAAATATACCTTGAACATAGCAATGATGCACTGGTCTAGAGGCTGTATGAGTGAGGTAGTATTGGGTGGCAGGAACAACACTTTGATGTTAGGATTGATTGTTTTAAGATATTTTGGGTGTCCAAGAGCATTGTCAACACTTTTAAAGTGCTAGGAAAAAACCAAAAAAAAAATATAAGCAGTTGACATTGTTGTTCCTAAACTTCTGTCTCTTAAAATATTTAAAAAAGAGCATGCAAAATATTAACTACAGATCATGTTGATATATATTTCAATCAAAATATCAAAAAACTGCTTCTCTATCAGTGTAATGTCTACACTGGAATGTTTATTTTTACATATTTAACATATCAATTTGTATTTGTTCTATCATTGTTTTTTAACTTTTGTCTGCCCCTGTACATGTATATATGTTAATATTAATTTGATAATTATGCAATTATATTATTTTAATCATTTGCCAAAATTATTACTAAGATTTAAGACAATCCCTCCCCCCTCACATTCTTTATGACTTTCTTTGGAAATGCTGCAAAGTTTTATAAACTTGAAGTATACCATATCGGTTTTAAATGCTTCCAAAGCATGCATTGGAAGTCAAACATTTGATTTGGTTCAAAAAATGATAAAAGCTGTAAATAAAATCCAAACCTTCCAACAATGGGCAAAAGATGATGCATTGCTATGTAGGAATATCTTCAAATAACAATACAGGGTAAGTAGCACTGAACGTACGTCGACAGCATAGATCATAGATCCAAGTTTAATGAAAGAATAAAGAAAAAGAAAATCATGAAAACATTATCAAAGCAAGTTTACTCAGTTACTTTGTTAGTGGTACATAGGGGGAGAAAAAAAGAAGAAATCACAACACATTCAATCTGAAAAGTGACCTGTCCTGAAAATGTTCTATCTCTTGGAAAAAGAAAAAAGCAACTGATAATAAAATGTGAATGGATACAAATAAACTGCACCTAGTTCAGTTCACTGAATTTAATGAGTCACCTTTCGAAATCACGATAGATTTAGTTGTGGCAGAGCTGTGTTAGGTTTAACTTCATCATGTAGTGCCATTTTTTTGCACTCTAACGCTTCTGAAGTAGGAGATTGTATTTAGTGAAGTATGGGTGACATTTAGAACCAATACATTATTTTGAATAATAATGCAAAATATATTAAGTGACACCAGATAATCATTTGGCATGCAATTGCAAATGCCCAAATAAAACCAATTTTATCAGTTAATTATACACATAATTAAGCAACAAAATCTCTCTATATATATATAATCCTTCATTTTTATATATAGTCATATACTTGAAATATCTAAATCAATGATTTTTAAACTGTTTTGTTTCAGTGTTAATACTGATCTATTTCAGCCTTACTAAAACCTTTTTTTTTTTTTTTACAAAGATCTATGCAGATACAGTTCTTTAGTCAATTAACAATTATTTCAATATTACTGTTAATTACTCAGTGAGAAAGTTTTGTTGGTATCAATATATAAAAACTTTAATAATTTTAAATGCTTTATTAAAATTTCAATAAATTACAGATCAATTATAATATTTTCATTTCTCCAATAATTCTAAAACCTTGTTCCAAAACATTTCTAGCTCATCTATGATGAAAATGTTTCCAAGTTCACAAGGTACTTTTCTTTAAAAAAGTGAAGACTTTGTATGTTTGTTATGGTAATGTTTTATAGAAAAAAATCATGAAAAAATAATACATCTATTTTCTGCAGTGCAGATTATAAACCCAAGTAGTCCATTAGCCTTTTTAATATTAGTAGCCAAATCATGTCACTTTTCACAATTACTAATAATTACTATTGAACCTTCTTCTCAATCAACATTCTCTGAAACAACTACTATAGAAAATTAAGTATTTCTCCTATTTCCCACAAAAATAACATTAATCTGTTATGCTAATATCAATTTTCCACCTGTACCATTTTAATAACTTATTAAAAGAATATATGCTAAGATCTCCTTATGAAAGAGTTGATTTGCATGTTAAAGTTTTATTATAATACAGAGTAACTATGAATTAAACCAAGCTCATTATTACCAACATTTTTTGCTTTATTTTAATGGTGGATTATTCCTTCTATTTAAACCTTTTTTGCAAATACATTATTATGACACATTGAAACCCAGAAGGATTAAAGAAAACTATATCTTATGTATAAAATATCAGATGTCTTCATGACATATCTTTGACATTTAGAAACAATTTAAGGTTGGTTATTTTTATACAGAATTAACAGTATGCATAAGCTCTTATTTTCAAATCAATATTACACTTAACAGAGGCTGAAATTATTTCCTGTCATTCACATGGTGTAGACATTAAAAAAAAAAAAAAACACTTCAGCATTTTGTAAGCAAACAATGGATTTTTCATTAACCACGACAGTTTCATCCTTGAGTGTTTAAAAGCAAATCTAATTATTTTTTTTTTCATGTTGCCTCTATATGGTTTTACATTACACAGAGATCACTAAGGTTTTAAATAAAGAAAGATATACACATGCCAGTGACTATACCTCATAATTCTCTCTGCTAAATACCCCATAAAGGAGATTAACCAATCCATGCTAATCATATAAAAATAAAACGTGTTTTGTATCATTTCACAAAATGTGCAACAGCATGTATTTATGGTCTTCAAATAACAGGTACTTGGCTGAGTAGTCTACAAAATATATACAAATAAATTACAGACCCACTTGATCTCTCCCTCTCTCTCTCACAACACTCCTTCACATACTTTCTCTCTCTGGATAAAAACAGAAAAAATCTAATTCTTTTCAAGTTCATTCCAAAGAATAAAAGAATTTAAATTTACAGAAAATTAAATTAAGGCTAATTACATAAGAAAATCTACTTAAATTTGTAAATAAATTCCTCTAATTATTTTTGGCAGAAAATTCAAAGTTTCATGCAGCACAATAATAGTTAATGTTCATCAACATAAAATCATAGACTGAGAATAAAACAATTATTATTCATTAAATTGCATGTTGTTGGCATGTATGCTTTATTTGGTCAAATGTTGTTTTTTTTGTTTGTTTGTTTACTTTTTGGTTTCTATCATATAGTGGCATTCAGTACAGATCTTCTGTCACTAATATGTAAACAGACATAGGCTGTGCATCTGTTTTTCTGATGTGCTGTCTCTTTATCAAACAGTTTAGCCAACCTAACTAAACATTCCCATCTTACATGTTTATAGTACATGTATCTAACTGGACAAATATTTCTATATCCTGGTGGTTGAGGAAAAACTCAAGAGACCCGATGACATATACATATATACATGTACACATATACACGTATACATATGTACATATACAGGGTTATTCAAAAAGAATGAACCGATTTCATTACGCAATATTTTAATAAGGAAAAGCAATAGAAAACTCCAGCTAAGTCACAAGTATTCTACTCACAATCAAGTTTTATTTCCTGTCTTACAAGTGTTCAATGTGGCCACCACCTGCAGTACGGGCAACATCAATGCGATAAGAGAATTCCTCCCAGACGCGTATCAGCATATCACGATCCACTGAGTTGATCACTGTTGTTATTCGATGTTTAAGGTCATCGAGGTTAGTGGGTAGCGGTGGATCATAAACATGATCTTTTACATATCCCCATAAGAAAAAATCGCGCTGCACCTTGACAACTGATTTTGTTTTCGCAAACTCGAGAACGCAGAACGCCTTTTGCTGAGGACTCACCATTCTGAGGGTAAACAAGCAACTGAACGTTGCCAGAGGAACGATGCGACTACAGTGCCTCTGTGGCAGCCAATCAAAACTTAGAAAACTCCTCTTTCAAATGGTCACTGACTCATTCCATGACGATGCTTGAGAACTGAAGTAATGCATCATGAAATTAGTTCATTCTTTTTGAATAACCCTGTATACATATACATATATTATATTAGGTCATCACAAAAGTTTTGTCAGTTTTTATATATTTATATTATGTTAATTTGGGGTTCATTTTTTGCAAGCTTGTGAAGGTGTATATAGATAAGTTATATATCATTTCATAGCATGTGCTTTGGCATACATTATGCAAAACCTACCTTTTTAAAAATCATAAAATGGATATTTGTTTCAGGGTTCTGAGTGAAGCATGGATAGAAAAGTTTTTCGTGCCATTTTGCTTGATGAGTTTAAATGAAGCCACACAGTGAGTGAGGCAACTCGTAACATTAAGCAAGCATGGGGCAAGGACACAGCAAATGAGCACACAGTATAACAATGGTTTGCAAAGTTTTGATTAGAAGATGTGAGCCTCAAACATAAAGCACATAACAGACGTCCATTCAGCTGTGATGACGACTGTCTAAAAACCTCAGTTGAAGCTGATCCAAGAAAAACAGTGACAGAACTTGCTGAAGAGCTTGATGTAAGCACTGCAACTGTTTCCCAGCATCTTGATGCAATCAACAAAGTGAAAAGGCTTGACAAGTGGGTGCCTCATGAGTTGAATGAGCAACAACAAAATCATCGATCTGCTTTTCAGTTGTCATAAGAAACAAAACCTGGTAAAATCATCACAGCTGAAAGGTACTGTTGTTAATTAAACGTTCATCAGAAACTCTCCCAACAACAGCTGGCATTACTGAATCGAAGAGGACCAATCCTGCTCCACGACAATGCTCATCCTCAAGTTGCAAAAGTGACTCTTACATAAACTGAACACATTGGGGTACAAAGATCTCCCTCAACCAGCCAATTCACCAAACGTTTCTCCTACAGACTACCACCTTTTCAAACACCTCAACAACTTCCTCCACATGAAATCCTTCACCAACCAAACAGCAATTGAAACTACCTTCCAACAGTTTATCAACTCTAGAAATCCAGATTTTTTTTCAAAATGGTGTGTGCTTATAACTCATTAGCAGAAGTGTATTGATTGTAACTGAACTAACTTTGATTAATAAACTTCCCATTCACCATCGAAATGAAGTCTCAATGTTTTGGTAAAAAAAACTGACAAAACATTTGTAGCAACCTGATATATCAGGTAAATTAGATTTTTCAAATTTTTTTCAAATTTCATCATTACCATTTATTGAAAAACTTAAATTTTCCAAGCATTTCTTATTGCTACATTGTCAAATAAAATGGCAATATCTACCATTAAAGTAAACAAAAACTAGAACACTGATTTGTAAGTAATGAAAATAAACAGTATTGCAGAATTTTTCCAGGAGCCAACATATAATTTTGTTTATTAAATTTGTTTCCAGCACAATCAAAACTTATTTCACAATTGCATATTATTTCTTTGTGCATCTTTAATACAGCAACTACCACTTAGTCATTCACCATTTAAAATATTACAAAGGCAACATCCATGCATATGAAATACTCAAAGTTTATGGCTATTTTAGATTCTCTCTCTTTCCATCATGAGTGTTTCTTGTACAAGTTTTAATGTTCCTCAAACTTTAATGAACCAACTTATTTCCTAGAATTGCAAAAATTAGTTCTCTAACCAAAGTCTTCAGAAAAAAAATAGATTCACATCTTCATGGAATAGTTGTATTGATCAAGCAGAAGTACTATGGTGAATAACACTTGAAACCTTCAGTAAAGCCTTTTATCATGTTGGATTTCCAGCTGTGGACTACACTTATGGATGGCAAGCATTCCTTTAGAAATTCTTCAATAAAGCACTGTTTGCATTGTTAACAAAAATAATCTTCACAAACAGGTGGTGGTACTGATCATCAACAGATACTGGGGAATTTTGGATGGAAATTTGTAAGCATTTATCACACTGATTCTAAAATATATTGTAGTAGTGCGCTTTGCATTCAATTTTCTGACAATGCCCACACTTCTTGGTAGATGTCTACTGATGTATGTTCACTGCTTGTACTTGTACAGCAGACTTGCCTCTCCTCCAAATTCTACTCATAAATGCCAAAGGGCTAAAAGTGTATGACCTGGTCTTCTCTATACATTTCCCTCCTCCCAAAAGACAAAAAAAAAAAATTTAGAATAAAAATGGTACATTCTGATCCAATTTAAAAAAAAAAGAAAACAACTAGTTTCAATCTTCAGAAAATATCAGTATTTTATGTCATTTTTATTTTAACATGATCAATCTACTGCCTTAATGCACACGTTAATTGCACAGCTTAGAAAGAGCTTTTTCAGAAAAGTTTTTTAACTCCAATCATTCTCATAGTTTTTAACATCTTTCTCAATTTTATTTTCTTGTCCTAGAGTCAATATTACTATTATTTTTTTTACACCAGTAAGTATGGATGATTTTCATTAATTGTTAGATTTTCAGTTTTTGCATTAGTTCAAATATAGTAAGAAAGAATTAATAATATATGCATCTTCAAATGTGCAACATAGATGGTCAATTCATTTTTTTTTTTAATTTTAATTTTAAACCATGGGAATTATTTTTGAAAAATAGTAATCTACAGAAAAGTCACAAAACTGCTTAAAACATCAACATAGATAATACACGAGTATAATTCAAATGGTGGTGCGGTTCAAAAGTAAGAAATTAGAATTTGATGATATTTTCTTAAGGAAGTATCAAAAAGTTAAATTCATTAAGTATTTATTTTTAGTCTTCTGAAAATTTAACTAATATTATTACAACATTTCTTCCAATTTGTTTTGCTTTGTTGCATTTTCTGTATTTTGCTCTGTTTTGTCATTAATTTTATAATCTGCGAGTTTCATGAGGCTGCCTTAATATTTTGCTAAAATTCATTTTTTGCCACTTGGAAAGAAAATCCACTTTCAAATTTAGTGGGGTTTTTTTTGGTTTTTTTTTACAAATCTTTGTGTGAATATGATAAAAATGTTTGACAAATTATCTTCCCTTTTAGGTAAAGAAAAGTGTAGATTACACAAGCTATTACAAAAGTTTGGAGATATGTTTTGATAAATGAAAAGACTGACCCACATTTTGGCCATTAGGAACATTAAGCAGTTCTGAGAAGGTAGATTGGGGATGTGCAATGCTAGCTTCTTCATCTCAACCCTGCATGCCTGCCTGGTTTTCTCTTATAACCCAGTTACAGATTTAAATTGGAAATTGTTAAGAAATGCTGAGCCAAACCTATAAATTTTAACCAGCCAATTAATTCCAAGGCAGCTATTTGCAGAGTGTGGGAGAGTTTTCTTAAATAGTTGGGTAGGGGCTTCTATACTAAAATGTGTTAGGGTATGGTGCTACATAAAGACAGAAAAAGTCTGTTAGTTGATACAAGTCGGCTCTTTCAGCAGGTCATGACAAAGACAAAAAAAAAAAAAAAAAAGTTCTTCTAATTCTTCCAATACAGACAAACTCTTCAACTTAAGTTTCTGAATAATTAGTATGTATACTTCTATCAGAAACTTAGATTAGAAGATAAACTACTTTTTTAAATGTTAAATCTAATCCATGAAAACCATTACAGGATAAATATTTGTGATTATTTTTTCTGAGATCTCAAACATTAAAATCAATATTCAGATTCAAAAAAAGACAAATATTTTAAAATTTATACAGTAATCAGGCAAAATCTAAACTGTCAAAATTGTTAATTTGCATCAGTATGGTTTGTGTTCACACGTCCCTCAAATACAGTTTTTTGTTTTGTTTTTTTAGTATATAAAAATGTGGCTGACAGTAGAAAGTGTGTTACCTCTACCAAGTCTAAATGTTTCATTGTTTTATTATTTAAAAAAAAAACTGTAAAGTAAACTTGACTCAAAATAGGTGACAATTTCTTTACTAATGTATCACTGTAGTGCTTTTCAGAAGTTCCAATGAAATGTCTGACACATTGATATTTATATTTCTATGAAAGTAGAGTGCCTATCATGTCACAGTTAATTACACCTTTAGAAGCAGGGAATTCAAAAAATTATTTTACATTTTGCTTCATTATTGGTGATTTTAAGAGGGCTATAAGCATAAGCATTGCAGGGTAATTGAGTAAAACAAAATATGGGGATCATAATAGTGTTATACAAAAAATATAGAAATATAAGTGAAGTAAAAGAGTACATCAAGTAGTCCTTAGGTGACTAAATAAAGCAAAAGTTTTAACAGATAAACCTAGTGGTTTTATTATTTTAATTTTTTTTAAATTTTAATTGAAAAATATAATATATATCAGAATTCATGCATCGTGCTTATTAATTCCAAATATCTGTGTTAGATCTCTTCTTCAAACAGCTATAAACTAAACTTGGCCCGATTAACTCGAGTGCAAAGACTGCGTAAAATTTCTGTAGAACTTACACTGGATGTTTTTCAACACATGAATGTTTCTTCAATAGTAAATTCCTACTCTCTAATTAAATGAAGGACTTTTGCAATCTCTTCTTGTCAAATCATGGATTTGTCACTTTTTCAATGTCTTTGATTAATAAACAGGAAAAATAATTAAAGACAAGACAGAATTTACTTAAAAATTTTGAAGAAAAGTATAACTGGCCAATTTAAATTTCAAATAATTTTTTCCTTTTGTGATTTCATTAGCAAATTAATCTTTTCATTATACATATGGCTTTTATAAGCACTAATTTTAAGACTGGACAAAATGACATAATTGAGTTAAAAACATCTACATTAAAAGTGTAACTTAAGATTTCATTTTCATAATAAATTTCCTTCACTCATGACATTTATCTTGACCATCTGGTGGATAAACAAGAGTCAGAAATCAAAGAAAACTTTAGTCAGCTAAGTAATACTTCCAGTCAAAATCTTTTTTTTTTAATTTTATCTTTGCTTGAGCAGTAATGCGTCTGTCTGTTAATGGGCAGTTTTTGCACAATTTTTAAAAAGCATAACATCATAATTTCTCAACTGATTAACCCAGTCCTGCCTGCAGTGCAACAGCTTGGAAAATCGGACATCATAGCGGTCTCTAGCAAAATTAATTTCCTATTTTTTACTGGTTAAAACCACCATTTGTAATGGTACTATCCAAAGTAGATATATTGACAACAGGCACTGTGCGTGATGCGTTTTGAAGATCACTTTATCAACAACTGGAATACTAGGCAATTGCTGCTGAGGATCAATATAGTGAGTACCGGCAGAACTAGGGTTAAAATGCTAAAACAGACATACAAGATTTTGATAAAATTGAAAAGCAAAACCAAAGCCATTTTTCATCAAAAGTGTTTTTAATGTATAATTCATGCTCTATAATTCCATTAAAATGTTCGATTTTTCTTTCAGGAAAAACAATATGATGCACTATTTAGCGAATGGAGCTTCAGTATACAAATTTCTGCCTCCCTGACTTTATAAATCCTAAATTTATAGCAAGTTGCGTAGTTAATTGATTGATCAAATTAGGCTTTCATTAAATATATACCAATTTTAAAGCTAAAGAATTATTCAGTAATGTGTGTATGTATAACAATAATTTCAGGCAGATGGACATTGCCTTCATTAATGTTTCTGGACTTACCGTAGTATGTTTTGCTAACAGTCATGTGCACAAACAAGAGATTACAAAATTAAAATTTTATTCAACTAAGATCTAACTTGAAGTTAAGCAAATCTTTAAATCTAAACAGTTGGATTGGTAAGGTCACTTGGTAAAAATCTGAAAATATCCATAGCCTGCACCAATGATAAAGTGGTGGCTGATCAGTAATAATAAATTCTGTTGTCAAATTATTAAGGGCATTAACTAGATAGATCTCAATGGCTGTTTTCCTTGTACATAAATTTGATGATCTGAAAAGTATTATAACCAGTGAAGAAGGGTAAATAAGGAAGTAGATTACTGATCTAAAACAATGGATAAGAAAGCCCATCAAGGGCATGATCTATGATGGCAAGCTAGCTTGCTTCCCTCTAGAAAAAATAGTTGCAAATCTCCAAATCAGAGCTATAACAATAGTTGAAGCATATCATTGTCTACCCTATAAATTCATATTTCAAAATAAACCTAAAATTAAAGTTCAGCAATTTAATGTAAATTAGAAAAGCTCTTTATCATTTGCTTAACCATATCAGCTTCAATCCAACTAAAACCCAAGAAACAATTACAGCATTAATCTTCCACTTTTGAAGAGATTTTACTGAAAAATTATATATTAAATACAAAGAAAAAATAAAACATACACAAAGCCACTTAATTATGCAAGCTAACTAGCACAAATATTAAGGAGAAAAGCAAGAGATAGAGAAACTTAAAAAGATATACAATTTTTTTTCAGAAGCATTTGAAATATATATCACATGTGCCATTATCTAAAATTCTTTTTAATTATAAAATATGGGATATCAAAAATAATTAATATTAATATGGGCAATGCTCAAAACATTTTGGGGAAAACAAAGACCCTTTCTCACCAAAAGTTTTTCTAAATGTTTTAGAAGTTTTGCTTTTGGAAGTTGTTGCTATTTGTTTTATGTATAACAGAATACTGTAAGTTTGATTTTTACTGCAAAATAATAACAATTTTGACCAACAACTTTGGTCAGAATAATAAAAGCAAGTACAGATCTGTAATTTAAACTAGTATTTATATCCATAGAAAATAATAAATAAAAACATTCATCTCAATCTGGTGAAGATGATGTACAAAAATAATTCTACAATTGTTTATCCCCACTTTATAAACATCTGATAAAGGAACAAAACAGATTTTAATGATCAATATACATGTAGTTTGTAGAGGATTCCCTCCCACTTCATCAGGCTTGGGACTGGCAAGTGCGCGTGATGGTGTTTTGAGCTTTTACCCATCATATCTAAAGAATGTAACCAGCTTCAATAATGTTTTAGCCACATACATTACTAGCAAGGCACTTGGCGTGGTTAAATCCTCTACAACCACCAGCCCCACATGATATGTCCAAGGAAATGATGGTTTAACAAGAATCGGAGACACTCAAATTGGTGTATCATAATACTATATTCCATTGAATGGATGATCTCTAGCTTGCTGGTAGGTCTTTATAGACTTATTACATTAACTTAATTTAATAATAATGCTAATAATTAGTATTCTTCATAAAGTCTATGCACTGAAACCTTTAAACAAATGAATAGAGTAATTCCTTGTAAAATCATTTATTGTACCTCATCTCATCTTTAAGACTTTAATAAAATTTCTACTGGAGGTGCTTCTGGACTCCCAAAAGCAAGTTTCTAAAGTCATAGCCTCCAACTCACACTAGTTCCAAATATACAGGGCTCACAAATTATATCCAAAGTGGGCATTTGATCATGTCACATACTGCATAAAGCCTTACTTAGAACTTAGTAGTTACAAAACTGAGAACTTGTAAAGCATGATAATTATGCTTATCATCTTGGTATGGAATACAACCAGAATATAAAGTATGAGTATTCTACCATTAGTTTCTACATAAATATATCAATGAAGATGCCCTCTATGAATTTTCAACCAAAATGTACCCACCTCCAGAGGCAAAAATAGCCATGTAGCTCTGTAAATAAATGTTTATAAACTACAATATAAAATGTCCATATAATGAGATATAAGAATCACTAAAAACATTTGGCCATTTTGCTTCTAAAGCATGAAAACCATCCACCCATGTACATTACTGTGTGTGTGTGTTCTTGCACGTTTTAAAATCATCACATGATCACTTTAGAAAAAAAAATTGGACAACTATTAGCATGAACTACATGAATATCTTCTGCAGGACGGCATACAATGTTTAAAAACCATCTTTGGAAAAATCAAACACATTCACTACTTCATACTTCAGTGGCAGCACAGTAAAAAAAATTAAGAAACTTTCATGAATCTAGAGGCATTACAGCAGAATGGGGGAAGCATAGTAAAGTGCCTGATAGCACCACAAGCTTTCAATGGCCTATAGAGTGCCAAATCCTAATAGACTAATCTTTCAGCTACTACAAAGGAAATGTTTATGGAAATATCCTAATCTGTTTAAAATAAAGATGTGGAAGCAGTTAAGCCATTCCTAGAAGATAGATTCTATTTAGTTATGATCACAGGCTAAGGTTTTATGTTAGCTGATCATACAAACATTCTTTAACCAATAAGATCATCAATTATGGACCATGTGAGGTAAATTTGCTTTACATACATGAAAAAGGCTCAAAGTCCAGCAAGTTTTAAAGGTCAAATCCATAGCAAGTTTAGATTTCTTTGTTGAGGTAAGAGTTTCTATTCTTGTTGTAAATTTTTCAAGGATGGGTGATTATTATAATTCTCCAAGTGAAGGAGTTCCCAGGATGTGAATAAAAAATGCAGTATCTAGAAAAAAGAAAACTTATTTTGTGCCAATAAATGAAAATCAAATTTATATCAGCTAGATAAAGATAACATATCATTTCAAGTAAATGTTGTCCAGCCTGAATGTTTCACTGGCCAACCAGAATAGTAGTTAAGAGCACCAAAAATGCACATACTGTGCATTACTCCTGTCCTACAGTGCAAACTCATTGAGAAGATGGTATAAATTACCTGATACTGTAGTGACTATAGTTATTTGTATGGTAAAATAAATTGATTTTTTTACTCTTACAGTATTTGTTTTTGTTGTCTATAATGGTGCTTTACTACAATGCATGATACATATGATGTATTCACATGTGCTCATGCTAAGAGACATCCGATCTTGGTAAGTTACATGACCATGTGATGACTTCAAAATACAATGCATGAACACAAATATTAGCCTACATTGTTAGTTGGTTTTCATCATTTAGAAGCAAGATATAAATATATTTCATATAGTTTATAAGAATTTATTGATATAAACACTTAGCCATTTTGGATTTTGAAGTGGGAGCGATTTTTTGGTCACAAGATCATCAAGGGCATCTTCATAATCACATAACTCTAGAAGGTAATCATGGAATGCTCTTATGCTATAATCTTGTTACTGTTTCACAAATGCTCACCTTAATAACAACTAAGCTCCAAATAAGGATTCAAGCCCTGCGTAATACAGTAAAATTTCCACTTTGGGTCTAGTGTGTGATAAAAATAAAAATTAATCATTTCTGATGCAATTTTTCTGGAATCTACAGTGTTGAGAATAATTATGGAAACAAAAAAGCTGTATAAACTGCAAATTACAGATGACAGAATCACATCTTGTGTAAAAATGAAATACTACATAGTAGTTGTGTGTTGATATAGTACTCTGTGATTGCTCAGATGACAACCATTCAAAAAGTGACACACCCACAGAAAAACTATACAAGTATAGACAGTGATATTATAGTACTGCGTGAATGTATGGTAAATACTATGGCTCCTGAGGAGGAAATATCACATGAGAAGCATATAAAAATCAAAGTCTTAGCTAGTGAGGACTACTCTATGCAATAAGTTGAAGCTTCAACTTCACATTTCAGAACTAACTGTAAACAAGACTGAGGAGGATACACATAATTGATACTGTTAACAACCAACATAGTGAGGAAGAGAGCCCAAACTCTCCAAAAGTGATGTTAAGTACCTCAGGGTGTTTTCTAGGTGGTGAAAGACGAGCCAGTAGAAATTTTGCAAGTGACCTATCTTCAAATTTGGATGCTAATGTTTCATCAAACAGTAACATACACATTAGCTTAAAATGATTTCAATGAATGTATAGCTATCCAAAAACCTTAGCTGAGAAAAGGAAATCAAACAGCAAGACTAAAATGGCCAGCAATGATTTAAACAGTGGTAAGTCCAAACCTGGAAGGGGATGCTCTTACAGATAAGTCCAAGTTTAAACTGTTGTGTAATAACCAACAGCAGTTTTTGGAACAGTATAACAGTCAGTATATAATAGCTACAGTGAAGCATGGGGTTAAACCAATACAAGTGTGGGGTTTCATATGCACCAAAGGTGTCAGAAATTTGCATTACTGACTGCCAACAGATACAGGCAGACTGTCAACTATCATGTCATTCCCTAAAGAAAGCATTTCATTGGGTAGAGGATTCATCTTTCAACATGACAATGACCTCAAGAATGCAGCCAATGTGATGAAAAACTATCTGCAACATAAAGCAGCAGCTGAAACACTCACAAAGTTCAAGTGTCAAGAGAATCTGAGAGGTTATATGGCTAATGACAAAGGTAAACAGCAACTAAACAGAAGGAAAAATTATGGAAACTGCTACAGAATATTTGGAACATTCCATAGTCAATAATCTGTTTCAGAGCATGAAAGTATTCTCTATATAAAGCAAAGAGCTCACATACCAAATACTAATGCACACGATGTATTCATTGCATTTTTATATTTTCTTTAATAATACATTTTTTTTTTAAGTATTATGTACATCTCTCAGTTGTAGTTACTCATTATTTGTGCATTTCCATAATTATTTCCAATGCTGAATGTGCATAAAAGGTTGTAGCAGGAACTTAAGTCTCATGGCAACAGCTGTCTTGTTATGTCCACTGATCAATAAAACATGGATTTTGTCACATGCTTAAAATGTACCATCAATTTTCAACCAAAGTACCCTATGATTGAGGGTTTTAACTTTGGAAATAGTGAGTACTGGGTAGATACAAATTTACATATTTTCCTTTTGGGACCCAATGCACCTTCAGTAGAAGGTTCATCAAAATCTGAGAGGGTGAGGTGGGAGTCTTTGTTCAAAATTTTATATTTGATGAGAAATGACCACAATCATCTTAAAGAGAAAGAGAGAGTGAGTGAGTGAGTGTGCACACAAAGTATTATTTGTACCATACTGCTAGTAGTTATAATTAAATAAAAGTTCATTTCAAGTCAAAATGTTTGCAATTACTCCTCACAAAAAATTGACAAAGTCAAGATTAACTATCCAATGAAATGTAACAAGACAAACATCAATGATCTCTAAATATCCATTTTCATGTTTGTTTGTACAGAAATATTATAATATAAAAAAACTGCTAAGGATTAAAAAATACAATACTAATATTTATCTTTTTTTAGGTGCCATAAGAAAAATGTGGAATATGTATACATAATTTTAGGTGACATTAATCTTGGCATACATGAATGCTATCATTAAATGATAATGTCACAATGGGTCAATAGAGGCATCCCTCAAAAGCAAAAATTTCTAGTTATGGAGACAGAAGGTGCAAAATCTGACATTTAACTCCATAACCAATTCCTGTTCAGAAATTCATGTAATATCTAGTATAAGAGTCTTTTGCATGGAGAGCTTAGCACAGTATTTCATGTTCCTAATGAATCTTTGAATGCTGAACTTAGGCAAATTGTCTCATTCTTCAACAAAAGCATCACCAAGTTCCTGCAAGGCTCTGAAGAGGATAGGCCATCTTGCAATGGTAGCCTGAAACATGTTCCAAAACACATTTTATTTAGATTAAGATCTGGAGAATGAGCTTGCTACTCTATATCCATGATATTTAAGCAATGCCTGGAGCAACAAACAATCTGGGTGCGATGTATATGAGCATTATCATGAAGTTATCCCCATTAACATCAGATTATGGCCTCAAATAAACATCTAAGATCTCAATTCAGTATCTAAAAGTTGTTATGATGCTGTCCACAAAACATGGAAGTCAATCTTGTCATCCCAGCTAATCCTTCCCTGCAGTATTAATGAGCCAACTACCACCACCAGCCAGCAGTCTTGTTCATCAATATCAGCATCTTGAAATCTCTGCTTTGGCCTTCTCTTCACTCATGTATGAATCCAGATTGACATACCAAGTAAGTTTAAAGCTAACAATTTCATACTGTCCAACCTGCAATTGGCTCATGGTTAGTGGTATGCAGATACAGGCTTTTCTTGATTGCATACCATTATCCTGAAGCCAGTAACATAATTTATTTTGAGATGCTGATGTCTGTTGCATCAGAGTTGTTGTCTAGAAATGATTTTTTCTCACTTGCAATACCAAAAAGTGATTCCAGCAATGTTGTTGATGGCTTGGATGGAACCCTCCTGGAACCCTGCCATGTCATTTAGCATCATTACTAAAGATTTGATGCCAAGTCCAGGCCCTAGAAATTACATTTACACTAAACTCTCATCTGCCACACAATGTTGAGTTGCTCCAATCTCCAACATAGTTGTAGCCATTAAATGTCGTTTCTATTGCCATTGAGCAATTTTGTATCAGCCAGCATTAAACTGATCAATCTGGCAATGAAGCACTTCTTAAATGCCAAAATTACAGCAACACATTAATATTTACCTGAAAATCGAGGAAGTGTACAGGCACTTACATCTCAAACCTTGACACAGTGAATGAAATTCAGTTACACTGTGGGCAAGGGTCCTAAAGAAGGGGGAATATGGTTAAGGAATGAAAGTGAATTGTACTAGTATTAGATGTAGTATTCATAGTTTACTGATAATCATTTGATACTTTGAACATTTTAAGTTGTATAGTATAAAATACTCAATCCTGAATCTCAACTTTTCATTTCAAAGTAAAGAGACTGCAAGTAAAACCAAAGTTTAGCAAATCAAAAGGATTCATTTTTTTTAGTATAACAAAGGATCTTTAACTATGTAATTGTCACTATCCCAGTCTTAATTACAAATTTTAAAAAATAAAGTGCTAAAGATATAATTTTCCTTTGCTGTTGATCTAAAAATCTGTAAAAATCTGCAACACTCCAATGAATGCACATGTATATCCTCAAGTTATGCATCATAAAAATGTACATAGAATATTTGTGCAAAATTCTGCAAAAAATATGGTAGCCCTAATTTAATACTAACAACAGAAGGAGAAAAAAAAGAGATAAGTGAGAACTGATCAAACAAATAATTAGCTTATGATTAATATATATTAACTTCTCATAAGAAATAAAAATTAGTTTTTTTTTAAAAAAAATCCAAGAGATCTTAGAAAAATCTTTAAAAATCTATAGTAGTTATTTAAAATTTTTAGAGTTTTATTTCCAATAATTTTGTCTAGCTAAGAAAATGGGATGCTCATTTTTTAATTTATTAGAATAAAATGAATTTATAGATATAATCATTTTAAGATGTATTAAGTTGATACAATAGCCCTTATAAAAGAAAATGTTTGTGGATAGTAGTAATGCCTATTATTCATTATCAATGGCTACAGAATACTGAAAATATACCCATTTCTTTTGGAATATTATCTTGTACCACGTATACATATTTAGCAAATAGAATTAAATCAGCACCACAAAAAAAAAAAAAAAAAATTAATTGACAAACCTAGTTTATGGCTATTTAAGGCAGCCATGGTTTTGCTTGTGCCAGTTTAGTAAATTCCATTTTTGTTTGGAAACTCACTCAAAACATGTAAAGTTAAATTTAAACAGGTTTACATTAAATTAACCTATTCATTATATTGAAACTGTATTAATATTTTATTAATTTTTAATTACTATAATTAGCTACTTTTAGATATACATTAAATCAGAATTCTTCGAGTATGTGCTTTAGGGTGATGACTTTAACTTTTTTCAAAATTTTAATTTTCCCGATGTTGCATTTGATGAACTTTTGCCTATACATTAGTTTTTTTTATGTTATTTTCTTTTGGTTATGTAAAAACCTCCCACACCCAACATTATTTCATTTTTGCTGTACACAAGAAGTGAGGGTCTGAGTGGGTTTCAGCAGCAGTATCAGTAGCAGCTGTTTTGTTTTGTTGTCAGTGTTGCCGTTTTGAGTGTGTGTTGTGTGTGATGTATGCACTTGGGCGCATTCCCGTGCATTCTGATTGGCCCTTCGTGACCTTATTTTACTTTCATTCATTGAGCTCTATTGATCCCTGTTGTTAACTCATGACCTTAGCTGGCTCCCATTCTGTTTGACCCTTTTTTAGCTTCATTGTTTACACATCACGACACACAAGGTTTCAGCGTCACTGCGAGCACATGCTTATCTCTTAGTAATAAACTTGTGTCAGTAAACACCGCCTTCTCCCTAAGACCAGGCTGGGATATTACACTGTGTAGACAAAGTAAGGTGTGTATCAAGTAGGTAATTCGATGTTTTTTTTGTTGAAGTTAGTTTAAAGTTTTTCATTGCATGTTTTCTGTTTTCAGCTTCGAACATGTCTTTTAAAAGTAAACGATCCAAATCAGCAGTGGAATCAGCTGGAAAGAAATGGACACGAAACTTGACAAAAACTACAAGGCGCCGTCCAAGCATACCAGAAATAAAAGGAGACATAAATGAGATCATGTGCAAAATGCCTTTGAACAGAGACATTGTTGGTAGATTTTTGAGGTTGTACGATGAACTCAAAGGCCGAACAGACCGAATAAGGAAGATATCTCAAGAATTGCTGAAGCTTTGGGAGAAACTGAGCTTCCCTTTTCTTTCTGAACAGCAAGTTTCAGCAAAGGTTGACAAGTTCATAAAAATGTTCGAAACATATAGAAAGTGGCAGAATGAAGAATTTGAAAAAAAATCTCACTCGTCTTTTCGATATTACAAAACCGAGTGGAAACTGGCTTTGCAGTGAAGACAAAGAACTTTACAGAAAACAAATTGAATCAGGAGGCCTAGTGGGATACACAACTGATAAAGTGACTCCTATATCAACGATCCATCCTTCAAAACGGCCAAGAAACTCATCAGAACCGTCAACAAGCCAAGTGCAAGAGTTGAGTAGTAGTACTGAAGATGAAAAGAGCAGCACTGATTCTGAGGTTGCAGAAGAGTCTCCCTTCATGAAATGGAAGTATCACGCAACAAAACCTGCTGCCAAGCTGGTATCAAAAGTATCCTTGTCTACATGGAAAGCATCAAATGTTCTTCAAAACTTGGCTGAAGAAAGAATAGATGTACCCACACCATCACAATCGGGAATTTGGCATCGAGTGATCAAGGATGCAGAAAGAGTCAAGAACCGGCTGAAAGAAATTGTTGATGAAGAGGAATTTTGCTTGCATTTTGATGGGAAGAGAATTGACAATAAAGAATATCAGGTGGTCTGTCTGAAGAATCCTGCAAGAACTCTACACCTTGGCATTTTGGCTTGTGAAAGCGGATCAGCTGAGAACATCTTCATCCCACTGCAAGCCCTGCTGGATGAATACAATGCATGGAGTGTCAAAATGATTATTTCTGACACCACAGCAGTTAATACAGGCCAACAAAGTGGCGTTGTTGTTAGACTCCAGAGACAGTTCAGACAAAAGGGACTAGAAGAGCCTCAATATATTGGATGCCAACACTATATTCTCGACCTGGTTCTACAGCACGTGATGGATTACTTTTTCTCAACAACATCATGGTCACCCAACATCAACTATAATTTCATTGAAGATGTTTTGGCAGGCTATGAGGACTCACAAAAAATCTATTCTGGCACAGAAATGATGCCAAAACATAAAAACCTTGGATGGAGGGATGACTTCAGGTTTCTTTTTGAACTCTGTGAAGCATATAATTTCTACCAGATGGAAGGAAAATGGCCTTATATTAAATGGCAAAAGCTGCCCTCCCTTCATAGTGCCAGGTGTAATTCATGGGCAATCTTTGCACTGATTGCTTTTTTTCTCCTTCCAAAATGGAGAGATCAGCTGAAAGCTACTTGTGACTTCATCACAACTACATGGGCAAAGGCATGGTTCTCAAATCAGCACTATTTAGAAGACACTTACAATGACCTACATGCTGCTGTCTCTAAATTGAAGTGTCCTAAGGCCTTAAAATTTTTTCCACCCATTGGATAAAGGATTGATCAATGCTTGATGTGCCTCGCTCAAATATGGTGGCCGAGCGAGCTGTGAAGCTAATGGAAGAGAAACAGTGATTCACAAATTTAAAACCTTTTTTAAAGTTTAATGTAGGCACTATTCATTTGCAAATAAAGCCTTTTGTAAACGGCAGTATTTTCTTTTGATGCATCAGCCTAATACAGGGGTCGGGAACCTTTTCAGCTTAAAGAGCCGCATTGCCAATTTATAGCCAAATTTTAAGGCTCAAAGAGCCACATCAGCTGTATTTTAGTCTCATGGAGCTGCAAGATGCCAATTTTATGCTAAAATACCAATAGAATTACTCCATTTGCATTACGTAAAATCCATGTTGGGAGCCGCACAGGGGCCATCAAAGAGCCGCAGGTTCCCGACCACTGGCCTAATACAACGTCTCATTAGGTGCGGGAGCTTTTTTCATAATTTGGCAAAACGAAAAGCATTTTTGTAAGTTTTAGGCAAAAGTTCATCATTTGCCACTACAGGCTTTTAAATCTGAAAAATGTCATTACCCTAATGTGCTTGTTCTTCATTTTGCTTCTCTAAAGCTGTTGTCTCAAACTTATATACATTTATCATTGCTATGGCTATTTATGTTATAAATAATTTTTAAAATTACTTAAAGGTGGCTTATCTTTAAATAGATATATAAGTACATATTTTATAAGTTTTTATACCATCAAGTTTTTTTTCAGATTAACCAAAAGTGATGATAATAAAGCATTTTCACAGTTGATTGAAATCACGTCTAAGCTTTGATTGCATTGTTCATACTCTTTCACATAGCCATTGTGCATTAGGCACACTTTACCATGCATATACATGGAGTTGGCTTTAGAAAAATAAAGTATGGTATTAAGACCTCTGCATGCACTAAACATTATAAATTCAGGCTGTTATCTCTTTAAAATTTCCACTATGTACAGATGGGACAGAGATGCTACAGAAATCCAGAAATAGCAAATTTGGAATGAAAAACACTTGAGTTTTCCTGCAGAGACAGGAAAGAAGCATGAAATGCAACACACAATAATGCTAGACAGTGTTCACAACAATGTTGTTGATACAGTAGAGAATATGACTGCTATTCATGAAATACACCAGAATCCCTTTGAAAATTCCCCAAACTTAAGAAATCTGAAGAACCAACAATAGGATATTTGCCAGAACTGTATTTAGACTGAATAACCTTACTTAACAGGTTTATCATACTGTGAAAAGTCAAAGTTTGTCAAAAGCTAGACTTAATTGGAATAATCTACATTTTTGTTGAAATTTGGGGACAAAGTTATCAGGAAGCAAGCTTAGAATCAAGAAAATGTCACTCAATTTATGAAACTTTACAACCCCCCCCCACCCAATTTCATATTTGTACTTCTAAATAAATGTTAATTTCCTTTGGGTTTTAATTCAGAAAAGCATTTTTTTATTTTAAAAAATGACAACCAAACATTAACAAATAAGAGCTTGATACTTTTAAAGTTTCACTGCCTTTTGTCAAAAATATATGCTTAAAAAGCAAGCGATACACTCACTATAGCCTGCAGTATTAATAATACATTTAGTTAAAAGCAAATCATCCTGAACCATAAACCATAATAGCACATTAGACACCCTATTATTAGGGATGATTCTTTTCCATATGGCCTACAGTAATCTGGTGATTAAACTACTGGAATATAAAATTGAGGACCCAACCATTTCCCACTAAGGACAAATTCAGTTTGGCATTCTACCCCGGAATGGTTTCTTCTTGCTCTTATTTATAAGCTGGCTGCATTGGCTTTCTCCAGGAACTATGGTTTCCTCCCATATCTAAAAAATAAAAATTTTTTGAAGGTTCTTTCGATACAGAAGGTAAAGGCAAAGTAATGGCAATCCAAACACCTTTCCTCGTCATAAACCATAACACAATCTAATGCATCAGAACCAAATACTCAATCCCATCAAGAATACCTGACACAGACATTAAATGTAAAGTGGTATGTAATGTGGCAAACCCAACATCTGATACCTGAAGCTGCTTATTTGGTGAATTTACATTGAGTATCTATTTATGGCTATAGCGTTAATCCTTGGGAGCTGCCATAAATGAAGCAACCCAACTACTCCATATTAATATAACTTTAAAAGTAATGACACTGAGGTCTGTCGAAAAAGTATCCGACCTTAGACGGAGAAAAAAAATTACGTACTTGGTGGGGTTCAATTGCTAATCCCCTTCGAAGTAGGCCCCTTGTGCCTCCATACACTTAGCCCAGCGATCCTTCCTCTGTTCGAAGCACATCTGGAATGCTTCTTCCGGAATGGCTCTCAGCTCCGCTGCCGCATTCCGCATGATGTCCTCTTGGCTCTCAAAGTGGAAGCCTTTCAGTGGCATCTTCATTTTTGGGAACAACCAGAAGTAAGAAGAAGCTGTGTCTGAAGAATACGGAGCCTGATGAATGAGCGGAATGCTTTTCTTTGCCAAGAAACCTTGGATCAGCTGCGACGAATGAGCTGGGGTGTTGTCATGGCATAGCTGCCAGTTTTGCGAGGCCCACAGATCCGGTCTCTTGCGCCTAACTGCATCACGAAGACGTTGCAGGACTTGCTGATATTACTCCTTTGTAACTGTTTGTCCTTCTGGGGCACATTCGTGATGCACAACACCTCAGTAGTCAAAGAAAATTCAGCATCACCTTGATTTTGCTCTGGACCTGACATGCTTTTTTGGGCCTTGGCGATGTTGGGTGCTTCCACTGTGATGACTAAGCTTTGGTTTCCGGGTCGTACCCGTACACCCACGTCTCATCTGCAGTTATCATGGTATTCTGGAACTCAGGATCCCTGTTGGCAGTATCCAGCAGGTCCTGCGCAACCTCAAGATGAAGTTGTTGTTGTTCCTGAGAAAGCAGCTTGGGCACAAATTTTGCTGCCACTCTGCGCAAGCCAAAATCCTCCTTTAAAATTGCATGTGCATAATCTTTACTGATCCCAACCTCGTCACCAATTTCCCGCACCATCAAACAATGATCCTCCATTATCTTGGTCTGCACTTTCTCGATAAAAACTGCATTGTGGCTTGTTGACGGCCTCCCAGAACGCTGGTCACTCTCCCCCGATGTGCGGCCATCTTTGAACATGTTGTGCCATTTTTTTATTTGCGTAACACCCATGGCACTGTCACCAAAAGCTTTTGAATTTTGCGAATTGTTTCCGCTTGGGGGGTATCTCCAAGATTTTGGTGAAACTTGATGCAAGGTCGTTGCTCCACATGTTTCATCATCACGGGCAAAATGAAAATGCAACGATTAAGTAGTACAGCACCTCACACACTTGCTGCCTGACATCGACTGACGTATCCAGCAAACCCACTAAGGACCACACGTGCACATGAAGGCATGCGGATCCACTAAGCACACTTTTGCCTCCCTAACATGATTACTTCCCACGGGAAAAAATAAAGTTGGATACTTTTTCGACAGACCTCATATTTCAGTATAGCATAATCAAAACATTGACTTTTTTTAAACAGAAGAAAGAGATCTTAGTGAAATTGTGAAAGACCACGAGAGTGAAGTGAAACAAAAGTGAAAAGATTAGAAATCTTATAGAAAAAAAGCAAACATTCTGAGTGAAACCTGGTTAACATATTATAACTATCTCCTGACCCCACCCTAATCCTCTTTAATACCAGTACAACTAACTATAAACCCTAACACTTAATGTTTTAAATTAAAGAGGAATTGGTTTTGTCCCCTTTACTCTCCTGTACAACACTGATTTTTTTTACTTATGCCAGGCTTTCATACATTAATAGGAAGTTTTTACATTAATTACTGATTTTCTTTAAATCATAAAATGAGATCAATGCTCAGAATACAGGGGGCCAGCATTTTTTCCTATGCAACATTATAGCATCAGTTCATTAGCAGATGCCTACTCTGTTGTTGATAGGTGTTCAAAACTTCTCTGAGTAATATTCATAGACAGATCCTTCCTGAAGTACAATAAGACCAAGTAGCTAAGATGTTGATGCAGTATCAATCTTCTATAAAGGAATATCCCGACTTACTTAGGGGTTATGTTCCAGTTGGTTATATCTAAATCAAATTTTACGTGAGTCGAACTTGCACATATATTGCTTATTATCTTGCACCCGCAACGTCAACAATTTCTCCATCTCAGCAATCACACCAGTCCTTTGTTTCATTTTCACTATAGATTTCATGGAGCAAATCCTTTCACATGTTCTTTAATATGGTCTCTCACTATCGTGTTAACTGTCGACACATCATGCTCAGACCATGCGCAATGGAAGACAAAGTTTGCACGTCTTAATATTTCTTTATTATGCTCACCTTCTCCTCAAACATAATCATCCTACACTTCTTTGCGGAACCACTAGCACCGCTTTGGCACCATGGCTTGCAATGGAAAAATTTACGTAAAAATGAAAAGATTTCCACAACTAACTTGATGGATACTAACGCAAAACTGAGAGCATGGGAGAGGGATAATGATCAACTAACACACTCAGACCCCAGCGCACATTACTTCATGGCTCAAAGTAGTGCCCACTAATACCCAGGTACCCATACATAGAGTTATGTAACATTTTTGCCATATCTCAAATTCTTTTTGGAATTTATTTCTTACATAAAGTCAAATTTACGTAAGTTAGGGTATTCCTGTATTTTGTGTGTGCATGCGCATGTGTAAAGAAAGACTTTCATTGCAAAATGCTGCGAAACCATGAAATGGTTGAAAACATGCAAAAACATTATATAACAATGAAAATGCTTTCTTGTAGCTGATCAAGAATGTCTGCACTGGTGCAATATTAGCAAAAATACTTTTACTAATACTGCTCTTAGACAAGATGAATGATTTAGCTACTTGCACTTCAACTGAAAGATCATGATCATAGATACAATCAAGAATCAGATCTAGTAACATCCTTATTTTCTTTAAAATAAGGAAATCATCTCTTACATCAGAGATGGGATTCAGCATTGTCAACACATTTTATAGAGGCTTATACCTCTCATCAGATATAGTTGTTTCATTTTCTGGAGTGATGTTGCATCCTTGTGTTGCCCTGATTTTGCATCTTTAAACAACCATGCTGCCAGAAAATTGAGAATTGGTCATACCAAGATATTTGAGTTTTGACTACAGTGGTTCTATCTTATGTCTGCCTTCAACAACTGCATTTTCACTTATACCAGTTAGTATTTCTTGAAACTGATATCACAAACTGCAGAAATGTTGATCAAGTAGGCATTTGAGTTTGTCTCCATTATACATTTGAGAAAATATTGAATGTTGCATAAGGCTGACATTTAGAAAAATTCCCCATGGATGATCATTTTCCATGTTTAAAAAAATAAAAAACAAGTGAAACAAAACTATTTCTATTAAAACCACAAGGAGAGACCTCTAGCCACAATATTTAGCTTTGATTTTTGTAATTTCTCCATAAATTGATGCCTTGTCCATCCTTAATGAACATATACCAATCTATTTGCCAGAGATCACAAATACTTAAAATAAATAATGCTGTGACAATCACATAACTAGGAACAGAGTCTCCAGCTGGTGAATTTATAAATATATTGCATGGGTATCAATGTATGCTATCCACAATATATACATATTTTTTTCCATCAGTTGCATTTACAATATACTGAATGGTCAAAATTACAGCACATCTTCAAAAGTATTGACATGTAAGAAAACAAACAAATATGTTGTGCATCTATTTACACAACTCCTTTAGTATAAAAAATGGAGTAACTTCTTCATATGCAAATCATCAAAAATTTAGTTATTTTTTCTTATACAATTCAGAGCACCAAATATATAACAGATTACTTCAAAAATAAACTTTTAATATTTTTTTCATATTTAATATACATATAAACTGCATTTCATGAATTATTTATGCAAACATTTTTAAAATTTTGTTTGGTTTGATTGGGATCAAACTTTCAGCAAGCTTTGAAACAAGTGGGAATTTAATGAAAAAATACACAAACCATGCTATGTACATAAGTGGTTTTTTTTAGTTAACATTTTGCCATTTGTGTCACTGAAAGATTCTGCCCACCTGAGATCAACCAAATCATTCACCCTCTTATGCGATTGCAAATCACATATCTCATCATCTTAGTCTGTTTACTTTTCAGTAAGCAGTAAGAGTTGAATCTCCAAAGAATTCCACGTAATCCTGAAGGTGGCTGGCATGAGAATGGACAGTTTAAAACCAAATGTTCCACCTTGTAATTACCAATGAAGGGGGTATAGCAGACACTGTCCCTTCTTCCTGCAATGACTGACAAAAACCATATCTTGAGGGCAGGGCAGACAGTGAATACCCATTTTACAGCAATGACAAGTTTGTGATACCTGGAGAAAAATATTTTGAAAAGTAAACAGACTAAGATGATGAGATATGTGACTTACATTGCATGAACTTCATTCATAAAAAGTACTTAAAGACTTGTTCCCAGCTAGTGATTTTATCAAAATGAATCCCATATTTATGAACTGTTTCACAGATTTAAAGTTGAATCTCTAAACAGGATACTAAAAGAAATTTAAATTGCAAATTTCTTTACTCTTGTCAACTTGAAGTTAAAGAGTTTGCAAAAAAGTAACATGCAATTACTATGATATTTATAACATAGCAGCTTTCAACATCCAACATTTTGTCTGCTCTAAGACAAAGTCCAGCACAATCATTTACATGACTTTCAAAAAGCTTTCACAGTTGATATGAACAAGGTGTAACACTGGTGCTTTTCAAAGAGCTTTTCATAATAGGATTGTCTAGGGTGAGAATTGGAATATAAATGGTGCATAAAGTCAGTTACATTGGTAAACTTCTTTTCTATGCTATATATCTAATCTTTTGTCTTTACAGAAAACAGTGCGTTCATCTTTTTTGTTAGTTTTCTTTCCTACTGCAGATTCAATGGCTTGTAGCTTCCATGTATGTAAAGCAA
Source organism: Nautilus pompilius (assembly GCA_018389105.1). Lineage (NCBI taxonomy): Eukaryota > Metazoa > Mollusca > Cephalopoda > Nautilida > Nautilidae > Nautilus > Nautilus pompilius. Next base: position 1,646,697 of record JACATO010000340.1, read on the forward strand.
CATGTGTGACAGCTTGCTTTCTCACTTGTGATCCATGGAAATATTACATGCTGTACAAAATATCATTTCACCACCTTTGTGAGATTTTCCTATTACATATTTTTGACTTCTCTGGCAAATATTGCTGCTAAGCAATTTGCTTGCTAATGTTGCACTTGCTGTTGAAATCTTTTCAGTCCACTCATCCACTTAACTCTTTTACGCACTTACTTGCTTAGCAACAAATCTTACTGGCTGATATACATACTGCATGTATCCAAAAAATTACACAGATATTTGTATTTTTAGCACATGACATACAATAATTTTAATGGCAATAAAGTACCTAATCTGATGAGATTTCATAGATTTTATTCAAATTTATGATCTCTAATCTTCATGAAAAAATTGTATCCCTAATCATATCAGAATTTCCAGCACTGACTTATATTTGACTTTTTTCTTAACATACCTTTTTTAAAAAAAAAAACTGAAATTTTAGATGTTACTCTAGTAATCTAATTAGTCTTAGAAATTAATACAACATTGTTTAAAAAATGATAATACAAGATGTTCAAATGAAACCTAACCAGATATCATTACAATGATACTATATTTGTCAGGTTTCATTTGAACATCCTTAGTATACACACACATTTGCCCTTTAAATATTTATAATAAAAAATCTGATGTAACTTCAAAGTTTTCTTTATAAATAAAATATTCAGTGAAAGGTAGCACTAAAATCTCAGAGTAGCAAATAAAAGAAAAAATATTAAGTTAGAAATGTAACATTTTAAGAAGTTCTACCAAATCACCTGTTATCTAAAAGCTATGGTAAATTATTAAATCTTGAATACTCTGCACAGAATCATATTGTTAATTATGGCTTTTGTTTTTACTAGTTTAGAAACTTGCTAATATAGACAAAATGTGTGACTTTAATTTTAAAATACTATGAATGTTCAAATGAAACTTGGTTGAATACAATTATGGCAATTCTATTTTAGTCGAGTTTCATTTGAATGTCACTTATAGAATATTAAAAATGTAATATAAAAAAATTATGAAAAAAAAAGAAAGGGCATTCAGATTTTCAACTATGTTAACCAGAATGTGAAAACAGTATATCATTAAAATAATTTGAATAAATGCATCAATGACAGATTCGTTTCTGCAACAATTTCACCAAAACTGAAAAATTAAGTAAAAGATGATTAGCAACAAGTGGGCCGTAAAAAAAAAGGTGCCCTACATATATGCAGGAAAAGGATTTCTTTTTACTTTTACTTACTACTGGTTTCTGGCCCCAAATTGTAAATGATTATTTACATGTAGTTTTGAAAACGTTGAAAATCACTGATCAGTCTGTTTAGCAATTGTGGTTGCATTTCCACTACCGCTTAGTCATTTGAGCTCATATCTTCCTTAGAAATCATTCAAGTATCAAAAATGTAGTTTTAGAATTTTGTAGTAATCTTGCAGATACCTAAGCTTAAATCTGTGTGTGGATATTTGGGAAAATTTTTTAAATAGTATGTACCTTATGAAAAAATAAAAATAACTTTTACAACTTTGTTAGTTATAATCACATGAATATAGAAAATGTGTACTATAGAGGCAGAAATATGTCATCATATTTACTGCACTAGTTATAGCATCACTGATATAAACTTATTCATTTTAATGAAATAATAATTTTAAAAAATGTTAATCCTTGTTTTGTATGTCCCTACACCTGTTAATAGATAATAATTATCAAATCCCTGATATCTGATAGACTTATTGCTGACAAGTGATAAATTTCACCATTATTAGGTATTATGCAAGCAGTGTTTAATGCACAAGTTGTCCTTACATGATCCCTTAACTGACTACAGATTATTGCTGAGCTAACTTATTATTAATTCATTCATTGTTTTCTAATGCCAATAAAGAATTCAGGATGAATATAGCCTTTTCTTTTAAGTTAAGTTTTACAGTATTTTAGTATGAGAAAAAAAATTCTTAACCTACTATCCTACATAATAAAAGATAAACTAACTAATCAATAACACTAAGTGCTTTACATAAAACTGATATTTTAAATGAGTCACAGAGTGCCAAAAACACCTAAAATACTTGATGACTATCAAAATATAATGTTTTAACAAATTGCTATCTCTATATACTTATTTCACACTTATCAACACCCTTTTCTTTATTATCTTTTTAAATTTTAGCAAGTAATTATCTCTCTTGCCAAAATATTTGTATTAAAAATGGGGGAAATAACAAATTACACATTCATCATCTGCCTCGATAGAAATTAATGTTTTCTAAACATTTAATTTTATTATCAAATGTTTAAAAAAAAAAAAAACAATTAGAACATCTTGAAACAAAACTTTGTCATCAAAAAAATTTGAATATCATGATTCATATTTAACTGTTAAAGCAAATTTATGTTTATTATTTACTGACAGGAATATCTTAATTTACTAAAAAGAACTTTCTTTTTTAAATTGTAATAATATAAAATAGCATCCAGAATTTTCAACATTTTTCTCTGGGTAGATTAAGGTTAAATGCTTTTATTTGAAATTTTGCATTGTTACAAAATCTAAACAAGCCTACTTGAATGTCAAGATTTTGAAAAATATTTGTGAGCAATATAATTTTATATTTTGTCTTTGTCAATAAGACAATGCTGAGACCTAATTAAGATGTACTTATAGAATGAAATTTTATACTGTAAAATATACAAAAATGGAAATCAACTTACAAAGCAGGAAAAAATATTATAGCAAAAAAATATAAAGTTAAAAATCATTTCATAGTGTGTATCTTCATGTCATGACTAAGCAATACTATTTACAAATCTGTACTTATTCTTTTTTAAATCTTTAATTGTTAGTCTAAATAACTTATTAGTAAACAAAGATACCTAAGACTCATATTTACTCAGTTCTTACATAAATCACAAAAATCTCATAATAAAAGAAAATGATTATAGAGATCAATGGGTCAAACATGAACAATGTGCTATTTTATATTATGCTTGTTTATTTCTGCAGACATAACTGTTTGTAAATCTAGTCCTATCTCAGTAATAAAAAGACTGCAAGAAAAGCATTACTTCATATAAACAAAGTGTGCAAAACCTTCCACATTCATATTTTAAAAAATTACATTTCTATTTTAGCTAACAATGAGTGAGTATCCTTCTCTGTTCATCTAGTATGTCATTTTCTCCAGACTTAAATTTTCTTTTCTTGAGTTTGACTGTGCAAGAACTAATGTCAGAAGCTAATAAAATAATTTTGTGATTTAAAGTCTGTTATGCTGCACCATTGACTGTGTAGCTTTAAACAACTAACTAACAGCAAATGCTTGGTAGCATGCCTAATTACTGAACAGCTATACTCAATGAAAATACAAACAAAATGGCATGCGATTAAATGGACAGACATTTCTTCACATGTGCAGTCAGCAAATATGCAAGCAATTATCATACCTATTACACTTACCCTAAGAGAGAGAGAGAAAATGATTTGCCTTTAAATATATCAAATTCAAAACTATTAAGTGTATACTATATGAAAGTTCAACTTCAACCCTCTATACAAAACAAACATTTTCTTTAAGATTTTTTTTTAAACTAGACATTTCACTTGTTGGGTAAAAAGAGCTACCATTTTATTGGGTATTTTACTCGAGATGTTGTCTGAGAAAAAGGATGTCTTATATGGTTATTTCAACAAACACTACCTACAGACTGGCACAAAAAACAAACAAAAAAAAAAAAAAGTAAATCCATTTTGTTTAACTTTTCATTCCCAAAGATTTAAAACCCTCTTTTGGAAATCTTGAAAAAGAAAAAAAGTATTTTAATTATCCATTAGGATCACATCACGATTTGCACTTATAACTTACAGTAAGTATCCCTGGATAAAATCTAGCCTGCTATAGTTTTATGTCATGTCATGTAAATAAATAAAACCACTGCAGATCAGACCTACAACATTAAATGAACTTCTGATCTCTCAATATCAACCAACCCAAACTGTTGAATGGCTTTCCAGGACAACAACAACAACAAAAAATTAATAAGAGACTGCTGCAGATATGCTATGAACACTACTGAAGAATAAATAAATACAAAATGTATTCTGGTTATTAGTCACTATGGTTATCATTATAATGGCACAATTGCTTTAATGCTGCAATAAATAAAGTTGTACTTTGAAAGCTTAAAGAACAAATCTTTCTACTAGAGGTGGGAGCCTCAAATAAGCTTTTTAATTTGTATGATAAATTATAAAATTTGAGAACCTTCGCTTGAATTTTGTTTCTGTAATTAAGACAGTATTTTATTACTAATAAATTTTAAAAATATAATAATGTCTTAAACCCTTTATCTCCTAGACTTTTTTAAAGGGAGATTAGGGTATTTTTAAATGACAAAGAAAAAATAACTAAATTTTATTTAACTCTCATCAAGAAAATAAAACATAGGATGTTTCATATTAACAGAAATTATAATATAAAAAGGTAATTTTTTTAGTGTTTACATGTTTTGTATACAAATATCTATACTAGTGATATTACTCCAAAGAGCAAATGCATGTGAAGTAGCCAAAGCTACATATGGCTGAGACTGTGTGCAACTTCTCCCACAGGGAAAGTGGTAACTCCCTAACATAGTCTGGTAATTAATAAGTTCATTGTAACAGTTTTTTCTTTAAGGATAAAAACACAAACAGTGTAGCATATTCAAAAAATGACTGTACGATGATAAGCTTCTTCTTAAGTGATACAGTACTACCACCTCATTGAAACCTGTCAATGCCAGTATGTTGAAGTTACCAAGAGAATCAGCAAAATATTTGCATCAGAATTAAATCAAAATATCAATGAAAACTTTAATACAAAAAAAAAAAAAACTATTATACAGGTTTCCATTTAGAGGAGCATTTAATAAACATCCTTTATGAACTTGAATCTCATTTTTATAGATATGATATAAGGTTCAAGGAATAAATATATTTATTTATTTTTGGCTATTGAAAATTACTATTTATTAACAGTATTTAGATTACTATGTCTGTTGAAAATTATTTAAAACTAGCTGGGATGCCCAGCACTGCACAGGAAAAACTTTTTTTAAAAAAGGTTTTATATCAATTTGAAAAATAAAAAATTTAATTTGTTTAAACACACAATCATTGAATGAACATTGAATTGATGCTAATGATACATTTCCTAATATTCTATAAGTTATACACTTAAATTTAACTTTGTTTCATAAGAGTCTAGTTTATTTCTATCTTGAAAAAAAAAAAAAGACTTTTTAAAATTACATAATGGTTGTGTTTCAGCTGACTTGTTCAGAAATCTGAAAAAGTACCTGATCAATAAAGGACTAGTTTATCAGATAACAGACCTGTAGCAAACTACTAAATCAGTTTTTATTCTTACTTTTCAAAGTTATACCATGTATGATATCAAAACACCTTTGACGGCTTTCAATTGGCTTTCAAAGTTGACTGTTGAAATATTTTAATCTGTGGTCATTTCTGAGTTGAATGAGTGCCATGAAGCCATACTAACTCAGAACCTTGAAAGGTAGTCTTTGTTGGCCTTCAAGGCCAGGATCTGGCACCTTTTGATCATGCCTTTGATCCTGAGGTTCCTTCATTATAATTTGAGGCTGTTAGGTCACCTATTTTGAATGAGAGCAGTGGACTAAGTGTAATCTATAAGGCTTTTGAAAAGCAGCCTTTGCTGGCCTCAAAATGGCCTTCAAGGCCAAGGTGCAGTGGCTTAAAACCTTGCCCAGATTCTGAAGTATATACACCCAAAATTTTGGACCTCTAGGTGCTATGGTTCAGCCATGAAAAAGTAACAAACAAATGCACAAACACTTGAAAAATATGTTTTAGATATGCATTTTTGTAGCCATGAGCTTCACATTCACTTCTCTTCAAAAATAAAACAAAGTGATGATTTAGCAGTGATTTATAGCTATGCTAATTCACAGTCTACTGTAAATTATAATAAGGTATAGTTGAGAATGCAGAAACAAATTGAAAAAAGACATTTTTCATATGATTTATTTAATTAAGAATAAGAAATGCTGTAGCTACTTTTTTATTTTTCCTTTTAATTCTATAGATAAATATCCCAGGTGGCACAAAACCCAAAGCAATTTTTATTTACTCAAAATGTTTGTTTACCTAGCACTAAGTAGGTACCCAGTTATTAGCTAGTTGGCAGATCACTTTCTGTGGTAATGGTTCTGCAAGTGCAGGTGGTAAGTTATCTGATCTTCTGTGACGTTCCTTAACACCAGGTTCCACTGCTTGCTGCATAAAAGCGTAGTTGCTATGCATGTAGCAGCTCCTACACTATAAAGAAATTCACACACCCAGATTTTTACATGTAATAACTGAACAAATGACTATCTTTGGTTAAAGAGCAAACATTATTTTATAAAAACAAAAATAAATTATGATAGCTAATAAAAATGAACAGTTCAAAACAAAGACACTAAACCATTATTATAAACAGTATATTGAAGGGCTGCCTTTCATCAGATTTAGATTTTAAAATGTTACAAATTTTAAATATTTTCATTCTGACCCCTATTCTACTAATAAAAAGAGAAAGTTCACACATCAAGTCTTTGTAAAAAAATTTTTTTTTTAATTAAAATAAATTCATGAATTGGTTATTCACAGTTCATCACATTATAAAGCAAGCATCTTTACAAAATTTGATAGAAAGGCTGCATGGTATAAGGCTAGTGTTTTTTTTTTTTAAATCAATCAACATTAAAAATTCAGATATAAAACATTTTCTAGTTAACTGTCATTTTGAAATGCACTACTTTTAATGAAATTTCCCTTCCTCCAAAAAGACCAAAAAAACATTTATTTTTATAAATTTAAACATTTCTTTAAGCAAAAGTAATGTAAAGGTAAGAACAATAAAATTAAATTAAAGAAAGCAAATCTATATACTTGCTACTATGGTCAATATCCTGAATTTCTGCATTTAAGTTATTTTCAGATATGTTATCTGGTTCAAACTGATAAGGTTGAATTTGTTCTGTGTTCTCAATATTTATCATCTTTCTCATTAACATCAATTCTCTGGTTGAAGTAACTCTTATTATTACTGGATTTGTTAAATTAATGTAATTCTTCCAAAGTTCACACTATACTAACAGTGATACTGCTCCTAAATAAAATCCATTTCATTACATCACATCTTAAAATCAAATATCAGAAAAAATGCTTACAAGTTAATTAAACTGATTAAATTACACTTATTTCTGATATTTTAATAAAATTTACTAAATCTATGTAATTAATATATATTGAGCTAATTTTGTGTTTAAATATTGTCACAGAACATAGTCTTGTATTTGTAATGTCTTTGCTACTTTTATCTCTTAAACAAAATTTATCAATTGAAAATAAAGGAAATTTGTGGAACACAATATAACCAACCAGATAACTGATTCAATGTATTATTCCCTGAAATAATCAAGAGATACTCACTTCTTAAGTCAATAGTTTGTTGAACCAAATAATTCTCTCTAAAACAAAATTTTTAATGTTTCATGACATGCAACACTTGTATAAATAAGCAAGCTTTGTTGCCATTTACATCTATAAATTACTTTATTCTCTGAAGCATATTTTGCTTTAAAGATCATTTTCTCCACAATATGCATAAATCCTAATCAACATCCTCTTGCAGTTCTATCATCAAAAGCAACAAGCAATGTTGCCTTCTTCATTGTCAGCACTCACTTTTTCTTCTTTTTCTTTTTACTAGAAAACCACATCACAAGAACATTTTAGCGATTATGGTATTGCTGTTGTCTCAAGTACCCAATGAATTCCACAAATAACTAATATTCTTGATCTATTGCTAAAGTGCAGGAATCAAACAGTTTTCTGTAGTAAGTTCAAAGTACTCGGATAATTCCTTGATCTAACTAATACAAAGGTTTGCTCGAGAAATCTTCATCACTACATTATCTTGGCAATTTTTTTTTTGGCTTTCTCTGAGCAGACAGACTCGACAGCTTTAGTTTTAAAGAATTGTTTTTTTTTTAATACTTCCTTTACTAAAGTCATAAATTTCTCAAGAGATTTTCTGCAGAAAACCATATCTATGTCTTTCTTTTCCATATTCAGGTTAATTTAGAATACAGCATTCAGTTAGTCATTTGTTTTCAAGTATGCCTACTTTTATCACAGTTTAAAACACCTGACAGAATGAAGCCCTGCGCAGCAACATTAATCTGGTGTTCAAAGCTAACAGCAATAGTTTCATCCACATCTGCATACTCTCGCCTTAATTTAAACTCTTTCCAACAGTGTAGACATCTGAAGTTTCAAAATTGTGTAAACCAAGTGCTTTTGTAAAAGATAATATTGAGTAATAATTTTAATATAACATCTCAAACCAGCCACACAATATTTTAAACTGAAAATCATGTGACCTGAAATCTTTTTTTCCTATTTATTTGCATCTATTACATAAGTCTAAAGATAAAATTTTTTCTACTTAAAGATTTCAAATATATTTTTCCCAATGTGAAATTTCACTCTTAGATAGTTATGCACTAGCATTGGTAAACAATGATTCATGAATTATACTGATCTTTTCATAAAGGAAAAGCTCTTCTTTGCTTAGTTATTTCCAACATACTCCTAAAAAAACAATTCAGAAGCTGTATACAAATAATCTTTTCACATTTTTTCTTTCTACCGACTATAGCTAGATCAGCAGTCCTGAACTGAGAGCCCATGGACTCCCAGGGGGCATGCGAAGCCTCATCAAGGAGTACGTAAGATACATTTCGAAGATCGAAATGAGCATATACATATGTAATATTATGTACCATATCCCCCAAGTGACTCACAAAGTATCTGTTATTTTATTGTTTTATGTCCAATTTTGAAAGTCCTTTCGTTCAGCATCTCCCAGTTTTTTAAGCCACCAATATATGGAGTTATTTAATTGGTTGTAGATGCAAACCACCAACAATGACCACAGGAACATCTGATGAGTTGCCACCTTAGCAAGCATGTTTTGACAATGTACTTTTTAGATAATCAAATGCATATAATGAAATTGGCAAAATATTTGCAAACTTTTGACAGATTTCAAACACTGGCAATAAACTGGCTATTTTTGCATGTACTTGTTACAGTAAGCATTTAAGTAAACTGGCAACCCTGATGGGAGCATATCAGATAACCATCACTCACTGGCTCCATGTGAGTACTAGTATTTTGCTGCTTGTTCCCTTCATTTTAGTAAGTTACTGTATGTTCACTTTTACATTATTACAGACAAATGCTGTATAAGTGACCGGGTGTTTCATTGCTCAACTATTGGATTTGAAGTGTGTCAGAAAAAATCTTATTAAAGTATTGGATGTGTAGTGTGTCTGAGTAGGTCCTTGCTCGTGTAGCCTATTCCAGAAACAAAACAAGTTTTAATAATCTGTTGTTGTTGACATGTGTAACTCTCTCAAAGACATTGTCTAGAATCAAAGTGTTGGTTGCTAATAAGCAGCAGCAGTCTTCACACTAAAGACTAAGTTTTGGCATTATGAGTTGTGCAACATATTTTGTGGATGAAATAAATTTTATGGAATGTAGTTTGTATAAAATAAAAAATAAACTTTGCTTGGATTCTCAAAGGTTTTAGAGTTATTGTATCTTGTCTTTTTTAATGATATGCACAGTTTAGTATAATAATAGAAATGAAAATAAGAATAAAAACTAAAATGACTACTCAGTCACTATTGAGAGGTGGTACATGATACCTTACAATGAGGCCAAGGGGTACACCAAGGTTCAGAACCACTAAACTAGATGATGAACCATACTTGATTATGGTTGGTACCTGTCAAATAACAGGATTGTTATCAATGGTAAAAGGTCAGACATGCTGCAACTACACAAGATCCATCATCAACAATGCTGGGTACCAGAAAAGATTTGTGATGCATTTAGCAGTCACAAGTAAAAATATCAAATATATCGCATTTCATTCAGTCTATTTTTAAAAGAAATGTTGTCAATACAACACAAAATCTTATTTTCTTTGGCAGTTAAGAGTCTTTGATGACTGTTGACTAACTCTAAAGTTTGTTATTCATAAAGTACATCAGAACAGGTTAAGGAACTGCAAAATAATGTTGCTGCTAATATTATTTTTTAATGTTAGAAAAAAAGAAACCAGCAAAAAAAAATTATTTGACAAGATGTTGTGAGAACCAATTAATTGATATTCATATTCAGAAATTGCTTCCAAGAACAAAACTGTTCATGAGTAAAGAATCAAAATACATATATGCCATAATGTTGATGATTTTCTTAATGAAAGAGAGAAAATATTCTTCTCTGATTACAAACTATAAAAAGTAGGTTCACATACTCTACAGAAACATAGATACTGTAATATACTCAAACAAATGTATTAAAGGCTCAAGGTTTATTTAATTTTGTCATAAATTTATCAGAAAGAGGTCACACAACTCTAGCTTAAATAAATTATGAATATGCAACCATCTTTCTTCATGATGGCAAACATTTCTTTCATCAACTATTTTTTTTTAACTCTACTGCTTATAGATATCCAAAACTATAAGTTCTTTATACACAAATTTATTTATCATCATCATCATCGTTTTATTGTTAATTTTCAAAATCAGTATATAACATGACTCCTCTCCTCCCAATAGACATCATGGCTGGCTGGCATCACTTCAAAATGTTATCAGTGAACTAAATCCCTGCAGGCATAGTTACCATGACTCCAATAGGTAAGATTATAGGACAACCACTAAAAAGAAAATTCACCTAAGCAAAAACCAAACACAAGAGAGAGAGTAAATCTTCTGTTTATAAATATATAGTGTTAAATAGGGGCAAATTGAGCTAATAATAATTTATAAATGAAATTTTTTTTAATTTCCAGATCCTAGTTAAATAGCAAACAAAAACTGCAAAATAAGGTGGAAGCCAATATTAGCGATATAAAATTTACTTTTTTTTTTCCTTTTTTTAACTAAAATTCCATACAGATTAGAATTTCCCACCCAAATAGTCATTGTAGCCTATCAAGAAGTAATATCAAAATTCTAAAGCAAACTAAGTGTCCTACATACAGCGGTGCAAATTATTACAAGTATGGTGAGTAGTACTGCCTTTTGTCTACTTGATATACACTACATCCAACTGAATTGCTGATTATAAGTAAATTGGCTGCACAGGAGTTTTCTCTCTTCTTACCCACTTTTCTAAATCTCTTGGATTTGTTTTTTTTTTTTAAGTAGCCCATCATGTATGTGTATATATATACTGGTATACTGTTGTCAGATTAAATTCTAATCATGTATGGGCAAGTAGATAATTCTAAATTTTCTCTAAAAATATCCAACCAAAATTCTAAGTCAATGTGTAAACTTTCAGGAGCTGGAACTTTTGAGAAAGAAACTCTTAACATATTTGTTTTAAAAACTGTGTACCCTTCAAATGGCTAAAGAGATAAATAACCAACACAGAACATCTGCAGTCAATGTGAAACATGGAATTAATTTAATGTTTGACATACAAAATAGATTGTTTGAACATAAATGGTTTTTACAAAACATTTAAGTATGCACTAACAGTTAATGCATGTATAGTCTGATGAATAAATATTCCAGAGAATACTATTACAGTGTTGTACAAATTAATATAAAAAGATGGAAAATAAAAGTTTTTTTCCAGTAAAAAAGTATATATTTTGAAGACTGGAACAAATCTTAATATTTCATATGACCACCATTAGCTTTAATAACATTTTGAATATACATAAGCTGGTGCCTTTCACTGATTTTCTTTATTTCCTCATCATGAAACCAGGCTTGAATGAAAGACCTGATCATTTTTTTTAGTTATACAATCAAATTTTCAAAGTCAAGTCTTATATATGGCCCATATATTTTTTTTATTGGGTTTAAATCTGTTGATATTGTTCATCCTGAAGTACTCCTTAAACACATTTTTATGTATGGCACTAAGTCAAATCATGTTGGGAAACTGCACTCAGGTTTATCCTTAGTTCTTCATGATAGAAAAGAACCACTCAAGAACATTTTGTCATCTTGATGCCTCAGGGTATGATTGTAGTGAGAAATGGTTATGGGCTCACCAACTGAATGGCATACAAAATCAACAATGTTGACCTTGAATAAAATGACTCATCTGAAAACAACAGTACCAATCTTCTTTTGACCAACCAGCACATTTCTGAGCTAACACAGCATTTTGTCTTCATTATTTTTGTTAGCAATTGTTTTTCATAGGTTTCTTGGCTAAGCATCCAACCTCAAGCAATCAACATTTTACAGTTAGTTGATATGATACCTGGATACTTGCCACTGCTAATTCTTGGTTAACTGTCACTAGTTTTTCTGAAATTCTTCTTGCTCATTTGTATTAATTTTGCATCATTTCTGAATGTTGTTTTCTTCTGCATTTGCCTTTCCTTAATGGGAATATTATGTCTGTGGTTTATTTCTTCTTAATCTTATTTGACCATTCACACAAACTTTGACCTCATTGACAATTTTTCTGAGAGAAATGTGTTCATTCAAGGAAATTATTTTAGTTGTTTTCTTTGATATAATGTCCAGAGTTAACTCTTAAACACAAAAAGAACAGATATCACACATCTTACTCTTGATGAATGACAAGAATATAATAACTTAGGCAGAAACTGAATGACAAGCCCAATATCAAATGGTAATTCAATCATTTCAAAAATATGATGCAATAACAGTTTGTATACCATAATTGTTTATTGATAAAAAATACAATATTTAGGAAATGTTCATTCTTCTTCATTAAGAACTAAAAAATTAGTTTTGTTTCATGTTCTCATTAATTTCCACAATACTGTAGTTTGAGATCATTTTGAAGAAAAAATTATTCAAGGTAGTTATTTAAATGCAATCACCTTTAGATTATACCATTATTTTACAAGTAGCAACATAGATTTGGTGACTAACAGTACAGCCATCAAAATACAGACAATCTATACTTTTTTTTTAATTTGTGAAACTATCCAGAATGATAAGCTTTTAAATCACAGAAATTGGAAGGGAATAAAAAAAAAAAACCTAATTTATAAAAGCTCTATTTTTCATGCATTTTTGATAATTAAAAATCTATTAAATCAAATTAGGAAAATAAATAGAGTTAACCCTTGATTATCCAAGGTAATGATAGGGAGAGAATCTCCCAAGATAAAGCAATAATGCAGATAATACAAAATATACATAAATTGAGTTATATTTATTACATTTACCTTTGAAAACTAGAGTTGAAATAGGTGGTGGTCATAAACAAAAAATACATTACAAGGAGAAAAATAAAATTCCCATTGTCTTATTGTGTTTTTTAGTAGTCAGTCATTGGTTTTTTGCTTCAATGAATTACTTCATTTTTCCTTACTTTCATACATAGCTTACACAGAACTAGTTTGTCAGTTATCAATATCTGTCCACTCGCTGATCCAAGTAATCAAGCAGATTTTCAACAAAGTTGAATACAGTACTATGATTAATCCACCACTTGAATCAACTCTAGCTCTTCTCCCTCACTTTCACTAAATTCAGCTGTTTGTGAAGCAAGTTCAAGGAAAATCTCACTATCATTTAGTAGTTTTTAGCCCAGTTCACAAAAATCACTCTGGCCATTCTTCAATATATTCACTGTCAGAATTTTCACAACCTTCCAACAGCAACCTGCTAGGATGGCTGATAAAATTTCTCATATATCAAATCTTTCCATGTCTTCTTCATCAAAGTCTGGAATTATTTTGTGCTAGGATCTTAAAACCATTGTGGAATTTAGATAAGCTTTCTCATTGCTTTGTAAATTGCATCCAAAACTGTTAGCTTTTTTCAAATGATTTTAAGTTATTTTCTACATCCACATGTCTTTGTAATAATCACACTTAATCAGTAATGTCTCTTCATATATGCTATCATCTCCGGCTCCATAGGCAAAATCAAAGACAACATATTTGGAAATAAACATTGCATGATAATGTTGACATCTTCAGATTTTAACACTTTCCTTGGGGTAGGATGGTCCATTGTCTAATAATAGAACAACAGCTTTTCTGGCAAGTATTTTGATCAAAAGTGTTCTCAGATTCTAGAAACAAGCTTTTTATCAATCAATTCTTTGAAAATATGGATGGTCCATCCTGCTCCTTTATTAAAATAACCTACCAACTCCTTTACAGAAATGCACGTTTTTAGGTTTACCGATCGTGTGTGTGTGTGTGTGTGGTGTGTGTGTGTGTGTGTGTGTGTGTGAGAGAGAGAGAGAGAGAGAGAGAGTGTGAGTGTGCATTTGTACAGCACAACATAAATTCCAGACTCTCTTTACTGGATTTGTGGCCAGGAGCTTGACATTTTTTTTTTGAATGCTAAGGCCCTCATCAGTAAACATTTCCAATAAATTCTAGTTTCATCTACCTTGTATATTTGCTTTTTTTGCAAATTTTCCCTTTCCATAAATTTGTAAAAATCTTCACAAAAATCAGCTCCTGACTAATTCCTGCTTAAATTTTCACCCTGAATGTTTCTCTCTCAAATTCCTTGCTACTGTTTAAATCATTAAAACACCTAGACAATGCATTAAAGTCATCTACATCCCTAAAACATTAAAGAGAAACTTTTCTTTTTTTGTACAGAGTTCCTTCAGATCTTTGTTCATTAAACTACTCAGCATCATTATGTCCAATTCCTCATATGCTAACTTAATCAATGATTTTCCCTTAGATAAAGCACTTGAGTCTAAGCTACTTGCATACAAAATTAATTGTTCTTTTCTAAATCACAAAAGCTTTTCTTGAATTGTCAGAATAACATACATAAGCTCATTTACTGACATTAAGAAAAAAATACAATACTGTACTGACATTCAAATAAAAAATGTTTTTAAATCACTTAAGCCACACTCTCCACCTACAATGATAACAGATATAATTACAATGGCACTGGATGATTGACTTTAAATTCATCAGGTAGCTTGCTGCATATAGAGTCTTAAAACAGAATAATACTTTAGCAGGTGTAAATGAGTGAATGAAAAAAATTTTAAAAAAGGAAAGTCAATGACACTGGTGGCATCAGCATAATAAAAATTTGTAAACAAGTTTCTAGAGAGGCCGGTTCATAAGCTTACTCATTCTATACATTGAAAAACTGACTACTGTACATCAGTGGCATCAAACTCATTTCTCATGGAGAGCCAGATCTCAAATGTACTTTAGTTGAGCAATAACACTGGTCAACAAAATTAAATGTATTATACTCATTATGAATGCAAACCAACTTTTTAAGACTAATTTTTCATGCTGATTTCAAAATTTCACTCCATTTGTATGCAGCACGTATCAGTTTTTCAGTAGATACATGCAAATATTTACATATTTGTATATATGAAATCATTAACGTAATAAATAAGGACATATTATTTTTAGAAAGTAAATGAGTTTATTGAATTAAAAATCATCACTATCATTCTACAAAGAGTGAATACACAAAAAATGGGTCAGACAAAACAGACAAAGTTAGAACAACAGGGTTAGAAACATTGGGATTTGGATTTCCTGCGGTGTTCCTGATCTGGTTGATCACGGCAAAGTGTCCAGCAGTAGTCAGCCAGCATACTGTCATTCCAGAAGCCTTGGTACCGTTTCTCCATAGCACTAATGTCCTGGTGAAATCTTTCACCATGTTCATCAGACACTGCTCCAAGGTTATCTGCGAAGAAATCCAGATGGGAGTCCAAGAAGTGACATGCGACAACCCATTGCTGAGTAACATTTCAGAAGATTCTTGATGCCATCCTTGTAGTCCATTGCCTTCTTGTTGCCCCCAAAATTCTCACAGATCCAATTGAAAGCATTCCAGGCAGGCAGTTCCAGTTCATCCAGTGTTGTCTTGAAGTTGACATCTTTGAATATTTCTCTAATTTGGGGTCCGACAAAGATACCCTCTTTCAACTTCACCTGTGTGATTTTGGGAAACTTTTCTACAATATACTCAAACCCTCTGGCATTTCTCTTCCCTAGTGTCTTTACAAACTGTTTCATCAGTCCAAGCTTTATGTGCAAAGGAGGCAATAGGACATTACATGGATCTACAAGAGGTGTATTCTTGACGCTAGACAGTCCTGGCTGGTATGATGTTCTTGTCTGCCAGTTTGATTCCGAATAATGTCTGTCAGTTGCCCGACTATCCCATAGACACAAGAAACAACAGTATTTTGTGAAACCTGACTACATTCCCATTAACATTCCAATGACTTTTAAATCTCCACATATTTTCCATGAGTATCTTTCATAGACAATGGCATGAAGTAAAAGTTCCATATTCTCATATGATTCATGAAGATGAACGGAGTGTGCAATAGGAATGGAGGGCTTCAAATTACCATTATGGAGAAGTACAGCTTTTAAAACTTCGTTTTGAAGAGTCAATAAACAAACGCCACTCTGCAGGATCATGATTTTGTGATAAACATTCGAAAAATCCATCGATGTTACTGCAAAAGCAAAGCGGGCCTTCAACAGAAAAACGTTTGTAGAACCACATTTCTCTGCCGAAAATAAGTTATACGAACACCGTGCTCTAGCAGATACTTCTCCTTCAGTCTTGATCCCAACAGTTCTGCTTTATCTTTTGAGAGGGATAGGTCTCTGACAAGGTCATTCAGTTCAGCTTGGGAAAATTTCTGAGGTTCAAAGCTATGTCATCAGCCACGTAATCTTCCTCAGTAGCACTATTGTGACAGTCAGCATCATCATCTGATGTTTCAATACCATCATCTGGTGGAACTGGAATTGGCAGACTTCCATTGTGAGGCACAGGTCTCATTGCAGAATCCAAATTGGGATACACAATTTTGTGTTTATTCTTCACAGAAAATTAACAGTCATGAAAATGGTCTTTCGGCTCCCTCCATATCATTGGAATGGCAAAAGGCATGGACTTCTTCCTCTTATTGAACTAGTCACATAAGCCATTTGAGCAAGCTGAGCAGATAAAATGCGGTGCCCATAACTTGTCCTGATCTCCAAGAGGACAGTCAAAGTATAGCTTATAAATCTTCTTGATCTCTGGTGTTATTGTACGTTTTTGAGCTTTCACAATAAATTGTCCACAGACATAACAAAATACATCAGGATGATTTCTACATTGTCTTGACATTGTTAACACTGTAAAACAAGTAAGGAAATAGATACAAACGGTTATACTTATATTGAATTTGAGATGATGAAATATTTCATCAGACCAATTATGACTGGACAATTTGAGATGTTGAAATACCTATTTCATCAGACAAAACGATTGGTTAATTTAAGATGATGAAATATTGCATCTGAACTACGCAGCAATGAATAATGTAGTTTATTTTAAAGGTATGTTTCCATGATGTAAATGAAATACATGCATACACGTCATTAATTGGAATTTCTATATAATGCATGAGCTAAAACCAAAAACTTTCTCATCTTGAAAACTGTACGTGATGTCAAAAACTAATTGTATATTTGAAATCAGCATTAAAAACTACACTAAGTACACCTTGACATATGCTTGATGAAAAATACTTGTTGACCAGTGTAATACAATTAATTATCAAAATACACAAATATTAATAATACATAAATATTAATCAAAGATTAGATATCAACAATATAAAGGCAACAGTAAAATCACTTATACAACTAATAATACTTATAATTATATGAATAAGTATTTAGTTACTACTACTGCTGCTGCTTCCTGATACCTCTTAGTTCAGACCACTGCATCAAAAGTTGGAACAACTGACTAGGTTGTATCAACCTAGAGTATTGTCTTCAGGTATGTGTCAGTAAATTGAAAATGTAGTTCAACTTCACTGTAGAAAAAAGCTGTTCACAGGCATACATTGTTCAAAACATGGACAGAATTTTTGAAGCAAAAGAGATTTCAACCTTGGATAATTTGGTTCCAGATATTGGATAAAATATGCTTACAACATCAGAAAGCTTATCCTTTAAAATAATGTCAAACTGCAGCTCAATAATTCTGAAGCTCCTCTGAGACCTTGTGTACACTGGAAAAAAGGGGGCTGTAGAAAATCGCAAAGTCTTTTTAAAGTCAGAAGACCTTTCTCTTAATTCATTTTTTAGCTTAGAAATTTTGCTGCTGTACTTTTCTGTGAGGATATCCCAATGAGAGTCAGCTGTGTTATGTAGAGATTTCAAGGTGGGAAATTGTGCCAAATTACTTATGGAAAGTTGCTTTCCCAAAACATGAAGCTAAAAGGCACAAATGCTGTCATAAAATTTGTCACTGCCTTGTTGCAACCCTGCATTTTTGTATTGAGACAATTCAGGAATTCGGGTGCTCTGTAATATACACCATAAAAGCAAGATCTTAAAAGCATCCATTATCCAACAATTCAGACACAAATTTCCCTTTCTGATTCATAAACATTATTTCATCATGTAATTCATAGAAGCATTTTAGTACAGCTCCACAACTTAGCCAGTAAACTTTAGTGTGATATGGCAAGCCACAGGTTTTCACTTTCCACCAAACTCAAAATTTGTTGTCGTCTCTTTTATCAGAACCAATTCAATAGATTCTTGCAAATTTTCATCAACACCATGAATTAAATATGCAAAGTTGTGCTACATCAGTTACATTTGTACTCTTGTCAAATGCAATAAAAAATGCAACAAATAACATAACTTTGACCTTGAGCTGACTGTCCAGGTTCTCAAATAAATCAATGATTCTCTCTAAAACTATTTCTCGTGAGGTTTATATTTTCAAAAGCTTGCCATATATCTGGACAGATTAATGCCACAGTCATTAACATTCACTTCAAAAAAGAAATAACTTTCCAAAAAGGATTTTAATGACAAAGCTAGTTTGTAGACAATCATGTAGCTAGCTTGCCTTGACTGCAACTTCACTTACTTGATGAGCAGTTTTAAAAACTCATCATGGTTTTTCATAGTGTAGTCAAACATTGTATTCTTTAGCAACAGCTATCTTCTGCATAAAATCAAATGGGTTGGTTTTCAATTCACTTCCTTTAAGAAACAAATTTCTCCACTTTCCTTGAATCACACAACAATCTTTATCTATTTTCTCTTCTTCAATGACATGATTACCACTTATCACTGTGTTCAAACTTATCCTTGTAAGATTGTAAAATAATCCCTATCATGCCTTCAGATTTGTATGACAAGCAATCTTCAGTAACTGAAGGTGCATTCCCTTAGCTTATCTAAAACATGTTCTGGATGTTCTTTTCTGGTGAACATATGAAATGAAATTGGACAAGTAGTAAATGTTTCATCATGGCAAACAAAACTTTCTTATTGCTATTGCACTGTCGGATGGAATATTTATAGTTAGTCAATTGGAATCAAATGATGACATTGTAATTGGCAAGCATGTAAAAACAATGTGACAAAAAAGACATTTGGCTGCACTTGTATACAAAGCTTCCAATGGAAGTCATGTTGAATGATATTACTATTCTGTCTGCACTCACTACCTCCTCAAAATGGACAGCCAGAACATGTCCAGGATATTGTTCTAAAAATTCTAGCGTCATTTGAAACATTCAGATTGTCAAAGATTGTGAATGAAGTGCATCCCGAGTCACATGTCAGTGCAAATATTGTACATATACAGTACCTTAAATTTTAAAAATTTACAGGAAAATTGCATAGCAGGTGATTAGACATGATGTGCACGCACAGTAAATTTTTTTAAAATAAATTTTACAACTTTGTTCCATACAATAAGTTTTTAATTTGCTTATAAACAAAGGATTCATCTTGAGCATTAGTGCCTTATTGGCTGAGCAAATGTGTGTGTTTGGTACCCCTGCTGTACATAATGGTATAATTTAGACAAAAATAACAAATGGCTGAATAATACCAGAATGAGGATGAGATGGAGAGCATCCACTAAAATTTCTAACAAAAAGATAACCTTAGAAATCTAAGTTGTAATAATGATCTAATTATATTCATTATAGATTAATATCTTGCTTTTTAACCCCCTGGAGACAATATAGCTGATCTATAGACCCAAAGCTAGTCAGCAAAAAAAGATGACACGGCTGATCCATCAAGCCCATAAATGATCCATCAAGCCCATAAATGAGCCATGTTAAATAGTTCCCTATAAATAGTGTGGACCTATCAGCAATGGCCTTTCAATAACCAACATCCTGGTAAATTAATGGTAGCAGTCAGTTTGTTTACCATTTCACTGAATTTTTGTGAATTTGTATAATAAACAAGTGACCTAAAATGAGTGATTCTGAAAGTGAAGACGAAATCAATGATGCTTGGGCATAAATGGCTGAGATTTGAATGAGCTGAATGAGTCAGAAATAATGGATTTGGCTAGTGATAGGACAGTAACAATGATAACAGTGATCAATCTACTTCCCTATCATAATTTAGGGTACATGGAAGTGAAATGACTGCAATGAGCTTTACCCATTCCTGGAAACATCAGGACCAAAAAATATTCCAGCCAGAGATAGGTCTCCTTTTGCTTATATCATATTGTTTTTTTTTTTTTTTACAGTACAACCAATAAAGCTATCTGTTACAGAAACAAACTGGTATGCAACACAATTCCTCTCTACCTCAGTACTGAAGAGAAGATCCCTAGCTCACAAATGATACAAAGCTGACACAGTATGTGCAAGTCATAAGGCATGGACAAAATCAAGGTAATGCTCCAGACTTTATTGATTAATTAAAAATAGTTCTGAGGTATATTATGTAGTAGGACTGGATTTATGAGACACGTTGCTTTGTTAGTTGGATGAAAGAATTGTCAGATATTGGAAGAAAGTGACTTTCAATATTCTTTCTAGGATGCCTCTAAATGCTTACATACTTTACAAGGAGCATAGTTCAAATAGGAAATTTATTCCAAGATACAAATTCAACAAATTAGTTATTGAGGCACTTACAAAAGATTATCTAGATCAAAATGAAACTGCGGCAGGACAAACACAAGAATAAGCTGCTATTCCTGGTGACAAAGAAAAGGAGTATAGCATATGCATCAATCGCAAGATTCCAGGGAAGTGTAAACAGTTATGAACAATGTGTCAGTAGTATCAAAAAAAACTTCACAAACCCTTCTACCCAAAGCCCCAAGTTAGAGTGACCGCTTCCCCAGCCAAAAACAAATCTTGGGATAAAAGGCCTCAGCACGTCAAGTCTGGGAACCGGTCTCGACACACCTAACCTTCCCAGCCAGATAGGCAGGCCAAAGGCAAAAAGCGCCCCTCGCCTCCACTCTTTTCGGGCAGAGGACTTTCAGTCTACAAAAGCCATTAAGCAGAGTACTCGCCTCCCCACCCCCATAAGGTTGACCCCAAGTGACCTTGCCCTGGTCCTTGGTCTCTACCCCAAGTTGTAGGTTGAGAGCACGATCTGCCATAGCCTCGCCTTGATCTAGCCAATGGTAGAAGTTATACAACAACCTATATCTGCAACAACAAAATCTATCTGAAAATCATGCTCATATAGTTTGACACTATAACCATGTCTACTTCTAAATGTCTGCTTTAAAATACCTCTAATTGAGTTGCACTTGCCATGACTTATAAGATCTTTTCAGAAATCATGTATTTGAATGTTAGATTTCACTTTTCATTTTTAAAGGTTGGAAATTTTTCTCATGTGGAAAAGTACAAAGTGGTATTCACTTCAATACCTTAATGTAAAATTATTATGCAAATTCAGCACTTTAATTCTACTTTATGAAGTAAAATTAGAAGATTTTAGGGTGATGCAATACTTTTGGCCATGACTGTAGATGACAAAGCATCAGGAATTTCAAACATTTTATATTAAATAATATAATAATAGTAAATCTCCAAAGCAGATTGAATGTACTTTTCAGTTAAAAGATATATCTACTACAACATGCTATACTATGTATTTCCAAAATTTTTAGATCACTCTTATTATATTTTCAAAAACCTATTAAAGCTAAAAGTTGCAGCCTTTTAAGTACTAATGATTATATTTAACCAACACAAATAGCCATCTACTAAATACAAATTCAACAATAATCAGAATACAGCAGAAACTTTTCAATCCAAAATGAAACCAAAATAAACACCAAAAATATGTGTACAACTGTTTCTTAAAAGGAAATGTACAATTAAGAACATATTTTAATACCAGAAACACAGATATGTAAAACAGTTTAAGTTTTCATTCATGGTGTATAATGAAAATCAGTTAAATTTTCCCAGATACAAATATTTATAGCTTCTATATAAATTAGCCCCCCACCCCCAACCCTTTTTTTTTTTAAATTCTTGAATGGCAAGCATGAAAAACAACTTAGTTTTAAAAAGATTTTAAAATAAAGCAAAAATTCAACAAAATAAATCAAATCAAAATATACAAATACAAAAATATAAATAGGAGTTTGAACATTTTTGTAGTGTTCCATCACCTATCATCTTTGCAGTGTTGTTATACATTCACCAATTCTCTCTTTGATCTCCTTTTGTATAATATAGAAAATGTTTATGAGAATTCTACTGATTGATGTCTAATAAACATTTTTGCAATGCTGTTTGTAATAACTATCAGAATGTTACACACAACACTATCTAATCATTTATTTTATCAAATAAGGATTCACTTACCAATGGCATTCTTCTCTTCACTATCAGAAATTGGTATGTTGATTCCATATTCACAAAATACTTTGCTATCAATCAACTACATATTAGTGAATTTAGAACATAAATATACTAAATATTTTTTTCACATAATAAATTTTAAAAGCTTAAATTTTGCATTGATAAACAAATAAAATGGGTAAGAATTTTAGAACTTGTACCACAAATTTAATACATATCCAGTAAATTTTATACATAACCAAGCAGCTTTTGAGAAAACATTTTCAGACACATTAACTATCATTTGATGTAAGTTTATAAATTAATTTAAAATTCAAACTTTTTACACTAATACAATATCAGAGGATCACAGGAAAGGCTCCTAAAACTATGGTTGCCAGGTCACCATTGGCAACCAAAAAAGTTTAGCTGGTGACTACCTTTTCTGATAACCATCAATAACACCAATAGTGAAAACTATGACCAAGTTAGCATGAGGGTTTTACTAAAACAATCTTCATGGACCTATATAAATCATTATCTTGCAAATTACAGACAACTAAAAAATAAAGTGATATACTCTCAATTTATGATCTCAAACAGCAAGACAGCCACAATTTTATAATCACACTACACCTAGTTTTAAGGAACAAGCAGGAGCAGTGCAGCCATGCATGCCTGGAAAATATACAAGTATAAAAGAAAGATGAAAATAGGAGTGAAACAAAGGAAATTAGTAAATCTCACGGAATAAAAACTTGTGGAACCTAGTCTAAGTTTTGATTAAAGAAATTAAAAGTTGTCCACACACAGTCAATCTGCACCAGTACTGCATCTCAAACTTCCCAGCCTTCACTGCTTGTCACAGGGTTTTAGAGAATGGCAAATCCACTCCAACAAAATCATTGTCAGAAGATACATAAGGTTTCACTTACAAAAAAAAAAAAAGTGATTATGAACTCCAGTATGAACAACAAAAGCAATTTTTGGTGCCACCTAGAAAGCAACAAAAAAAATTTAGTTAACCTCCCTATTGTGACCCTATTTTAGCTGGCAACTAAAAAATTTTGCTGTCTATCAAATTTTTTGAAACCCTGTTCCCATGTATACATCTGGCAAAAATATTCATTATTTCTTCTAAACACACAACATGAAAATGGAGTTTAATGAGAATTAAACCTAAATTAGGCTCAGTTAAATGTGATGTTTTGAAAAACTTCATTAAATATCTTTTGAATGTATTTACTTAAAGTACTACATTTTTTCCATAAAAATACACAATACTGGCTACTCAGGTTGTCCCTACTATCTTTGGTAATACATCCTACATCATATTTTGGTCATTAAAACAGTTCAGTGGCAATAAAAGCAAATAATATATACAAAACATGCAACAATTTCCCTTACTATTTTTAAATCTGTATGAAAGTATTACCGCTATGCATTTATCAGCTAGAATTTTAATGTTCAACAGCAACTTCAACCAAAAACCAATCTTTTTTTTTTGTTTTAATTTTTTCTTCCATTTCAACCAGCAAAACAAATTATTTTCAGCATAATTACTTGATTTAAGCTTAATTATCTTTCACAAAACATGTTCACCAAAGGACACTTGTATTCATAGCAAAAAAATAAGTGTCAGGAAGCCTTTAAAAAAAATTCTATCTAATTGAATGAAAAATTGTACAAGTCAAAAACAAATTCTATGCATGCTACAAAGCTAATTTTTAAGAAAAAGCAACTCTTTTTTTTCATATACTAAGGATTCCCTAGATTAGTTTCTGCCTCTAAAAGTTAGAACCACTATCGTTGAAAATACTGAACTTAAACATTTGAAATAACATCTGCTAGGTACAATTTCACACATAATCAGCTGTAGATCAGTTGTGTAAACAATACAAACTGATTTAAATGAGAAAAATTAAATTTCATAAAAGATTTTAAAATTGCTTTGCAATAACCATCCAGAATTTTTCAGAATTTATAGATAATCTGCTTTTAAAATAGATTCACCCTTAAAAAAAACATGATAAATAAACTTTTATTTTTAAAACTTTGTTAACTACAAATAAACTTAATTTCTGACTAATTTCATTATGTTTAGTTTAGTCCTAGAATTAGTAACTATAGGTAGCTAAAAAATTTTGACCCTGTGTATTTGCTCAAAATTCTCAAACTTGGTAAATCTAATATTTTCAACCATTCAGTATATTCCAAATACTTAAGACCTAAAACATTTTAGTAAATTAATACTAAATTCTCTCTAATAAACCTTTTCACAAACAAGAAATTCACACCTGCAGAGTATAGTCAAGATGTAGACAAATCAAGGATTTATACAATATAACTAAAACTTCTATCTGATACTCCAGTTAATTTACTCATTATATCATTCTAGTTACTTTGTTTACAGCTAAAATTACTGCTCATAATTTGAGATTTTGTTTAGCAAATAGTTTCAGAAAAGGGCCACCCATATAATGATTATAATTATCTTTATCGCCTATTTTGATCATTTTACATTTTCCACTTAAATTGATCAATCTAATAAATTATTCAAATGAACCTGAAGTTTTTTTTCTTCCTTTACAGTATTAACACTAGCATAATTTCAAATAATACCACATTTGTTTTAGATTTCCAATAAAATATATTATTTAATAAAATTACATAATTATCTGCTGAATATGAATATCCAAATAGTGCCCCATTTGGGTAAAAAAAAAAAGATGGTCTGCCGTTTTTAATTCTATATACCAAATATTTATTGTTGGGTCTCATTTGGGAAAAAAATCATCATGTTTTGATAGTCTTATTAAAAATGGAAAACTATGTGCCAAGATATTCATTAATAAGAGATACTGAGTCCTTTACTACCAGATATGAGAAATAATGTAGAATGTTTCCAAAGCAATGTTTTCTTGTAAACTCTGGTTTTTCATCCTCTGACCAAATGCCAGAAATTACAGTCAATTCAAGTTTTATTTCAAGTCTAGTTTAGATATCCAAGAAATCCTTTCTGCAGAATATCTTCAACTATGATTAATTTTGATTTACTTTCTCTCACACTAGCAGGTTTTTAATAATCATAGATTCTACCTTCATTAGTTACATAATAGTTTTGCTAAAGCCACATATTAAATAAATCCTTTTCATAAAAGCAAAGTATGAATACAAGATTCCAATTTAAAATTTTAAAAATGTTTTTATTCATTTTAAGTTCTACAAAACACATTGTAACACTGACAAATTTCCTCTAGATGTGCAGCATTCTTTAAAACAAGTGATCAGTGTTTAATGAAAGAGACACCTAAATAATTTATTTCAAAATAATATTTTTCATTTCAAAAGTGTGCCAAAATAATAACTGAAAAATAAAATATTAGAAAATTGATAAAAATTCAAATACTAAAGGTTAAACAGTTTTTTCTTATAAATAAATTTTTATTAGTGTACTGATCAAACCCCTAAAAATACTTCACATTTGGTAGAAATTCTTTCATTAGATTTGTAAAATCTTTAAATAACCTATACTTTAGCTACACTAGTTTGAATAACTACTGAAAATGCATGTAAGGATAGGATATTTCCCATCCAAAATTGAAAATCTTTTTTTTTGTTTTGTTTTGTTTTTTAAACTGCAATAGATCTCTTACTTGCTTGTTAGTTGTGAAGGACTTAATTTTAAAAGCAAAACTCAATAGTTAGAAGTACTTGAGTGTAATGATCAGGAATCAATGATTTACATGCTCTCTACTGGTATTCCTGGCATATGCACTGAGTGTTATTTTATATAGGTTGCATACTTAAGCATTGATGTCTCATTAAAATAAAGAAATAGCTAACACAATTTTAACAAATAATACCTTAAAATAATTATGAAATAATTAAAGTACAAGCACTATCCTATTAGCTGAAATTTATCAAATGAATTATATTTAAACCATTGACAAATGTATGGAAAGAGAGTCATTAAAGTTGTTTAGGGTGAGTAGAATGTTAAAACTAAACCCATGGCATTCCTATCTTTATATTTTTAAAAAATCTCAAGTCAAGGAAATTAAGACAAACTTCAATGCTAAAACCGAATTCTTCCATAAATTTTCCTGATTATCTTTAGCAGACAGGCTGACATAACAAGGCTGTCAAAGTTTTGAAATCACTTGCTAATCTTGGGTTGCCATTCACCAATGTTCTCACACTGCCAAAATACCAGCATAAATCAGACATTTTGATAAACATTGGCAAACTCAACATATCTATACCATACTAAAGGTTTAGCTTAGACACTGCACTTATTCAGAAACCAAAATCTAAAGCAAACTTTTTCAATAAGTAGAAACTTGGTATTAAAAAATTGTACAGTTTTAGAATTTGTTACAGATGTTTCAGTTTAAAGATTATTTTACATGCAATAGCATTTTTAATTACTTATGATGTATTTTTAGTACCAAATTTCAGCATCTAAAATAGCAGAGCAGCTCAATAGAAAGAAATCTTGTCTGACAGCAAACTATTCTAACAGCCAGAAACCATCTATTATCAAATTACTTGTACTAAACCTACAGTTTGACATGGCTTTTGTACACTTTAATTACCATCTACCTTCTAAGCATAACAGCAGAAAAAATTCACGATTCATTCAGCATTACATTATAAAATTGCATTATTTTTAAGAAACATGGTCTGATTTGTGCACTGCTGCACCAATGGTTCTTCCACAAATATTCTAAATATTTTCTAAACACTCACTCACAAATAAGATAAAACCAAGTTTTTTGTTGTTGTTTTTTTTTTCTTTAAGCCAATTTTTTGACAGTAAATATCAAATAGTAGATTATAAATACTTGTAATCCATACAATTAAATCTTCCATATTTTAAAATTTGTTTAACTTGTTTGTTTTCAACATTACTTACTGAAGCAATTAATAAAATTCAAATGTAAATACTGCTTTTTAAACTAAAGTGGCAGGAACTCTAGCCAGGAAAAAAATAACCTATAAAATTGTGACAACCAAAAAGACCTAGTAAATCTAGCCAAAACAATTTAGCAGTTTTCAATTCAAAATTTCCAAAATACTAAATAACATTAATTTACTGTCATTTTCAGTCAGTCCTTGGCCATTTTGAATATATCCAAAAGGACAAAATTATGTATTCCTTCAAAATGAAGTACCCCCTCTTAATTTTGTGAAAGTTTTTTTCTCTGCAAGATGTAAAAATGTAAAGAATTCAGGTTGAAATGCAATAGGTTTTTCAATAGGTTTTTACTTAAGTATCTGAATATTGGATTCTCTAATTATTACTTTTTCAACAATATATTTTCACTAATTATTATCCAACCAACCAAACACAATGCTAGCATTAAAAAATTCCAAAAGTGTGACTTCTATTCAAAAAACTGAAATCTCACAAAAATCAGAGAGAAATACAGAAAGATTATTTGGAAATGTTCCTCTATTTAATTCCAGATTCTTCTTTTTCAAAACACTAATGACATACTTGTGTTGAAATAGTTAAAACCTGAAAAAAAGTAAAAATACTCAATAACAGATTTTTAAACAAAGTTTAGTACTTTTTATCATTTAATACAAAGCATTTCTTTTAATAAAACATTTCTAAGAAATATTTAGCATTTAATTTCAGCATATCTTGGTATTTCAGTTAAGCAAGTCAGTTTCAATTATTCATATAACTTATTTAGAGAATTCTACCACTAACTTGAGTAGAAGAAAATCTGAATGATAATCAAAGCACTTCATTTGTAGTATTCAAATTAGTACATAAAACCATCTTTACATGCCATCATCCCTCACATTATAGCATAAAATTTAACTAGAAGTAAAATCTTTTTAAATTACTAAATTCTGTTTTTCAAAACTGAAAAAAAAAAAAAAAAAAAAAATCAAACATTCTGATCCAAAGAAAACAAAATCTCAATTTCCTGATTAAAGCTTACAAGATGCAACACTATTTTGCTTCTATATTAGTGTCCTGGCAAATAAAAAATTCCAATAGAGTTGTAATAAAGTTTATATCCATCTTTCACATTCAAAATTTTGAATTTTACTTAATTCTTAATTTGTTTACTTTTCTCTTCTAAAAAATCTAAGAGGAGATAATTTGCTAACACAGTTCAGCTGAGTAAATGTGAATTTTAAATTTTATCCTATCCAAGCATAACAATTAGAGAAGATGTTTTTTGTCATTTTTTCTTTCTGTAATTCTCAATAAAGGTGCATCTGACTTTAGCACAATTTTCATGCTTAGTTGAGATGATTTTGATACTTCTAACATGGCTATTTGATCACCAAGACATTCTGAAAATAAAGCAACATAACAAAAAGGGCTTCTGGCTAGTTGAGAAGTTTCTAGATTTGGTCCCACTATTGCTTTAAAACAAATACAGCTGTACTTTAGTTATTCATTTCAATTTAATTTTCAAATTACTTAATTAGACAAATATAATTTAGTTTTGTTTTCAAGTTTGCTTAATAATCTGCTTTTAAAAACTCAATATATCATCATAAGCTAGGATTTGTTTTAATTCAATAAAGTCATTTATATAAGCTAGTCTTTCATTTTATCAATAAAAGATAAACGAGTTCCATATTAAATCCCCTACATAAAGAGAAACATTAAAACCTTCTGGACACTAACAACAAAGTCATAAATTAATTCATTCATTCCCAATAGATTTTCTAGCTTTTAAACAGCAAAGTCTAATAGATAATGCCATCAAAAAACATTCTTTAACATTTCTTGAAGGCTAAGCAGTTATATTTGAATCAGTGAAAAAAATCTAAGTGAATTAATATAAATATGAAATAGTAAATTAGCATTTTTATCTAACTCATCTCAAAGAATTCTTTTTTACGTTAATAGGCAACCTGCCTGGTAAAATAAATATACAACTAAACCATAAAAGTTAGTGCTTTGTTTTATGTAAAATAAATGGAAAATTATCCTGAAAGGTTTCAAATGATATTTGGCCTAGCAATGAACCAGTTCATCAATGACAATTAATTTGTTAGGTAGAACTACTGTTATCATACATATTCTCCACGCTGTAAACTCATCACTATGACAGCCATACCTGACAATTGTCAAAACACCCTCCACAATCTCTCAGCCACTCCATGAAGCCACAAAAGCTTCAGTTCAAAAACCAGTGTTATGGAAACTGCTTAGCAATTACATATGACAAAGTTTATAATTTTTTAGTGTGGTGTTTTGTAAAGGCCTCAATCCAAATGTAAAAATACCAAATCTTAATGTTAAAGATTAACTGTTCTTCTCACAATTAAAACCATCAGCAATTCCATAACATTAGAGGAATTTTATAAAAAAATTAATTTGCATTTATTTACTTGAGAAAAAATTAATCTTTAACAGATTCAAAATTCAAACAAGAAAATATCCATATCTCTAAATATTTTTTTTAAATTATTTTATTCGTGAGTAGAAGAATTTTTTATTATTTAATTTCTTCTCTTGTGTTATTGTTTGTGTTGTCTTTAAAATATGACAAAAACAATATTTGGTCCCTCAGTTCACTTCAAATTGCATTTAACCATTCAATGTTCTAACTGTGAAGATAAGCAGACTTTTATAATTTCCACAAAGCAAAAGTTTTAATGGTAGCTGCAAGTTTGCATTAAATATTCAATATAGACTTATAAAGTAACATCTAACAAATGACAGCCTACAGTGTTGTTAAATGATTTAAATTAACATCAGTGTGACTATTTCAATGCCAGGATTAGGTGATTGTTGGCATCAAAGACATACATAATTTATGCTATAGCAACATGTTTTCTTTGCTTTAATTGTTAAGTAAACAAGAACATTGTAACAATGTAGCAGGCACTACTAGAAAATTACTTCAAATAAAATTTTTTTTTAAGGATTGTTATAACAAATTATAAAGTTCTATTCTATTTTTTTGGAATTATAGAATATAGATAATATAGAATTTAGAATGTTTAAGAGATTTTGAATCTTGATAATAATTGATCACAAAAACTAATAATTCAAACATTTAATGTGCTTTGTTTTATTCACTTCTACCTTTTTTTCCCCATTTTATACAAGCATGGCTGAAGAAATTATTTTTATTCATCCGTTTTATTTTAACTGATGATTTCTGTTTCTACATTATGAAGATTGACTTCTGTATTCAAATATTTTTGTACTATCATATAAAAATGTATCTCAAAAAATGAAAGGCAAATATTCTCTTTATACTATTCAATGCAAGGTGCTATATACTGAAAATGCAGAATTAATTTTAACTTTTAAATAAAGTTCTTCAGAACTAGTGTTCAACCATAATACAGATTCTTGAGATAACAACTAAGACCATCAGACATGAAAATCAAGAAGTTATTTTCTTTATTACAGGAGAAAAGTGTCTAGGGAGAGAGAAAAAGATAATATCGATTTTAGATAGTAGCTGGGGAAGCCAGCACTACACAGGAAAAAAGTATCTTTTATAAAAAAGGCTTTATATCAATTTGAAAACCTGAACTGCTGCTAATGATACATTTCCTAATATTCTATAAGTTATACACTTAAATTTAACTTTGTTTCATAAGAGTCTAGTTTATTTCTATCTTGAAAAAAAAAAAAAGACTTTTTAAAATTACATAATGGTTGTGTTTCAGCTGACTTGTTCAGAAATCTGAAAAAGTACCTGATCAATAAAGGACTAGTTTATCAGATAACAGACCTGTAGCAAACTACTAAATCAGTTTTTATTCTTACTTTTCAAAGTTATACCATGTATGATATCAAAACACCCTTGACGGCTTTCAATTGGCTTTCAAAGTTGACTGTTGAAATATTTTAATCTGTGGTCATTTCTGAGTTGAATGAGTGCCATGAAGCCATACTAACTCAGAACCTTGAAAGGTAGTCTTTGTTGGCCTTCAAGGCCAGGATCTGGCACCTTTTGATCATGCCTTTGATCCTGAGGTTCCTTCATTATAATTTGAGGCTGCTAGGTCACCTATTTTGAATGAGAGCAGTGGACTAAGTGTAATCTATAAGGCTTTTGAAAAGCAGCCTTTGCTGGCCTCAAAATGGCCTTCAAGGCCAAGGTGCAATAGCTTTAAATCTTGCCCAGATTCTGAAGTATATACACCCAAAATTTGGGGCCTCTAGGTGCTATGGTTTAGCCATGAAAGAGTAACAAACAACACTTGAAAATATGTATTAGATTTTTGGAAAAGATTGTAATGACTCAGCTATTTTTGTTAAATTGTTGAGAGAAAAGTGAACTGGATATATCAGCTGAAAAGCCTTTAAGCACTGACTAATAAACCAAGGAGGTATCTGTGCAACTGTGTAACAATATTATTGCATCTCAGTTGAAATTAATCATTATTATTACCAGTAAAATGTTACTAATGGAATACAGAGTATTCATAAGTATCGACTCAATAACAGGCTCTTTAGTCAGATAATTGGTTTCTGGTGTACATAACTGCCACAGGTAAATAGAAGGGCAATCCTCTGAAGAATTAAAATCCAGAGTCCCATTCCTCAGTGCTTAAGTTGGATATTTTTACCAATCTGGAATTTCATCATTTGATGTTTTCATAAATACTATAAAATTAAGATTAGCAAGTTGCTTACATTTTAAAGTCATTAATTAGCAATAAATGTTTGCCAATTTGATCTCCAGAAATGTCACATTTTAAAATAAGTAATTTAATCCCAGGTCTGCCAACCTACAATGCTCAAGACCAAAAACCTCAGACAATTCAATATAAAAGACTTCATTGCAGTAATACCTCAATATTAAGTTTGCATCATTGACTACTGCTCAAAAAATTTTTTTTCATTAAGTAGCTAGTCTTCATATAAGAGAATAAAGCTTTTTTAAAAATAAATAAAAGCAAAGTTAGACATATTATGAGAGAACTTTTTCCCATATATGCAAAAAAGTTTTTGTTAGTATATATTTAATTTTTTTTTAAATTTAGCATATTCAAAATAAAAATAGACAGGCAATGACTGAAGGAAAACAAGATGGTGGTTTATCTATAAATTAGGAAATATTGAATTGAACAAGCAATACCAACCTAAATATGAGACTTTTTATCAGTTGACTTTTATTCAATTAATTTTTTAACAAAATCAAATATAAGATACTAAAATTAAATCAACTAAAAAAATTTACTCCCTTTTTTTTTTTGCTGCTTGTAATACACTCTAAAACAATTTTTGATGTACCAATGCATATTCTTCTCTTACTATGATAAACATTACTTTTTCAATAGTATTGTTATTAGCTGAAAATTTGCATACACTAGCACTAATTTTTTTTTAATATTTACATGTTAAAAAATAAATCATTTTAGCAAAAAAATGATAAGGAATATTTGGTATGCAGTATTTTACAATCATACTTATTTGTTCCTATGGTTTTTTTTCATTGTTAAACTGTTCTTAATCATACATGTATATGATACATATTTTTTCTATAGAAACCTGAGTTATGTTACATGTAACAGCAAAGTCAGTAATATTCATAAGGCAAATGTTTATATATTTTGAACATAGAACAAATACAAATTTAAATAATGATAAATAGGTTGAGTAAACAACATATGTCTACACTGCAAATGCAATCCAATAAACAATTAATAAACTAGATGCATTTGCCTCTATACAATTTACTAAATACTATTTATTTAATAGTTGCTTATTCAAACATGGTTACTGTTTAGGTATTTGGCTTCTTATTTTATATATACAGTACAACCTTACTAAAATGAAATTATTTGGTCCATGGGTTGGTTATCTTTGTTAGCATGAGGGCTTCAGTATAGTGAAAAAAACTACACATAACAGAAACGTACTGTAAAACTTCTGTACAGTCTTGTATTACAGAAATAAATATGTATTTATTGATACTGTAAACCTTTTCCACTAAACAAACTAGAGTAATCAAAACATTACAAAAAAAAAAAAAAATTAATATACATGGAAGTACCTGTATCATGAAAAAAAAAATCCAGTCGAAAAAAAAAAAAAAATCTCAAAGCCAGCATCAATGTTTCATATTGTCATTTTTAAAAGTCATTTTTTATCTGCTTTTGCTTTATTCCTCACAGACCATCATGAGAATCTGATGCAGCTGTAAAACCTTTATTAGATCAATATCCTGAGTCTACAATCCAAACCATGGATTATTGAGTATCTTTCAAAACTTCTGATACAGAGGGGAGCAGTGGAACTGGCAAGCTGTGTCCTCATTTTTGCCAATCTAATGAACTGTTTCAGATGTGAGTCATATGACCCACTATATCTGCAATACTCATTGTTACTTTAACTTCACAGTCAACAACAACATGAAGCCATTCCTTAATAAGGTCCACTCTGTAATCAACACTTTCAAGGAAATGATGTTCAGAAAACATATCCACGATATTGTAATTCCAATTCCCTTTAATTTTACAGTGTCCCAGTTTTCAATAGCAAAATAAGGTTAAACATTTTCAAAAGGTCTTAGAGTCATTTGTCTGGAAAGGAAGAACAGAACAATTATCAAGAATTAATTTGGCTTTTCTTCTTGGCCTAAATGGTACAAATGTTATCTTGTACTCAGTAAATTTGCAGAAAATGTCTCTTCTCATCCAAGCATTTTTGGAGTTGTACCAACTGACCAGAAGAATTTAAAAGTTCACATGATGAAAGCATCATGGTTGGCAGAATATGCCAATAAAAAGATTATGTTTGTATATGCAACTAGCATTTGCATACAAGTAAGGTCACCCATTATTTTGAGACATTGTAACCCTTTGATGCACTTCTCCATTTTCTTGGCAAGTGATTTTTCTGGTACACATTTCCAGAACGATTCCATTTCATCATCGTAAATCTCGTGTAAACTGTATTCATACAAAATTCTTTTCAAATCTGGCAAGATGCTTAAAATAGTATTGCCATCACAGAAGCAGGATTTGTCAGCAATCTTGTTACTTTTTATACCATTGGATTTTTGAAAATGCCACAACCATCTTGTTGGAACTTTGAACAATGTGTTCAAATTAATATCTTGCAAGTTCACTAGCTTTTTCAGCAAGTATTGGTCTAGAGACAGGTATCCAAGCTTCACTGTTGTGAGAACCATATAGACAGCTTCATCAATAGCTGGATTATCATCATTTTGCAATTTTTCCATGTCATTCCCTCTATGGAATCAATACTTAACACAAAATTTCAAAATATTTTTTTGGGGGGAACAGTAGAGATTTTTTGAGATTGTGTCATTCTCCTGCCTTAAGATGATCAATAATTTTAAAGCATTTTTCAACACAAACACCTTTCTCTTTATCATGAGTGTAGACCAACTTCCATGATATTAAAGAACCAGTATAGTACCTTCCACACAATCCAATAGCAAAAGTGTAACTTGATTATCCTTGTGTCAAACTACTACTGCCTGATATAATCAATCATGCAGGCATGATCAGAGGCTTCCCTCATGATCACAATGCTTTACCATAACCTTCACATGAACAATGGTTCTGGCACAGTAGCATAAAAAGCTTCATATCAAATGCTATATCAGACTGTGACACCATCACTATCTGTCCCCCCCCCCCACCTGTACAGTAGAACCAAAAATGCTGACATGATAACAGATATTCATTCTAGAGATGTCATGACTAGAAATGCAGAGACACGCTGAACTCTGGAGCATTATTGGTGTTGCTGTTAGCCAGCATCTATAAGATCTTCCCCTTGTTGATGCTGCTGTATCTGTTAGAAACATGCTAATGAAATAGTTAACCCTTGTAACCTGATTCTGGACAGTCGCAATACACTGAAGTCTTTAATTACAAAGGCAGATTTTCATTACCCAAGAATGACTTTTGCAGCTTAACTACAAAAAGACAAAACATGAAGTTACACTGTATAGCCAAGTTTTTTATTATCTATTTCAGTAAACAACATTTTTTATTTCTTTCATAGCTTTTCAAAGAATAAACATTATACAGCTGGTGAATAGTTGCATTTACTCATACTAAATGCCAATAATAAGATTTTTTAAAGTATATATTATAAAAGTGTATTACAACTAATCCACCAAAATGCCAGTAATTTACATACCTAAACAGGCTCATTCCAAAGTTTGATTTTTAATGAATGATTTAAAAGTGAATACACTATAATATCAAAAATAAAATAGGAAATAGTGACTACCAAACATAATTTTTCCACAAGAATCAAATTAAAACATTAACTAAACAAATGGAAAAATGTTACAATTTTTTCCACAAAGATTAAAGACTTATAAGTAATGTTCTTTAATGTATCCCTATGAATTGCTGTCAAAGATAAAATCAATAAACTGAACTTCAGGAAAACAAATGATTCCATAAATACTAACAAAGTTAAAAAAAAAAAAAGCCCTTAAACAATCCACATAAGGTGTTATTTTATATTTTTTCATTATCTGACCACCATTTTACAGCATAGCTACCAAGTGAATTAAATGATTTTTTATTGATTTGACGGACACGTGCAAAAAAATAAAATTTCATATTCACCCAACAAAATTTTATTTATTTATTTTTAATATCTTTTTCTAAATGTATCAAAAAAAAATTAATATTTTCATTCTTGGGAGAAATAATAAAAGAAAACCTGGTTTATATCACCTAAACCAGAAAAATTAACAGCTAACTAGACCCTAAATCATCTTAAATTAATTTGGAAATTCCTTCAAAAGTACAGTTTTTGACAGACTCGGAGCAATGGATTTTAAATAACCTAGGGGCAAACTGATTGATTAAACTTCTATTTCACCACCCCATAGAAACCAGTTTTATATTTTGTGAAGTAAACAGGTTGAAAATAAATGTATTTAAGCCTTTACAGTATCCATCTCCAAATTCACTTAAAGTACTGCAGCATGAATTTCCTGTTTAATATTCTCTTAGTCAACCAATTTGTTTTACTTTGCTTCATATCCACTTATAAGAATCAATAAGTCACAAGTGCAGAAATTTAATTAAATGTGCCTTAAACATTCCGTTTCTTTCTTAGGAAACAGTATGCAATTGCACCATATTTCTTTGTTCCAATAAAGAATTTTACACATGAATGAATTACACTAAATAGATAAAAAAATTGTTTACCAAAATTTTAATATTCTCATAATGTAATGCAAACCAAAGCCGATGAATTTGAACAGATAAACTTTTACTGTTTTGAAGGTATTTACAAGTCATTTTGTGTTTCCTTTCAGGTGGCATTAAACAAACATTTGCCAATGTTGCTTTTTTACTCGCTTTCTGAAAATGGGGTCCAGTATCATTTTTATTATCTGCAGTACTTAACCTAATACTGTTAGAAGTAATTGACAGTTAATGTGATAGTCAGCTGTACTCAAATAAAATCTTCAGTAAGCAATCTGTTAACAGATTTCTCATCAAAGCAGTTTCAAACAAATCTAATAAATAATCTATAAATTAGAATATATATTCAGTAGTTTTAAATAAGCTGTTTATATGCATTAAAATTATAGTCTAGTCTATTAATATTTTCTGTCAAGTCAGATCGGCTTATTCCATAATAATCACTTATACGATCTCAGCATATAACAAGCAGACAAAACTACTTGTGTTCACACTCATGACAAAAACAAATCAAAAATCCTAATAAATCATTAACAATTTACTACCATCGCAAAAAATTTAGTAAATCACAAAATAACTCAGTAAGAAGTTTTAAATTATCAAAATTTCTAATTTGCTTTTTCACTGTTGCTATTTTTTCTCTCCCTAGATAATCATTCTTAAATCACACTTAATTATCACCAAAATTCGTGTACTGTAATTACAAAGTAGCTAATGGCTCAAGTACATTCATTATTTTCATTGTAATAAGCTATCATTTTCATATTTAATACTAAACATTATATTTTACACCAATATTAAAGAATGCCTTTATTGTTGGTTTTTCAAGTTTTTCGGTGAAGATTGCTACAGAAATTCAAACAAAAGAAAAAGGAAAAGTAAGAGTTTCAAAAGTGGAATTTTTTATACTAACCAATCCATCTGCCAACCTATAAATATTAAAAATCGGTTAAGGATGGTCAAGTTATTGAATTTTAAGAAAATATATGTATTTTCAAACAGAAAACATTTAAAAGCTTATCTTAATCTAATTCAGTCAAATTTAAATACCCTATTAATTTTATCAAACCACTATGTATACTCACTTAAGAGAGACTGAAGTAATCCTTCATTCACAAAAATTCACACTGAAAATTACAATCATGAAATAATCCACATAATCATGAGAAATTCACAAATAATTTTGAAAAAATTTTATGCGTAGTTGCAAATGTTGCACTATTAGCCTTGTAGCACATTTCCAAAGTAGTTATGCTTTTTAGTTGTTCATTATAAGGGCAGGCATTTAACAGAAGTCATCAAAATTTGAAAGTTGAAGGTAGATGATTATTGGGGCCAAAAAAACGTAAATCTTCTGAAAAATGAAAATAAAACATGCCTTCCTATGATCAGCAATAACCAATGCTTATGAAGAAACTAGACTCTAAGGGGTAAAATAAAACCAGGCTGAAATAGAATTGCTATAATTGTATCCAGCTAGGTTTCATCTGAATGTTTCTAGTAAATGAGAACATCACCAAATGACAATACAAGCCAAGAAACACTGGGAACATACATGACAGACAGCATAGATCCATATGCAATAAAAGAATGAAAAAGAAAAACTAAAACATTATGAAAGCATGAATTAAAAAATCCCAAACAAGCAAACTGTCCTGGAAATAGGTTTTTTTTTAAGATGTGGGGGCTAAAGTGGAGGATAGATATTTATTAAAGCATGGGTAACAATTTGATCTTGTAAGAATAAGAAATGCTTCTAGAGTTTTGGTTCACATCAATAAACGTTTCTCAGACTGGTTCTTTCTCACTTTTGTTCTTAGCCTCAGCATTAGTAAGAAACCCACCACACACTTATTCAGTCCAATTTTTATTTCCTGCAAACTGAAAACAGATGCATCTCTCCTTAGTTCCTATTGTAGCTCTAGTATTCTATAGGATCCATATTCCAATTGGTATATTCAAGGCTCATGTTATCAACCACCAAACTGTCATAAACAAATGGAAGTTTTGGGCTGATGAATCACTGCCTGAAAAGACCTCCCCTTCCAAAACAATATATTTATAGTATATTTGTACCCCAAAATTGCCTGGTCTCACTAAGATTTCCTTTAAAAAACCTATTTTTATCAAGTTCCCTGGTTTCAATTATACTATTTTCCATTATGTATTCAATAATTTTACTTCATATTAATGTTTGCACAATCAGAGATTGTCTGATCTTTCCATGTATGTATTAATGAAGAACAGAATTATTGTACACAATGGTGGACATTACGAATTTGATTTAGATAAGTGTCTTTTGTTTTTGTTCATTTTATTAATATTTAATACTGGTATTTTTTCTTTCCATGAACAAATGTGACAATATAGTTAGTATTAGCATGCTCCCTACCCTATCCAAGACTTGAAAGTTCAACTGTTTTGCATTGCTAATCAAATTTAAGTTCCTAAAACAAAAAATATT
Organism: Nautilus pompilius; assembly: GCA_018389105.1. Classification (NCBI taxonomy): domain Eukaryota; kingdom Metazoa; phylum Mollusca; class Cephalopoda; order Nautilida; family Nautilidae; genus Nautilus; species Nautilus pompilius. The sequence goes on from JACATO010000340.1 coordinate 1,686,060, forward strand.
TTTTTAAAAAAAGAACAGAACGAATGGGAAAAAATGTTTAAGGATATGCTTTTAGCAGCAACTGATGGCATTAATTATGGTGCTTTTGGCACTTAAACATTTTTACTAATATTTAAATTTTGCTGACAATCCAGTTTGGGTTATTTATTTAACTAACTAAACAGTTTTAGAAGTTAGCTTCACTGCTGTGTATTTCTATTTTGTTTAGTTTCTTAATGAAAACAGACCTCAGTTATTGATCATATGCAAGGAGATAAGAGTATTCGTGTACAACCCTATTAGATTCTCGTCCCTTGAAGAAAATTGTATTTCTTTATTGCAAAGTCTAAAGAAATTGATTTTTATGCAGTGATTAGGAAGGTAGAGAAAAAATTTTGTAAGATTTCCTTTAAAACAAACAAAAAAAGTAAATATGATAAGCATTTCCTTGTCATGTAATCAATGAACATTTGTCTGATATCAAAATTTTCTGTATATCACAAAACTTTAAATGATGGACAACTTATTTTCTAAATAGAATCTGATTAAATTCTTAAAATTAAGAAATATTTTTATCCCCAATTTCCCAGAATTTCTTGCTTATGTTTTTAGTTGTGTTCTTTTAACATGAAACACTTAATTTTTACCAGAAGGAAAGTAGAAAGAAATATTAATTTGTTAGAAAAAAAAAGTATTTCGTTTTCAGTCTTTATTTTAAATGTCTTTCATAATAAAATTTTAAAATCGCTTAACATGCTGTTAATTAGAGAAAAAATACATGTTCTGTTAATACACTACCATACAACCAACATAGTGATCTAAACAAAGAGCAGAACACAGATAAAACAGCTCTGTGACAATAAATTAAACAACGTGTCAGTTTATGGTTTACAGTAAAGTAACAAGGACAATAAAAATTCAATGAAATTAACCAGATAAGTACCATAAACAAGATTTTTCTTATGTCTTTACTCAATCACTTTTTTCTGCAGTGCAATTCAGTTTCATTAAATTATATATTAAAATTACAAATATGAAACCTTTATCATAGTAAAATGTATCTTTCTTTGATTTATGTCAATGAAGTAAAACTCAAATGTATTAAATATCATATACCATATTCCTGAAAACAAATATCTCATTGAAAACAGATTAATATAACCACTACTATAAAAACTAAAACAAACTCAGAATACTAAGATCAGCATGTGTAGAAATGTAATAGTTTCTAAATTTTCTTCTCAAATGAAAATTCCTAATATTCTTTTAATCATTTCTCTTGAAACTGTTATTATTTATCACTTAGTAAATTTCATAAGACCTAAAATTGTTTATTTTACATCCTGTTAGCAAATTATTAATGAATTATTACTATAACAATACCAAATTAATGTCCAATTAACTGTTTTCCATAAACTTGAAGCTAATAAGAATTGTTTATAATAAAATTCTTTTATTGTAGATTAGTTTTGTTATTGTGATAATTTGGAAATCTTTTTACATCTCCATACACTTATAATATTGTAAAATGTTAAAATACACTGGCTTTTAGGTTTCTCAAATACATTTGCTTTCCCACTGAAGACCAAACTATCTTAGATATTAATTTCATAAGAATTCATAGTGATCCAAAATTGCACTTATTAATACAGTTTAGAGTTTACACTATCTTCTTTTGATATGATCCCTAACTAATTTATCTTCAACTTCTGACCCAAAGAAATTAAATTCTTACATCTGAAAATATTCTAATTAGGGTTTTCAATCATTTGGCTATAAATGGCTTCTTTTATGAATGCTTATTTAAATAAGTCATCATTGTCTGATTGTTCTATAGCTCAAAGCAGCACAAAATATGCTAGTTTTGTTGTAAGATCTAAGGATCAAGCCCTCATTATCCAAACAGTTCCACAATGCAACACCCTCAGTAGGCTCCTATACCATGGGTTAAATGATCAAAAATCTAACCAAAATTTTATACTGGCTACTAAAATGTTTAAAACATTGATGATTCTTTCAGTTATCTGTATTCTATTATTACAGTCACGTATTAGATGTGTTTCAAGTTTATATTAACTCCATTTTCATGTGCTTTGGAAAAGTATCCAGATGATGATAAACCATTTGTTTAAACACATGCTCACTTGACTTTGGAAAATGGAAAGATTAATAAAAGATTATATCAGGCCTAAGCTAAAAAAGGCTGACAAAATATACATATATAATATATACAGTAGATTTTCAACAACTTGACATCAGATAACTAGAATGTACTTTGAAACACAGATCCCAGAAAAATGCCTCTCTCTCCCTTTATAAAAACTACAGATAACTCAAACTTGCTTTGTCAAAAAAGCTGGTTAAGTCAGGGAATTTTTTTTTGTCCTTTGAAGTGCAATTACATGTTGATTTTTCTTTAGAACTCAAAGTTTGCCAGCTGAAATTAGATGAATGATTTTGATTGCAGTTTATTCTCCTATATATAAAAAAAGACACATTGTTTTTATCAGCACTTTATTTACCTGAACAGCAACAGGACTTAATGTATCATCATCATCCAAAAATAAAATCCAGTAACTTAGATTTAAAAGTCTGCTTCTGATAAGTCAAACTTCTTGAAGTATTCTGAGAGGTTCTTGCAAGTTTGAGCTATCAAGAGTATGCTCATGTCATGCTGAAATCTCTTAATTTTTTATAATTTTTTTGTTTTCAAGTTATAAAATTATTCACATTATAAAAATAACCAACATCTTGAATATATATATATTAGACTAAAATAATAAGAATAAGATGCTGTATTCCACAGATATGATTAAATTCAAAACTCAAGACCAGGCTACATAATGTAACGTTAAAACAATATGCTCTAACTTGAATCCCTTATATACACCCAAAATATTAAGCTTTTGAGGAAAATCCCACAAAACCCCTGATAATATTTACAAAATGATTGTCAGGATCATTACTTTTGTAAATATACAGGCATATTCATCGAAGAGTTTTAAAAAAAGACAAAACATTTTTTTAAAATGTAATTCAAGTGGGCCACTTTTTTGTGCCAAATTAGCAATACCATCATTATATTGTTTAATTAGTAAGGTAATAGCATTTATCACCTGGCTCTATTGGCAACTACTGGTAGACAAACTGTAAAAATGCTTATAGTGAATTACTTAGAAGTTATGTAACGTATTTCAAGATAACCTCTAAAAATGATAATCTTGTACACAGCTAGTTTCAATAGCAGAGTAAACAGATATTAAACAATTTAAATAACCAACCAGCCTTTTTTTAAAGTCTCAGCTTATGTGGTTGACTAATAATAATTTCATCATTACTAATAATTAAAACAATTATTAGAAGTAAATTGATATCTACTCTTATTAAGAAATGGGTACATCTTAATGATGTCTGTATAATTGTATTTTCTATCAATAATACTGAAATTAGCATTTCCTTTTGTTAAGAGTTTACTAAATAACTAGTGCATAAATTAATGAAAGACTACTAAGGGGGGAATTTTAAGAGTCAATTAGATTAAACAAAGCTGATCAGAGTAAAGGCAAACAAAATTATCTCTTGCTATAATTTTTAATGTGTTTCATAACTTAATAACTTAGTATTTGTACTAAAATAAATAAATAGATGAAACCATGCACAGTACAAGCTAGATCAATACTATTCGTAACATGTGAAATGAATATGAAAAAAACAGATGCTGTCAATATGTTAAAAAACGAAAATTCTGCCCATCAAGGTATTGATATTTGATTTACTCATAACTAAAGCGGCAGAAAAACATTTGAAGAGGAAATCTTGGCAAACTCTCTATATAGTTGTATGAACTTAAGAAATGCCATATAAATGTGTCTTTGTATACCAGAAACTGTCATCTATGTTGAGCCATGGAATTTGATGTAATTAATGATCTAGAGTTCTTTGACAAGCTACAGGAAATTGTGCAGCAACATCAGTTGCCACCTAAAGCCATTTACTACTTTAATGAGATAGGAATCATCATTGTCCAGATGCCTTCCAGAAAATAGTATGAAACAAGTAGGTTAGACAACAGATGGCAAAAAGAGAACTTTAATGACTGTATGCTATATAATGAATGTGCTCAGGAACAGTTCTGCCAACCATGATATTTCCACAAGTTCATTTAAAGAACTGCATGAAACAAGGTGACCAACTGAAACTTTGAATCTTGCCCATAAATTAGAATGAACTACAACTGACAACTTTTGTTCAATATGAAACATGAAATATTGTTGTCCACATAAAATGCTCCAAGAATGATCCTATCATACTGCTGCCTGACAACCATGAAAGTGACATCAGCATTGAAGAGAGTGATATCACATTAGACAACAGAATCATCTCTTCACCACACACAACTACAAGATGCAGCACATTGACAGAAATATTTATAGCCATTTCAAGAAATATTTTAATTTTGTTGTTGACAACTGGATGTTTAACAATCATCTTGATAGTTTATAATCTGGCTGAACTAGTTGAACAAGCATAATGAAAAACTTTCATAGTACCTATCTCAGCTTAGTTTCCATATTACAAATAGAGGATCAATCTGCCAGCCAGACTTTCGGAAAGCTAAACAAGGAAGCATTCCATTTTGCTAATGGCCAGTCTCTTAGATAAACCAACTACTTCTGTAGCAAAAGTACTCATTTCAACAAAGGTTATCCAGCCACTAGTTAAAACAAGACTCAAAGATCAAACCCAAGAGAAAGAGTCATATATATAAATATTAGCAAATAAACAAAAGAATGAAATTCAAGACAGTAACCAAAAAGGAGCAAAACAAAAGTGTAGATTCTGTAATTCTAGAAAGGCTTGCACTATCTTGTAATTTCAACAATAATGTCATTGATTTTGATGATATAAAGGTTTGGAATTGTGTTCTTGTCAAGTATAACTAAAAGTGTCACTGTAGTGTTCAATGTTGGAGAGGTCATTCAAGTATTTAATAAGTTTGAGATCAGGTTCATAAAATGCAGTGCCCATTCAATCATTAAATTTGTATTGCCAGATCAAGATGCCATACCTAGTTTTAATAGTTGATATTACCAACAAAAAATGGCCACCACCAAGACCCACTGTTAGAACACAAGCTGAACGCGTGCATGTGCGTCTGTCTGTCTTCAACATATAACCCAAAGTACTGTAAACATATTAATAATGCAGTCTCCTGATACCCTTAATAAATATTAATTTTCAATTCTAAATTTACGTTTTTAAGCCAGTATTACTTTCAATACTTTTGCCTTCATATTAATCTGGATTGGAAAATGGTTATGATGATTAGTCTTAGATATATCTTTAAGCTTTTGATTTAAAGAAAGAAATTTCATTATGTTTGACAACCTTTATAAGTTTTATCAATGTGTTGAATTTTGAATCTGTTTGTAAAACATTATTAATTTTAATATTTTGACTTTTGAGTTCAGTAGTCATGTATTAACTGGACTGGATATGCCTATATCTATTAGTTAAAAAAAATTTTTTTTTCATAAACTTGAGTCTCATCAATGTGTTAAATTTTGAATTGGGTTTTTAAACCAGTATTAGTTTCTTATATTTTTGTCTTCACCAGTTATGTGCTAGAGCATCAATCATGGGTTTGGGAGGGAAAAAGGTGCCTAATACACCCCCACCAAATTTGCACTGAAATCAGAAATGGAAAACAGTCTAAATGTGGGGGGAAATGGTAACTGAATAAAGGCCCATGGAATTTACTATCTTTTCCCTCCCCACCTTTGGGTCTAAGAATATTCAACACAGCCAGTTCACCATGAAGACAATTTCCACGAGCCATTAAGCCATGACGGTTACTATGCATGATGATAAATATAGTGTCAGTGTATAACGACACTTATGGAATCACCTTAAAAATAGAGGAAATGAATTTGAATTTAAAAAAATAAAATGAATTTCAAAGTGACAGGATATATTTTATTTTAAAATTATTACACACATTTAAGTCAACACAATAATAACTTAATATAGTAAATTTAAGTCACAAATATTACTCCATACTGTAATTGTTTGCTAATTCTCAGAAATATGTTATAATGTCCCTACTATAAAAATCTGTAGTAATTTTGAATATCCGCTCATCTGCATCACGATATTTTAAGATTTTATATATCATGCCCATGATGCCCTTTACGGAGACCATCTCTGAATTTTCATATTGTTGGATGTATTGTTCCCAATTCGGCCTGTATCCTTCAGTGTGCAGCCTATGCATGGTTGTTGGTCCTGTCTCCTTTGTAGAAGACCATTTTTACAATCACCACATTTCTGTGAGAAACATTGCCGGACGTCTTCCATTTCTTAGGGTAGCTGGGTAGCCTACATAATAATCTTCAAACCAATCAATCAATGGCTGCAATTCTTCTGGGAGTTCTGATAATTTGCCTATGGTTTCGTCTAAGTCTCTGATCGGTACAAAGGCGAGTGCAGTGATGATTTTTGCACTCAACACAAAACCAGCAGTTGTTGTTATACTGATGAGACAGCTGCAATTCACATTAATGTTTTTCCATATTTTGATTAAGATAAAAAAAAGTATCCGTTGAGACGCACAGCAGGAAAAACAAATGCTGAACTTGCAAAATCACGCGAAACGGATTCGGAGGAAACTTCGGGTTCAGCCTGTTTAATAAGTTGGAAGAGTCACTTTTTCATACATGTATTTCTTTGCTAGTTAGGTAGAAAGCATAAAATAGTGAATGAACACCAACAGATCTTTCTGGAAGTATGATGTACATCTGCAAAAATAATAGTGGTGAGGGTCGAAATGTTCCATCAACATACCACGTTTTGATTCCTTTGGCATAAGTAAACTGGCTGTCGAATAATAGTATCCTGTGTGAAATAGGGCCACTGTAGGCGATCAAAGCCTTTTCAATTACACCTTGCCGCAGTTCACAGATCTTGTAGTTTTTCGGTATAACAAGGGTTTCAAGATTATTTGGGAGTGAAGGAACTGCACAGACTTCATTTCCTTAAGGGCCTCCTCACCAATTTTTAAACTGCTGCAAAGTTGGGCAGTATTGCCTGAGCAGCTTGTGACAAACTAACTGCGTATTCATTAATGACTTGAGCCGTAGGTTCCACGTTTTCCGCTGCACACTGCTTCATCTTCGTCACCACTATTAACAAACACCTCCACTTCCGCAGCCGAAGTACCATGGGAAAGTACACCAAGTTTCATCTTCAATTTTTCATGATCTGCACAAATTCGTGCTTTGCACATCCCTCGTTCTTCAAAACACCAGAACTTCTGTACTTTGTCCTCACTCATTCTATAAAAAATGTAGGAATAACTGTCCACTATCAATTTCTCCTTTTCATGTTTGGTTAAACTATTTCCATTTTAGATGGGTAAAGTTACCTGCTATCTGCAAATTACAGACTATAATGTATTTTTTCCTGTTTATTGGTGGCGAATGTTAAAGGCTTCCAAATTTACTTTTGGAGAAATCGTAACGAGTTAAACATGGACAGAAGAGAAAAGCAGTCAAATAGTTAGTGTGTGTATTTCGGGCATGACACAAAAAATAAGGTTGAGTGATACAACTTTGATGTTTTCTTCAATGTCTTGCTCACAAAAATACACAAGGATGTCCAAACAATAATGATGTATAGAATGTGCACCTCATCCTCGCTCTATGCGATAAGGCAGGTGTGATAAGGGTATAGTAGGAAACTCGCCGTTGAGAATTTTTGGCTAATCAAACATGTTACACTTAATTTACTCCCCATTTTCCATTGTCTTTCATTGGAAATCCACATGCCATCACATCCTGGTCAAACAATCTTGCAGGGAACTGGCCAGCTGCTAAATGGCTTGTGACAAATTGTCTTCATGGCAAACTGGCTACACCAAATCAGCCGTGTCAAATCATCTCACCCCACCCCTTTAACTTCAAGCTAGATTGCTGCTCCAGGTTGTGTGTTAATCTGGATGAATTAATTTGTTAATAAAACTTGGTGTAATATTGAAAATGCAGAGAGGAACAATATTCCAGTTCTTCCTGACTTTTAAAAAGTTATGAAGCCTAGTAATTGGATGATTGATTAGTTTGTCTCTAACACACTAACACACACACTTTCTTTTACTGATTTGTCAAAGTATGGGTTTTATTTTGCCTTGAAAAATTCATTTTTACTGAAAAGTTACCTTGGTTAATAAACAACAACACTAAACAATATACAGTAGTTGTTTCAAAAAAACAGATGTGAAAGTTATAATAAAATTTCTAATCAAAAGATATAGTAAATTTTAAAATAAACAAATGCTGACTGTGAAAAGATTCCGCAACAAACCTAAAAAACCAGAAGTATACCAAATTTTGTTCTCTCCAACAAATTGAAGTAAAGAGTTTATTTATTTATACTTGTTTAGCTTACCTGAGCAACTGTTTTTTTTTTAACAAAAATTTAAACTACAACATGAATTATGTTCCCTGAGAGCTAAGCAATTTATCCAAGGCTTTTTTTTTTAAATTCTACAAAATATTGCCATAAAGACTCAATATCCTATTGCTAGAGTAATATCTGTTACTATCAAAGAGATAATTCATCTTACCACAACATGTCTTAAGTTTGTTCAATTGCTTCAACCTACAACTGTCCAAAAATTAAGTTTCAAAAATTACCAAAAACAAATTAAATCATACACAGCTATATCACCAACCTTCTCCATACTACTACATTTTCTGATAGTATGGCCACCAAACCCAGAATAAAACTAAAGCAGTGAATTAATGTCTATAAAGGAACCACTGCTTCTATAATTTTTTTAAATTCAACATTGCTCGTTCTGTTCCCATTTACAATTAAGTATAATGACACCTAGATCTTGTTCCTGAATCTAATCTATAAACATTGCCCACATTATTACAATCTATGCCATCTGTCAGTTATCAACCCACATATGCTAAATAGAGTTGTACTTTTATCATCATTTGTGTTTACTCTCCCATAAGTCATCAGCAAATTTCTTCATGTTGACTTGAATTACCAACTCAATGACAATAACCAATCCTCTGAAATAGTACCCATGTCGATGTAATTAGATGCAGTTTCAAAACAATGCATGTGCCTTGCTTAATAGGCTGCTCTTCTAGCCAATTTAAAAGCTTACCCATAACACCTTGCTCTCAACCTATCATCCCTACTATCCTCTGCTTGCATACTTCACTACACAAGGATTTTAGTTTCCTGACAACTTAAATTTTAGTAGACCTAACAAAAAAAAAAAAATAATAATAATTTTTCACGCAAGGAAGATTGTTTGACAACCATTGAATAGTAATGGCCATTTTAAAAGTAACCGATTCCAGCTTTTTATATAGTAGTAGAGAGATTTATTCTTGTTGTAGACTTTGATCTTTTTATGAGCATCTCTCTCTCTCTCTTTTTCTAGAAAATTTGGATCAGGCAATAGTTTGCACAGATGTAGTTGTTCCACACACCTCTTCTCAGCTCAAGTCTAACCACACCACTAAAAAAAAACAGAAAGTAAGTTTGGGGCAAAAGCAATGCACGTGTAATGTAGTTCTTTTTTTTTTTTTTTTACACCTGTTTATCAGAAAGATGAGAGCTGAGAACTTATACAGTTCAAAGTTATGTCCATCCATGCACCCTGACTCCCCACAGCAGCAACCGACGGTTACATGGCGGCTAGTTTTAAAAATCAGAACCGTTTTCTGTCGAACTTTTTTGTGAATATGAATCATTTCTGGCTCCGGGTGGAAGGTAAAATCCACGTAAAAGTAGAATGGTCGGTTTTATAGCGTTTAATTACTACATTTAATCAATTTTCTGTTGTTGTTTATTTTCTGTTATTTACTTCCATTCGGTCTCTGTGTGTGTGTGTGTGGTGGGTGAGTCAGCTAGCTGGAATTCCTAAAAATAATAATTGTTACCTTCCTACATAAGCAACAACTTGTACAGAAAGGACCGAATAAGACTGGTCTCTTCTCAGTTTATAATTCGATGCTCATGTCTACCGTAAATAAACTTTGCATAACCTACATAACCCTGACAGAAAACAGATGGCGCAGCTTCCCCAACTACTGGGATGAATGGAGAACAATCCATCAAATAAATTCCGTCTGCTTCATTCAGTTCGCTGGTCTGGTAATTTAGACTTGTGATTTGGAGGAGAGAGGGGGTAAAAAAAAACAGAATAATAATAATAATAATAATAATAATATTATTATTAATCTTCAGATCAATAGAAATGTTCGGTCTCCTCCCTCCACTGTTTCGGCGAATACACACAACAAAGGAGAGGGAAGATGAAAGGAAGGTCTGAGGGAGGAGGTAGCCGCGTACACGCTAAAACTTTACTCCGGGTTCATTTCTAAGGTGACAGTATCCATTTTTATTAGCTACTAAGTTCACTCTAATTCAGCGACCGCAAAATTAAATTTAGTCTATAGGATAAAACAGTTTTTTTGTGTGTTTAAGGAAGAAACCGCCGATGAGCAGAGACGCTGGCGTTCCTTCCTGTCCCCCCTCCCCTCTTTTTAAATTAAAACAAACTATTTGGGTCCGGTTTTACAGCAGCATTTTCAATGTAAAACACACACACAATGGAATACCTCTGTGTTCGGGAATCTACTGTGTGAATGCCGCTCGGCAGGTGACGAGCAACAAGTTTTCGTTCCATATGTCACAGACATATAAACAATGTCACACGACGTGGTTACTCCGTACACGCTACATCCACACCCACCGCGAATGTCCGCCTCGGGGGACCCTCCCTCCCTCCCCTCGACAACTTCCTCCTCGTGCAAGCCAGCATCGCTCTTTCGGACTGCCGGCAAAGGAATGCGGGGAGTCAGCAGCAGCAGCAGCAGCAACAACAACGAACGAACGAACGGAGCATGCAGAAGAGAAGAAACGTTTCTACGCTACCTTGCCGCGCCGCCCGTCCGTTTCCGCCTCGCCGCCGTCCGGATCCTTGCCGCTGCCCTTCCCTGAGGTGACCGACCTGTCGGGTCTTATCTCTGTCCGCACGACGTGTCCATAGCGCAGGTAATACAGCGTGTCTGGGCTGTATGCCGACGCTGCTCCGGGAGAAGCCGACTCCTCGGAGTCTCCGCAATACACTACTCCCGCTTGCGAGACGCGAATGCTGGGCGTACAGCCCATGGTGGCGGTGTCCGTCCGCTCTCTCCCTCCTTCCTTCCTTCACGCCGGCGAGGAGCTGCTGCTGTCATTCACAAGTCCATACCGCAAACTCGTCACCGATATTTTTCAAACAGAAGAAAGCGGACGTCTGCTGACGGTGGGGCCGACGGCGGCGGCAGCACCACAACAACAACACTCGTTCTCCTCCTCTTCTACCCCCATTTTTGTCTGTTTTCTGTAAAAAAAAAAAAAAAAAAAAAAAAAAAAAACAAACAAAAAAAAATTTTTTTTTTTTCTTCCTTTTCTTAAAAAAAAAAAAGGAAAAATGTGTTGTTCTACCGCTCTGCCAGGGGCGGGCGCGGTGTGTGTGTGTGTGCAGGGCTGTTAGGGTTCCGGGCGGGGTTCAGCCCGCGATCAGAGGCGCGAAGTCCCTCCGCCGGCCGGTCTCCCGCTGACCCGTGCAGCTAAAAATACTGCAGCAGGCAGCCGCGCGCATGACCGACCTCCCGGCAGAGAGAGAGAGAGAGAGAGAGTGCCTGGATCGGGCGGGCGGGCGGACTGACTCCACGTGCAGGCCCCGGCCCCTCCTCCCCCACCGGACACACGCCACTTCTCCGACAACCGGGTTCCTCCTCCTCCTTCTCCCCTTCAAAAATTCCGCCCCGGCCCGACAGACAGACAGACGGCGGCCGTCGTCGCCACCCAGCTCAGCGCCGGTGTTGCCCTCGCGGAGACGACGAACCGCGCAGCCCCCCCGACATAGCGGCGGCCCCTCCTCCTCCTCCAACAACAACAACAACAACAAGAAGGAGGAGAGTTGAAGGAGTCGGAAAGCGGAGCAGCGAATAGTTCGGCGGCTACCGCCGATATTGGCTTACGGACACCGACACGATTTCCAACCGCGGCCGGGAGCTTCCCGCTGGCGCCAATCCCATAATTCATTTATCCATGTGACCTCTCGACTGATGACGTCAATGAACGGCTCCCGAACAGAGCATCGTCATCTCAAGTCGGCGCCACGGCCGGTCTGCGATGGAATCCGCCCGTCCGCGTAGGTCGGGCGCTGGGGGGGGGGGGAGAGAAAAAGATACTAATAATGACGATAATTTTTTTTTTAAAAAAGAAAGAAAGCGAAAGTAATGGAGTCTAATATCCGGCTGGTCGAAATTTTCATGGGAAAAACACCTGTTTCGCATAGTTTGACTGAACGGACCCACGACGCTGATAAGAGACTTTGGTAAATGATCGACGCGACCTGTAAATATGCGCATACTGTATGTATGTAGGAGCGTGTTCTGCCAGATATTCCCTATCAGCTGCTGCTGCCGCCTCTCCTCCTCTTTTAGTATCGCGCACTAAGGCAACCCAGATTTTGACCTAGTCAGAAATGAAAACAGCTGACCGATTGTAAGAGAACATACCTAGATCGCTTTCGTGATGTCTGCCTGTTAGCAAGCGGCTCCGTCTGAATGTGTCATTAAAACGTCAGGTCGAACGGCCGAAACAATTCCTTTCTTTAAATTTAAAGCGGATTTTATTTTATTTTTATTTTCATAAAGCCGCTGTGATGGTAAGACTACTATTAACTTAACTTTAAATTAAAAAAAAACAAAAAAAAACAACGAAGTGTAGACAGTTCCTGGCCAATTCAGTTGTAGGATTTTTGTTTTTGTATTTTTTTTTTTTTTCTCGGATCACTGATTTCATAAACATCATCACTGACATTTTCGGTATTTCCTACAGACTTCGCGAGTCTGCCTCCTGTGCCACATCAACGGAAGCGTCGATACTTCCTTTTTATGACTGACCGTCAACAGGTGGATGCCGGAGATTAATTGATGGAAAGTGTTTTCCTAAGTTTATGGGATGTTCCAAGCAGGACATTTTACCTCCCCCCCTGGAGCTCTGCAATGTCGACTTTGCTGGTGTTCTCTCTCTCATCCTTTTGCCAACTAGTCCACGTGCTGCTGCTCCTGTCACAACTGGCACTGTCGGTGTTTATCTCTCCAATACTTGTAATTTCTGTCTCGGGATTCTGCTATTTCGACAGCTCCTCTGTTTCCTTAATGGATACGTTTCTTTCTGGCATTGCCACATCTATTAACAGACATGTCCTCTGTTTCTAGTCCTTGATGATGATGTCTGGCTTATTCACCTCAATTTTTTGTTGTATCCATGTCTCAGTATGATGCTCATGCTATTTTTGTGTGACTGATGATATTATTATTATTATTATTATTATTATTATTATTATTATTATTATTATTATTATTATTTAGGAACCTGAAGCATATAGTATAATAAACAGTTGATTTCTGAGTTTCGTGTTTGAGAGTTTCTGCTCATATTTTAACTCATGCATATGACGTCATCTTTAACGTATAACAAACCTACGTGGGGGGGGAATTGATTAAGGAATCACATTGTAACTCCACAAAATTTAATTTTTTTTTTTATTATTATTTTAAAAAATTGTCAGTTTATAAAAACAACAAGCAAGCAAGCAAACAACTTTTGGAAAATAAAATTTTTAAATGTCACAGAAAAAGTAAATTATAATACTATTCAAAATTATACCACGACGGTCTTAAAAGAGAAACAAACGAAACATGAATCCTAGTCAATTAAACTGAACCGATTTGTTATATTAACCACCTGATAATTAAAAATTGTTTACGAACATTTGGTAAGCTCGTTTACCGGTGTCGCCATCTATCAGCATTTATGTCAGCTAAAATAGTAAAATGGCATAGTATCTGTAAAGGGCCGGGAAAGTTGCAGTTTTTTTGTAGAAGTCTTTGCTTCGTCCACATCTTCGAGAGGCTGTGTGCGGTCGTTGAATCTTTATTTGTGGAAGAACGCTGATTTACTAGGGAATTCAGCGAAGATTTACGAGAATGTCTCCAGCCCTTAAGAATCCGGAATACACTGAGCTATTGAAAAATTAGATTTTCCAGGTTTAAATTTAAAAGGAGTTAATATAGGTGTTCAAAATAAGTGAGCACACTGATAGACAAGAACAGATTTTTTTCCAGATCTTTACGTTATTGATACTAGAGGTATTAATTACAAATTGGCTAAAAATCAGGAACAACTGGACATTAGAAAGTATATATATATATATATTGCAGAAGAATTGTTAATGAGTGAAATAAATTAGTAAGCGTAGCCATTAATGGTCGTATTAATCAAATTTAAAATCGTGCTGATAGTCAGTTTTGCTTCCCTATAGGTTCTTGCATAAGCCATGATGACGTTTACCTCAAGTTACCACTAAACTAATAAGATAAGTTGTAACTTACACAGATATTCTTCTTCCGTGTACATCATCGTCTACATACCTTGAGGAGGTTGTATAGCGCCATGGTTACCACTAACAAGCTTTACCATTCGTGCACTTTGTGGGCCTAAGTTGTCAGTCTTCAGCAAGAAATAGAAGTTCTACTAGAACTCCTGTTTAGTCGTGAGAAAAAGCTAATCCCCGAAGGAGAATAACTCCAATGGACTGATACAGAAGAGTGAGAGAAAGAAAAAAACATACTATTGGAGGATCTGCTATAAACCAAGGCCGTTACGCTCACTCAGCCTTCTGCTGCTGCCAAAATAAAAATATTTATACACGAATATTCTCTCACAATGCGATCAGATCTCGATCTCAAGCTTAGTACCTTCAAACACGTATAATAACGAGATAAAGTAGTATAGAATACTAGTTATTACGAAGATGCATCACATCCCTATGCTTGAGAAGCCGTTTATATATATCCGTTTCTAGAACTGGTCACCTTGACCGCAAATTGAGCTGCTGGGTCAATGTACTTTCCTAACCCACTTCTAAACAATCAAAACTCTTAATGATTTTCAATATGTCAGTGAGGTTCCCTCTCTAACGACCACAAAAAAACTAGATACCTAATGTTTTAGATAGTGGATAATCTACAGATTTCCGTCCAAGAAGAAAGTCAGCGTTAGACATTTCTTGAAACATTTTTCTTAAAATATTCAATTATGATTTCCTAGAAAACGCAATTTCAGATGTTGCTTTCTTTATTTACAACTTATTCCTTTCCATCTTAAATTTTTCAAGTACTTAAAAAACTAATGATTTTAAATTAGTATTTCTATATAAAAACATTTCTTTTTATAATATTTTTATAAAATTTAAACAAATACTGTTCACAGTAAATTCGTTAGAGAAAACAAACCTTTTATGTACATTTTCTAATAATTTTATAAAACATTCACATAATTTGTCTTCAAAAACAATAAAATAACGATATTTTTTCCTTCAAATCACAAACCTAAAATGGTATTTTTTAAACTTAAAAACACATCTGCATTGAAAAAAATTGTAAAAACTGAATTAGGCGAGCAATTTAATGCCAGAATATTTTTCTAAGTTTGTCTTTTGTCAATGTGAATTTTTTTTTACTCTTTTGGATGAAACACCACTCCTTTATAAGATGCTGTGCGGCGTAGATTCGATACAGTTGGTACAACGTGTTGAAAAAACTCTACTCACATGATTTTCATGCTTTCTTTATTAAAGCAGCTATGCCTACGTTCCTTGAGACTTCTATTCTTATTCTCAAGTATTATCCTCTGATAAAACCTAAGTCTGATAGTGCAGGGAAAATTAACGCATTGCTTAAATTAATATTGTTTTTTTTTCCCATTTATTACTCTCACATTTTTTTAACATCGTGTGAGCATATTTTGAATTTTATCGTAATTTTTGAAAACCTCGAACTTCAATCCATAGAAAACTAAAAATGCGTTCAACTGGCTAATAATCCAAGGTTTGGAGTTAGACGTATAATAATAAATAAAACTGCTCTCATTTCTTCCTAAACGCGCGAAAGAAAATAGTCTGTCAAGAGATGAACAAAATCTAGTAAATTCAAAAGTTTTTTTTTTTAAATTTACAAATAGTCTAAAGCCAAAAAAATATAGCAGATCCGTTTTCAGCAAATCCATAAGATTTGTATATTTTATTAACATAATTTATTATTCTCCCTTTTATGACAAATATTATATTTATGGATCTCTCTCTCTCTCCATCTCTCTCTCTCTCTCTCTCTTCTCTCTCTCTCTCTTCTCTCTCTCTCTCTCCATCTCTCTCCATCTCTCTCTCTCTCTCCATCTCTCTCCATCTCTCTCTCTCTCCATCTCTCTCCATCTCTCTCTCTCTCTCTCTCTCTCTCTCTCTCTCTCTCTCTCTCCTCTCTCTCTCTCTCACTCTCTCTCTCTCACATCTCTCTCTCTCTCTCTCTCTCTCTCTCTCTCTCACATCTCTCTCTCTCTCTCTCTCTCTCTCTCTCTAAAGTCGTATTGATATATCTAAAAAGAATTGATGAAACTTGCCTCAAGTGTCAGTTTTTTTTTTCTTTTCTTTTCCTTTTTTCATTAGCTGTCGAAGTATTATTCAGATTCGGTGCAACATTAGGAAACATGGGTGGAGAGAAAAGGTTGCCATGGAACCCTGAGCTCTGCATACTCTTGCTGGAGTAGCTGGTAGTTTTGAGAAGCTCACTTTTAGAAAATCATCTTTCACGGCTTGAAGGTCAATGGGGTTCCAACTAATTTTAATTTAAGGGAAAACAACAAACAACTTTTAAAAAAATTATTGTTGGATTTATTACTTTCGTCTTGTTGCTTGATTATTTTAAAACGAAGAAAAGAGCGAGCAAAAAAAAAAAGAATTAAAAACATTAGTAAATAACGGAAAGCGTCCATAGATCGGGCGTTAAGAAGTGGTCTCTATGAATTAATACTGATTCAAAGAGTTGTTTTCTGGAGAGGAATAAAAATCCATATACTGTGTGTATATTGATCTTCCCTTGAGTTAAGACACTTTGATGATTTACAGAAGCATTTCCAAAACTAGCCCGTTCCGTTCGTAAAACATTGGTAGGGGATTAGGCGAAAGTGGTTTACATTAACCAGAACAGGAACTGTCCTTCTGCGATGTACGGCGAGCCACATTTCTGGCCTCGTTCTCACTTTGCACAGATCTTGACATTAACGCTATGCCAGCCAAGCACAAAGAATATTTGTGTATTCCAGTCGATAAATGACCAACCAGAACGTAAGTATTCCAAAATTGTTTTTTTTTGGGGGGGGGAATTTCAAGCACTCTCTTGTCCTTTTAGACTTACGAGTGAGTGTCTAAATCAGAGACTGGCGAAGACACGAACAACGCCCCGCCTCATGCCTTAATCCTCCTCGCGGCGCCAGTATCGGGCGCGTTTGTAACGAGGTTAGCGCAGCATCCGACCCTGTTTCCCAGGCCGGCTACCACGTCGAAGTGAGAGAGACGACGAGAAGAAGTGAAGCGTTTTGGTTAAACCACCTCATTTCAGCCGATGAACTGGTTACAAAAGAGCGGGGAGGGGTAAAAAGGGGTGGCTGTGACCACGTCGGCCTTTAAGCGGAATTGGACTTGGGTCCTCGGTCCCTACGAGGATGATAAGCTACGTACGCCATCTGCCGGTTCCACGATCGAGATAGTAACAATAGCCCCACCAACTACTATCACCAACTAATTCTACTGTTGGTACAGCAACAACATCATCAACAACAACAATAATAATAACAATATACCTTTAACAAGCAAATTGCCATAAAATGTAACAAATTTTAAAGTTTGTGTCGCTCTGTCCCGTTGCCAAAATCTGATTTCCGTTTCTTCGCCAGTTCGTTTTACACGCCTGTCTAATTTGCTTTTATTCGGCTTCCGGCACCTTAAGCAAATCTGTTCCGGCATGGAAAATGGCAGGAGAATGTCTCAAATGATCGACTGCTCTCCCAATTACCTTGAAAACCTTTGATACTCATCATTAGTTATCTTGGTCCGGCAAACCAGTCCAGCTCCAGTAATAACCGGACTCATCTTGCACCCAGACCGCCCAGCATGAAATCGGATAAAGCTCGCGCTGTTGACAAGAGAAAGATAATGGAGTCATTACTCCCAGCCGTGTCGCTTCGTTCCGAAACGAGCTTTTCTCCAAATAATAATGCAAAGTAATGGTTTTCCGCCGTATTATACGGAAAGCGGCCGATCACAGAACTTAGACACGGAATCCTTTCGCTTAACCCAGACTTCGGAGGCTGTTTACATGGCAGAAATTCTGTTTCGTTTAAATTTTTTTTTTTTTTTTTTAGAAAATGTTGATCGTGATTATTGATCAGGAGGAGAGTTTTGCTTGAAACTCTCCTCCTGATGCTGAATGAGGCGGCGAAGGAAATGGCGAGCCCTCTTACAAATGAAAGAGGTTTTCTAGAATCAAACAAAATAATTTTTCTTCTCTTTTTATGAGTATGAAATTAAAACCATGTATTTACATACTATCACTTAAAATTTTCTCAGCATGAACACTAAAATAGAAGGGGGAAAAACGAAATAGAAGGGGGGGAAAAACGAAATAATTGGCATATTTTAATCACGTGATATTGCGGCAGTTCCTGTTTGCGATTTCTATTTACTGTTCGGAAAGCACTTGTGGCATGTCAGACACCACCCGGTCTATAACTTCCGTTGTGCGAATATAAACAAAAATGTAATTACTTATGCGTATCATTTTGTAGAAGATCCTAGAAGTATTTAAAAACAAAACAAAAAAATGCTTTAAAAAAAAAACAGTTTTGGTAATTCTCTGCATTCCTGTCTGTATAAATAAAAGCATAAAGAAACAACATCAGCTTACATTTTCAAACAAGTAGATTGGATGACGAGATTCTGTCAAATGGCCACCCAGGTCTCCGGACCTCACGCCTCTTTCTTTTTGTGAGGTCAACTCAGGTCGGTCGTTTACGCTGACCGCTCCAGAAACATAGCAACTGAAGGGGAAAATCAGATTTGAATGTGCACAGATCAATATCAGGGTTTTCAAAAATATTTAAACTATATGTACATCGAATCAAAATGGGTTTGCAAGTTAATGGCCAAAAATTCGAACATTTATTGTAAATTACCCTATAGTGGGCGACTTGTGCGCCCCCTATATAAGTATATGGCTGCACGCGAAAGGATTGCATGCCCTTTCCTTCTAGTCGACCTTAGACCATCATGGATGATGATCCAAGACTGTCTACCCCTGAATTGGAGATGGCGCATGATAATGATGCCATGACCATAATTGTGCACTAATTTTCTCGCAAAACTTTTTTTTTTCTAAATATTATTCTTTTTGCCAAATGAATTATCTTATTGGGTAAATTTACAATTATGGCTACCAGTCCCATCCCCCCCGCGCGTGTATGCGTGTGGAGCCATTGTTTAAATTAGCGTTTTGATTATAGTAGAAGTATTCATGAAGAGCAAGAGTTTGAAAACTGGGATAAATTAAAGTCTTAACTTTTTTTCGTTTTTAGATGACAAATCTTAGAGTATTAGAAATAATTATGGCAACAAAGGATGCTATATAAATAATAAGTAATTGCAACTGAGAGATGTATATAATACTTACACAGTGCATTATTATAGAAAATAGACAAAATGTGTTGTATAGTGCACTAATATTTGGTATGCACGCCCTTCGCTTTATATAAAATATGACCTCTTGTTTTCGTGCATCCGTACGTTTTATCGGTGTATGGCTGGAGAATGTTCTAAATATCCTTTAGTACTTTCCTTCAAGATTCAAGGTGCTTGGTTTCTGTTTGACTTTCTCTAGCCAAATAACCACACAGAGACTTAGGGATGTTTATATCAGGCCTTTGTGCAGGACAAGGCGGCTTTGTGAGTGTCCCATCAGCCTCCTCACATTCCATATAGTTTCTCACTACATTGGCTGTATCCTTAGGCTCATTTTCATGTTGGAAGATAAATCACAGCCACTAAGATGTTCTTAAGAGAACCTGCCTGTACCTGTGGGCAGTCAGTATATTTTCGATTTTATGGAAATCTCCGACACCCTTAGTTGATACACAGACCCATACTTGATTGATTTATCCTATGTTTCATTGTAGCTGTTATGCTGTTCCCCAGTCCGTCTTAGGACAAACTGCTGTTGTTATTGTGAAACAGTTCAAACTTGGACACATCTATAGAGCACCTTCTGGGTTTGGCCATCCTACTGCTTCTTTTATGCTGCCTGTTTCAGCCTTGCCGTTTGGTTGCCTTTCCTCAGCAGTGATTTTAGGGCAGCTATACATCCAATGAAGACACTTCGTGTTAATGTGTACCTTACCGTTCTTAAAGAAATGTCAACACCCTTTCATGCAATTAGACATTCGGAGGATCTCTACTGGTTCGTCTACCATCACGTAGAGCGCATCCTTAAAATACTTATGACGTTTGGAAAGTTTGGGTTTTCTTCCCCGACCGCATCTATTGTCAACAGTACCAGTTTCACGTATCCTGCATAATCTTGCATATAGCTTCTTCTGAAACACGAACTCGGCTGCAATCTGCCGCATAGCGTAGCCTTCTCACGACTTTGATGTCTATCCTGCGATATTTTCTTCTCCGGAGCCATATTATTCACCCCACTACAATAATATCACTGCCTAATCACAGTGTAATGTATTAACACAAGACCATTACAATAATATCACTGCCTAATCACAGTGTAATGTATTAACACAAGACCATTACAATAATATCACTGCCTAATCACAGTGTAATATGCAAACACAAGTCCGTACTGTGGAGTATTCTTTTTCACACGTGAGATGTAGTTTTGTCACGTGAGATGTAGTTTTGTCACGTGTTATTTGAATTTTATATTTATACTCAGTTTTTCCAATGTTTCCAGCGAATTGGAGATAATTATGGCGTTCATTGGTGGGGGGAAAAAAGTTCAGCTAGGCCTGCATGTAAAATAAAAATCAATCACTCTGGGCTCCTCCGGCCTTTGACGGAAGCTCAAAACAAGATGGGAGACACAAATTGCTGCTGATTTTTAATGAGAGAGTCGAGCGACAACGCATAGATTGCTAAGCCAGCGCCATGGCAAATCTCGGTATCGATCCGTGTGAGGCGAGTTGCAGGGCTGACGTAAACAAGCAGCGAGAACGTGAAAAGAGCGATTATAAACTAAATGTTTGCTGTTGGGTCTTGTGGCCAGTAACTCTGTCGGACACTTAGTGGAGGCTCGAGCTATGACTTGGTACTTCATTAGCTCGGTGTCGATAGTTCTTCTTCCGTTTGTTTTTATTTCGAGATAGTGGGACTACAGGGATCAAATAAATAACTTAATTGGTGTGTGTGTGTGTAAATGCTCTAGGAGATCTGATAAAAGATGAAGGTGCATCTGGTGGTCTCCCAATGTAGCTACAAACTCGGATCAGTTCGCCCTGTAGCCGTCTCGACAGAGGGCGCTCCAGGCGATGCCAGACCCTACGACTGTAATTGCTGCGCCAAGATGTGGGACAGACCCTGAGAAACGTCATTTGGCGAACTCGATGCCGGTTGAATTCTAGAATGAGTCAAAAACATCTGCTGGTCGGTAGATTTGGTCTAGATCCGTCATTATGTTATTGATCTAACGCCAAGTAAACATTGAACACCATTTTTCGATTTCATCTCTAATAAACCCGATTGTCGGCTCCACAGAAAAATTACCGGCTAATTTTAATCAAGAAACAAACAAACAGCATCAGTTATATTTAGTTGGAAAGCTCCGATTTATTTAATTCAGGGCCTTATACTTTGTCGGAGGGTTTTCCTTTAATTATTCCTGTCGATGTTGCAAAATTTTTTATATTTTTTTTTTTAAAAAACTGTTTAGAAGCATAATTAGCTGC
Source organism: Nautilus pompilius (assembly GCA_018389105.1). Classification (NCBI taxonomy): domain Eukaryota; kingdom Metazoa; phylum Mollusca; class Cephalopoda; order Nautilida; family Nautilidae; genus Nautilus; species Nautilus pompilius. The sequence goes on from JACATO010000340.1 coordinate 1,707,963, forward strand.
TACTGTCTAACCCGAACCATTAGTTTGATGCTATAACTAACTGACGGTTCCACGCGCAAACACTTCCTTCTCTCACAGTGACCCGCTGCTCAAGAAGAGTGAGAGTAGGGAGAGCTCGAACGCTTCCAGAACAGCCATTTTTACACGGCATTTACTTGACATTCCGCATCACGACGTAAGATGCTCTTCAGTTCGTTTTATCAGCCATTCAGTATGAAGAAAACGCCGTATTACGCGCACAGTGGGCCCTCAATGGATGAAAAGTTGTCTATCTTTACTTCATCTTGAATGACATAAAATATATCCAAAAAGATATTTTCTCTGGCAGAATTTAAAAAAAAAAATGAAAGATTTTAATTTGCAATCAAAGGAAAGGTTTTACGTTGTTTTCAGATACTTAAAAAATACCGTTTAGTTTTGGTGGAGTTTTTCTCTGCGAAGGTCAGTAATCTGTCCCTCTTGATTTTATTTTTGAATTGTGGTCAGTAACTACAGCAAGACTCGCGATGCCCTTAGAAACTGGACATCTCCTCTGTGGGAACGTGGGAGCCTTCGCCGCGAGTTTGTTTGACCAGGATTTGATTGATGGCATACCGACTTAGAGCTAAAGACAATGGACAATGGGGAGTAAATTAAGTGTAACATGTTTGATTAGCTAAAAATTCTCAACGGCGAGTTTCCTACTATACCCTTATCACACCTGCCTTATCGCATAGAGCGAGGATGAGGTGCACATTCTATACATCATTATTGTTTGGACATCCTTGTGTATTTTTGTGAGCAAGACATTGAAGAAAACATCAAAGTTGTATCACTCAACCTTATTTTTTGTGTCATGCCCGAAATACACACACTAACTATTTGACTGCTTTCCTCTTCTGTCCATGTTTAACTCGTTACGATTTCTCCAAAAGTAAATTTGGAAGCCTTCAACATTCGCCACCAATAAACGGGAAAAAAAAACATTATAGTCTGTAATTTGCAGATAGCAGGTAACTTTACCCATCTAAAATGGAAATAGTTTAACCAAACATGAAAAGGAGAAATTGATAGTGGACAGTTATTCCTACATTTTTTATAGAATGAGTGAGGACAAAGTACAGAAGTTCTGGTGTTTTGAAGAACGAGGGATGTGCAAAGCACGAATTTGTGCAGATCATGAAAAATTGAAGATGAAACTTGGTGTACTTCCCCATGGTACTTCGGCTGCAGAAGTGGAGGTTTTTGTTAATAGTGGTGACGAAGATGAAGCAGTGTGCAGCGGAAAACGTGGAACCTACGGCTCAAGTCATTAATGAATACGCAGTTAGTTTGTCACAAGCTGCTCAGGCAATACTGCCCAACTTTGCAGCAGTTTAAAAATTGGTGAGGAGGCCCTTAAGGAAATGAAGTCTGTGCAGTTCCTTCACTCCCAAATAATCTTGAAACCCTTGTTATACCGAAAAACTACAAGATCTGTGAACTGCGGCAAGGTGTAATTGAAAAGGCTTTGATCGCCTACAGTGGCCCTATTTCACACAGGATACTATTATTCGACAGCCAGTTTACTTATGCCAAAGGAATCAAAACGTGGTATGTTGATGGAACATTTCGACCCTCACCACTATTATTTTTGCAGATGTACATCATACTTCCAGAAAGATCTGTTGGTGTTCATTCACTATTTTATGCTTTCTACCTAACTAGCAAAGAAATACATGTATGAAAAAGTGACTCTTCCAACTTACTAAACAGGCTGAACCCGAAGTTTCCTCCGAATCCGTTTTGCGTGATTTTGCAAGTTCAGCATTTGTTTTTCCTGCTGTGCGTCTCAACGGATACTTTTTTTTATCTTAATCAAAATATGGAAAAACATTAATGTGAATTGCAGCTGTCTCATCGGTATAACAACAACTGCTGGTTTCGTGTTGAGTGCAAAAATCATCACTGCACTTGCCTTTGTACCTATCAGAGACTTAGACGAAACCATAGGCAAATTATCAGAACTCCCAGAAGAATTGCAGCCACTGATTGATTGGTTTGAAGATTATTATGTAGGCTACCCAGCTACCCTAAGAAATGGAAGATGTCCGGCAATGTTTCTCACAGAAATGTGGTGATTGTAAAAATGGTCTTCTACAAAGGAGACAGGACCAACAACCATGCATAGGTTGCACACTGAAGGATATAGGCCGAATTGGGAACAATACATCCAACAATATGAAAATTCAGAGATGGCCTCCGTAAAGGGCATCATGGGCATGATATATAAAATCTTAAAATATCGTGATGCAGATGAGCGGATATTCAAAATTACTACAGATTTTTATAGTAGGGACATTATAACATATTTCTGAGAATTAGCAAACAATTACAGTATGGAGTAATATTTGTGACTTAATTTACTATATTAAGTTATTATTGTGTTGACTTAAATATGTGTAATAATTTTAAAATAAAATATATCCTGTCACTTTGAAATTCATTTTATTTATTGAAATTCAAACATATTTCCACTATTTTTAAGGTGATTCCAGAAGCGTGGCTATACACTGACACTACATTTATCGTCGTGCATAGTAACCGTCATCTCGAATAGTCCTAGACCCGTCTACTGATGTAGAGTAACTGAAAAGATGTCGCAACAAATTTTAAACTTAAAAGCTTTGTCTCTGAAAGAAACTCCCACATACAACTAGGATATTTCGGGCAACATTCATCTTCATTTTCAACCAAAAATTGAAAACATCTAGTATAGCAACAGGATAGACACAGCAGTGTGCTGTAGAAGAACGAGTTAATATTATAAATGGATGAAAAATTATTCAATATTTTTTTGGATAAGCATGGAAAAAATTGAAATGAAAAATAAAAGCTTATTTGTATCTTGAAATTAGTAGAGGATCTGGCAATAATCATTACGTCATTTAATGGAAATTTGTGGGCAATAATGATTTTAAATCGGCAGAATTTACACTTCCCGATGAGCGCGCACTATATCCCAAAATCGGCAATAAACAAAAGAAATGCTGAGTTTTCAAAATCCTTGCAGCTTGTACATAGGAAATTAAAATAATAAAATTATTATTATTTTTTTATTTATTTTAAACAATCCTAATTACATCCAGATGATATCCTAATAATAAACCATTCCTTAGAAAAAAATCATCGTATTTTTAAATTTCTATTTATGATTTTTCCTAAATGGAGATTCTATTAAAATAACATAATCGTATCTCATAATCCTTAGCTTACAGCTGATGTGTTCGGAACAGATGCTAACACTCAATGTTTCACACGACGAATTTATTGAATCTGTTTACTGTCAAATACAAAAATTCAGGGGAAAAAATTTTGTTTTTTCTAAAAATTACAAGCCGGTGCAGTAACAGAAGCCACGTGAATTTCTTTGACACGCAATAAACGTTCTATGTACATTCGGGTTGATGTTAATATCAGAACCGAACATGAGAAAACAATGGTATCACATCTGCTGCATAGATCTGTCATCAAGACAAGTTTTACGAGCATTTCAAAAGCTTTCGGAAACAGAATTAAAATTGACCTTATTCACTTACTGTTTAAAAGGATCCAAGCGAAAGTAAAATCAACCGCTTTTACCTTCCAAGTTGTAAACTCGAAGGAATTCTCTTCAGGAGAAGACAAAACAAACAGCCGAAGAATTCAGCAGGCTGAGGTTTTGAATGTCTTAAGCACAAATCATCAGTAAAAACACACAGTGGTGAACTAACCCTTGGTCGAGACTGGTCGAAGATAATTAGTACATGTTATTACTTATAATTTTTAGCATTACAAAATGTTCCAAAAAATTTGCATGGATCCAAAACAATCAATCAATAATGTTTGCATAAACACGTGAAGAGAGTTTGATAGCTATTTTCCTATTTTTGGCATTTCAAATTATCAATGATGTAACTATGTCATTATGAATTCAGTTAATTTTGATACCATTAAATCAGTAATTCAGCTTTCGATAGTAAACAACTACTGTAACACGTAACGCAGGGCCAGCTCAAGGCCCTGTTCGACCCAGTAAACGGAAAGTAAAGAGTTAATAAGTAGAAATTATTAAAATGGTAAGTCTTAAGGGCGCTGACAACCCTAAAGCCGGCCCTAACTTTACAACATCTACTTCATGCTTACTGCCATGTTATTAAGGGAGAAATCTTAAGAATAGTAGCCGGCGTCTACTATTATTGATTGTAGAACTATAGAGAAAGCTCATCCATGGCCAACAATTACAATTTCGACCATGGTAACTCACAGCGCCAGACGGGCACATATAAAGTAGTTACTATTCTTAAGATTTACCAGAACATTTTTTACTTATGTACTGCTAACCTGTCGAACAAAGCTTCATCCCTCAGACATATTAGATTGTTTGAAAAATGCTTCTCTTGTAACTATGTTGAGCCGACAACAAACTAGTTGTTTTCTGGTAGCCATGGAAATACTCTGACGTCATTTTTTTTTTTTTGCTCTTTAGAAAAAAACATTAGAAATTATTTTATAAATTATTCTCTCTTATGCACGAATAAAGACAATTACTAATTCAAATAATATTTATTTACCTGCTTTTTATATATATATATTGTATATTGTACAATTTAGATATTATTTGAATATTATTTAAAAACCAGGATAAATTACTGTTTACAATTAAGAGACGGTTGTAAAGGTGCCTTTCCTTATTTTAAATCTCAAATTAAATCTGTGGTAAGTATATTCACACATTTTATTCAAAATATCATTTATTGTTCGACATATTTAATAATGTGGACTGTCCTTCGGAACATATGGTAGAACGTTGCCGACAGGGTTAGGGAACCGATTTCTAACTCTGAAATAACTGACAAAGGTTTTCGAGGATTTAAAACATAAACATTAACAGTTTAAAAAGGATAACAAGTTTTGCTGGATTGGTAGATTTTTGTTTTTGTTGTTTGTTTTTCTTTTTACAAATCTTATTGTAGATCTTTAAAGTTTACTATTAACCATCTAATCGGCCCTTTTCTGTTTTCCAATATAATGTGGATTTTTCTCCTGTCGCTGAAGAGTTTGTTCTATAATGTCTTTTTATTCATTTTCCCTCTGCTTATTTATTTAATTTTTTTGTATCTCTCCTTCCGTTTGAACTCTTCAAGTATTGGTTTCTCTTTTTTAAAATTATCTCCCCTCTTTTTTTGTATTGTTTCCTTTAGTTGATTTCGTATATACGAAATGTAGTTAACCCCTTATGTTGTTTTTTTTTTTTATATTGTCTTTTTAAAAATAATGTTTCATAAAGACTAATCCTAATTTATCAGAAGAGAATATTTTCTAAATACGAAATTTATCAACTTTTACGAGCCACTGACAGTCTCGCTATGAATTAATAATTATTAATGATTGTAAAGAGTTAGTTCGGGCATTCAACACTTCATTAGTACTAACAGAATTAATTACTGGAACTACGTTTTGCAGATCTTGCATTGTCTCCATCATCGTTGGGATTTTAGCGTCTTGAAAAACTGTTTTGAAAGTGAAAAGTCGTTAATCTGCATCAGATGATTTTGCAATAGTCGTTTCTGCTTTACGATTGTACAAGTGACCTAAGCTGGTCTCGAACCCGTGACCTCTTAGTTCCGAATTTTTTTTTAAATGTGGTTTTCGACTAACGCTTTAAAAAAGAGAATCGGTCTTATATTTTCTTCTGTAGAAATCATCTAAGAGAAATAATGGCGCAATTAAACACCGAAAAGTTCTCTACTTTTTCTAGATTTAATTTTGTGTGCGTGATAAACTCGGTTCATCCAATAAAAGTGAGGAACCCGCGGTGCTGTGGTGGCTATTACACGAGGAAAGGATCAATTAAAAGGTTAATAACGAGAAAAAAATATTATATTTTACTTCATCTCTCATGCATCAGAACAAGCGGAAGTATATTTACGCGCAACCTACCGCACCTATCCGACTTAGTGCCTGAGTTTACTGGAATCCAACAAATCCAAAGCCAGAAGCATCCACCTCTTAAAGAACACACTGCCGTGCTTAATTACCAACCCTTCAACAGTTTTGAGTTGCTGACATATTAAACTATAAAAATCTTTATATTTAAAAAAAATATTTGCTACTTTGGTCGTTTGATAAGTAAAACCATTTTAAGGAGAAATGAAACAGAGAATAGCAGTCCACAGCTGTGCATTGAAGTGTATATATCTTGGGAGTTAGACCAGCCGTGGGATGAGATAAGGACGTCTTTGATTCAGCTCGTTAATTGTAGCGTTGAAATAGATTGACATTTGCATTTTTCTAATCGTTGATCTTATTTCAAATAACGTCTTCTGTCAGGTCCGCCTCTAAGTCAAACAACGCAATCGCTCATCTATTGTAGTGTTAATTTAAACAAAACATTTTTTTATTTACACAAAAAATGCAATATAACTCCTAAAAAGATTTTAATAATGATAAAGAAAAAAAAACACAATTTAAAACTAATAAAATTATTTTTGAAAAATTAATGCAATACGTGAAACAAAATATTGACATTTTCGCAAACGGAAATTAACTATTTCACCTTTATTTTACAGAAAAGTGTTAACTCGACGCCTTTTCTAAAGATCTCTAAGCTCTATTTTTTTTGCAATTAACTAAATTTCGATTTCTGCCAGCAGTTACAACCAAAGTTTGATTTTATTCCTATATTGAAATAATGTGCATATTAGCCAATATCTTGGCAGTCTTATTTTAAGTATTCTTGATGTTATTACCGATTGGTATTAGTATATAAACAAATACACAAACAAAAAGAATTATCATCGACGTTGCGCACTCAGATATTCTCAATGGTGTGTGTGAAAGCGAAATGAATCTACTAGCTTCATGCCATAAAGTGTCTAGATCTCTATTACTTTAAACTGAAACGGCAGTTGTGATGAGCCTAACTAATGTATGCCATGGTTTAGCAATGACGTCAGGTGCATCTTTAATACTCTTATTTAAAAGGAGCTCTTACCGAATTACGCTTCGCAATAACTTGATACACCTGAAATCCTTTTCTGCAACAAATTGTGCTGGAAAAAAAATTTTCTTTTATTTGCTTGAAAGCAAAGCGCATTAAATACAGACATAAATTAAACAAAAGAATAAAACAATTTTGATACATTAGACTCCAGCATCTTCACTGCTCATGGAAAACTTCTTTCTTTTTAAGTAGCATTTAATTATTACTACAACTGCAACCACTAAGCAAAAGTGCAAACCACGAGCTTTATCTGTTTTTGTATTAAGCTAGCAATAGAATATTAGACCGTTACGTCAACACAAAAGGAAGTGGAGAGCAAACACCAAACAGGATATTGATTTCTGATGTTTGCATAAGGCGATGAGTCAAACATTGTCTACCTACATACAAGTGCTTGTGACATGACACAGCGCCACAGGTGAATTATGACGTAAGTCCACCTAAACTAGCACAATGTACAATTGCTCAGGCAAATAAATGTTTTATTAAAAACGAACACTTGTGCAATAGCGTAATAATTAATAATTAAAATATGTGATAACAAACTACACTTAATTACAGAAATATAAAGAGTTAAAATAGGGAGCCCCGCTCAATAATTCTGCTAAAAAATATGTTCCCTGATAATGTTTATTTAAAAAATTGGCTCTTATGCCTGATGTTTGTTGATATTACTAAAAATGCTGAAATTTATATTAAAGCTTTTTGACTTAGATATTAAATTGAATATTTTAAATTTTAAATTAATTTATTCTGAATTATGAATAATTTTCAACGTAATCAATAATTTATAATAGATATCTGAAACGATGCGACATTAATTCATGACTATAATATCACATTTATTCGTGTTGTTATTAACGCTGTTACATTATTTTAAAATGTTTACTTTTTTATTTAGAATTTTCTATCTATAATTTAGAGGTAATAATTATGTAATGAGTTATTTACTCTATACTTACATTTATTAGATTGTTACAGAGGTTTTGTCGGTTTTTTTAGCCGCAACAATGAGACTCCATATCGTTGCTGAATGTGAAGATTATTAATCAATGTTCCATTACAATCAATTCACTTCTGCCAACGAGTTACAAACGCATTTATAGCATTTTGAAAAAAATCTGGATTTCGGGAGTCGATAAACTGTTGGATGACAGTTCCAATTTCTGCTTGGTTGGAGAATGATTTCATATGGAAGAAGTTGCCGAGGCTTTTGAAAAGGTGGTAGTTTGCGGAAGAAAGGTCTGGTGAATAGGCTGGGTGAGAGAGAACTTCGTGCCCCAACGTGTTCAGTTTCTGAAGAGTCACTTTTGCAACATGACGACAAGCATTGTTGTGGAGCAGGATTGGGCTTCTTCGATTCAGCAATGCCAGCTGTCGTTGGGAGAGTTTCTGATGAACAATGTTTAATTCACGAGAATACCTTTCAGCTGTGATGGTTTCACAAGATTGCAAGAAATTATAGTGGATGACACCATTTGCAGTCCACCAAACAGTGATCATGGCCTCCTTTGAGTGGAGACTGGGTTTTGGAATGTGGTTAGGCGCCTTGTCTCTGTCGAGCCACTGTGTTGATCATTTTCGATTGTCTTAAAGGATCCATTTTTCATCATACATAATGATTCAGACAAGAAATGGGTCGTTTTTGTTTCTTATGACAAGTAAAGAGCTGATCTCCCATCAACGGTTTTGTTGTTGTTCATTCAACTGACGAGGCACCAATTTGTCCAGCTTTTTCACCTGGCCGATTGCGTCAAGATGCTGAGAAACAGTTGCAGTGCTTACATCAAGCTCTCCAGAAATTTCTCGCACTTTTTTCTTGGATTGGCTTCACCTGAGGGTTTCAGACAGTCGTCATCACAGATGGAAGGACGTCCGCTACGTTCCTTATCTTCGAGACTCACATCTCCTGATCGAAACATTGCAAACCATCGTTGTACTGTTCGCTCGTTTGCTGTGTCCTCATCCCATGCTTGCTTAATGTTGCGAGTTGCCTCCCTTGTTTTGTGGCCTCGTTTGAACTCGTGAAGCAAAATGGCACGAAAAACTTTTCTCTCCACGCTTCACTCAGAACCCTGAAACAAATATCCATTTTACGATTTTTAAAAAGTAGGCTTAGCATGATGTACGCCAAAACACACGCTACAAAACGATATATAACTTATCTACATACAATTTAAACATGCAAAAAATGAACTCCAAATTAACATAATATATAAACCGACAAAACTTTTGTAACGATCTAATATAATACAATTTTTTTCACAAATGTTGACACGTCGATCCAAATTTATTTAATGGTTATTTTAGCTGCCTCTAAATAGAAATGAGGTTCTCCTTAAACCCTTAAAACTTTACCTACTTATAGTTTAGGCATCTTCCTAAATTTAAACATTTTAATTATTTTTTTTGTAACGTTTTTACTGTATTATCAATAACAAATAATGATGTATTTTTTAGGCTTCTTAGCAATAACTAAGTGGGAGGTCTTACGTGACTAAAACAATCACTTAGCTATGTGTATGCAGTTTATTAGTCAAATTAAGGCGCACTTTTGGAGGGCCCCAGAGTTATCTGATATAATCTTCATTCTTCAACATTATAAAAGCGATACAAGGAATATAATGCATGCCTGACGATACTAAATTCAATATTTTATAGCTAGGAGAAGAAAAACACATTTTTCACTGTGGTATATTTCACTGAAAAGGTATTTTTTAACAGAGTTTAGGTATATTTAAACACAAGCATTTGTAAAAGTGCTTATATTTGTATTTAAGATAACTGAACTTTATAAGAAAAGTATTTGTGTTCAAATAGTTATAGAAAGTATCTTTCTGAGCTATTTTTTATTGTTTTGACTATTATTCGACTACGAATTTATAATATTATATAAGCCTAGTATCTTTGAATATAGGCCGGTTATAGAGTTACTTGCGTAATGATACAGAGACATTGTTAATCTGTAAGTTCGGATTCCCGCTGGAAGATTTTCAACTACATCTGGTGCAGCTAGAAAGAGAGTGAGAAAGTAAAAACAGAAGGTTTTCCCGAATGCCCGCCATGGTAAAATACTAAATAACCCATAGAAAATACAGAGGAAAAACAAATCCAGCTTCAGTTATCCCAAACATTGAAATAGAGGTGGGAATCCTAAATACGACCAACTCCGTAGATACATTAATGTCAGAAGGTGCTAAGGCTGCAACACCAAACATGGATGCCACAAATCCTGCTGTGAGTTGTTTCAAAATGTTTTCCATTGAATGAAAGTTCCACAGATGCACCTGAAATTCGTGGAGGGGGAGGGAATTTGCAGCAGAAGATAGAGAAATGCACAGTGGATTGTGGGCGAGTAGGGGGGGATGCCAGTTCTTGGTTTATTTATCTCGAAGTACAAGAGAACCAACATTTCAGTTCTGAGAGAAAAGTGCAGACCTGATTCCGGCCTCGTGCTATTAATCTATCGCGTGCATGGCGCTGTCATGTCGTCTTGCTCTTAGCTTTACATACAATCTTGGAGCAAAACCGTTGCTAAATATTTTCCGGCATGTTAACACCACGATATCTGTCCTTCTTCCTGTCTTGTATCAGTTATTACCACGATTCAGAATTACTGCAAACCTTACATTTCGAACCTCCCTTTTTGTTTTCTTTGAGAGTAGGTAAAAATTAGTTTCGTGTTTATATTTTTCAATGGCCTAATAAACCCTTTATATGTATGGAAGCTCAGAAATATTTTACACCCTCCCAATAATTTACTCTTTGAAGCAGCGCTGAGGGAAGCCCCATCTATTCCTCAAAAATGCATATACCATCACCACGTGCTATCCCCCCCCCAATCCAAGGGGCGACTGCGCTAAATCTCCATCCACGATCCAAGATAAATTAGGGAGGAAGGCTATTTATTCGCTTAGCTGGATCCCACAATCCCGTCTTCGCTACCCGGAAATGAATCTATCGAAAATCGGTTTTTTTAGATGTGGGAGGAACAAAAATGGCCGGAAATAACCCACGCAGTAGGCTGGTGAAAGGGGGCGAGAAGAAATTATAACAGGAAGGTACCTCGTCAAACAGATCCGGTCGGTCCCCCTGCAGGGCTTTAGCAGTCCAGTAGACTATCCGCCGGATCACTGCACCGCCCAAAATACCTGCTATACATATGATCAACAATCGCCAACACATTAGCGGGAGTATTTACTTTGTGTGTTTGTTTTCAAACTCTGCTGCAAGGAGGAATAAAGTGGGGGGTGGGGGGGTGGAGAAAACACTAAACTGTGAGTTACATAAAACTTGTACTGTTAATGAAATGTGTGTTAAAGCAGTTAGCTAACCCACGAAGAGAGTCTCACATATCCTTGAAAATAAAAAAGAAAAGAATGGTCTGGAAGAGATGGCAATTAGATTCTGGGTCTATGAAACGTCTGAAAATAAAATGATACGGAAATTACACTGTACACCGGCAAACAGAAGGAAGAAAAAATACTTTCACGAATGGAACTGGCGTTTTTCCGGGAAAAGTAGGAAACCACCCGGGTAGATGTGGGCGCCGTGCTACACGTTCTTTCAGCATGATGGCTTTAAAAGTATAAAAACAACCTCGACATACGCTGGCTACCGTCTTCCACTGCCAACACTGAGCTTGCTTATCCCGTTACCCGCAAACTGGTTTTCTGATGAAGCAAAACTCTGAGAAGAAACGGGTCTGGCCGGTTGTGCTAAGACAAATAGTTGCTACCATAGACTCGGTTACGAAAGGAAATCGACCGTTTGAAGATCGAGGCTACACGTTGATTAATAATCCACCGACAGCACCAAACAGCAAACGGTGGGGGGAGGGTTAAAGGGTGTGTGCATTTGAAAAATATTAAATGTGGGAATTTTTTTGAAATAAAAAAACAAACAAAAAGAAAATATTTAAATTAGAACACAATAACTAATAACAGTGGCGATAGATGCTTGGAAATAACTCGGCAAATTAGGTGAATAAAAAATTATTCAAACTTCCCCTTATTTTGTTTCTTCCATTGAATATTTTACAAGACTGGTAATTAGAATTTCCTGCTTTAAATAAAACCCAGTAAAAGTGGGGGGGGGGAACCTTCGACACGTGACATTCTTTCCACGTTGATGAATTACCAAATGAGAACTGGGCGGGAACCGGTGTTTTAGCGGTTACCTACTGCAACCGAGGATCTGAGGTTCGGTTTGGCCTACCTCGCTGGCGGCATGGTAGCGGAGAGTTCTGGCGGCGATTCCCCTGCCGTGCCTGATCCCTCGTGTCGCATGTCAGTCAGCGCTCTTTAGCGGCTAGATGCAACACTACGTCTCCTCGCTGGAGTTGTCTCCCCTATGGAGAAGTTGTTGTCCCCCCCCACCCCGACACAACGACATCCGTTTTATTTTAAATTCCAGAGTCAATGGTTTTTCTTTCGAGAAATGAAAGATTATGAAAATTAATTTTATATAAGCATCGATAAGAAATAAAAACGTTCAAACCCCGCGTAAGGAGCAACTTGAAACGTTAAAAAATATAGTTTAAAAAAACAACAACAACAAATACATGATTTAGTATGAAATTTCATGTTGTATGTAAAATTCACAAACCGATATTAATAAACTCCATGCTCCATCTTGTATCCACTATCCATCCATCCGCCTACGAGAAAAAAAGGCATATGTCTGTAATTACGAGGTATAATTGCGCAGCCCTGCAGAACAACTGTTCGTTATCGTCACGCCATTTACGCGTCTAAGGAAGAGGGTTAACAGCTCGATTTATCTTCTTCCGCCATTCGTTACCGAATATACTATACCAGAACATTAATAATCAATTAATAACCTAATCTGATTTATGTTTGCCTGTTTCCTTTATCCAAGTTCCAGTCTCTTCAGCTTTAAAATCTAATTAGTGTTTTTTTTTTTTTTTGTTTTCTTCCTGCTGAATTTTTAAAAAGTCATTGTTATGCCTGCAGGTGATACGAGAAATTTCATCTCTTGAGAACAGAATCTTTCTCTCCCGGGTTCATGGGAGGGAGAGAAAGCACATTATTTCACGCGATTTATTGTTTCTGCTATATTCATGAAATGCTCAAAAAATAGATTTAATGGCCCGTATAAAATCACTTTCCATGCATGAGACTTGATCATATATATATATATAGAAGAAAAATCGCAGATAAAGTCGTCTGAATTTAGTAGATGAAGTTGTTTACTGCTATTCCTCTGTTTTCGCGTGCGTTTTTAAAACTACCGGAAACCAAATTCTTTTTTCCCATCCTGCGCACGCAGGTCACGCGTTTCCGTTTGAGAAAAGGTGGAAGATTACTGCTTATCAAGCACATTTAAAGAGCACAGAGCCCTACAGGTTGAAGAGAATTTTAAGAGAGAGAGAGAGAGAGAGAGAGAGAGAGAGTCTGATTCTTAAATAACTAAAGATAACATTTCCATTTCCATGCTGGGGGGGGGGCGGATAAAACGGAAGATAATGGAATACTAACAAAAAAGAAGAATGTCTGCTTGTAGACCAGTTCGCAGGCTAAAAGGTTTCTGCAATCAAGTAAATATATATACAGGATTCTTTCTGCGAGGATCGGCTGTAACAAAGAACTTTGGTTAAAGGGAAAAGAACAAACAGCAACAAAAACAAGAAAGAAGAGACGAATAAAGTCTAATTGAAAACCCCAGAAAAGATGCATTAAAGATTTAACATTGCAAATGTTAAGAATAAAATGACATCGTAAATAATAATAATAATAATAATAATAATAATAATAATAATAATAATAATAATAATAATATATTTTTCGAAAGAATATTTCTGTACAGAATCGTTTTCCGTTTTTGATAATTCAAAAGACGTGCAGTCATAGTATGAAATAAATATTGCCTTTATCCCACCGTGTATATAGAACGTAAAAAAATTCCGTTTCTACTTCCTTATTTGAGATCAGGTTTGATTTTTCAAAATGTCGGTGTTGTAAAATCGGATACAAGAGTAAAGAAAAATCAGTGCCCAACACAAATTTACGCCATGTTTATTATTTCAGAATGTTCAACAATCAAATTAGTAATAAGATTTTTTAAGCCATTTCTACAAACAGTACCCTTTTTTACCTTTCGATACTTCGCTAACTTTCGGTAAAGTAGAAACGACGACAAAAGAAATCTATTCGCTAAAATATTCGAGGAAAACATATTTTTGAACAGGGAAGTAGAATCCGTTGTAGTTTTAATGATCTTCAGATTGTTTGCTCGGCTATTTTGCCTCTCTCGTCGTATTTGTGGCATAGAATACGATTTATGTTAGACTCTTTTACAGAATGGAGAGGACATAGTCTTTGAATATAATTAAAAATCAAAAACAGCTTAAACCGGTCACTTTATACACATTTTTTTCTGTGTCATTTGTCGTTCGTTATAATAGCAGGAAGTTTGTGTATAATTACACAGGTACTGTATATGGATTGTTGAGAACGACCGTTGCTGGTGGAAAACGTCATCCGAGTTCACATATTTTGTCGCGTCATACGATCTGTTTGTTCTTGGGGAAAACAGGAACACAAGACATCAAAAATTGTTAACAACCAAGTAATAAATAAAGAGACCGAAAAATAACTGATTGATATTAAAGGACAATGAGGATAAAATAATGAAAGAGAAATTTTTGCTTATAGGATGATTATATGATAAAGAAATACTTAAGGGAAAAAAACACGTGATTTCATGAAAGTATTTTTTGGTCCATAATTGTTAACATTTAAACTGGTGTTTACCAAGTTACGCCAACATGTACCTTTTACTTAAAACAGAGAGAGAGAGAGAGAGAGAGAGATGGAGAGAGAGAGAGAGAGAGAGAGAGAGAGAGAGAGATGGAGAGAGAGATGGAGAGTCCAACCATCGTTCTAAACGCTGCATAAAGGATATAATAGGAGAGCGGTCGGTGAAGTGTCGTTAGCAGCTTTTTTGAAGAAAAAACACAGACTGCAAGATCGAATACCTATTCTTGTAATTAATCATTGCCAGAATGTCAAATGTCCAACACGAAGGAAACTTCAGTGGAAACTTCCTAATGATGGACAGGTGGCCAACCTGAAGATTTTCCATTTGTAACAGTCTTTTCGAAATGGTAAGAACGCGAACGTTATCCTGTCAAAAACGTTTAGAAGCTTAAAGAAAGCTGTAGCCCAGTGGGAAGCAGTGAAATAAAGGAATTAATTGCTCCCAGAAGCAGTGGTACTTCCACGGGTGCACTTTGATCTAAGGTGACAAACAGGCTGTGTTGATCAGAGGGAGACAGTGTCCAGATTATTAATTTGGGCCAACCCCTTTTTTTTTAAATAAACAAACAAAAACTGCAGAGACTGGATTTGTATTCTCTAAAAGTTCACACCGTTTTTTATTCGTATTGCACTCGCACGTTCTACGTTTGGGAAATGTTTTTTTCCAAATTTCACTACGAACGAGCTAAAGTCTATTTAATGCTGTTCTTCGTACATTTACGGTAATGTTCGAGAAGCGAAAGAACTTGGTGGGGGGGGCCGAGAAAGGATGTACAGTATTCACCTATCTAACAATGTGTTATTTTGTTGTTGCCGTTTGTTACCCAATCCAGCCTCTTATTTATTTGTTTAATCTAACTGCCAATTCTCTGTGGCCACGGAATAGCCGAAGAATTAAGATAACGGTATATAAACGCATATTCGAATAGTTACATCAGCCTCTCTACCCAAACTCTAGCATTGGCCTGATTTCTGACGTTGCAATGATTTCCTAGCAACCAAGCAAACGACCGGAACCTCCAGCAGATGTTACTTGTCCGATAATTTACTGCAGACGGGTTATATGTCTTTGAGCAAACAAAAAGCAAAATATTATATAGTGGCGAGATATTTTATCGCTTGAGATGTTTCTGGGCGGTGTAATTAACGTTTTAAAAAAGCACGACCATAAACAGTTCGGTGACAGTCCCTGGATGCAATACGAATACTTGCGTTTGTCATTCCTTTAAACCTGCGATTGCGATCTCCAGTCGTGTTTACCTTATGGCCACATCTTGCGACTGTAGCCCGCGAGACTCCAGAACGCCCCGCGAAAGCATCTGTTATTTCTGTAGTACCCCGTACAAATGCTTTTACTGTAAAATATACCTGACTACACCAAACGGACAACCTTCTTATCATCTGGCTCGAGACCCATTCGATAAGATCATGTGATAAAATGTACACGTTTTCCCGCTCGCCATCTTAAATAGGGGAGGTTCACGTAGCTGACGTTACTCGGTAAGTGACGAAAGTAGTTTTTGAGAGCCTACCTGAAAACCGATCTTTCGCGGGCAGGTACATGATATTCTTATTCGCTCTTTAATAACAATGCAGCCACAAGCAAACCTAGTGCTGTGCCGTGATATTAAGCGTGATTTTAAAATACAACCTAAGACTCAGCTATTCCCAGCCAAGGGTTTCGCCATCTTGAATAACGGCATTGGCCGGATTGTCTAAATACTTGTTTTGAAGAGAGGCATCGCCGAATGTCTGACATTGCATTAGAGAGAGAGAGATGGAGAGAGAGATGGGGAGGGGGAGAGAGAGAGAGAGAGAGAGAGAGAGAGAGATGGAGAGAGAGAGAGAGAGAGAGAGAGAGAGAGATGGAGAGAGAGAGAGAGAGAGAGAGAGGAGAGAGAGAGAGAGAGAGAGAGAGAGAGAGAGAGATGGAGAGAGAGAGAGAGAGAGAGACGGCGACGAGGTAATGGCCGACTTGGACCGCCTAATTCACAAGATGGCGGCCCGCAGCTGCTGCCATATTTAGCGGCCAGCCTTGCTAGACAAGCAGTAACCGAGATATTCACAACCTTAAGTCCGCCCATCATTGAATTCAATCATACTTGTCGATAAATGTTTTTTTTTTTTTTTAATTATTCTCAAGCAAGCCAACAGGAGTGTAACATCAACTTTGGTATCAGTGGCTTAACTAATTTTGAAAAGCCGCGAACTTTCCAGCATTCCTCGGCCCCACTTGCCATCCGTTTAAAAAAACCCCTAGAAAACGGTCAAAAGCGCTTTTTGACCGCCACTACATGACTATCTGACTCGTGCAAGGGTTGCAATGATTTTCCTTGCTCGTAATAGGTTCCACTTCCGTTTTCATCAGCACTCCAGATAATCTGGAAATGAATGCCGTGTTTTTCAAAAACATTTTTTTCCAGATTATAGTAAAATGAACCAGTAAATCAGTCATGTAACATGAAGATCATTCTGTAGATATGCATCATAGCTTTCTAATAACATGCTTCCATCCAGTTTTAATTACGTTAATGTCGTTAACATGGAAACTATGCTGTCAAAACAGAATTGTATTTTTTTACCTGTAAACGAATCCGGACTGAATGGCTCACGACGTACACTGAATGAAAACTCATTTGTACTTCATCTTTAATGACTGGCATAAGGAACCAACATGACATGTACTAAATGCCGTGCATTTAAAGTAAAGATGGTCTTTTAGTTCTTTATAACAGTCATTAAAAATTAAGCAGAAGGTCAGTTCTGTTCCGAGTAATACTGTACAATAATGGGCAGCGAGATTTGACAACTAATAGTTACAACGACAGACGTAATTGTGAGGTTACCATTAAAGTAATTCCTCACGCCTAAAGGATATTTCTCTTGCCAAAAATATTGAGAGAAACATTTGAAGACAAACGTTTTTTAACATCTGACAATCATGTGCGTATGTACATAAACTATACGCAATATTAAACGGATATATTATAAATTGTGGAATATTCCAAAAGTCCATAAGCGCTAGTTTGTTATTGTTTAAAACGCTCCCTCTTCCGCATTCATTCACTTTCGCTTTTAAGATAAAATATTTTTGCAACAATGAAAATTGAAAAAGATAAATGCCTCCAGTACCTATTTTTTAAATTAAACTTATTATTAGAAACATTTCCAAATAGTAATCGCGTGGAGTAAGACTTTGATGTACACATGCAAAAGTAATTGAATAGCAAAAAGGATACTTTTACTTTCGATATTAAAACCCGCTTTTTTGTGAACCGAAACGTTACAAACATCGGAGAAAAAAAGGTACACATTTTTAAAAAATGATCTGTTTTAATGAGTTCTTTAGATGTTTTAAAAAATTTTAATCACTCTAAAATTAGAATTAAAAAACAAGGAAATAGAAGCATTTAAGGGTAGAGAAGATATACTTTTGTTTTTGTCTATACTTAAGTACTATTAGACTTTTTATAAATATAGGGCGCTTGGTGCGAGTGAATTTTCCTATCCCAGCTAAAAGGAAACGATTCCCTTAGGCCTTAGTCGCACAGGATATTTTTTGATCAGCAGAGTTATGGAGACCTTGATGTGGCAGATAGGGAAGTTGTACCTGGGCTCTCTTTTGGAAGCCCGACTGCATGTATTTTCAGATCTACAGTCTAACTCTCTCTCTCCTCTCTCTCTCTCTCTCTCTCTCTCTCTCTCTCTCTCTCTCTCTCTCTCTCTCTCTCTCTCTCACAAGATCCGATAAGTCAAATACTTTAAGCATAATCAGGTGATCCAGTAAAAGGTTACGAAGATAGACCTTCGTTTCTTGCGGCTCTGAGGCAGGATAACCACAAATTCCGCGGCCAAAATTCTGTTTTGCAGGTGTAGACATTAGCGAGTATAAACAATCTTAAAGAGAAGGGTATCCAAAACAAATCCACAAACCAAACGGTATAATCGTTATACGAGCCGCCACGAAGCAAGCCCAATTTAGCGAACGAACCAGGTGCGAAATAATTCATAAGTTGAATTGAGTGTAATTTTTTTCGTTATCTCGCCTCCAATCCAGAATGAGCAGGTAAATTATTCTGAAACAAACAAACAAAAATTGCATTATTTTGTTGTTGTTGTTTGTGTGCCAAGCCTGATTGAAAACACTCCAAAAATAAGTTTATGAAAACGCACCGGTATCAGTAGGGAGCAGGTGAAGTCCAAAAGCGAGAAAAATTACCTGATTATCTATCAGTAATCGTTATTGACATCACCGGTGCATGTGACCGCATGTATTCTGCGGGGAAACGGTTTAGCAGAAGCTGAGTATACAAATAAAGATGCCACGGAGCTATGTTTAATGGAGAGCGCAACTATGCATCCTTCAGAATGTTGACTTATCGCCTAGTTATTCTCGTAAACTTTTCTGCTAATTGCGTGGCAAATTATGGCGTTAGTTCTACAAGTTTTTCTTTTCTTCGATCCGCTTGAACCGTTTTCTTCAGATTTCGCCGCGGCATCCAAACAGTTCCAGGCTTCAGAACCAAAAGATTATTTATCTATTTTTTGAATCCGTATATGAAGAATAAATTGCAGCGAAGTTTATTATAACAGAGATGCGACCACAACAGCGGCGTTAGTCAACGGGAAAAGTTTTGAGACCCAAGCGCCGACTGCTTTCTTTTCCGGTACTGCATTGGTCGAGGACGAGTCTTCTGTATCGTCGTCTCCCCGTCCGTCGCCATCTTGTACACAGAGAGTCCGCGTACTGCTGCCCGATTAGCCTCTGCGCACGCGCGTTGCTGCAACGCTACGGTTCCGCTTGAGACAAATAAGGTTCATCCGGTCGGTTCATCGGGACAGCAAACGGCTGCTGGCTCCAGGTGAAACTGTTGGATGTTACGTAAACTCCTCAGATTGCTATTTATATAAACTGAACGGAAATTAGGAAAACAAACAAAGCGAAGCTCATTAAGAAAAATCTCGTTATTTTGAACTTTTTCGTTTATATCCAATAGTTTCCGAAAGTGACGCTGACGAGTTGAAAAACCGGATAAGCACCAAGATGGACCTTTTTTATGCAGTTTTTAAAAAATCTTTTAATACAGGAAATTCAAAATTACTTCAGGAAAAATTAAACAATAAAGAATTGGAAATCGTCTGCCAATTAATAACATTATAACCGCCGCCAGAAATACGATACCTGAGTGGGAACGCAATATTCTATCTTCTAGAAAGAGTTTTGTGTCCCACAAATCTATCGTTCTAATTAAGTTGATGAACAAAAGCAGACGAGAGAGAGAAAAAGACGTCTCTCTCTCTCTCTCACCTCTCTCTCTCTCAGTCTCACTCTCTCTCTCAGTCCCTCTCTCACTCTCTCACTCTCTCTCTCTTTCTCGCTCTCTCTCACTCTCTCTCTCAGTCTCTCAGTCTCACTCTCACTCTCTCTCCTCTCACTCTCTCTCTCCTCTCACTCTCTCTCACTCTCTCAGTCTCACTCTCTCACTCTCTCTCTCTCAGTCTCACTCTCTCACTCTCTCTCTCTCTCAGTCTCACTCTCTCTCTCTCTCAGTCTCTCTCACTCTCTCACTCTCTCAGTCTCTCTCTCACTCTCTCAGTCTCACTCTCTCACTCTCTCTCTCTCAGTCTCACTCTCTCACTCTCTCTCTCTCTCTCGCTCTCTCTCTCTCTCTCAGTCTCTCTCACTCTCTCACTCTCTCAGTCTCTCTCACTCTCTCACTCTCTCACTCTCTGAGTCTCACTCTCTCACTCTCTCTCTCAGTCTCTCTCACTCTCTCACTCTCTCTCTCACTCTCTCTCTCTCAGTCTCACTCTCTCTCTCTCAGTCTCTCTCACTCTCTCACTCTCTCTCTCTTTCTCTCTCTCTCACTCTCTCTCTCTCTCAGTCTCTCAGTCTCTCTCTCTCACTCTCTCTCTCTCTCACTCTCTCAGTCTCTCTCTCTCTCTCAGTCTCTCTCACTCTCTCAGTCTCTCTCTTTCACTCTCTTTCTCACTCTCTCTCTCAGTCTCTCACTCTGTTTCTCACTCTCTCTCTCTCTCAGTCTCTCTCACTCTCTCAGTCTCTCTCTCTCACCTCTCTCTCTCTCTCTCTCTCTCTCTCTCTCTCTCTCAATCTCTCTCACTCTCTCTGGATGGAAGTTTTCTTAGTCCAATGCCTTTATATCGAGTTAGACAAAGCTAGCGCTTCGCTTAGAACTCGCAATGTTATCACTCTTTGAACAGTTCTCCTAGCAACTGAGCAAGTTTTCGAAACGACTGCTGCTGGTTCGTACAACCCCTTATTTCTCATTCTTACCAAACCTCTCCACACACAAACAAACAGAATATCAGCGATAAAAATCCCATTAAAAGAAATAAAGGCCAGGTGGCATGGGTGGAAACGAGGCGCACAAAGAATTGACAAAATTTATCGCCCTTGGATTAATAAAATTTAAATTTACTTAACTTTAATGTCAGAAAGCCGAAAGTTTAAAGAGAAGACAAATTTGTAAAGAAAATTAAAAAAAAAACCCTTAAACGGGACGCCATTTTGAATAATGCACTGGAGTTCTTTATAAATCAATAAAACTAGCGTACGGACAGTAGAACAAATAACAAATTCAGTTTGTTCCTCTGGTAAAACTTCTTTATCTGTGAGAATCCTGCAACACTACAAGGTCTCTTTTATTTAAATTAGTTTACACTGATTGACGACAGTAAAAAATCTATAATAAAAACAATATGATTGACTTTTTAGTAATAGTACCTGGACTTTATTATATACTATACTGCTCACAATTTTAAGTTGATGAACATTACGAAACAGAAAAACGACAAAACTTATTACCCTTTTTTAAATTTTATGCCTATAACCTGATCTCAAGATATAGAACCTGCATTTCCTTTGTCTTCCTTTCGTCGTGTTTCGATGAAAATGTCTACACCATAGGGTTTTTACCAAACTTTATTGAACGTACATTTCTTAGAACATATTTTTGTCACTTCTGGGACATATATGTAGTTATACTAATTCTTTAGTTAGGACTCATCTGGAGCATGCATATAAGCGTGTAGTTCTTAGCTGAAAGGTCTACGGCAGTTTTTAGTGCGAACGCGAGTTACAGCTGTGCTTTTCCTTAGCTCAGCTCGACTGAGCCTGACCGTTTTACTGCAATGGTCGTGATCGTGTTACATTCGATGTCAAAAAAGAGTATGCAGCAAAGCAGCAATAAAGATATTGATTGGTTTAAACATCAGCCATTCAGAAAGGAAACCATGCTTAAATCAGCAGGCGTCTGAATGCCATATTAACCAATCAAAACCGAGCTTTCACCATTTTTATTAGTTGTGCGGCAAGCCATCTTTTTTCGTGCTGCTGAGTTACGTATCAGAAAGTCTATGTCAAATTTTCGTCGAGGCTGTATAATTGTTGCTGATTACCTTTGTTTGTCGGAGATCATAGTAGAAGAAATAATATTTGTCTTAAAATGTCAGGATGGTCACTATTATCTGTCAGAACTCATGACATATTAAACAATACTTACCTTGAAATTCCAGGATGATGACAGTTCAAAGCTCTGAAATACAAGGCGTTTAATTACAAAAGACGTTGAGGCGTTTATATAAGATCACTGAATAAATAAATGTTTTTACTGATTTATATTCAGCTGATCAATAATTTTTAATTATTACTTTTTACTAGTTGTAGACAGCATACAGTTAAATATGTTTACCTTATTTCACCGACTAATTATATATATATAATACCGTTGCTGGCAAGATGCTGGGCACCATTCTAAACTTAGCAGCTCTACAAATACAAACAAGTGAAAGAGGTATTTGCTAAAATGCAAACTGACAGCCAACATGGCGGCATGAATTTGGCTTTAATTCACTAAAACTGCGTTTAAAATAGTGCATAATTGTCTACTCGTCAAGCCGTGCAGACCGTAAATGTTTTGTGACAGATCCGCAGAACACCCTGATATCCTGATATGTTCCGCTGTTATCCACAGAGAGAGAGAGAGAGAGAGAGAGAGAGAGAGAGAGAGAGAGAGAGAGAGAGAGAGAGAGAGAGGTTGATTTTAAAATCTCAGTAGCATTTGCAGTAATAGCGAGAAATTCTTTTTTAAGTCTAGGAAGAATATTCTGCCTACAAAACGTAGAAACACTTTCCTCGAATCTCGTATGCAAAGCATTTTCTATATGGCAAATTATATATGCTTAGACATATGACGCCGAAGGAATTATAAAAATGCCGTTATACGTGTTAGATTATCAAGATTTGTTGACGTCATCAAATCGCTACAATCACGTGATTTTGCTCACTCATTTTCTTTTTTGTTTGTGCAAGCATCCATTGCTGGAATGTGCTATAGTGAATGTTGTAGGTGGAACGCTTGAATGAATGGTCATACACTGATAGTTGTTTCGTGCCTCAAAGCGTCAGGGTATCACAACTGAAGTAGGTATATACAGACAGACCGCGCCGTAGAATACTGGGGTATAAGCCTTCCCCTAAAATTGGTCTCAAATCTACGGGTGGGGTGGCGCTGCACTATAAATATTCTACTGTAATACGTCACAAAGCTGTGAGCAGCAGCAAAGACACGTCCACGCCTAACCAACCTCGTGTTATGACTCGTTATCTGGATCCCACCAATCAAACCATGTCATCTAAGAAATGCCAAGTATCAACGACTGGAATTATGTCAAAGAAATTAGAAACGCTAGGTGTTCCTTATCAGTGCATACAATACAGTCATCAGGAAATTGAGATTAGACAAACTAGCATGGGAAGCTCGTTTACGGGGACAGATGGACGATGTAGACAGGCAGGTCAGCCATTTACTCACATATACAAGATGCTCCGGATCACTGTTGTTTTCTTTTAGCCCGGCGTCATTGTCTTTGACGGGCGAATCAGTTCGATCTTCTATTTGCTTAAGTCAGCTTCCAGCTGGCAACAGCCTGACAGATCTGGTTGTGCCGGCGTCATTTTATGGCTTGGGATTAGCATCCATTTGCGCCATCAGCTGGTGGGTTTAAACCAGAATCTGACAGTCCATCAGTGTGCGGCTGATATCTGTCGGTCGGTTTTCTAAGGCGACGAATCGCACGCGACTTTCCAGCAGGCTAACGGCCACCTCCACGCCGACCCAAGCTTCCTTAAGGTGAAACGAATTTAGTGTCCTTAGATCTCTCGGCCATCTTCCTATCGAAGCTAGCCAATACAGACCTCCTACCTGTCCGCCTTTTGCCGTAACTCAGAGCTCCTCTTATTACGGCTCACAGACCGGCCATGTGTGCAGCCGGAATGCCAGTCCATGACGCCGTAATAAGAAAAGACCCCCAGTGTCACGCGAGGTCACGCCATTCTGAGAGGCAGACATAAACACTGGACTGTTTTCATGAATGTCTCACAATATTCCAATTCCATTCCTGCATCCCGTGTGTGTGTGTCGCTAGTGCCTATTATATCATACATCATAACTAACTATAGTCAGAATGTCTCTGAAAATTATTATTCTTACATTAGATTTAATAACCGTTTCGACACACAAACTTCAGTGTTGCTAAATAGATTATTTCACAGAGGTTCATCCTAATTCTTCAAGTTGACATCCATCCCTCCTCCTCCTCAGCATCTAACAACAGACCACCAAAGACGGGACGTGCGCCGTATTTGAATTACCCCCCCCCTGAAAAATACTGAGTTTTGCCAATTAACGTATTTAAATTTTTTTTTTAAAATTTGTATTTATTTATTTGAAAGCAGGTTTCAAGGCTCCTGATGTCTCCGCTTCCACGTCACTCTGTAACTGTCTGCGCGAATACACCTCGTGCTAAATTCTCCAGTGGATATATATATATATATATATACACAGGTGCATCTAAGAAAATTAGAATATCGTGGAAGAGTTCATTTTTCCGTAATTTAATTCATACAGTGAAACTTCCATATATTTTAGATTCATTACGCATAAACTAGAAAGCCTACATCATGAGACAGCGGCACCGGTGTCGAGACAGTAAATGTACCGTCGTTCTTTTATGGAAACCTGCCTGATTCCTGCTCTTTCTCTGGCAGCGGAAACTGTCTGACAATCATATTTTGTCAAGCATTTTCTAGTGATTTATTCTCAAGATAAACAGCTTTGATTTCATTCTTTCCCTTCATGCAAACGAGATTTGGAGTGTAGATCTTTTCACTTGCTTATTCCTAACACGTTCCTCGGGCAATTTTCTAAAACGGACTCGCCAGAAAATCGTGCAAGTCAGGTGTCCGTCTGTCATAAACTTTAGAAACAGTTAACTTTATTCTCTTTATTTGTTTGTTATTAGTCTTTCTTCAAAATAATAATAATAATAATAATAATAATAATAATAATAATAATAATAATAATAATAATAATAATAATAATTAATAATAATAATAATAATAATAATAATAATAAATAATAATAATAATAATAATAATAATAATATAATAATAATAATAATAATAATAATAATAATAATAATAATAATAATAATAATAATAATAATAATAATAATAATAATAATAATAATAATAATAATAATAATAATAATAATAATAATAATAATAATAATAATAATAACTTTCCCCCTCCCCCTTTTCCGCTTCTGCTCTTTCTGAACTCCACGAGTGTGTTTCCAGTCGTCCAACCCGGAGACGATTGCGCAGACATCCTGCTCTCGACAGGTGGAGATCTCCACCGGTCCTGACCATCATCACTCACACTAAGAACATTTTCTTCGAGTCAGCCTGCGAGTATAAAACTGAATTTCGCCAATATAGCTGCAACAGGATGCAGAAGAGGACATCGACTTTCCGACGCTATTTCTCTTCGAGAATTCCAGCAAATTAGAGTAAAGTCTCCATTACTGCGCCATTCTGATAATATTTGCGAGGCGATCGTACTAATTTTATGCTGTCGCACGTTTCGTGCAACTGTTGGAGGCAGGTTATTATCAAAAAGTAATAGACGTTAGGGATGAGGATGGGGCAACGTACATAATCCCCCTAAAAATCGAGATAATTAGCACCCCAGCGGGCCACAAACAAACAAACAAACATCGAGTCTTATTAGTATTAATTTTTTCATGTATACATCGTCTTATATTTTTTAGATTTTTCGTTAGAAATTGTATTTCTATTTCATTGTTAGAAACAAGGATTTAGACAAAAGGCTTAAATGAAATTGCCTAAAAATAGATAAAATACACTTTGAACATTTTTAAAACTTGTTATCTATATATTTATATAAAATATATCGATGTATAATATTTCCTTATCATTATTATTTTATTATCAAATTTAAATTATATTTTTGTAAAAATTTTCGGTATGAATTTAATCGCATTATATTTCTGGTAATTTCTCATGTATAAATAATATCAAATACGAATATATTATCCTCGTCTCGTTTATAAACGATCACTAAGAATAATCTTTGATATTTTAAACATTCTTTGAAATACTTAAGCCTATATTTTGAATTCACAACATAATGATTTATTAAATCCAGTATTATGTTCAAGTGTAACTTAAAACTTGCTCGAAGCTTTAAAAGAGATAAGATATTTCAGTATTGATTCTTACTGCGAAATGCAGCGAAAAATGTCACAAGGTCACTTTTAATGAAATTGCATTTATTACTCTTAGTTTTTAACTAGTTTTAAGTCATGTGACTACAGAAATTATATAATTTTTTTTTAAAAAAATGTACCTTTTCTCTAGTTAAAATAAACGCTTTCATTGTGTCCATGTTACCTTTACATGTTGCTGTGTCCAGGAGACACTCATTACTGACTAATTCATTCACCAAGCCTATTTCCATCTCAGCGCAGACAAAGATGGTTCGATTCTCTCTGTAGGTAAAGACTACTGTGTCCAGCAGACGCCGGTTGATAACTAACGAATTTTTGACCGCACGAGCTTTCTGTTGGGTGACTTGTCTCGCAGAAGCTGGTTTTAAAAAGCCATGATAAGTCATAACCACCTTGTTCTTCATTTTGACTGTTAGCTTGTTAAGTCCGATTTGGAAGTGTTTTCGCACGGTTTATTTGGTTTTGCTAGCCATCAGATTGCGCGCAGATCCAGTTTGTAGGAAACTGTGCATGTAGCGAACGAACTTTCTTCATATTCATTGAGTGAACATTAGACATACTATTCTAGATTTTAAATGAATTGATTTTTTAAAGGAAAATACAGGATTAATCCACCCAAATTGAGACAAATCAAAATTCAAAAAGTTGATGCTGCTTCAGCTTTCATGTTCTACTCCATTTACTAGCGATACCCATTTACGCCAATATTCCAAAACTGAAGGCAGGAAGAACGTCTTCGAGAGTATCCAGCGCAACTTTAAAGTGGCACTTTCTCAAAGACCAAAACAAGTGGATTCATAGAAATCTAGTTTAATAAATATACATGACTGTAGTTTGGCCAAGATCGTTATCTTGCTTCTTTGTCATCTATGTAGACGAGTATCAAAGGATTCAGGGCAAGCTAGCAAATCAGAAAAGGTAAGCACTAGAAATGGTGTCAGCAGGTGGTTAAAAACCATTATAAAAATTTTCGAAACATGAAAAGTTTAACTCACCGTGATTCAGTTCACTGATTTCCATCGTTGATGAAGAACGAAAACGTTTTTGCGAAAATTCACAGTAAGCATTTAAAATATCGATTATTTTTTTTCTAAAATGCTCATGAAAATATTCACTAGTTGCCATTACTGCAATACGAGTATGTAAACACATCGAAACCCCGGAACTCTGTATCAATTGCTCGTATTGAAATGCGAAGATGATTCTAATCTCAAGAAGTGGATAGAGCGAGAAATCAATAGGCTTTCATAAAATAAGATATTTGGGCTGATGAGTTATAAAATTTTGTCAGTTTGCTTCAGATGTCAGAACAGCCTAGTATTATTCTCTTCTTGTTGATGAAACAGCTTATGACTGCAGAACAGAAGAAATGTCATTATGCCTACGAACTGTGCCAGATGATCTGCGAGTACGAAATTTAATGCTTGAATTATATTCATTAAATCACTTTGATTCAAATATGTATTATTGCTTTTTGGACTTTACAGGAAAAACTTAAAGAAGTTTGAGCTGCTTTTAAACAAGAAGAAACCAGAGCAACAAGTGTCCATTGCCAGCTTCATGCATTACGAGGTCTGTCGAAAACGTATCCGACTTTATTTTTTTCCTTTTGGGAGTAATGACTTTAGGGAGGCAAAAGTGTGCATAGTGGAGCCGGATGCCTTCATGCGCATGCGTGGTTTTCGGCGGGCTCGCTGGATGCGTCAGTCGCTGTCAGGCAGCCAGCGTGTGAGGTGCTGTACTACTTACTCGTCGCATTTTCATTTTGCCTGTGATGACAACACGTGGAGCAACGATCTTGCATCAAGTTTTGCCAAAAGCCTGGAGACACCCAAGCGGAAATAATTCGCAAAATTCAACAGGCTTTTGGTGACAATGCCATCGGTGTTACCCAAATTAAAAAATGGTACAACAGGTTCAAAGATGGCCGCACATCGGGGGAGTGTGACCAGAGTTCTGGGAGGCTGTCAACAAGCCGCAATGCAGTTGTTATCGAGAAAGTGCGGACCTTGATAATGGAGGATCGTCGTTTGACGGTGCGGGAAATTGGTGACGGGGTTGGGATCAGTAAAGATTCTGCACATGCAATTTTAAAGGAGGGTTTGAGCTTGCGCTGTGCCCAAGCTGCTTTCTCAGAAACAACAAGAAGTTCGTCTTGAGGTTGCGCAGGACCTGCTGGATACTGCTAACAGGGATCCTGAGTTACAGAATATCGTGATAACTGGAGATGAGACCTGGGTGTACGGGTACGACCCGGAAACCAAAGCTCAGACATCACAGTGGAAACACCCAACGTCGTCAGGGCCCAAAAATATACATCAGGTCCGGAGCAAAATCAAGGGGATACTAACTGTTTTCTTCGACTACGGAGGCGTTGCGCATCACGAATACGCCCCAGAAGGACAAACAGTTACAAAGGAGTACTATCAGCAAGTCCTGCAACGTCTTCGTGATGCAGTTCGGCGCAAGAGACCGGATCTGTGGGGCCTCGCAAAACTGGCAGCTGCATCATGACAACGCCCAGGCTCATTCGTCGCAGCTGATCCAAGGTTTCTTGGCAAAGAAAGGCATTTCGTTCATTCGCCAGGCTCCCTACTCTTCAGACATGGCTCCTGACTTCTAGTTGTTCCCAAAAATGAAGATGCCACTGAAAGGCTCCCGCTTTGAGAGCTGAGAGGACATCATGCAGAATGTGACGGCGGAGCTGAGAGCCATTCTGGAAGAAGCATTCCAGACGTGCTCCGAACAGAGGAAGGATCGCTGGGCTAAGTGTGGAGGCACAAGGGGCCTACTTCGAAGGGGATTGGCAATCGAACCCACCAAGTACGTAATTTTTTTTCCCCCAGCCTAAGGTCGGATACTTTTTCGACAGACCTCGTATACGTAGTCGTTCAATACACTATTTCTGGAAACTTCCTTATCCGTGTGAAAAGTCCTTGTTGTCTTCACGCCAGGATAAAGTAAATCTGATTTTAAATATATTTGTGAAAATTTTGGCAAGAATTTCGATAAGTTCAAATTGCAATGTCAAATAATGAGTTTATGAGTTTAGAATATCTTCCTCGACTCAGAGCTGTATCTACCATTTTATAAACCAAACAGGTCACTATCAAATAGAGCAAAGTAAAAGTTGTGACTCAAGTTGTGCACAATTTGCAAATTGTATTTGCTGTCACCGGCGACCACAGCTGTTCTGGAGAGTTCTTTCAGCCAACTGAGAAGAATAAAAGTTCGCCAGCCCAGCACAATATCCAGAAGTTGATACCCTTGATCATTAGAACGTGACAGTCGTTTTATTTCGGGTTGGGTTACTGAAAGACCTAATGTATTTGCCGTATGGATATGCTTTTCTATTTCTGAAAGTTACAAGATATTGTTGATTTCAAGCGATGATTTTAGAATTAAATATACGATTTCTAAAACTACTTTTTCCATCCCTATTATTCAAATGTTTTCTACGCACTTGCCTTAATGTTTGCGTGCCCGTGTTTCCTCTGTGGATTTTACAGTTGGTAATTATGCAGCCAATAAAAAGCGTTTAAGTTTTTAAATACAAAAAAAAAATACCCAAACACAAAAAAAATATGATGAATGCCAAACACCAACTCTGATGGTTCTGTCGGATATACTAGCATTATCGTAGATGTGGATTTTGCTAAGGACGATTTAATATGGTTGATTTTTTAAACAGGTATCGCAATTCTTCTCCTAAAAATCGGTAGGCGCCGTCTCCTCTCTCACTTTCTAATCAGATCTATTTCCAGTGGTGCCTTCGCAGCTGCCATCTAGTGGCAGTAAAATGTATTAATTGCCTTCCGCACTACGCACGAGTAAATTAACTAATGACAGTTAGCCATTTTGATACGTGATCAAGAAAAGAATAGGAGTTATCCCTGAATCGCAGTGGAAGCTTGGTTAGTAATCCAAATGCCCGATCGTTCTGCACCACCTAATCAAACGAAACAAGAAATGTCGACAAGACGATAACGGCGAGAGGATTTAGCGAAATCCCGAAGCACTTCGCCGTCCCTGGCAAGAAGAGCTGGCCAGCCGATATGCGATCTGAATTCCACATTTGCGCACCCGAGTTCATCTACCACTGGAAGGAGCAGCCCGCGCCTGTCGAGACAGCAGGGCCGGAAACCTCTGCTCGACCGCTGTTCCACGCAATTACAGCTGAATGCGAGCGGTTTCAGCTATGAACACCACCACGTCTTACTATCCAAAGAAACTTCCCCGTAAAGAATGTATCCGCCCTCGAGTTTATAAAGCTCCGTTGCCCTCCGCTCTCCGCATGGACGCCAGATCGTAACTAGGAGCGGGCAAGTGGTCATCGATGTGAATCGTCACAGCAGACCCTAACCCCTAACCCTGCCCGGATTACAGGACCTGGCGTACCTAGGCCGCTGGAGTCTCCGGGCCCGCGTCTTGTCTCTCAAAAATAAATAGTTAATTGCACTGTGACGAGAAAAAAAAAGAGAGGAAGCATTTTTTTTTTTATCTTTCAGCTGGTTTTAGTGTTCATTGTTACGAAATTAATTTTTGTTCTTATAAAGATTTTAGAGGAAATTTGCCACCCCGAGCTCTTGTGGGCCCGGAGCGCCTTCGGGCGAACAGGTGCTCGCCACGCCTTGAGCAGCTTTGGATATACGCTCGTGTTCGTCGTGTTTTCCATTTGGCCTGGAATGCCAGATGTAAAAGAATATTCGAGCGATTTGAAGAGGATTCCTCCTTGGCATTTCTAAAAGAACGGGGGCGAAAGTACTTACTAGATGAAATAAACATTTAGAATATGTATTTTTGGCATTTGACAATTTTGTGGGTCCATTACTCTGACAGAGCTAACAAAGAAAACCCAATAATTGCCGTATCGCTTGTAGACAAAGTAAAACAGCCGCACGTCGAAGTCCATTCTATTCTAATCAAGAGCTTTAATTCGCTTCTGTCGGTAAATTCTTTTTAGTTGCTAAGCAACTAAGTGCCATAGATAGGAAATAGTCTCGACAACACTAATAAAGTTAAGTAGTAGCAGAGAAAAAAATTTTTTAGTGAAACCTTACTTTCTTTTCAAGAGTCCTTATTCTATTATTTCGACTAATATTTAAAAAAAAAATTGACATTAACTATCTCAATTTAATGTATCCTAAAGCAAAACGCTTTTGCAACATCGTTAGATTATTTAAATTAAATGATTTCTTGTTTAAAAAATTTCTTTTGATTTAGTTTAAATGTGATATCAGATCCCTTTGCATGAGATTTATGTTATTCCTGAAATATCTAAGTATTTTGTGTGTGAATTACGTCCAATGTAGTTTATATCCGTGCAAAATTCTTCGTATTTTTAGAGGGTGTGTGGCAATAAATTTGGCAGCCTTTACGTTCTAATTTTCGAATTTAACAGAATTTATTTAGCATTTCATTTTCATGTTTTATGCAGCGTCTTACATTATTACTGAAAAGAAACCGTTTATAAGAATTTATCTTATGTTTAATAGTTTATACAATTTAAATTTCCATCTGGCAAGCCCAGCATATGTTTAAACAGTTTAAAATTTTAGACCTTTAATTAAGTTTAATGCATATAACAGGATATAAATCAGAATAGTAATTCTAAAAAAAACAACAACAAGAATTTCTAGAAAGAAAGAAAAATTAGCTTCACAACGTTGAGAAATAAATCTTTAAAAAAAACCGTAAAGGCCGCCTTTTAACTATGTTACTTCTAATGAATAAACAATGCGTTTTATACTGTTTAACAGCTGTTATTTAAATCCGATGGCCCCAGTTTGGTTACATAAGAAACTCTTGTTTTAAGTGATATAAATACTTACGTACATTTTAATCTTCATGTTCGGTATCGACAAAATGACTTACAAAGACGATTTTGTAAGGAATCACTGGCCGACCTTTTCAATGCTACAAAATACACGTGCTGACCATTGCTGCGTTATGGTAGTTGGCATTCTGTTTAAAGATGAGCCACCAATAGAAAGTTCTGATAATCGCGATAATATTGTTGGGATATTCGTTTTTATCAGGCATCTCCGTCTCATTGTACGCCACATCAGATTCGAAGCCGTGCTTGCAAATAGAGAGAGAGTTTTATATCGCGTACATTTATAGTTAAATACTTACTAGTTTTATTATAGGACATTTGTTGTTGTTGTTTTTTTAGGTTAAAAAAACGCTGATGCGTCTATTAATGAGCTTTATCGTCAGTTATCCCACGTCAAACACTTCAGGGTAAGGGTTCGTTAGATCTGCCGTCATAAAACTAATTTTTTAAACAGTAATATCACGGCTAGCTAATTATATTTTATAGGTTAATCTTTAACTCCTTCCAAAACGTACAGTCACGTGATAAAAATACGAATTGCAGTAGATCTCCAATTTCGCCGGATTCGTCGCCCGCGACCTGATGAGGCCACGCTGTGCCATGATTACTGTTGGGATCCGGTTCGTCTGTCTTCGGCAGGAAATGGAGAGTCTCGAGAAGAATTCCGCTCTTCTTCTGTTGAAAGCCTTGATCAGCTGTACTTTAACCGCCACGCTCCTGCTCAGACAATATCGCCCCTGGGTTCCAGAGCGAGGCCGAAGAAACGACCGTAATGGATACCCTGTCTCCGTTCGTAGACATTCTTCCTTACCTTCGGATAAATGACCGAGACCCTTAAATTTGCTTGGTCAAGAAAATAAGTGCGTGCAGGGTTATCCAAAAGTAAATAAATAAATAAATAAATTGTCAAAAATTATCAATCTTTGTTGGAGCATCATCGGCTTCCATGCTTAACGTTATGGATTAACACAGTCTTCGGTCGGATATTAGAGATTCTAGCCTTGGTAGGACGGCTAGCTGATTTACATATAAGCTTCAGATAAGTATTAACAGACAGCTGCCGTGGGTTAGTGGCGCCTCACAGCGGTAAATGCATTTATTATATCAGGGAGTGTAAAAATTTAATCTAAGGCAGTCGTTATTTTTAAAAAAAAATAATTCTGAAAATGCTATCCTCATTGTTAAATCTGTCCGTCAGTGGCCACGCGACATGAGATTTGCATACATATCACGTGAGCGAACCGTGCCCCCACCAAAAAAAAACAACAACCCCGGAAAGATTTTGGAGGGGATTTTGGGTAATGCCAAAATAAGATGGAATTCCCCATAGAGAAAGGGAAAGGTAGAATTTCTGAAAAATGGCATCATTTTATTTTAATAACCTAATTTCTATTTTTCTAATGTCTCTCCATAAACTGGGAAAGGCGGTTTTATAGAAAATAAAAGAAAAGTTGGAAATATTATACGAATGGAGGACATTAGGTCTCTCACATTTCCGCTTACTGGTCACGCGTTATAACGTAACGGACGGAGCTATTCAACGCGTTTAAACTTCTATGTAGGTAGAACCCTGCCGCGAAGACAACCACGATCGTAAGATACAAAGGTGGGTCGTTTACTGCTCTCGTTCCTGAAAATTACCACCAGAGGACGCTCGTAACGCTTTTGATCGACTTTAAGTAACCTCATAGTTATGCTTCTCTCTCATTTGCTTCTGTTAACATTATAACACAAACCTAACATTTTTTATGGAATTTTTTGTTGAAAGAATAAATTCTTTAAATGCATACAATTTATATTACGGTTATTAAATTATAAACTCAATGAATGACATATTTTCGAGTAATCAAAGAAAAGAGGGGTCACATAATACTGGACACAGCGCCACATTCAAAATTATTGGATAAATTCTGGATTAAAACGTGCATATATATATATAATTTTAGACTTCACTATTTATTAGATGGATGCAGTTACATGGCTTCTTAAAACGATAGCATTTTTAACCAACGATGCTTCATTAGCGACTAAGTGATGAAACACACGCTAGATATCTCTTGCTTATATGGACATTGGTAGAAGCTGCCACAACAGAAAGTCCCTAATAGAACCCTTAATTTATAAATGTGGCAAAAATCTCACGTGGACGCTAGGGAAGAAGAGTAAGCAGAAACCATTGCAGGAATGTACGCCATACCGATCCTATCCTGACCGGGATTCGAACTCGGGACAGCAGGACTGCCGCGCGGCTCTTGTTGCACCCATCTTTAAAACGTCAATGAAAGAAAAATCCTGCAGCCTGAGTATTTAAGGAATATTATTTTTATATCTACTCCCGGAGTTACTGTGACTTTTTTAAAAAAATAATTTACATGAATTATAATATCATTTGAGTTTAATGAAACAAATTTTAAAGTATGATTATCTATAGAGATAATTATGTACAGATCGCAGTACACAGAAAATATACTTCTCTTTATAAAATGTTCTCAGGGCGAGCGTTTGTTTTAACTTTCAAAATTGTGACAAATGATTGGTCAAAACGATGAGCTGTTTGATTAGATGAGCAAATCACGCTGACAGATCATTGGTGTCTGCAATAAAAGCGAGATCTGAAGTCGTATCTCGTGACCGAGGTGTGAATGTACAGACAGAAACTTTCACGAGAAGACTGGATTATAAATTGGATTGGCTGAACGCCAAATAGACCGGCGTGTATCTGAGAGGAAGGAGTCCATTACGCTCGTGAAAGTTATCGAAAAACCGGTGATATTCGCAACAGGGAAGTACGTAGAAGCAAGAAATTCACCTTTCATTCGGATGATTATTATACGCTGATATATATATCATTGACAAACAGACAGATATGAATATTTTGATGATAATATTTCTTTCCACTTCAAAAACATTTTATGAGTAAAAGTACAATCTTCATACATGCAAAATTATCAACTGTTTTTTTTTTTTGTATCTGTTGATCTTCAATGTAACCCCCCCATATTTTATAGAGTTTTATGCTACTTAATACACATGCAGAAGATTACAACTTTGCTTCTTCCGGTGTGAAGTTTATTGTCTATTTTGTTCTGAATGCACCTCTAACTCGTGCCCACTGGAATTTTGCGAAAGGGTTGAATAACGGTGAAGATAACAGCATTTTTTAGATCCGTATGATGCATATCAGTCTTGCAACGGTAATAAATTAGTTATATACACACGTTAAACATTTGAAATATAATTAACGCAGAAAAGTCTTTTCTTTGTTATAAATAACATCAGCAACAAACAGGGCTTCTCAGATTAGAATCAAAACAAAAGGAAACAAAAGCCTAATATTTCTTTTATAAAAATATCGTGTCTCTCGTTCCGCCATACCATAATATTTGCGTCAAATCAGCTCATGTTTTCCTACTAACATAAAGTTTAGTCTTTTACTAAAAATGTATTTTCATGCCGATTTAGGTCAACCAGCTTTTTCTTTGTGGTATTAATATTTATTTATAGGTTATTATTCTACTTTCTGTACTGTTTTTTTTTTCTTTCTACATTTGTAAGTCAATAATTCTGTATTTGTTGTCAATAACTTTACGTATACCAGTAGTTACACGTAACCCATTTTTCAAATTTTGACTTCAGAATCTGATAATAGGACTTTGTTGTCGTTTTTAATACCAAAACTATTCCTTTCTGAGTTTTTTTCATAATGGCTTAGAATATCTGAAGATGCCAAACATACTGTGTATTTCTCTCATATACATATTGGTTTGATAAAAATTTAAAAAAAAAATGTTGTTCCAAGTGAGAAAGAGGAAGCAGTGCCGGATTTAAACTTGGTGAGGCCTTAATCTATATAAAGCTTGGAGGCCCGTTGTTAAAAAATTACACCAGAAGGTCTCACAAAAATCGAAAACACATATGCCTTTTAATTATTTAATACCAAGGCATTTAAAGTGAAAAAATACAAATTATTTTCAAATGAATGCATTTACTGATTACATATTTATCATTTGGTTGGCTTGATCTCTATCATAGATTATAATATAGTATACCCTGGAAACAATACTTAAATGTAATTTTAAAATTAATTTTAACATACATTAATATATATATATACAAAATGTTGACAAAATAAGTAATCAGGATCACTTTTATTAATATTAAGTAATAATGAACTTGTTTGCAAAATCAGAAAAATGATATCAGATACAACTTAAAACATTTTCTTTCTTGATTTCCCAAAAGCAAATTCATGGATTGTGTCCTCAGATGGTAGCTATGCAGTTTATCGCTTTCTATGCACATGATGCTAAGTGCAGACAGTTTTTCTTGAGACATGGTTGCTCTCAGTTCATTTTTGATTCTCTTTAGCTGTGAAAATGACCTTTCTCCTGAACAATTTGTTACCATAAAGCATAAGAATAGTCGTAATATTGCTTCCACATTAGGGAACACTAGATGAATAAAACATCATAAGACAATTAAACATAATTATACATTATTATTAAACTTAAATTACACGATGATTGAATTAACTGAACAAAATTATAGTATAAATATAAGGTTATAGCCTATAGGTTTACAAGTATATTTATTACTATGCTAAACTCGGAAACAGTTCCTTCAGTATATCTTTTAAATAAATTTATAAGTAAATAAAGTATAATAAAACATTATGAATGAAAAGCCTACCCTCCCAAAATTCATGTAAAATATCCTATATGGCAACGCTATTTTAACAGTGTTTCATCATGGGAACACCATATAAATAAACTAACTATAATAAAACGTTAATATTTTAGATTTTCTTGCTATCTATTCAAATTGCATTACAAAAGAAAGCTAAACACTAAATTTAAATTATTTAACTTAAGTAGTAAAATAAATATATTGAAATAAACTTACGTTGTTGTTTTCATGGCTGCAGCAAAATGTATACACTAATATTATGTACAACAATATAGAGAAGGTTCATGCTCTCAATATTTTTATACATCTCTGCCAGACGTATAATGCAGGGTGTTCCCGATCTGCTCGCACTGACAATTAAATTACATTTATAAATAGGGGTTTCCTGCACCGAGGTAGCAGTTCTTTAGGCCTCATTCACACATTTTCACATGTCTTCTCACATTTTTTGAGGCCCTAAGCTGTAGCTTGTTTAGCTTATGCCTAAATCCGGCACTGAGAGGAAGGTTGAGATTGTTGAAAATTCCCGGCTAATTTCTGAAGAAACTTTATTGCCGACCGTCAGAACTAATAGGGTGTTCGGACATGGACGTCGGCAGTCTCCATTCACTGTGTTCTCCTCTAGATGTTTAGTGGCGAAAGAGAAAGTAGAGGAGTTAGAGAGGCCAGTTTACTTACCACTTTGACGAAATTTATCGCTGTTTCGGACCTTTGTAAAATAGGAAATAACTATTTTTTTTGTTTTGTTCAAAATTCATTTCTTCAAAAAAAAAAAAAAAAATGCTGATATTTCCATTCGTTAAATTTGAACAATATGTCGCAAGAGTTTGTCTGGCCGCAAATCATTGATGTCAAAGAAAAATACAGGTCGACGTCACGAGTGCATCACGTGTTCTTGAAACAGGGGAAGCAATCCAATAGTTTACGCATGCATTTCAAACAAATGAATAAGTATGCAAATAAAACTTTTATTCGTTGTTTTTTTTTTAAAAAAAGTGAAAATAAGAATATAATACTTCTAATTACAATTTTTTTTAAAATCTTAACGTTATCAGCAAATATCACTGAAATTATTAATTAAAAATATATGATTCTTTTGCGTTTTGTTCAGAAGACAAATGCCAGGCTGTGCTTGTTCTGTTACCAGGCCAACCTTAGCTGCACACCGCCTCTTTCATCTCTTCTGTCAACGTATTTGCGTCACACATCATCTTTCTGTCAGGGCAGGGACTTTGACGTTCTCCGTCAAGTATACCCAGCAAACCGAAGTTTACACTAATATTATTTAAAATCCATTTCCGTAACAGAACTGACATGATAAATGCTGCAAAACCGATTATTGCATTCTTCTTTAAACAAATCAGTGGGGCGTTTAAAATCCGTTGTCAGTCTCGATAAATAATCGCAGGGGGGGGGGCTCGCATTACGACCTGCAGATGTTTACGATGGTACGGGAAGACCGTTTTCGCACGCCCAGGTAGTAAATACGCGACATCCTCATCCGGATTGCTTCAGCAGGAGTCGGTTTTCCGCCTTACTCAAAAGGCTCTTCGTGAATCCGTTTACTCGGAGTAAACGATAGGGCTGAGGAGAGATTTATATTTACGCCGTGTCAACGGAACCGGATGTTAGATGATGAATGCCGATCGTCCTTCCATTCGAAATTTAGGATTTAAAAGAGGAAAAATAAAAATCGAATTACAAAGAAATAAAATTTAAAAAAAAAAATATCATCTGACTTCTTTTTTTTTCTTTTTTTTTAAAATCTGCGGTATAGTTACTGCTGAATTTAAAGGGAAAAAAAAAAGAGACTGTGCTGCCATCTTTCTAATGCTGGAATTAATTAATTAATTAATACACAGAATATTACCAAAACAGCCGAGCCAATTCTTCCCGCATCAAAAGATGGGGAAGAGCGGACAACAGGGTTAGGGTAGTTTCCGTAAAGCGAGGAATCCCGTGGTTAGAATCTGACGTAAGTTCAGATCGCTTTTAAGCTCAGGCAGAGAAGAGTAGAATAACTGCAAGCGCAGTGAATCAGGATGCTTTTCCATTTAGAGTCAGTGTGAGCAAAAATAAACAGAACCCAAAGCAGGTAAGCGAGATATGAAATACACCACTTGGTCTGTCCACTTAGTTATCAAATTTCGTTAACTGTTTTTGTGGGCATTTACCTTTCATTGTTACATAAGTTGTTTTCTTCATGCAATTCATCCACCTGCTGAATCTTGATTATCCAACAACAACAAAAAATTCAAAACCGTAGGTCCTCCACTTCCAGTAATGGCACATTGTTGAAATTGTCAAACTGGGTGGCTGGACATTTTCTCTTTAAATCCAGGTTCCATTTCCTTCTCACCTCAACTTGCAGTCATTCAGCTTTAATTTATTTTCTGATCCACTGACATGCTGCAGTATCTTACTAAAGTACGTTAACAAAACAAGAACCAAAGTTACTTGTCATAGACTCTATTTCCATATTAAACCTCGATGTTTTGCAACATTTATAGAAGCACCCGTTTAGACTTCACGCGCGCACATATTAATGGTTGTTTTATTTCCTTTCCTCCTTCTTCTCATAAGTACTTCAGGGTAAAGAAAAAAAAATAATTACACTGCGATTTTTCAGGAAAAAATGAAGGTTTCCAATTTAAAAAAAAGAGATTTGAAATTCCTTTTTCCCAAACCAAACAAACAACATTTAAAAGAAAGTAATTTCTTTCACTAAACAAAAAAATTCTCTCCAGTTAATTTTTCTTTACTGGCTGCTAAAAGAAGATAAACATCTTTATGATGTAGTTATGTGGGATTACATAAGGAAAAACAGTAAATGCCTTGAAAAGATGTTTATATAATGCAAAATAGGATTTTTCTTCTTGTTTTTGTTAAAATGTTACACAATTATTGCTACAATAAAAAACATCTTTTCACATACCATTAATAGGTTTAAGAAAGACAAATCATGCAACCAGCAAAGCTTTTTATAATACATTAAATATAATTTTAAGAACTAAGTTTATGAAAATGAAAGTCAACCACACTACTAAGCAATCTGTACATCTTGCCATATTGACCAGTCTGCACATGTTTCCATATTGACCAATCTGTACATCTTGCCATATTGACCAATCTGCACATGTTTCCATATTGACCAATCTGCACATATTGCCATATCGACCAATCTGTACATCTTGCCATATTGACCAATCTGCACATGTTTCCATATTGACCAATCTGCACATGTTTCCATATTGACCAATCTGCACATATTGCCATATCGACCAATCTGTACATCTTGCCATATTGACCAATCTGCACATGTTTCCATATTGACCAATCTGTACATCTTGCCATATTGACCAATCTGCACGTTTCCATATTGACCAATCTGTACATCTTGCCATATCAACCAGTCTGCACGTTTCCATATTGACCAATCTGTACATCTTGCCATATTTGACAAAACAGAACATTTTTATTTTGACTAAAGAGAAGATTTCTAAAATATTACTCACCAAAATATAATTTTAAATAGCTTTCTGGTAAGAGGGAATTGCATAAATTTGAGAAGTAAGGTTCTTTGTTAAGCATTAAGAGTGAGTAGGGGAGAAAATTCTGTAATGCTGTACCTTGGCAAGGACCAAATAAACCCAGCAAGTATGGTTTCAGCTTCACCCTCAGGTGAAATTTTCAGACACAGCAACAAAAATAATGCAGTGATTTTGTATTTACAGAATTTGATAAACTAAATCCTATAAAACTTTTTTAAAAATTCATTATTGGTTTTTGAAAAGTGATCCATGCAAATCTTAAAAGAAGAAAAGAATAAAATAAAAATTTTTACTAAAATTATATATAATCTGTGGTTTAAAATTTTGTTTAAGAGAAAACTGGGAAGAAAGAATTTCTTACCAATCTTTAAAAAACTTTTAATGAAGAATAACAGCCTGCTTTTGAATGCTCAAATAGTTTATGCACAACCTACACTTTAATATTTTTATTTTATTCAAATATTAAAATATTATAAACAAAACAAGAAATCAAATTAAGTAAATTGCTATGGAATATCATAATTCATTAGTCTGTAGCATTTATTCTGACCTATCTTCAAAGGAAGACAACAGTATATACTGAAGTAAACCATTGATCAGGAAATTTTATATATTTCATGAATGAAATATATATTAATAAAACTATAACAGAGGCTAATTTCTACTTTGAATAATTTTCAGTGGGTAGTAGCCTATGAGTTTTAAAACTGTTAGTGTTCTTAGTTTTGTTTTGCCATTAATGTAAGTTTTGTATGTCTCTGGTTTCCTCCACATCTAAAGGAAAATGAAGATTTCCAGTAGGGACTTTCTGTGATAAGTGTGCCTCAGTGCACTCAACCTCCGTACCATGTTCTACCTGGTTTAGGAAACCAACACCATAAGAGGACATTTCTTCTAACAGGTGCCTTGTGTTTAAATGTTGGCATGAAATTCAAAGAAGTATTTACTAGTTTGCTTTCATGCAGCATATTGGTCATGTGATTTTAACAAAAGGAAATTCTCTCATTTAAAATGCAGTCACCTGACCTTTATTTTCGTTTTTCCACAAAAATTCACATCTGACTTCAGTACCAAATTTTTAGGTCATTCAGTCGATTGCTAAATGGATGTTCCTCTCAAACTCTTGAGCGGAAGAGAGGACCATTCTAAACTCCGATCTGACTACCTGAAACGTCACGGCATTAAAAGTACTTGAAAACTTTATACTTATTTGATATCTATGCAATATGGTTTATGTCGAAAATTTCTAAGATATTGCAAATATGCTTTTTTCTGTTACATGAAAAGAAACTAAATGCATAATATACCTTGGCTTCTAAACTATTTGAATAATTTAGAATGTGTTTAGCTCAGGTGTGGTAAACAGTTCTCTTGATTTTAAAGCAAAGTTGTATTATCAAAATAGTTTTCATGTGGCCGTCTCTTCGTTCCACAGCCACCCAGAAATACGCTCCTCTCCCTTTCTTCTTCTTCACCCCTCCACATGACTAACTTTAACTTAGCCTATCTGGTCCGGAAGTGATTATGTGTTTCCTTAAAATAATAACTGTGACACTTTAATTTCATTG